>OZ038463.1:33972177-34593427 GCA_964036295.1 Plumapathes pennacea | reverse complement strand
GCGTGCCGACCGTGGGAAATACGTACTTCGTCACGCAATCGACTCTTATAACACACACCAACGTGTCACGCTGTGTCACGAAAGGGACAGGCTTATCTGTCACTCCTTTTGCAGTCCGCTTCACAACCAACAACATGTCAGGCAGTGAAGGTGAAGTCTAGGATCTAAGCCAGATAGTCCGTGATGTCATAACAAATTTGCAGAGCCTTCCAAATGCAGATGGCAATCTTGAGAACTTACGGAATTTCAGTCCAGGAGCAATTGCTGAAGCAGGCACATCGGTCGTCACAACTGAACAAGAGCTGCGAAAAAGTATTTATTGCATTCCGCGTTGCCGACAGCGGCAGCCACATCTCGTCAACTGAATGGCTAACCAGAGTACAGGAACTCCAGGAATTACAGTGCCAGCCGGACAGCAAAAGGCAAGGGAAAACAGCCGCTGCGATCGGCCGGAGCCCGCTTCACGGGTTTCGAGGAAGCAGTATTTGTGAAACGACCACCGGCCGATCGCAGCGTCTGTTTTCCCTTGCCTTTTGCTGTCCGGCTGGCACTGCAGTTCCTGGAGTTGCTGCACTGTTAGCCATGCAGTTGACGAGATGTGCCGGCTGCCGCTGTTGGCAACGCGGAATGCAATAAAAACTTCTTCACAGCTCTTGTTCAGTTGTGACGGCCGATTTACCTGCTTCAGCAGTTGCTCCTGGGCTGAAATTCCGTAAGTTCTGAAGGTTGCCATCTGCATTTGGAAGGCTCTGCAAATTTGTTATGACAGCACAGACTCTCCGGCTTAGATCCTGGACTTCACCTTCACGGTCTGACATGTTGTTGGAGGAGCACCCATCGGAGCTGTTCCGCAAAATATGTGTTCCACGCAGCATCCTGTGCTGACAGGCGTTTTTTTTTTTCCTTCAATGCTGGCTGAGAAAAATAGCACTCATTTCGGGCCGCTGGCAAAATTAAGTCTTGCATTGCCTGCGAAAATAGACAGATTTTCCGCCTACCGCTTTCTGCGGCCAAAAAATATGTATACTAAAGCCTGGAAGCAGTACTTTATTATTTCCGACTGGAAAAAAAAAAAGAGGTGATTTTGATCAGTTGCTGGGAGATTTTTCTGGGACTGTGCTCTGCTGGGAAATGGACATTCGGAAATTGCCTTCCTGGGAATGTGGAACACCTTTGTGTTTGCCAGCAACAGAAAAAAAGCCGAAAAGAACTATTTTTTGGGAAGCTATCCATTGTATTTGCACAAGGAAATGTCTTTTGAGAAATAGCCTGGTTGGGTGCTCTCGTTGTTGGTTGTGAAGCGGACTGCAAAAGGACTGACATGAACCACGTGGTTTATCTGTCACTTTCGCGACACATGCAGCGTGACATGTCTGGTAGGGATTTCCGTTTCCTTTCGACTTTGATTCATAACAATTTGACTTCAAAAGAGTTTTCGACTTCGATTCATGACAATTCGACTCCAAATAAAGAGTTTTCGATTTCGATTCACGAGAGTTCGACTTTAATTGAAGAGTTTTCGACTTCGATGCATGAGAATTCGACATCAAATGAAGAGTTTTTGACTTTGAGTGTTGAATTTCAATATGATATTTTTGTCCGTAACGGAACGCCATATTCTCTTTCCTTTGCGTGTAGCACTTGACTTCGAAGAAAAGATTGAGTCAACATTTCGGTAAAACAATAGGCTACTCTTGTTGGGAGTACCAAAGTAAAAGTCCCATCAATGGCAGAGCGGGGGGGTACCTGCGATTATCGTATTTCTAGTTATTATTGGGATTTAGTGAGTGGGATCGTCATCAATTAACCTATGAACAATATCAAGGCTCAAGATACTGGGCCTGACTAACACTTTTAAGTTCTGCGTCGCGTCTCTTTAATCGTCTTCAATCACAGTCATCCGACTCAATAAGACGATTTAGTCGTCCGAGACGACTAATGCGTCTGAGACGACTAATGCGTCTGAGAAGAATTAGTCATCTGTAGTATAAAAACGGCAATTCTATGACAAAACTAGTGCACCAAACTACTTCACATGTTAATCATTATATTTCAATCACTTAGATTTACTAATCTCTCTTTAGTTTTAAGGTGTCATGGTTTAGCACTTGCTCTAGCATTGTCTCCGACTGCATGCGCAAAGCAGTGCACCTGACTACTCATGTTCTAACTAGTTTTGGACTTGTACATTTTTGTTTTAGTTACTCTATCATGTTGGACTGCTGGAAAGGTTTGGCTGACGACAGGCCAACGTTTGCAGAGATTTACAAAAGCCTGTTTAACATCCTGAACACGGAGACCGTAAGAATTGTTATTGGTATCACTCGAATAATTTCAGCATGCATTTTCTACTATGTACTATGTACTGTAGTTGTGAGCGCTTTAACCCCTTTCACTGCCAAAGTATCTTTGAATTTTAAAACCAGAAAATTGTGACCCTCCTGATGAAAAGGGTCATTAAGATGAAAAACGAAAACGCGTTTAAATCCCCGTTTAAACGAAAGCGCGTTTATACGATCGTTTAAACGCGTCTAATATTCGTTTAAACCCGTTTAAAAATCGTTTGAACGCGTTTAAAAATCGTTTAAACGCGTCCGTGGGGCAAACGTCAGCCCGCTGAGCATGTTTATGAAAGCCGGATATCAAGAGTTCAGAGTTTGGTTGTTGTCTTGCTTTGGGGCCGTTGTGCCAAACAATCACCCTCTTGAGAAAAACCAATAATGCAGCTTAGCGCATGCGTAACATAATGTTTTTGACAGTTTAAATAGAAACAATATCCGGTCTGCAATCTCAAGCGCAGCGTGACGGCGCGAGCGAGGAATTTTAGATATAACTACACAGACTACAGGATGGAGTTAGCGGGTAAAAAGACGTCCACATTCCACAACAAAACAAAAATAAAAAAAGAAAAGGATGTGCGATCATCACTTTTTAGTTTGCCTGTGTTTTCCGAGCTTTTCAAAGCCATAGAAATTTGTTCTTCCAATGTGGTCGACAGCCACAAAAGCATGGTGAAGGACCATTACGTTTATTTTTAGTGGCAGAACTGCCACGATGACCGATAAATCGATGGGTCTGGATTACATCCGGACTGCTGCTGTGGCTCAGACCAAGTTTCAGGTTTTGTCTGTCACTTTGAGACGGAAAATCTGCCATCCCGGCTTTTCCCGCTAAACGCGAGGATCCAGACGCAAGGACTGCGCAACAATCACATGAATATTCTTATAGGTTTCTGAAATCCCTTGGAGTTATCAAACGGCAAGCGGTTTATACAAATTTAATTCGTCCTACAATTCTTATCTCGCCCATCCGTTTCGGCGCCCCGGTGATCCGCGAAAGGATACTAAATTCAAATTGCGATTTTTCCTTTGCAAAACACGGCTTACTTGACTGTTGATATCCTTTCACTGAATGAACGAATGAAAACTCCATTCACCATCAGAAATTATCCCGCTTTTTTCGCCATTGCTGTCCATTTTCGCCAGAAGTGTAATAATGCACGCTGCTGCTATCAGCCGGCTTAGCGGACTGGCTCAGTCCACAAAAATGGTCAAAATACCGCAGCTAAACCGTGTCTTTTCTCGATGAATTTGGTATCAAAATAATCCTTGAAACCCAGGCTTTCAAGAACCGCGCGTACATTTATGACTATCACGTTTTGCGCAACGCCCCTGAAAAGCTTAGCTGTCGCACTGGCTCCATACAACGCTCTCTTGCGATCGGCCTTGAGTCAATAACTTCGAGTCAAAAGTACCCCGCGCCAAAAATAAGTCCCAAAAAGTCCCAAGATCATGTTCAATGAAACAATCACTTGCCCAGCATACCAAGCTTACTTTGAATGGGTGTAGACGTATATTTAAAATATTTTCTCTTTTGTCTTTGTCTCTTTCTTCTCTCTTTCTGGTATCTCCTGCGCGATTCTGTCATATGATTCCCCACCTATACAAAGCGTATATAGTCAACTTAGCCGAAATGTGGTACAAAACATTTTTGTTCTGCATGTCGTGATCAAACTTTCCATTCATGATGGCATTTTCCGGCCCGCGGTTCCTCCCTTGTAGTTCATACTTCAGCATGTTCTTAATGAGGCGTGCGCGAACTTTGGAGCGATCATGGCACCATTTACCGGCTTATCCCAAGCTTTGTGGGATCCATGTGCGAGGAGACTTCACATTCTGTTTCAGCCAAGAAAACATTTATAGCGAGCGTAGTGGTATAACTAATACGTTATAATATGTGCAAATTCCCAGTGTATCAAATGAGCCGGGAATGACAAGTAGCCATGTAGAGAATAATGTTCAAGCAACACGAGCCATACTTGGAAACAAAGGCTAAATCTTCTCACAACCACTGTTATCATCTCAATTTTGTTACTAAACTGACTGTAGCGGCAAACTCAAATCAGGTCCCAACAGTTGTTGCTCAGGAATAGCTTGCAGTAAATTTATTGATATTCTCGATCGACTACGATTTAAAGGATAGGTAAAAAAATACTGCTAACCTTCAACCAAGTGCACTAAGACCAAGAAAGTATCTGCCAGCCTTCTCGACTCAGCCTTCTCAGTCAGCCTTCCTGACTTTCCCGCATATAAACTTGGCAGTGCCGCGAATGCTGAACATTAGCCACGAGTGGTTTGTATCACGACAATTGACAGTTCTAAGGGCCTGATTATATGAGCCCGGCTTTGCGGGCTGGCCCGGTTCTCACGTTTTTTGGTGTGTTTCACAGCCATGCCGGGATCTTGGCAAACCGCCAAGAAAAAAAAAAAAGCTAAACACTAAAAATAACATTTTACGAACGTGCTTGTCGGCTGGCAGTTCTTTAGCTTCGTGTTTTGCGCAAGGGGCAAGTTGCCGAGTCAGTGCACGGCATATCGTGATGTAGTGGCGCCTTCGAAATTCAGTTTACAGACGTCAATTGTACCCTTTGGGAGTCGGGGTTGGAGAGTGGGGGCGAAAATTCCGTAAATTGAAATGTACCGCGGAAATTCCGTCCAGTCTTAACCGATCTAATCTAATAGTGGTTTCGTCTTTGCATCACAGGAAAATGCTGTACTTGTTGCTATGTATGATCGCATGTTTCAGTCAAATATTTAGCATGAATTGAAAGAACCCGCCTGTGAAACTTTGCTAGCTTCCCCAAGAAACAAAATCTTCACCCAGCCCCAAGAATTCTGTGACTTGCCTTTTATTGCAGTATGACCATTAGTCAGGAAAGAGATTCATTCTTGTCTGTACGGCGAACAATACCCGTGGACGACGAAAATCGCGTGTTCTCTTTGATATAAATAGACTGGCGTTGCCAGTGAGCTCGCGGCGTTAGTTGGGTCGAGAGCAGAATAAACTAAAATAGAAAGCAAGGACAAGAGCGGAACTCCCGAGAGACTTCCAGTTTCTCACCAGAAATATATCACACAGTATAGAGAACTTGGCTTTTGACACCTTGATTTATAAATGAAACCTTATTAAACTATAAATTTATCATTACAACACTCGTACACCTGGTTCTTAAAGGTTGAGCGACTCTGCATTTTGAGCTTAGAAGCGAAACGGTTAGCCAAGGAGTAAATCTGAGTAATGCGTGACTTGTCTTTTTATGAATCGATTTTGACAGTTTGACTTCGAACATTTAGTTCTAATCAGAAGCCGTTTAGTATCGTAATCGTATTCGCAACATAATCCTATCTTGATATTTAGAATGATCAGTCTGGGGTAAATAAAAGGTTGTTGTTGTTGTAGAATCCGTGACATCTCTTCTCATGCACAATCGACTTTGACTCTTATTTCTAATCAGAGGCCACGATTAATCCAGCCTTCGCTTCAATACTTGTGTGTTTTCTTTTATTAAGCTGAATACGTTTCTTCTATCAGGCTTTTGAGTATTCGTGCTTTGTAACAAATATAAAATTGAAAGCGAGGAATGTAACACGAGACATGTTTAAAATATTATTGCGGTTTTGTTCACAGTGGCTGAGGTCACACTAGAAACTTAAAGCGCGCTTTAGGGGTCGAAATCGTGCTTTACGAAACCGTACGATTTAATCACGCTTTAGGAGACGTAATGTTCAGGTTTCCTTTGGCTGTCAAATATGACAGCCAACATCCGAATCCCATTAAAGGTTTCACCCGAAAACCCGTTAATCAGTTTTTTCTGAGCACATTGCCCGTCGCAAATGTTATCATAGCTGTCTTTGCTATTTTTTACTGTTGATTAGAAAACTTGTTTGGAAAGTGCGGTGTGGGCGATTCAAAACAGTTAGGACTATCTTACTTCTGAGACAACGGAGGAGAAGGATTGGCCACAACCGAGAGCACGGTCGCCTGTTAATGTGGGTTTTTCCAAGACCGCAACATTGGTTTTCATCAATTCCCCTGCCCTAGAAGCGGAATGGAGGAGGCATTTTTGGATATCGAGAGAAACATTTGCTAGCATTTGTCAACAAGTCGGACCAGAGATCGCCAAGGAAGACACCAAAATGCGAAACGCCATCGAAGTATTAAGACGGACGAAACTTGCTCAAAAGTCCGGAAAGAACGTGATTCTATTTCCAACGCATGGTGATGATCAACTTGCGGAATTGACAGCGGCTTTTCCGAGCGTGCATGTGATTGGTCAGCGTACTAAGACGTACTTTTTGAAGCGCTTTAGAACGAGAGTTACTTGTTTGAACTTTGCCGCTATTGGTATCGCTTTACATCCTCCCCCCATGCGATCTCCTAAAGCGCGGTTTTTACGGCCACACACAGATTTAGGCTAAAGCGTGATTAAGCAGCGCTAAAACGCGCTTTAACTTTCTAGTGTGACCTCAGCCAGTGTGTTCAGTCCATTTGTGACTGCAAACTTACTCAGGACTATTTCGGTGTATTTTTCATTTCTGGTATACAATGACCATTGCGAAATAAAGGCTACATGATCAAATGAAAGAAACATTTCAACAGGCAATGTACGATAAGCAGAAGAATTTTATGAGGCAACAGATGTCATGTACAGAGTAAAGCATAAGTCGCCATTGTTTTGCGGCTAAAGCTCATCGTAGCTTTCGTTTCCGTTTTCGGCCTGTTTTCTTCCCAGAAGTATTTCGTGTCGCCACAGAAAGTTCCGTCGGTACTAAATATTTAGCGGCGACAGAGATATTTGCAATTCCCCAGCGGTATCCATCAAACATCTGTTTACGGCTATTCACAAAGCTTCCGCGGTGAACTAAAGAACGCAAGCCAAAATCGTTCCATAATATCCAGTTTATCAGTGCGTGTTCCACAAACCGTACGGTGTTGAGTTTGGATTAAATTCAGTTAACTTTTACACACAAGTACCGAGCAATCACTGGCCACACTCGAGTTGTTTAACGAAGTCAATTACGTCATTGCCTATCACGAGATAATCTAAACCAATTCACCGTGTGTAGATTCGTAACCCAGAAAAAAACTAATAACATGACGAAAAAGACACGCCGTGTGATTTTAAGCTCGACGGTCCACGCCCGCGAGCAAAAAGCCAATAAAGCAAGCTAATCGGCACATTTCAACTGACTACAGCCATGACGTACGTAGGAAATTATGTCGAGCACCGTATACAAGATAATGACAAACCAAATATTCATTATCAAAGGATAAGAAACTTGTAATCGAACACGCCATAGGCATAATAACAAACTGTAATCTCATTACCAAAAAAAAAACAACAAAAAAACACATGTAGTTTAAACGCGTTTAAAAATCGTTTGAACGCATTTAAAAATTGTTTGAACGCGTTTATAAATCGTTTAAACGCGTTTTATAATCGCTTAAACGCGTCTAAATAACTCATAAAAACGCGTTTATGCGCGTTTTCGTTTTTCCACCTTAATGACCCTTTTCATCAGGAAGGTCACAATTGTTAAATGAAACTACAAATTGTCAAATGAATTTATTGAAACTACGGGACAAATTCCTCTTAAATGTATACATTCCGTATATGGCGTCGGTGTAGCGTGTCTCACTCTCGTTGCGCTCTCTCTGCACTCACACCACACACTCTCTCTTAAAGTGTCCTCGAGTTTGAAGTCTCTCGTGGTCTCACACATGATGTTTACGTAATGTAGCAAAACAAACTTAGGGGGGAGGTGTGCTATACGCACCAATGTTCCGATCACCCTTGTAAAACCTGAACAGTCAAATGAAACTAATAAGTGCCCGTGGCCGCACAAATGAATTCAAAGTTCTCAGTGAATAGACAATTTCTGACAGTATCACTGAATTTGTTGTTAGACAGAGTACAGTGATATTATTTTAATTTGCACGTATAAGAAAGCCAAACTGTAGTAAACGGTAAAGTGCTGATCGTGTGTGTTATTTAAATCATTTTTATCTTATTCTTTCAAGAGAAAATATGTAAACATCACCTATGCTCCAGAGATGTAAAGAGAAGATCCACAAATGTAGAACCCATCTGACGTCACGCCTTGCCTTGAAGTCGTTTGTATGAGAAGCAGAGTCTTTTTGACGTCACAGGGCGCCTGATTTTCCTGGAACGCTGTAGAGTCAGATGAACTGACATGACAGAACCACGATGGTGAAGTCACGTGACAACTTGATAGAGAGTCAAAGTCTGCTGAATGTTTATAAAGGAAACGGGAGGAGAGGGGGTGGGGTGGGGCATCCGTGGATCCACTTGCGTACTAATAACGTTTACTTTCATCATCGATTTGAGACTGTAAAAAAGACAAACGTAAGTGGAAAAATTTATTGAAGGAACATGAGTTTAGTATTACATTATTTTGGCCAAAAACGTCAATGCTAAACCCGTCGAGTTGCTATTAAGGATAAGACAATGAATAATCTTGGTAGTGCCCGACCCAAATTTTACTTTCCTTTTTTGCCTTTCTTGCCTCCTTTCTTTGCTTTTCCTCGCATCATCTTCCTGACACAGTATCCTCGCCATAATGCTTGCATCTTCGTTGCTGCAATTTCCTTCTGTCGTTTCTCTTCCTCTTCTCTGGCGGCCTTCTCAGCTTCCAGTCTCCCCTCTTCCATGATGGCGTCGAATTTATTTGTGAGAAATTCCAGTTGCCGTTGTAGTTCGGCCAAATCCTGTTTTTCTTCGTCGTAAAGTCGCTGAACTATGTCAAACTCGTCCTATGGGTAAGACAAGCAGAAAACTGTGTTTATAGACCTATATACAGGCCTACCAACCAAACTTAGTAAATAAATCGAGTTAATACATTTACTTTTTGCCTGAGCAACTCATTCAAACATAACTTTGTTTTATAAATTTTATTCTAGAATGTTTAGAATATCTTTTTATCCAGATATGGCCAAAAATGGCCGAATTATGTCACCTAACCAACCCGAGTTTTCTATTTTGGAATAGTTTCTGCTAGATTATAACTTCTGTCCAAGTATTTTACAAAGACGCGCCACAAGAAAGACATTATCAAAGTTTTCAATCTTACGGCTTCTTGATAGATAACGTCTTTCTTTTTTCTAAGAAAGATAGAAATGTTCTATATAAATACACGTGGCTCAGTTTGATTATTAATAGAAATCATTTAGTTAGTCGCTTTATAACTTTAAGGCCCGGGTCAAACGCCGTACTTCACATGAGCCGAACTCAATTACAGTTTAGGTCGCTCCAAATTAATTTACTTTGCCTGGGTGAAACGCCGAAAGTCAGTCGAGTTCAACTGAAGCCGTTCTTTGCGGTCGCACTATAGCCGAGAAAATCGACCAATCCGCTCCAAATACAATCATTTGAATTCAATTGGGTCAAATGCTGAGCTCACATGAACGTAAATTTGGCTCAAGTGAAGTACGGCGTTTGCCCGGGCCTCAGTGTTTTTTCGGATATTTCATAACGCTGTGTATATTCGCAATTTGGCTAATAATAAAGTATTTTCTTCTTCTAAGGACGAGACGTTTGATGATATTCTTTCAGAATCCAACACTCTAAACCTACATATTCTTTGTCCAATTACCAGACCACTTTTTAACTATCTGCCTCACCCACTCAACTACCCACAGTACCCTCCACGTGTCTGTATCCTTTCGAGTTATTCATTAAGGATCTGACAGGTCATACGTACGCTTAAAACAATAGAAGACAGTCACTGAAAACGAGGGTGTACCATATCTATGTTTGCCGAATGGGTCAAGAGGGTTGGTTGCTCATTTTAACTAAATGTACTATGACACGATATTTTTACCTGCTTTGAATTCATGTCTGCGTCGTATTTCTGTCCATCTTAAACGTACGCTTAAAACAATAGAAGACAGTAACTGAAAACGGGGGTGTATCATAGCAACGATCTATGTTTTTCAAAAATAGCTCGTGATGACGTGAAGAAGATTGACTCGAGACACTTCCTGTAGTTAAAGAAACGATACCCCACAATGCACCACTGTACCTTTCTTAGCCCCTTTCCGCCCCATAATGCACTTAGAACAAAGGCTAAATATCAGAAGATCGTAGCAACGAGGCTACTCTACAAATATTTACCTAAGAAGCAAGCACGGCATACCGGCAGCACAAAAAAAAAAAAGAATACTGCAACTTAAGGTGTTGTGCATTATTATGCGAAAAAGTCCATTTTATGCAAAAAGCCGGCCGTATCCGAGTTCCTGTTCGCCTGCGTGGTCCGCAGGGTTCAAACGGCTTTTTTGCATATATGATCCAGCGGCAGAAATAAATCGAAAGCTTAGCTTCATCATTTTGTGTCTAGAAAACTTTCTCCGTTTTGGACATTTATGAGGGATAACAGCTGCATTTTAGCAGGTTTGTATGTGTGGGGGGAGGGGTCGGGATAGGACATCACTGATTCGGTCATGGCTGCATTTGTCAAAATTGGAATAAAATTGAACATTCAAAGATTCAACGAGTAGTCAGCAAATGTTTCGTAGAGATTGAGCGTGTAAATTCAAGTATATGTCCGATATTATTCCTCTGAGGGGTGGGGGTGAGTCTTTTTTGCGCATTTATTCCATATAATGCGCAAAAAGCTTTCCCAAACAACATATCTCTTGTTTTTTTTATTTGATTCCTGAAGTAGTTTGGATAAACGTTCTCTTAGCACAGTTTGTGCAGTCCATTTTCAATGTTTGCTCTGACGAATGAAAAGCGTGAAAAGCGAAAACTATGCAACTCATGGGAGTACAAAGTCTGTAGCAAATACTGAAATAAAGAAAAACAGCAACAGTTGGAACAACAGTTGTTACAACATATTTCCTTCTCTTGGGGGTGTAAGTCCAAAAAAAAAAAAAGATTAAAAAGAAAGCATAATTACACGGCCTTCGGGAATTTCAGACGGATCGCAGTCGTGTTATGAAAAGGTTGTGGAAGTTTGTTATAATGTATGTGGGGTGAATTAAGAAATATATAACGCGTCGACGTGTAATATAGCCTCATCTAAACACGCGGGAAGTTGGGAGAACACGAGAGTAGCGTAAGGAAACCACGAGGCCGCCGAGTGGTTTCCGGCGCTACTCGAGTGTTCTCCCAACTTCCCAAGTGTGTAGATGAGGCTATATTACACGGGAAAACGTTATATATTTCTTTTATAAAATAATTAATAAAATAAAAAACATCGCGCGTATCGCGTCAGCGTGTAATATATTCTCATCTAACACGGTTATTTAGCCAATCAGGGCGCGCATAGTATCATAGTTTTTTTATAACAGTAAATCTATTTTGTAGAGTCGAAAGAAAGTTGACTGATCCACAACGAAACGACAACAGACTAATGCAACACGGAAAGAAACAATGAGCCAACGAGAGAAAATCCTCCCCAACAACTTGATAGCCATACGACGATAACACTGAACCCTGTGAATGGTTTAGCAGTAACCTCCAAAACAGGGTTGGATCTAGGAGAAATTCTTACCGGCTTCGGATCCGCCCCTGCAAAAAATGTTAGCTGATAATAGTTGAGGGATTGCAAATATCACTACATCATTGATCGTGGACTGCAACCACGATATCAGTACCAGTGATCCGCTTCTTTAAGGACAATGGGATATTAGCCGTGACACCCCTTCTCTGCAACTTGCAACGCAACGAAAAATTGCTTCTCGGTAAAGGTATGTCAAGCAAGGCAATTTTTCCTGAAACTTCTCTCGCAATATTGACTACAGCATTGCCGTCCAAGTTGCAAAGTACATGTCACACGCTGCAACACATAGCGCAATGTTGCGAAAAGTAGATGTTCTACTTTCTCTGCAACTTGTCTCTGAATTTTTCGTTGCGTTGCAAGAAAATTTGCTTCGTGTGACATGGCCAAGGTGCTAATCAGCCTTTAGACAGAAAAAGAAGTGGAAAGCAACGGAAGCAATCAAAAAAGGAAATTTATAGCAGACTTGTTTCTACTTGTGGTCAGGGGATCGTTGTGCAAGTCCCGGATATTTATTTTAACTACAAATGATACAATGTATTATAGTCGAATCAGTGAAAACAAAACAAAAAACAAAAAGTAGCATTTAAGATCAAGAATCTCTGATAAAGGTTGTACGTCACTCTATTTACAGTACTGTGCAAAGCCCCAATCAAATGGTGAATGATAGCTGATGATAGTTGAGTGATCGCAACTATCACCTGCATCATTGACTATCATAGAAAGTGATCAAAACTCTCATGAGAGCGCATAATAGTCGATACCGAAAAATTGTTATGCACTATCGTGGGCGTGGTCAAACGAGAGAAACTCTCATCGACCATCATGGAAAATTTGAACATTATTCAAAGCGAAAGATGGTTGGTTATAGTCCGTGAAAGTGCATGATAGTTCGTGTTAGAAAACGGGGGCGAGAGTACGAACTCATTAAAACCAGGGAAAGAGAAAAACTGACTTTATGTTGAAAACAATGGTCAGTTCAACACGGCCTGGGTTAAATAGAGAATAATATATGGGCACGCGGATTTATCTTCGAGTGTTCATCTCGATATCTCACGAGAATATAAATTTCATATCTCCAAGTGTCCGTGTATTATTCTGTTTATTTTATAAACTCTGGTGTGATACAGAAATTTCCGCCACTAAGAAATTCAAAAACATGCAAGATTACTGCTTGGCTGATATTAACACACGTAAAAAATATCGTATTTTTACGTGTGTTCAGATACGACATTTCTCAGTGGCGGAAATCTCTATATCACACCAGAGTTTATGTAATAAACACTCTTTTATTCCTAAACAGCGATTAGCCATCGTTCTACATGGTAGACAGCGCCGGTGTATGCAACGAAAACGAAACTTTTAAACATGGTTTAAACGCTGATCAAGCTAAACAATGTCTAAACTCGGTTAATGCAATCGGCCCATAATGTTCACAAGCCCCTCGCAGGAATCGAACCTGCGTCACGTCATGAAAACCATTAGGAGCACCCGCGAACAGTAGGTCTGTTTACGAATACATTACGTGAGCCCTCATTATATATAAATATATACGAATATCGAGTGCATTGTAGGGAGAATTCAATTGGAAAAAATGTTCCCTAGCAAAAATAACGTGAAGAAACATGCAGTAATCATCGCATTAGGAACTTATAATAAAATTGTCTGATTCGTGCCTTCCCATAATGCACTCCATATTTGTATGTTTGTATGTATATATATATATATATATATTGGGAATAAAACTCGAATGAAGGATCACTGATTTCGAGAGCTACACTGAAACTAAATATTCTTTTATGTTTTAATGTGTAAGATAAAAGGGCTAAATCAGTCATTTGAAGTTGATCTTTATATCAGCATACAGTATAGGTCAAACAGCTGGCTCTTGTTGAGGCAGGAACTTTGAATAGCTTGGAGGTCTGTCAGCACAGGTCCTCAAAGATACCAGCAGCAACAGCCGGTACTTGATGTAGTCAAAGCAAAAATCATCATCGGGTCCCTTATTCACGTGCTTTGTCCACCTTAGGGAAAGAAAGCATACACAATACAATGATTGATCCATTGTAACCGTTTGGGCCACAATATTCACAGTAACAAGAAATAAGTTCATGTTGCTGGGGGTGACACATGACAGAAGAATCTGAAAACCCTGTGGCCCTACAAATAACACTTTGAGTTGGGGGAAATTACCCTGTGTCTTGTTACACGTCATATGCAAGTATTTTGCGCAGACTTTGTTTCAACAAGAGTTTCCAATTCCTTACAAAATATTGTTCTTTAAAGGCTTTAAGTTTTAAGCATATGTCTTAGCTGTATGTAAAATTCTGTGAGGCCCTCCCAAATGTATAACATAAAGTGCCTTCAAATGCATTAAAGCCGACACATGTACGCCACACATTTAAAAACATACAAGGGATAATAACATTTGGTTATAAACCACACAAGTAGTACAACACTTACCTCATTCTGTAGAATCCTGTGTATCTCAGTGTTCCTTGTGCTTCTTCATATGCCAGTTTACATTCCTGCAAGAGGTTTCTTGTATTCAGTATTTATAAATAATATTGCACGTTATACAGTAACATGACAAGCTGAATGTATCAGGCACAGTACAAATATACCATCAACTACTCACACTTTAATGCAGTCACATGAACTTAGAACAGAACCCCCTAAACAGATACCAACAATTTACACATGTACCCGCCCCATACATACGACTAATAGATGACATCAAATGGTGGGAATGTGAAATGAATCACAGCTGTTGTAGCGTAGGAAATACACAGCTGGGCATTCTGATGTACCATACACAAAGTTACATTCTTACATCATATTGCAGCAGGTGTTTCATAATACTACTTGCAAAATAGTAACCCTCCGCTTTACATGTTGTATTACCTCTGTCAAATACATTACATTTCAGGATGAAAAAGGCAACAAAAATTTACAAAAGATCTAAATAAAAGAATAATCAGCAATGTGCAGAACTTGATGAAGGCACTGCTATTACACTGTGCAACTAGCAAAGGAAAATGTCTTCCAGTTGCCGAGGTGAGATATATGCTGGGAAGAATGTTGTTAAATTTGACTGATGACAGGAGGAAAATGAACCATTAAAAAGAGGTGAGTGCATGCACTCGTCATTGCACTCGGCAAAAATTGGGCCTTACAAGAGAGAGGGTTCCAGGAGACCTGCATGGTTCTCAAAACTTATCAGGACCTCAGATTGTCACTCATGAAAGTGATTTACATGTCTCCTACTACGGCTGAGTAGGTTCTCTTATTTTATATAATTATAAATGAAATCCTGGGTTATAACCACCCACACTGCACAATACCAATCTGAATGGACTAATGAAAGAAATCAGTTCTAGCTTTATTTACTAATACACTGTCAACCTTTTCAATAAATTGACCTAGAGGTAGCCAAATTTATAATGAATATTAAAATACTGGTAAGAAACATATACTAAAGAGCCTATATATTACGTTAGCCAGATCACAGCCTGTTCAATACTATAACCACATGCATGTAAATGAATGGTGTGAAAGGCTGGGGCATGGGAGTCAGTTTCTCTCACACCAGCTGTCTTTCACTCCATTTCTACATCAAATCATCAATATAATAAATAATTTTCAATCAATCAAACTGTTAGCAACACAAGCCTTTCTGGTATTGCACCACTGAAGATGTGCTTTGCCCAAGCACAAGGCGGAAACATTAAGCACACTGTATACAGAACTTTCCTGGATAAGAATGCTTGTTGTTCCAGTTCGAGCCCATTTCCATTTATGTCACTGGCATTGGCAAACTGGTCAGTTATCGAAATAACTATTTCGACTTTTTAAATTCTTCGTTGATCGCAGCGATCGTACTCAGCGATCATATGGAAACCAAGCTTTACAGTATTTAGGTAACATGTACAGTACACGGATGCGTTTTCACTTCAAGTTACACACAACACAACTTCATAAAGGCGATTTGGTGCAAATACGAAGATGAATCACCGGCCTCAAGGATCTCCTAGAAATTATTCTGAAAAAGAAGATAACATTCCAATCATATTTGGAGCGTTATACAATCTATAATCGACGATGTAAAGAAATCACAAGAACTAACTATATTGCTAACTGAATCGAACACAATCGCGTTATAAACGAATACAAATCACTAGTACCTGAAGGGTGAATCCTTGCGCGGTAAAAATATTAGCGATGAGCTTAACTGATCTGATCTGACTGATCGCGATAACCAAGACTGACAACGCCTTTTAGTAATACAAAATCCACGTCAATTGTCTGCTTAATTATATACTTGTTGACAGACTCGATCGTTGAGGATTTTAACCTTTGGTTAAAATAAGTAATTAGTATTAGCACAATTAATAATTAACCTATAGCCTTTTATAGCTATTACCTCGTGCTCGCGTGGTTCAGTTCTGTAATCTCTTAGCCGCAAAAGCACCCTCCCCCCACACCCTGGGGGTATTTTTTTATTCTTATCGTTCGGTAATAAAGCTTTACAACCCCATCTCGTTCAGCCTTCTCAGTGATAGTAATTCGAAGCGTTAATCATTAAAATTCTCATTAAACGTAATGTCCATAAACTGTTCACAACACGATTTAAAATCGCATACTTCGAAAACTACTGCGAAATTTTCGGAACACAACGCTTTGATTTCGTAATACTTCGTTGACTAAAAACACATCCGTATAATCCAGCATGACAACATCGCCAGAAATTTCAGACATCCGGTTGCGCCATCTTATAAAAGGCATCAGGTTTCACGCTGAGAGCCGCTCAAGAAATAACAAAGAAATGCATGGGATCTGATAATAAATTGCGCTTTTCGATTAACTAAAGCACGTTCGTAAAAATGTTTGGGCAGCATTCGGAAGAGGAAAGCTTCCTAAACACAACAGTACAAAAAATATTTATCTCCGGTAAAATTCGATGTGTAATTTTTTGAATTTAAAATTTCGGCCGACGTAAGAGGGATTGATAGCAGAATACGCTCAAAACCGGCTACTGTCACTTTTTAAGATGCATTTAATACAAGAACCTTGGGTACAACGCAAAATGTTTACCCCGTACCTGATTGTCGAAGGATTGAACATCTCCTGTGAAGCCTCGGTCAGTCCCCTGGAGCAAATTCGATGTGTACTTTTTGCGTTTGAATTTGCAGTTCACAGCCAGCCGTGGCGAATGCCTCCCGTAAAATACGCTGACTTCGGATGTTGATATTTTGGGCTAGGAAGCTCCAAATTGCATGAAAATTGCATCAAACGAAAGCTAATTTCAACTGGGTTGGTCAGCGGCACATCTCCTAAACGTAGCAGTCTCTTTTTGAATGGTTGTGACTAAACTGGATACTCCAAAATCAGGTTTCCGAGAGAAGACTGGGACCAAAATAACGAGTTATCGGCGAAGTCGTCCGGAGCCGTTTACGAACATTGTGGACGAAAAAACGACCTCGGTTCGTCTGAAGCATGGTTCTGACACCGGAAGACAGTCAAATAAAATTCGGCACTGAAAAGGTTTTAGGGCCTCTTCATATGAGCCCGGTTGACCGGGCTCGGTCAACCGGGCCAGCCCGATCGTGTGTTCATATGGGAAATTTCAGCCCGGGTAACCGAGATAGAGTGTCTATAAAGCAAAAGTTTTTGCCAATTCTGCCATTAAAGCCAAATTAAGAGGCAAGTACATTTCAGACTCGCATAGTTGAAACATTTTCATCCTGGTTAACCGGGCTGGAGTGTTCATATGAGAAACGGGCCAGCCCGGTTAACCGAGATCCCGGTCGCAAAGACCGAAATCTCGGTAACCGGGCTGGCCCGCTCTCTCATATGAACATATCGGAATTTTTACAAAGGAAATAGTAGGAGGGCGAGATCTCGGTAACCGGGCTCATATGGAGAGGCCCTTAGAAGGAAAAAATTAGCTCGGGGAGAAAATACTAAAGAAGAAAGGCTTGTTCTGGCTGATCTGGCACAGATGAATATTAGCACCGAAGATTAAATAAAATCCTACCGCATGAACTGTTCCGGAGAGCGATTGAAACGGCTTGTGTACGATCCTGTGTTTCTTGATCAGTCTTAACTCCAAGACGAACACATTCACGATAAGACATGCAATCAAGATTTAAGCATTCCGAGCGAAAGTGCGAACTGTCAAAAATCACCACAGGAATGATAAGTAAATAGAAATAATAATGAAGCCCATAGAAGCCAACAGTTATAGACGGATCAGATTCCCACCGTATCCTAAATATATGTAGATATTTATCCGTATTTACTGTATTAGGATGGTTATATATATATGTTATTTTCATCCAAATCCACTGTGTTCTCGAGCAAATGGCCGACTGAGCCGAAATGTTACAAATAACAGTAATATTGTCCTTTTCACGTTCAAGACAACAATGCCTCTTGTGTGTATCTGGTATTGACTGGTTACAGTTTCGACTCATGTCTTGAGCCGTTTCAGTTTTATTTGGAGTTGACCTCCCCGTCCATGTAAAAAGGAACACAGGCGGCGCTACGCGGCCAGCCGATTCGAACTAACGGAAATACGTCACGAACTTGCTAATGCGCGCCAAACAAATTTTCAAAACATCAACGTCATTCTCGTACGGTTTTCGGAACACGGTCCGAGGTGACGAAAATTTAATTTTTGATTCGGTCCCAGTTTCCTCTCGGAAACCTGATTTTGGAGTATCCAGTTTAGTCACAACCCTTTTTGAACCGGAGAAACCCATCCCTCCCCCACCCCACTGAGACAAAATACGTAACAATGTTGAATGTATGAATGGCGCATGCTCATACCGCACGCCGCTGGGAAAGACGCAAAATGTCCGGAAAATGTGGACGCAAAATGTCCGGAATTTCTGGCGATGACTTACGATCGAACACAGAAGAACAATTGTCGGCGCGTATTACGTACCGAAATCAAAACAGCAAGGCAGCTGTAAGCTCGCGAATTTGTAAAAAGGACTTTCTTTTTGCGGAAGTAGCTATTTATAGAACTGGCTTAATTCACCACTTCGTGGTGAACGCGGGCTAAAAAGTGTTTTATAATAACTGAGAGAAAAGAATTATCGATGCGGTTTTCACGGGTCACGCGACCGCAGCACTCTCCAAAATACCAGATTGTACCTTTTTGGCTCCAGAACTAAAAAGAGCATGCCTAAATTAGTCCAGATGCCAATTTTGAACTTTCTAGGCTTCATTTTGGCGAAGCAGCGGCAATTAGTTGTTGTTGTTGTTTTTTTTTAGATTTGATAAGAGTATGTATGCGGCCGCCATGTTAGTCGAACTCGGAACACGAAATGAAGTTGATCTGTGACTCAGCTTGATGTTTAGTTTCTTCACATCTTTCGCAGTGCCAATTTTAAAATGTTTCGTGATGGAAAACTTTATAATTCAGACACCAGCACCGATTTTAGTCGGTCACGAGCGTGTCACACGGCTTTCTTGTCACGGTATTCAAACGTCCATATCAAATCAGAATTTTGCTTTAAGTCTTAAGGCATGATAGTCTTGAACATATCAATGTGTTGGACTTATAGGATACGTTACTTTTGAGATGGCTTTTTATGACGTCACATACAAACCAAGAATTGCAATACCTGACTAATTTGCATACTTATGAACTTGTAAACATTCACAGGAAGTGGATATTTTTGTATTTTTTAAGCCGAGATTCAATATCTTTCGGTCTAGTATCTTCCAAGCCGTATTTACTGTCACCACAGAAATGTTGGTGGATACTAAACCAACGGCTTCAGATTTGTTTTGCGATAACGCCATCGGTGCCACTGATTGTTTGACCTTCATGGCACTGCGCCAAAATGTTGCAATAACAACGCAAAACACAACAGAGTGAAACACAACCAAGCTCAGAATCAATGGCCAAACAAACTTCGAACGCATGACAAACTTTCAAAATGAGAACAAGTTCCGAACAAAAATATGGTCGCAACAACTACGACATCTTGCTTTAACTGCGTTGTTCGACACACCCTGTTAGGCGCTTTTATCATGCCCAAATTTGGAAAACCGCAACTGCTTTATTTGGAAATCCATTGTTGACAACAGAGGGAATAGGAAAGTAGGGAAGGGAAAGTGATTACTATACCTCGCAAAGCGCGAGCTAAAACATGAGTGCCAATCCCGCCTTTCTCCGAGCTGAATATTGCAGTATGGGCATCGTATTTGCTGCTCAACAATATGGGCCCCATGTCCATATTTGGAATACGTACTCAATACTCAGTTGCAAATTCCCAGGAGAGGTTTTGATTTCCGCAGTGGGATTTGAATGCTTCGAATTCCTCAGTATCAAATTCCATTATAGAATTGTCTGCTTCAGTTGTGTCAAGTCTGCTTCATTTGTTTTTGTGTCATAATGAACGTATTAGATCGTGCAGGTTTACAACAGCCAAAGCAAAATCTGTCACACAGCGAACGCAAGGCTCTCAATGAGCTAAGAAGCGACGCAACAATCAATCTGAAAAAGGCAGATAAAGGCACAACAACCGTTATCATGAGCACAAAATACGTGAGGGTCAAGTCCAACTTGATAATGAAAAACACTACAAACCCCTCGAAAAGCCAATGGTACAAACCACGTCAAACAGGGTAAACCGTTTGATATCAGAACTGTATCAGGGCAAGTATGTTCATTGACGAAACTACTAAAAAGTGGCTCTCACAAACACCAAACCGCCGTCACAAATACCGCAATTTTATAACCTTACAAAAATCCACAAGCCAAATCCGGTCGGAAGACCGATCATTTCCGGTGTTCCAATTCGAAACGTCCCCCCATATTTGTCCGGGCCGAAATGTCACCCGGACATTTTAGCATGTCCGGCCGGACATTCCAGTCTTAAGGCCTAAGTGTCCTCCCTGGTCTAAAATGTCCCCTGTTCGGAAAGGTGCTTTTGATAGTTAAAATGGGTTCCAACAAGAAAGGATACTAAGTTATAAAGATCTCATAACCTTTTAAGACCACTGAAGAAACGGTAACTTTCTCTGAGTCAGACCATTCGCAGTAGTTTACGTACGAAACAGCTATTACACAACAGGCGCCTGCCTGTCGGCTATTATCTGATCCAGATGTTTGGTGAGTCATGTTTCACCAGTATCTGAGTTTGAAGCACTAATCTTCCATAACAAACTTAAACATACAGAATAGTTAACTACCGTGTTTATGATCAAACGAACTACTATGTCGGATTTGTAAGCGGGATCCCTAAATCTAAAATAAGCATGACAATGGAGATGTGTAGTTACATCCAGCTGGGACGCTTTAGTGTTAACGCCCGGGTCACCCCCGGAGGATACTTCCACATAAAAATGACGGGGAATGCTCTTCGGGAATTTTCGTTTTGACCCTGAGAGGTACTAGGACATAGTATCCTCGACCCTCGATCAAAACGGTAGACTCTCCATTACATGCTAAATGGTTTGTTGATAAGATCTCGAATAAAAGCTTTGACTGTCAAGATGATCAGTTATTTTTTAATGAGGGAACCACTGGGCAAAGAAATATTGGTTGATTAGTGCAATAAACGAATATCTAGTGTGAGACCACCCTGATTTGTTACCACGGGGTGCAAAATATGTGTGTAACTCTTTTATCCTATAAATAAAAGTTGGTGTGCGGAATACGTTATGTAACTGCATGTGAACAACAAAACACGCGCGCTCCTTTGTCTTGACGGTCAATTTATGGTTTCTTTCGACGCTATATATATTGGAGTCCCGCGGTCCCCGCGCCCGACAGTGTTTGTTGACACAGCATCCAAGCTAGCGAGCAGATGTCACATTTCATTTTCAGTCAAATTTAGTTTTGTCGTAAAGTTGCAGAGCCTGTGCCCTGTGATGAAAAGCGCCGATACAGCATTTTGGCGCGTAACTGCCAACTAGAAAATCCTAACGTATAAAACAAAAATAAAGTAAAGTCTATTAGATTTTAAAATATTGTGAAACAATTTGAAAAAAAAAATAGTTTGTTAGAAATACCAAATCTATTTTGCTAAACTTGATCTCTCTTGTTCGAAAAATATGGAAATTTGATAAACTTGGAGAGGGGGACATTTAAGACCAGAGGGGGACATTTTTGCCTGGGCCAGAATGTCCGGCCGGACATTTCAGCCCGGGCAAAAATGTCCGGGGGAACAAAAAAAACCTGTTACACCGGCTGCGAAGGCCCTACAGAAAAACTGTCGTCTTTTGTCGACAGACTACTTCAGCCAATAGCCAATTTAAAAGGTACTACAGACTTCATCAACTTCATAGAGAGGACAAAAGAACAAACAAGACAGGCCCGTGGCCAGTGCGCTTGTGACGTCGTTAGTACAATGAATAGAGACACGCGGGGTCCCGGAAGAGGAACTTTTGTCATGTGTTTATATGCAAAAGATATTATAGCCGAGTCAGTTTTCGCATATGGTGGATCGAAGAGCTCCCTTTATTTTTCTTGCCCTCTTTTCTTCTAATTTCGGTCAAACAGATATTCACGAAAAGTGTTTTATAATAATTGAGAGAAAACAATTATTGAAGGCCCCGTAGGAATATTCTTCGTTTGCAACAACCCAGCTTTCATAGCTTCCGACTCATGCCGGGTATGATGTTTCATACGGAATAGTATTTTGAATGAGTGACTTGCTTTTGCCTTGAGTGATCGTTTTTGCCGGGAGCATTTTGAACTTGCTTTCCGATGCACGTGACAGTACTGGTGTGACGCTTGCTGTATAACCTGGCAACCTTGTTGAGTGCATTTTTAAGCTGACATGTTTTGTGGAGGAACTGTGTGACATCTTAAGTAGCTGTAAGACAGCGTAATTAGCCTTATCTCATGTTGGAATGCTTCTAGAACATGATACCCGGTATCATTTTTGGCTATCTGTAGTGCCAACATCCCATAAAACTGGTGACTGACACCTATCAACCGACTGCCCAGTGATGAAGTTGCTTCGTCATCTCCACTGGAGTTCTCGTCTTGACACTGCCGGGTTGCAACAAAAACGAAGACCCTGAAAACGAAGACCTATAACCCCGGAAAACGAAGACCCTAACAGCAACAACAAAAAGCTTTTCTCAGTGCCACTCTCTTTAATATTGCTTGTTTATATGCCTATCTCTGCAGCAGATGCTGGAATGTTTGCGTATGTACCATGTACAAGTAGCTGTAATAACAGCTTTTTAGTAGTCGTCTTTGTTAATCTTCCCATCGTGTGCATCATGTTCAAGTAGCTATAATTGACAGCTTTTTGGACTTATCTCTGCAGTGCACTAAAACATGATACTTCCCATTTTATCTGCCCAGTTGTGAAGTTATTTCGTATGAAAAAGCCATCTCAGAAGTTACGCATCCTACATGTACAAGTCTGATACACTAATATGATACGAGGGGTTTTCTCGCTGTGGCAACGGAGGTACACGTAGGATCTGACCAGTCAAGCTCGTCTCACTTTTCTAGACTTTATTACAAGTCTTCACACTTAATGTTACAGGTCTGGGTTTGGTTCTCTCTGGCAAAACTAGGTGTACGCGCCCTTAAGTACGGACGCTAACTCTAGCTCTAATTAGCTGTCCATCAAAACTAAAAACCAATGAGGAGACAAGTAGTACGTCACTACATAGCGACTGAAAAGGAAATGTAAAGAGACGCGCTCCGTCAGCTAACTCAAACTTTCATAGTTTACGAATAGGCAGAGTTCACTTGCTAAACTAACAGAGTGCCCTACTTAAAGTCTGACGAGCGCAGTACCAGTTGGTATAAAAATACTAAGGTCTTAAGTTGTAAGAGATATAAAAATTCCTTGACAACTAAAGTTGCGTAGTCAACAAAAATGACCAGATAACATTACGTAAGGGTTTTGGAGCTTTAAACTAAACTCCGCCCTCAAAGTGAGAGTACAACTTTGTCGTAAACAACTTAATTAAGGGGATTAAAGACAGCGCACTTTGTTTGAACAATGAGACCTTTGACCAGTACTTAGTTGCATAAGCGGACAATTGATAACAAAGAATTGTACACTACAACAAAGGCCAGTACACTTAATTAAATTCGGTCCAGGCTTGCATTGGTCGATCAGGTCAAAACTCAATTAGTCAGGCCAGGTAAGATTTGGCCGATCGGATTTATAAATATGCCCGTAATGCTAAGGCATTGTTCCGACCGTGGGAACCAACTTCTAGGCCAAAGGCCGAAAGTGCCGTACAAAATTGTACTAACTTGGCACCAAGAGTGACACTTAATCCAAATTAGACTTGTGGCGGACATAATTTGGACTGAGAGTGACCTAGACCGTTTTCAGCCTGGACTTCACATAGTGGAAACTAATTAACTTACAAATAATGCTTTCCAACACTAAAAGAATCAATTTAAAAGTAGAATATTAAACCACGTCCTTAAAATTATGAATATTAATCATACTAAATTGCGAATATTAATCAACTAATGTTTAATCAAAATCTCTTCCGTAACAAATATGTTCAAGACTGCTATGCATTAAGCTTTAATGCAAAATTCTGGGTCGATACGAAATTAATCTCTATCGGAAGCTGCAGACGTTTGAATACCGTGACAACAGAGGCGTGCATCACGCTTGTGGAGCGAACATTAGGCTCGGATAGTCGGATATCAACCTTGAGCTTTTGATGACTTCGAGGTATTCAGTGGCAAATATTCTCGATGTAATCGCCTGCCGGTCTTCCCTGCTTTTGTTAAAGCGGCGTGAGTGAAAGCTAAGTAGCTGATGATTCGGGATTCCCCGTTCTATGATATTATCCTCGTGACATTTCATTGACAGATCTTGTATCTTATCTCGCGTAATATTTGTTAAATGCCGACTGTTCGTATACGTCGCGGGTTACACAAAGCCCCCGAGTTTCCGACAAAAGGAGACGCTCTGCCCGCAAGGAAAAGTATTCAAGTTTTATCAAGTTTCGACACGTCTTCTACTTATTCGATGTTCTTTCACACAAATATTGCTCAGAACACAGACATTGGTTGAAGCGGTTTCTATAATCGAGCATTTGCAAAAACACAACCCTTCGTACTTTACGGGGGTCCCGCTGGTAATACATCAAGCATTTGTGTACGGCTATTTTCAAATCTTCCGACGCTTAAAAACAATGCCAGCCAAAATCGTATGCCTTCCGTGCATCCAGAAAGCCAACCGATGTTCAGTTCGGATGGGATACAGGCTAACTTTAACACAATTCAATTTCAGTCCCTTACTTCAATCGCCGACATCTCAAGTCGTTCGCGAGGAAAGTCACTAATTGCATAACGTCATCGCAAATCACGCGATAATGCAAACCAATCACCGTGTGCTGATTCGTAACCCAGAAAAATAAAATTAAAAAACAGCCTCCTTTTTAAAGCTTGTGCGCTACGCCACAAGCAACAACTATTGTATCAATAGACGTTACAAGCCTGTACACAAACATACCGCAGGAAGAGGGAATAAACACAGTGTGCAATGCATACAAGGAATTTTACAGCGATGACCCTCCTATCCCGTCACATTTTCTCGGAGAGATTCTAAGCTTAATTCTAAAGGAAAATTTATTCCAGTTCACTGAAAAGAATTACCTACAGATACATGGAACCGCTATGGGCACAAAAATGGCAGTAGCCCTTGCCAACATTTACATGGCTTTCACATAAACCCAAATTTTAAGCAAGAGTAGCTTCAAACCACTCGAATGGAAACGCTGCATCGACGACATATTTTCTCTGTGGAATAATGAAATGCAGGAAATCGAACAGTTGATTGAGGGTACTAATCACTTTCACCCCACTATCAAATTCACGGCTGAAATCCCACTGCAGAAATCAAAACCTACCGGAGAAATCAAAATCCCACTGCGGAAATCAAAACCTACCGGAGAAATCAACATCCCACTGCGGAAATCAAAACTTACCGGAGAAATCAAAATCCCACTACGGAAATCAAAACCTACTGGAGAAATTTAAATCCCACGGCGGAATTCAAAAGCTACCGGAGAAATCACGAGAAATCAAAATCTACTCAGGAAATCAAACCCCACGGGAAATCAAAACCTACCATGGAAATCAAACCCCATTGAGGAATTCAAAATCTTCAGCGGTACGATACGATACGATACGATACGATAATCTTTATTTAAACACGATAAGAGTTTAAGCATCAGCTTGTGGGGTCGTGTGGTCGTGCGGTAATATTTAAAGCGGAAATCAAATGACCCTCATGGTACACACAAGATAACAGCTGTGCCCGAGATGTTGCCGGTCACACTGTAACGACAATTCCCACGGCAAAATCCGAACCGCAGAGAGTCTGAGTCCGGTAAGTTTCTGTTCATGCTTTTAGCTTGAGTCAAAGATGTCGCGGTTCGCGTGTAATAAATTAAGCGATTTTTGTTCTTTACATCCATTTGGCGACATTTTTCTATCTGCCTATCGGTCGATTGTAAACTTCGGGGCACGGTTTTGGGAAAGATTAAGGGAACCTGGTATCAAATATTGCTTTGGCTCCAATACTGATTCGAGCTGACAGTTTCAGAAAGGACGGAGCACACACACACACACACACACAGGTCTCTTCACACGCAATGGTCATTAATGCACTAAAGTATTGCTCAATATAAACCTTAACAGCATCACATACGAATGAATATACCGTAACGAACACTGATCATTGTGTTGCGTTTAGTTATTGATTACAGTACATTATTACACGACTTCACATTTTCGAGTGCAAATACGGGCCAAAACGAGTGCAAAGATGGGAGCGTATTGCACTCGTCAGGAACCAGATCAACTGGTTTATTAGCTTACGTGATCAGTTTTCGCAAGCAAAGTTTACGAACGCGTCATTTTTTGTTCCATTTTGCGCGCGGCGAGAATGTTTGCCCTGCTTCGTTTGTCGTGTAATAAACAATTTATTACACGAAAAGTCGTGCAATACGTGCTGTATTTTTACTCGTCAGTTTTATTTTTTCTCGCCTGAAGCAGGCTCGAAAAAATAAAACCGACTCGTAAAAGTACTCCGCCGTATTGCACTTCTTCCCGTATAATCACCTCTTTGTACGTGCTTGCATCTATTAAGTCACAACTCAGATATCTTTGGAATATCCGTTTAGCACAATGCTTGATTATTACTGTGAACTAGCCTTTCTTTATTGTTTCGTCTTTTTGTATAGCCTTTGTTCAAGTGTACAATATACCCATATAATCAAGAATTAATACAAAAGATATATATTATATATTAAACACATAGAGAAGACAGTTTGTCCAAATCTACCCCTCATCCGCCTGTTATTTGCAAAATTTTTGGCATCCGTCTAGTTTAACTTCCCTGGGACGGAAGTCGGGGAAACGAGTTTCTTGTTGTCACGAAACGCAGTTATTTTTCTCACACAGAGATTAGTGTTAACATATCATACATATTATAGTAACACAGTGTGAGCTTTGTGCTAACGTGCTATCAATTTTGTGTAATGACGTAGAACAGATGAGTGAGCAGTTAAGATACTTGCATGAGAGGAATGAGAAATCAAATTTTTATTGAATGAGAGGAATTACTATGGCCTATGTTCAGTTTCAAATATGTTTCCATCTTATTCCTTTACTTCTCAGGTTCAGATTTAATTGGCGCTTGGAAAATGACTTTCACACTTGCCGGTGAGCCGTTCATTAACTCCGTCTTGTTGTTGACGTCAGTTTTATCAGTGATTTGCATGGGTCCTGGGTGCAATGTAGTGGCAAGTAAGTGCACATGTATGTTTTCTGACGAGTTTGGGAGTATTTCACATCAATTGCATTAACTTCAAACATCAACTACTTCCACTAACTCAGTCGACAATTATAAACTTATTGTTATTGTGTTCTTTTCTCCTTGTTCCGTCTTTATTCCTATTTAATTTATAACTCTATATTTGTATCCGTTTCTGCCTCTCTCTCTCTGTTAAACCTGATTTTGCCAAGATCATGTTCAGTATAACATCTCCGAAGAACTTAGCAATAAACAAGGTGCCTTAAATAACAGAGTTCAGATATCTTATCTATCTTTTTTCTTGTTAAAATACATTCCTAGATAAAGACCCAATTTATCCTTCGGTGGAAATAAGAAGTAGCATTCCTGGTGATGTCATGCCAGCTGGCTACAACGTCACCTTGTTCTGTGTGGAACATAAAGGAAGCTAGGGGACCGCGTAAAACCAACGCTCTTGTGTACAGTATTCAGTGGTTTTTTGACGGCCAGTTTATTCTGAGATGTGGCGGAGATAATTTTTTTAAAACAATTTTTTTTAAAGCTAAACTAGTGAGCAGCGCTCGGTGCGAACTTCAGTTGTAAAACTTGTTTATTTCTGGATATCAAGACGTGCCCATTGGACATAGTAAATGGATCTGCGAACAATTTGGCTGGACAATACAATGTGGTCACTATGTACACATGCTCAGCGATAAAACGTAGTTTTGCGTGGAAAGGTGAGAACAGACATTTAAAAAAAACTAATCTAAAGGGCCAACTTAATATAATGTATATAGGGACACTTGTGTACCCAAAAGCATTGGTACCGTGCGCAGTAAATACATAGATAGAAGCACGACAATAAACAAAGGCAGAAGACAAACAGTGACGCCGGAAACAGCAACAGGGAAAAAAGAGAGGAAAGAAGAAAAACCAATGGAATCATTGTATATCTAGTTTTTTGCAGTCGCCTACAAGCACTACCTTGCCAAGCCTACATTCAGTATCCACCCAAGGAGTTCCGTTGTAAACTCAACCATAAATATGACCTTAACGTGCGAAGCTAGGGGCTTCCCTGAGCCAAGTATTGGATGGCGGAAAAACAATAAGTCCCTAGAAAATGCAGTTGTTGTGAATACTCAAAACTTGTCGGTGTTGATCCTTCGTTGCACTAAACCCAACAAGGATGATGGAAAGTACTCCTGTGTCGCAATCAATTCTGTGGGCGTCACCTATTCGAATGAAGCAGTCATTAGAGTGCAAGAAAGTAAGTTATAAGTTAAACATATTCGTGGCATTACGTACTATTTACAAAATGAATGACGATGTTTTATATGATTTACAACTGATATCGCCAAGAAGATTATAATTTCTCGACATGATATTGTTCCTTCATTCATAAAGCAATGTCACTTGATTCTGAATAGGAACCCAATATTGAGATGCGAGAGCATGCAACACGTTGTTAATGAACAAGCTATTGTTCTCAAACAATTGTATTTTCTGGGCAAACATATTTGGCAAATTTAAACGCTAACTCGAGTTCGATTGGTGCCTTGTGATGGCTCGTAACTTTCGCAAAGGCCAAATAGTTATCCAAAGGAGGAGCACTCCTGGTTGAACGAAACTACTCCCCGTAGCAGCAAGAATAATATGAAGTGGAGTGTTAAGATTCATGTTTTGAAGAATGGCAAAGGACACGGGCAAAGAAAATGGCCAGGAACGAGTCCGTTAGCGTTCCATCCGTCGGTTTTTGTGTCTACTGCTTTGAAGAAGCTGTAGACACTATGCTATCGGGTGCGTAAGTAATGTAATGTAATGTAACGTAAGAATCAATGAATGATCGCGCGTTAATATTCAGGACCAATAAAAACCAGCAATGGTTTGTTTGTGAAGTCGGAACGATTTCCGACCGTATATCAACTTGACCATTGGCCGGAATATTTGTCGACAAAAGAACGAAGGCCGCCGAAAAAGTCATGTGGTGAGTCGAAGCGAAGATCAGTTCTTGGGGCGATTCTTGTTCGCGATATTTTCAAGTTTGCATTTGAATCACAGCTTTTGAAAGTATGTATGTGGAGCCGCTTGAACGAAAGGTTACTGCCTATACAACAATTATTGAAGTTTCAAGCATCATCCGATTTTCCTGATAAACCTTGTGTAAAGAGTGACCACACTTCACAACGAAACGGTACGGTGCTTGCCATCTAGCTATCATTTTGTGTCCATATTTCAGTCGGCCGACCGTAAAATGTGAAACACTTTGGTCGGTTACTTCTACGACATTCAAAACGGTCGAGTTGTTTACGATGTGACATGCAAATATGCCTGGATATAACATTATACCTCAACTCTTGGTTGTGCATATACCGACAAATTTCGTGATTTGCCCAAAATGTACTGTGAACAATTTTTCGTCATTTACTCAACCCAGTGTAACATATACAATTTATATACCGGTAAACGATTTTCGTCATTTCCCCCGGGATAATGACAAAAAATCTTTTACCATGTGCAAACCCTTATACATGGTAAACGATTTTTTGTCGGGGAAAACGACAAAAAATTGTTTACCAGGTGTAAATCCCTTGTATACATGATAAATGTTTTTTTCTTTCTTTGTTTTTGTTTCCCGCGAGATAATGACAAAAAAATCATTTACCATGTATAAACTCTTATCCCCGAGCGAAGTGAGGGTGATAATCACGACGCTAATGCAGCAAAATCGCATTATTTGAATACTCCAAGCGGGTCGCCATCTCGAAATTTAGTGTTCGTCAGTCAGTCAGAACTACGTACGACCATGCCCAGAATGCATTGAGAGCACCTCGCAAAGGGTCAGAAACAAGCGATTTGAACGAAGCAACATATCAAAGCAACAATATTTTACTGCATTCACGAAAACACAACAGTCTCGCGAATCTCGTCTTCAAAAGAGAAGGGAACACGGGTAATCGTGGGAACGATCAAACAATTCCGACTCAAGAAAAGACGACATTCATGTGGGCGACAGCGTCGTAAACGGAATCGTGCCGATGAAATAGTGACTAAAAGAACACACGAGTGACCACGAATGACCATGAATGACCACGAGTCGAAATAAGCTCCTCACGTGACTGTGACGTCATTTTAATGACATTTTAAATTTGATAGTGACTAAAAGAACACACGAGTGACCACGAATGGCCACGAATGACCACGAGTGACTACGAATGACCACGAATGACTACGAGTGACCACGAATGACCACGAATGACCACAAATGACTACGAGTGACCACGAGTGACCATGAGTCAAAATAAGCTCCTCATGTGACTGTGACGTCATTTTAATATCATTTAAATATAAAATGTAAAATCACCCGCTCATGAAGTGTAAAAAATTTCACTAGCAGTCTGTTCCTCACTGAAATTCTGTTCTTCTGCCGGTTACCTATTACTTTCCACGTCGCCGATAGTAACAACCTCCACGTCCTTCACTCCAGTGTTAGGTCTTTTCGTTGTCTTACTTTGGTCGTACTTTTTCGGAGTAAAATCTTTCCGTTTTTTTATCCGGACTTCCATGCAAGAAGACCAGAAATGCAAATTTTTTTGACATTCAGCGGCCTTATCTCTGCGATCAGCCAATCATATGTAGGTTCCCACGCCATGTGAATTTAGTGAGCAATTCCCACGACTTAAATAAAGGAGACTCAAATTTCTCTGATAAAGCCAAATCTGTCCGGTGGTCACTACTTTGAATTAAATACAGCACGCTGTGTCACGTTGTCTACAGCCGACGCTGACACGTGATTCGTCACGCAAGGGACATATTTGTGTGTACTTTTTGCTTTGTGGTCGGCGTTTTCTTTATCATGGGCGCGTGATATTACGTTTTAAATTTAAAATGACAATAAAATGACGTCACAGTCACGTGAGGAGCTTATTTTGACTCGTGGTCACTCGTGGTCATTCGTGGTCATTCGTGGTCATTCGTGGTCACTCGTGGTCACTCGTGTGTTCTTTTAGTCACTATCTGTGAGAAAATACCTCCGCGTGGGTCCCAGAAACGTAAAATTTTTCACATGTATTTTTAGGGCTCACGAGCGGAGATTTTTCGGAAAGTAAAAGGCAAGCAAGGTTTTGTGCACTGTAGAATATATCCTGCCAATTTTGCCTTGATCTGGGAGGAATTTCGGCCGCCATGTAGTCCACAGAGCGCTTCTTTTGACCCACTCTGTGCAATACGCTGAAGCTCATAAATATGCATGTTACGCATAATTGAGCGTCTTGTGATTCCGGCGAGGGGAGGGGGGGGGGGGGGGGGGGGGAAATTGGTCTGAAATTTGGTCTGAAATAGGGTAGAAAATTGCAAATTGTTGGTCTGAAGAATGGTCGAATATTGCAAATTTTGTCTAAAATAGGGTAAGGCTTTTCAGTCCAGGGCGGCACATTCCCACCTGAAATTTATAGAATAGAAGAGTATCCTCTATCTATATGTTCACAATAAAATAAGTAAGTCGCTCAGCAGCTGATAACCCTATAGGCTTAATCCTTTCAAAGATATCTGTTCCTGTACAAAGAGTAATAAAATGACTTAAACGTGCAAATGTAAAGATGCAAACGCATCCCTCTCTTTTTTATTACCCTAAAAGGTTTAAAACAATGTAACAACTTTCTCCTTCGGGTTATCACAACAGATGATCCTGTTGCTGGCTTAACATGTGCTGTGTGATTTTGATCATTTTCCATTTGGAGGCCGTGTGGCCCGGATCTCGCTAGGCAGAGAAGAGCGTTTGTTAACCCTAATTTTTGATTGCATTACTCCTTTCTTTTGTTCAAATAAAGCCGATAATTGTTAAACATAAAGGCTTCCAAACAGAAACAATTAGAAAAACAACTGATGCAACCGCATCTATCACCAATCACAGTAGTAGTAGAAGTAGCAGGAGCAGTAGTAGATTTATATCAACTCTGCTAAAAACCCTTAATAATCCTACGGAGAAGAAAGAACTTAACAACGATATTTTTTCTTCAGAACACACTCAATATCCTTCGAACCCATTTTCCGGAGGTATGTACAGACATTTGTAACTCGTTTTGCCTCCAAAATTGTTTATGTTGATTATTGTCTTGTTCCTATTGTTGTTTAGTGTTCTTTAAATAACGAGTTTGAAGTAATCAACCTCAACTTTCTATTGTTGTTGTTAACGTTCTTGTTCTTGTTGTTGTTGCAACACCTATTTACAAAGTCGCTTACAAACGCGTCATTTTTTGTTCCATTTTGCGTGCGACGATAACGTTTGCCCTCCTTCGTTTGTCGTATAATAAATAATTTATTGCACAAAAGGACGTGCAATACAGCTGTATTTTTACTCGTCAGTTTTATTTTTTCCTGGTAAACGTCAGCGGACGGTACACATGCATTGTGGGTAATGCGGTTGGTTATGCTATGAAGGACACGTATCTATATGTTCACGATAAAATAAGTAAGTCGCACAGCAGCTGATAACCGTATAGGCTTAACCCTTTCAAAGATATCTGTTCCTGTACAAAGAGTAATAAAAAGAGGTTATTATACACGGGAAAGAGTGCAATAGGCGGAGTATTTTTACGAGTCGGTTTTATTTTTTCGAGCCTGCTTCAGGCGAGAAAAAATAAAACTGACGAGTAAAAATACAGCCGTATTGCACGACATTTTCGTGTAATAAATTGTTTATTACACGACAAATGAAGCAGGGCAAACATTCTCGCCGCGCGCAAAATAGAACAAAAAAATTACGCGTTCATAAACTTTGCTTGCGAAAACTAATCACGTAAGCTAATAAACCAGTTGATCTGGTTCCTGACGAGTGCAATACGCTCCCATCTTTGCACTCGTTTTGGCCCGTATTTGCACTCGAAAATGTGAAGCCGTGTAAAAAAATGCCTTAAACGTGCAAATGTAAAGATGCAAACGCATCCCTCTGTTTTTTATTACCCTAAAAAGTTTAAAACAATGTAACAACTTTCTCCTTCGAGTTATCACAACAGATGATCCTGTTGCTGGCTTAACATGTGCTGTGTGACTTTGATCATTTTCCATTTGAAGGCCGTGTGGCCCGGATCTCGCTAGGCAGAGAGGAGCCGTTTGTTAATCCTAACTTTTGATCGTCTCACTCCTTTCTTTTGTTCAAATAAAGCCGATAATTACTAAACATAAAAGACTCCCACACAGAAACAATGAGAAAAACAACAGATGCAGCCGCATATATCAGTAATCACAGTACTTGTAGTAGTAGTAGTAATAGTAGTAGCAGTAGCAGATTTCTATAAACACTACTAAAAACCATTAATAATCCTACGGATAAGAAAGAACTTAATAACGATATTTGTTCTTCAGAACCCACTCACGATCCTTCGAAATCATCTTCCAGAGGTATGTACAGACATTTGTAACTCGTTTCGCCTACATTATTGTTTATGTTGATTATTGTGCTGTTCCTATTGTTGTTTAATGTTCTTTAAATAATGGGTTTGAAGTAATCAACCTCAATTTCCTATTGTTGTTATTGTTGTTGTTGTTGTTGTTGTTGTTGTTGTTGCAACACCTATTTAACAGTCGCTTACGAACGGGTCATTGTTTGTTCCATTTTGCGTGCGGCGAGAACGTTTCCCCTGCTTCCTTTTTCGTATAATATATAATTTATTAAAGGAAAAGTCGTGCATTACAGCTGTATTTTTACTCGTCAGCTTTATTTGTTACCTGGTAATCGTCAACACACTCTGCACATGCATTGTGGGTAGTGGTTGTCGGTTTTATTTTTTCGAGCCTGCTTCAGGCGAGAAAAAATAAAACTGACGAGTACAAATACAGCCGTGTTGCACGACATTTTTGTATAATAAATTGTTTATTACACGACAAACGAAGCAGGGCAAACATTCTCGCCGCGCGCAAAATAGAACAAAAAAATTACGCGTTCATAAACTTTGCTTGCGAAAACTAATCACGTAAGCTAATAAACCAGTTGATCTGGTTCCTGACGAGTGCAATACGCTCCCATCTTTGCACTCGTTTTGGCCCGTATTTGCACTCGAAAATGTGAAGTCGTGTAATAAAATGACTTAAACGTGCAAATGTAAAGATGCAAACGCATCCCTCTGTTTTTTATTACCCTAAAAAGTTTAAAACAATGTAACAACTTTCTCCTTCGGGTTATCACAACAGATAATCCTGTTGCTGGCTTAACATGTGCTGTGTGATTTTGATAATTTTCCATTTGGAGGCCGTGTGGCCCGGATCTCGCTAGGCAGAGAGGAGCCGTTTGTTAATCCTAACTTTTGATCGTCTCACTCCTTTCTTTTGTTCAAATAAAGCCGATAATTACTAAACATAAAAGACTCCCACACAGAAACAATTAGAAAAACAACAGATGCAGCCGCATATATCAGTAATCACAGTACTTGTAGTAGTAGTAATAGTAGTAGCAGTAGCAGATTTATATAAACACTACTAAAAACAGAAAGAACTTAATAACGATATTTGTTCTTCAGAACCCACTCAGGGTCCTTCGAAATCATCTTCCACAGGTATGTACAGACATTTGTAACTCGTTTCGCCTACACTATTGTTTATGTTGATTATTGTCTTGTTCCTATTGTTGTTTAATGTTCTTTAAATAACGGGTTTGAAGTAATCAACCTCAATTTCCTATTGTTGTTGTTGACGTTGTAGTAGTTGTTGTTGTTGTTGTTGTTGTTGTTGCAACACCTATTTAACAGTCGCTTACGAACGCGTCATTTTTTGTTCCATTTTGCGTGCGGCGAGAACGTTTCCCCTGCTTCGTTTGTCGTATAATAAATAATTTATTGCACGAAAAGTCGTGCAATACAGCTGTATTTTTACTGGTCAGTTTTATTTTTTCCTGCTAAACGTCAACGGACGATACACATGCATTGTGGGTAATGCGGTTGGTTATGCTATGAAGGACACGTATCTATATGTTCACGATAAAATAAGTAAGTCGCACAGCAGCTGATAACCGTATAGGCTTAATCCTTTCAAAGATATCTGTTCCTGTACAAAGAGTAATAAAATGACTTAAACGTGCAAATGTAAAGATGCAGACGCATCCCTCTGTTTTTTAATACCTTAAAAGGTTTAAAACAATGTAACCATTTTCTCGTCCGGGTTATCACAACAGATAATCCTGTTGCTGGCTTAACATGTGCTGTGTGATTTTGATCATTTTCCCTTTGGAGGCCGTGAGGCCCGGATCCCGCTAGGCAGAGAGGAGCCGTTTGTTAATCCTAACTTTTGATCGCATCACTCCTTTCTTTTCTTCAAATAAAGCCGATAATTACTAAATATAAAAGACTCCCACATAGAAACAATGAGAAAAACAACAGATGCAGCCGCATATATCCGTAATCACAGTACTTGCAGTAGTAGTAATAGTAGTAGCAGTAGCAGATTTATATAAACACTACTAAAAACCCTTAATAATCCTACGGATAAGAAAGAACTTAATAACGATATTTGTTCTTCAGAACCCACTCAGGGTCCTTCGAAATCATCTTCCACAGGTATGTACAGACATTTGTAACTCGTTTCGCCTACAATATTGTTTATGTTGATTATTGTATTGCTCCTATTGTTGTTTAATGTTCTTTAAATAATGGGTTTGAAGTAATCAACCTCAATTTCCTATTGTTGTTGTTGACGCTGTAGTTGTTGTTGTTGTTGTTGTTGTTGCAACACCTATTTAACAGTCGCTTACAAACGCGTCATTTTTTGTTCCATTTTGCGTGCGGCGAGAACGTTTCCCCTGCTTCGTTTGTCGTATAATAAATAAATTATTGCACGAAAAGTCGTGCAATACAGCTGTATTTTTACTCGTCAGTTTTATTTTTTCCTGCTAAACGTCAACGGACGATACACATGCATTGTGGGTAATGTGGTTGGTTATGCTATGAAGGACACGTATCTATATGTTCACGATAAAATAAGTAAGTCGCTCAGCAGCTGAAAACCGTATAGGCTTAACCCTTTCAAAGATATCGGTTCCTGTACAAAGAGTAATAAAATGACTTAAACGTGCAAATGTAAAGATGCAGACGCATCCCTCTGTTTTTTAATACCTTAAAAGGTTTAAAACACTGTAACCATTTTCTCGTCCGGGTTATTACAACAGATAATCCTGTTGCTGGCTTAACATGTGCTGTGTGATTTTGATCATTTTCCCTTTGGAGGCCGTGTGGCCCGGATCTCGCTAGGCAGAGAGGAGCCGTTTGTTAATCCTAACTTTTGATCGCATCACTCCTTTCTTTTCTTCAAATAAAGCCGATAATTACTAAATATAAAAGACTCCCACACAGAAACAATGAGAAAAACAACAGATGCAGCCGCATATATCCGTAATCACAGTACTTGCAGTAGTAGTAATAGTAGTAGCAGTAGCAGATTTATATAAACACTACTAAAAACAGAAAGAACTTAATAACGATATTTGTTCTTCAGAACCCACTCAGGGTCCTTCGAAATCATCTTCCACAGGTATGTACAGACATTTGTAACTCGTTTCGCCTACACTATTGTTTATGTTGATTATTGTTTTGTTCCTTTTGTTGTTTAATGTTCTTTAAATAATGGGTTTGAAGTAATCAACCTCAATTTCCTATTGTTGTTGTTGACGTTGTAGTTGTTGTTGTTGTTGTTGTTGTTGTTTTTGTTGCAACACCTATTTAACAGTCGCTTACGAACGCGTCATTTTTTGTTCCATTTTGCGTGCGGCGAGAACGTTTCCCCTGCTTCGTTTGTCGTATAATAAATAATTTATTGCACGAAAAGTCGTGCAATACAGCTGTATTTTTACTGGTCAGTTTTATTTTTTCCTGCTAAACGTCAACGGACGATACACATGCATTGTGGGTAATGCGGTTGGTTATGCTATGAAGGACACGTATCTATATGTTCACGATAAAATAAGTAAGTCGCACAGCAGCTGATAACCGTATAGGCTTAATCCTTTCAAAGATATCTGTTCCTGTACAAAGAGTAATGAAATGACTTAAACGTGCAAATGTAAAGATGCAGACGCATCCCTCTGTTTTTTAATACCTTAAAAGGTTTAAAACAATGTAACCATTTTCTTGTCCGGGTTATCACAACAGATAATCCTGTTGCTGGCTTAACATGTGCTGTGTGATTTTGATCATTTTCCCTTTGGAGGCCGTGTGGCCCGGATCTCGCTAGGCAGAGAGGAGCCGTTTGTTAATCCTAACTTTTGATCGCATCACTCCTTTCTTTTCTTCAAATAAAGCCGATAATTACTAAATATAAAAGACTCCCAGACAGAAACAATGAGAAAAACAACAGATGCAGCCGCATATATCCGTAATCACAGTACTTGCAGTAGTAGTAATAGTAGTAGCAGTAGCAGATTTATATAAACACTACTAAAAACCCTTAATAATCCTACGGATAAGAAAGAACTTAATAACGATATTTGTTCTTCAGAACCCACTCAGGGTCCTTCGAAATCATCTTCCACAGGTATGTACAGACATTTGTAACTCGTTTCGCCTACAATATTGTTTATGTTGATTATTGTATTGCTCCTATTGTTGTTTAATGTTCTTTAAATAATGGGTTTGAAGTAATCAACCTCAATTTCCTATTGTTGTTGTTGACGTTGTAGTTGTTGTTGTTGTTGTTGTTGTTGCAACACCTATTTAACAGTCGCTTACGAACGCGTCATTTTTTGTTCCATTTTGCGTGCGGCGAGAACGTTTCCCCTGCTTCGTTTGTCGTATAATAAATAATTTATTGCACGAAAAGTCGTGCAATACAGCTGTATTTTTACTGGTCAGTTTTATTTTTCCTGGTAAACGTCAACGGACGATACACATGCATTGTGGGTAATGCGGTTGGTTATGCTATGACGGACACGTATCTATATGTTCACGATAAAATAAGTAAGTCGCTCAGCAGCTGAAAACCGTATAGGCTTAACCCTTTCAAAGATATCGGTTCCTGTACAAAGAGTAATAAAATGACTTAAACGTGCAAATGTAAAGATGCAGACGCATCCCTCTGTTTTTTAATACCTTAAAAGGTTTAAAACAATGTAACCATTTTCTCGTCCGGGTTATCACAACAGATAATCCTGTTGCTGGCTTAACATGTGCTGTGTGATTTTGATCATTTTCCCTTTGGAGGCCGTGTGGCCCGGATCTCGCTAGGCAGAGAGGAGCCGTTTGTTAATCCTAACTTTTGATCGCATCACTCCTTTCTTTTCTTCAATTAAAGCCGATAATTACTAAATATAAAAGACTCCCAGACAGAAACAATGAGAAAAACAACAGATGCAGCCGCATATATCCGTAATCACAGTACTTGCAGTAGTAGTAATAGTAGTAGCAGTAGCAGATTTATATAAACACTACTAAAAACCCTTAATAATCCTACGGATAAGAAAGAACTTAATAACGATATTTGTTCTTCAGAACCCACTCAGGGTCCTTCGAAATCATCTTCCACAGGTATGTACAGACATTTGTAACTCGTTTCGCCTACAATATTGTTTATGTTGATTATTGTATTGTTCCTATTGTTGTTTAATGTTCTTTAAATAATGGGTTTGAAATAATCAACCTCAATTTCCTAATGTTGTTGTTGACGTTGTAGTTGTTGTTGTTGTTGTTGTTGTTGCAACACCTATTTAACAGTCGCTTACGAACGCGTCATTTTTTGTTCCATTTTGCGTGCGGCGAGAACGTTTCCCCTGCTTCGTTTGTCGTATAATAAATAATTTATTGCACGAAAAGTCGTGCAATACAGCTGTATTTTTACTCGTCAGTTTTATTTTTTCCTGCTAAACGTCAACGGACGATACACATGCATTGTGGGTAATGCGGTTGGTTATGCTATGAAGGACACGTATCTATATGTTCACGATAAAATAAGTAAGTCGCACAGCAGCTGATAACCGTATAGGCTTAATCCTTTCAAAGATATCTGTTCCTGTACAAAGAATAATGAAATGACTTAAACGTGCAAATGTAAAGATGCAGACGCATCCCTCTGTTTTTTAATACCTTAAAAGGTTTAAAACACTGTAACCATTTTCTCGTCCGGGTTATCACAACAGATAATCCTGTTGCTGGCTTAACATGTGCTGTGTGATTTTGATCATTTTCCCTTTGGAGGCCGTGTGGCCCGGATCTCGCTAGGCAGAGAGGAGCCGTTTGTTAATCCTAACTTTTGATCGCATCACTCCTTTCTTTTCTTCAAATAAAGCCGATAATTACTAAATATAAAAGACTCCCACACAGAAACAATGAGAAAAACAACAGATGCAGCCGCATATATCCGTAATCACAGTACTTGCAGTAGTAGTAATAGTAGTAGCAGTAGCAGATTTATATAAACACTACTAAAAACCCTTAATAATCCTACGGATAAGAAAGAACTTAATAACGATATTTGTTCTTCAGAACCCACTCAGGGTCCTTCGAAATCATCTTCCACAGGTATGTACAGACATTTGTAACTCGTTTCGCCTACAATATTGTTTATGTTGATTATTGTATTGCTCCTATTGTTGTTTAATGTTCTTTAAATAATGGGCTTGAAGTAATCAACCTCAATTTCCTATTGTTGTTGTTGACGTTGTAGTTGTTGTTGTTGTTGTTGTTGTTGCAACACCTATTTAACAGTCGCTTACGAACGCGTCATTTTTTGTTCCATTTTGCGTGCGGCGAGAACGTTTCCCCTGCTTCGTTTGTCGTATAATAAATAATTTATTGCACGAAAAGTCGTGCAATACAGCTGTATTTTTACTGGTCAGTTTTATTTTTTCCTGCTAAACGTCAACGGACGATACACATGCATTGTGGGGAATGCGGTTGGTTATGCTATGAAGGACACGTATCTATATGTTCACGATAAAATAAGTAAGTCGCTCAGCAGCTGAAAACCGTATAGGCTTAACCCTTTCAAAGATATCGGTTCCTGTACAAAGAGTAATAAAATGACTTAAACGTGCAAATGTAAAGATGCAGACGCATCCCTCTGTTTTTTAATACCTTAAAAGGTTTAAAACAATGTAACCATTTTCTCGTCCGGGTTATCACAACAGATAATCCTGTTGCTGGCTTAACATGTGCTGTGTGATTTTGATCATTTTCCCTTTGGAGGCCGTGTGGCCCGGATCTCGCTAGGCAGAGAGGAGCCGTTTGTTAATCCTAACTTTTGATCGCATCACTCCTTTCTTTTCTTCAATTAAAGCCGATAATTACTAAATATAAAAGACTCCCACACAGAAACAATGAGAAAAACAACAGATGCAGCCGCATATATCCGTAATCACAGTACTTGCAGTAGTAGTAATAGTAGTAGCAGTAGCAGATTTATATAAACACTACTAAAAACCCTTAATAATCCTACGGATAAGAAAAAAATTAATAACGATATTTGTTCTTCAGAACCCACTCAGGGTCCTTCGAAATCATCTTCCACAGGTATGTACAGACATTTGTAACTCGTTTCGCCTACAATATTGTTTATGTTGATATTTGTGTTGTTCCTATTGTTTTTTAATGTTCTTTAAATAATGGGTTTGAAGTAATCAACCTCAATTTCCTATTGTTGTTGTTGACGTTGTAGTTGTTGTTGTTGTTGTTGTTGTTGCAACACCTATTTAACAGTCGCTTACGAACGCGTCATTTTTTGTTCCATTTTGCGTGCGGCGAGAACGTTTCCCCTGCTTCGTTTGTCGTATAATAAATAATTTATTGCACGAAAAGTCGTGCAATACAGCTGTATTTTTACTGGTCAGTTTTATTTTTTCCTGCTAAACGTCAACGGACGATACACATGCATTGTGGGTAATGCGGTTGGTTATGCTATGAAGGACACGTATCTATATGTTCACGATAAAATAAGTAAGTCGCACAGCAGCTGATAACCGTATAGGCTTAACCCTTTCAAAGATATCTGTTCCTGTACAAAGAGTAATAAAATGACTTAAACGTGCAAATGTAAAGATGCAGACGCATCCCTCTGTTTTTTAATACCTTAAAAGGTTTAAAACAATGTAACCATTTTCTCGTCCGGGTTATCACAACAGATAATCCTGTTGCTGGCTTAACATGTGCTGTGTGATTTTGATCATTTTCCCTTTGGAGGCCGTGTGGCCCGGATCTCGCTAGGCAGAGAGGAGCCGTTTGTTAATCCTAACTTTTGATCGCATCACTCCTTTCTTTTCTTCAAATAAAGCCGATAATTACTAAATATAAAAGACTCCCAGACAGAAACAATGAGAAAAACAACAGATGCAGCCGCATATATCCGTAATCACAGTACTTGCAGTAGTAGTAATAGTAGTAGCAGTAGCAGATTTATATAAACACTACTAAAAACCCTTAATAATCCTACGGATAAGAAAGAACTTAATAACGATATTTGTTCTTCAGAACCCACTCAGGGTCCTTCGAAATCATCTTCCACAGGTATGTACAGACATTTGTAACTCGTTTCGCCTACAATATTGTTTATGTTGATTATTGTATTGCTCCTATTGTTGTTTAATGTTCTTTAAATAATGGGCTTGAAGTAATCAACCTCAATTTCCTATTGTTGTTGTTGACGTTGTAGTTGTTGTTGTTGTTGTTGTTGTTGCAACACCTATTTAACAGTCGCTTACGAACGCGTCATTTTTTGTTCCATTTTGCGTGCGGCGAGAACGTTTCCCCTGCTTCGTTTGTCGTATAATAAATAATTTATTGCACGAAAAGTCGTGCAATACAGCTGTATTTTTACTCGTCAGTTTTATTTTTTCCTGCTAAACGTCAACGGACGATACACATGCATTGTGGGGAATGCGGTTGGTTATGCTATGAAGGACACGTATCTATATGTTCACGATAAAATAAGTAAGTCGCTCAGCAGCTGAAAACCGTATAGGCTTAACCCTTTCAAAGATATCGGTTCCTGTACAAAGAGTAATAAAATGACTTAAACGTGCAAATGTAAAGATGCAGACGCATCCCTCTGTTTTTTAATACCTTAAAAGGTTTAAAACAATGTAACCATTTTCTCGTCCGGGTTATCACAACAGATAATCCTGTTGCTGGCTTAACATGTGCTGTGTGATTTTGATCATTTTCCCTTTGGAGGCCGTGTGGCCCGGATCTCGCTAGGCAGAGAGGAGCCGTTTGTTAATCCTAACTTTTGATCGCATCACTCCTTTCTTTTCTTCAATTAAAGCCGATAATTACTAAATATAAAAGACTCCCACACAGAAACAATGAGAAAAACAACAGATGCAGCCGCATATATCCGTAATCACAGTACTTGCAGTAGTAGTAATAGTAGTAGCAGTAGCAGATTTATATAAACACTACTAAAAACCCTTAATAATCCTACGGATAAGAAAAAAATTAATAACGATATTTGTTCTTCAGAACCCACTCAGGGTCCTTCGAAATCATCTTCCACAGGTATGTACAGACATTTGTAACTCGTTTCGCCTACAATATTGTTTATGTTGATATTTGTGTTGTTCCTATTGTTTTTTAATGTTCTTTAAATAATGGGTTTGAAGTAATCAACCTCAATTTCCTATTGTTGTTGTTGACGTTGTAGTTGTTGTTGTTGTTGTTGTTGTTGTTGTTGCAACACCTATTTAACAGTCGCTTACGAACGCGTCATTTTTTGTTCCACTTTGCGTGCGGCGAGAACGTTTCCCCTGCTTCGTTTGTCGTATAATAAATAATTTATTGCACGAAAAGTCGTGCAATACAGCTGTATTTTTACTGGTCAGTTTTATTTTTTCCTGCTAAACGTCAACGGACGATACACATGCATTGTGGGTAATGCGGTTGGTTATGCTATGAAGGACACGTATCTATATGTTCACGATAAAATAAGTAAGTCGCACAGCAGCTGATAACCGTATAGGCTTAACCCTTTCAAAGATATCTGTTCCTGTACAAAGAGTAATAAAATGACTTAAACGTGCAAATGTAAAGATGCAGACGCATCCCTCTGTTTTTTAATACCTTAAAAGGTTTAAAACAATGTAACCATTTTCTCGTCCGGGTTATCACAACAGATAATCCTGTTGCTGGCTTAACATGTGCTGTGTGATTTTGATCATTTTCCCTTTGGAGGCCGTGTGGCCCGGATCTCGCTAGGCAGAGAGGAGCCGTTTGTTAATCCTAACTTTTGATCGCATCACTCCTTTCTTTTCTTCAAATAAAGCCGATAATTACTAAATATAAAAGACTCCCACACAGAAACAATGAGAAAAACAACAGATGCAGCCGCATATATCCGTAATCACAGTACTTGCAGTAGTAGTAATAGTAGTAGCAGTAGCAGATTTATATAAACACTACTAAAAACCCTTAATAATCCTACGGATAAGAAAGAACTTAATAACGATATTTGTTCTTCAGAACCCACTCAGGGTCCTTCGAAATCATCTTCCACAGGTATGTACAGACATTTGTAACTCGTTTCGCCTACAATATTGTTTATGTTGATTATTGTATTGCTCCTATTGTTGTTTAATGTTCTTTAAATAATGGGTTTGAAGTAATCAACCTCAATTTCCTATTGTTGTTGTTGACGTTGTAGTTGTTGTTGTTGTTGTTGTTGTTGTTGCAACACCTATTTAACAGTCGCTTACGAACGCGTCATTTTTTGTTCCATTTTGCGTGCGGCGAGAACGTTTCCCCTGCTTCGTTTGTCGTATAATAAATAATTTATTGCACGAAAAGTCGTGCAATACAGCTGTATTTTTACTGGTCAGTTTTATTTTTTCCTGCTAAACGTCAACGGACGATACACATGCATTGTGGGTAATGCGGTTGGTTATGCTATGAAGGACACGTATCTATATGTTCACGATAAAATAAGTAAGTCGCACAGCAGCTGATAACCGTATAGGCTTAATCCTTTCAAAGATATCTGTTCCTGTACAAAGAGTAATAAAATGACTTAAACGTGCAAATGTAAAGATGCAAACGCATCCCTCCCTTTACCCTAAAAGGTTTAAAACAATGTAACCATTTTCTCCTTCGGGTTATCACAACAAATGATCCTGTTGCTGGCTTAACATGTGCTGTGTGATTTTGATCATTTTCCATTTGGAGGCCGTGTGGCCCGGATCTCGCTAGGCAGAGAGGAGCCGTTTGTTAATCCTAACTTTTGATCGCATCACTCCTTTCTTTTCTTCAAATAAAGCCGATAATTACTAAACATAAAAGACTCCCACACAGAAACAATGAGAAAAACAACAGATGCAGCCGCATATATTAGTAATCACAGTACTTGTAGTAGTAGTAATAGTAGTAGCAGTAGCAGATTTCTATAAACACTACTACAAACCCTTAATAATCCTACGGATAAGAAAGAACTTAATAACGATATTTGTTCTTCAGAACCCACTCAGGATCCTTCGAAATCATCTTCCAGAGGTATGTACAAACATTTGTAACTCGTTTTGCCTTCAAAATTGTTTATGTTGATTATTGTGTTGTTCCTATTGTTGTTTAATGTTCTTTAAATAACGGGTTTGAAGTAATCAACCTCAATTTCCTATTATTGTTGTTGACGTTGTTGTAGTTGTTGTTGCTGTTGTTGTTGTTGTTGCAACACCTATTTAACAGTCGCTTACGAACGCGTCATTTTTTGTTCCATTTTTGCGTGCGGCGAGAACGTTTCCCCTGCTTCGTTTGTCGTATAATAAATAATTTATTGCATGAAAAGTCGTGCAATACAGCTGTATTTTTACTCGTCAGTTTTATTTTTTCCTGCTAAACGTCAGCGGACGATACACATGCATTGTGGGTAATGCGGTTGGTTTCGCTGTGAAGGACACGTATCTATATGTTCACGATAAAATAAGTAAGTCGCACAGCAGCTGATAACCGTATAGGCTTAATCCTTTCAAAGATATCTGTTACTGTACAAAGAGTAATAAAATGACTTAAACGTGCAAATGTAAAGATGCAAACGCATCCCTCTGTTTTTTATTACCCTAAAAGGTTTAAAACAATGTAACCATTTTCTCGTCCGGGTTATCACAACAAATGATCCTGTTGCTGGCTTAACATGTGCTGTGTGATTTTGATCATTTTCCATTTGGAGGCCGTGTGGCCCGGATCTCGCTAGGCAGAGAGGAGCCGTTTGTTAATCCTAACTTTTGATCGTCTCACTCCTTTCTTTTGTTCAAATAAAGCCGATAATTACTAAACATAAAAGACTCCCACACAGAAACAATTAAAAAAACAACAAATGCAACCGCATATATCAGTAATCACAGTACTAATAGTAGTAGTAGTAATAGTAGTAGCAGTAGTAGATTTATATAAACAATGCTAAAACGTTACCCTTAATAATCCTACGGATAAGAAAGAACTTAACAACGATATTTGTTCTTCAGAACCCACTCAGGATCCTTCCAGAGAGGATCCTTCGAACTCATTTTCCAGAGGTATGTACAGACATTTGTAACTCGTTTTGCCTGCAATATTGTTTATGTTAATCACTGTGTTGTTCCTATTGTTGTTTAATGTTCCTTAAATAACGGGTTTGAAATAATCAACCTCAACTTCCTATTGTTGTTGTTGACTTTGTTGTTGTTGTTGTTCTTGCAACACCTATTTGGTCGTTTACTTCTTCCGACATTCAAAACGGTCGAGGTATTTACGATGTGACATACAAATGTAATAAAACTCACAAAGTCGCGTACTGCTGTAATTTTACTCGCCGTTTTCGCTACACGTGGGCAACAACTCGCTTGCTCGCCACACACACAACTTCGGGACACGTGCCTCTCGTTTTTTTATCGTGTAAGGCACACGGAGAGTCACTTTTGTTACATCATCCTCTCTCTTAGAAAGGCGTAAATCTCCTGATTCAGGGTCTATAACTAACGGCCGTAACAGAGTCACTTAATGAGTTCAGTATATAAACCAATCACAAAAATCTAATAAAAAAAATAACGTCTGAAGATTTTAAGATTTTCTTAATGCTTTCGCTTTCTTTAACAATTTCGGCCTTAGTTTCCTTATTTCTTATCCCTTTCCATAGTCTGCCTGTCCTTGAGCATCTGAAGGCGGGTTGTGATCTGTTGCAGATTGCTTAAAACCCATTCACCATACCGGTCCGGGGTTTTCTCACGCGCACTGGTCTTTGACTTTGGAGGGCAGATTCCTGTTCCTCAACCTCTTGCTTACTGTTGCCCTCCTCATCACTGAAGTTCAATGGGCCCGGCAGTCTCTCTTCATTTTCACCTTCTTGTGAAGTGCTGTCCTTTCCTTAAGTATCTGCATCCACCACAAGGTCACTTCCAGCATCCGTTTCAACCATACTAGGCTGGAGACCATTGGTATAACAGGACTGATGTGCACTGTCCTCTAGAACTTCAGGATCTTGACTATCCTGTTCGCATTCACCTCCCACAGCTTCTACCTCTTCTTCATCAGAATTTCTGAGTACATCGGCTGTTGCTTCCTCCCGTTCCCCTTCTGAGCTTCTCTGGAACAACCAAAAGTTGTTGAAATGAACCACTTTGGACCTCCTTGAGTGTCCTCGAACCTTTTTGACAAGGTAGGTAACTTCGGTGATTTGTTTCACAATCTTGAATGGCCCCTGCCACTGTCTGTGAAACTTGCCTGCTTCACCTGGCTTCAGCTGTGGAGTGTAAAGCAGGACCAAATCACCCGCTTGATAAACGGTATGCTTCACACCCTTGTCATAAGCATCTTTTTGGCGTCGCTGGGCAACCTTCAGTTTCTACCTCACATCCCGATGTGCCTCTTCTAAATTCTCCTGAAGATCAGCCACAAATTCAGTGTACGAGCATTCGTTGTCTTTGGCTCCGCCCATCATCACGTCCAGAGGTATCCTCATCTCTCTGGCAAACATTAGCTCAAACGGTGTGTGCCCTGTGGAAGTATGGACACTACTTCTGTAGGCCATCATCGAGAAATCAAGGTGCTCGTCCCAGCTCTCTGGATTCTCTTCAACTCGAGCTTTGAGCATGCTCTTCAGGGTCTTGTGTAAGTTCTCGACTTGCCCATTGCCTTCTGGATGATAGACACTTGTCGTGCTTTGTTGATTTCCAACAAGTGGCACATCTACTTGAACACCTTCGACTCGAAGTTTCGTCCTTGATCACTGTGAATGCTGTCCGGCACGCCAAATCTGCAAATCCAGTTTCTTAGCAGCACCTTCGCACAGGCTGTGGCACGTTGGTTGGGGATTGCAAACGCTTCAACCCATTTGGTGAAACTGCACTCAGCGGTTAAAATGTAGCGGTTTCCTCTTCGAGACTGAAGGAGGGGTCCAACTATGTCGATATGGATGCGTTACATGGGGTTCCCGGATGGTAACGGCTGTAGAGGTGCCCTTGGTCGTGGCCTGGACTTGCACTTGGCACATGTTAGGCAACCATCGCAGTACCGATGCACTTCCTTTGTCAGGCCAGGCCTCCAGAACCTGGCTTTCATCTTCTGCAGGGTCTTTCCAAGTGGGCACCAGCAGGACCGTCATGAACTTCAGCAAGGGCTTTTTTCACATGTTGTTTGGGCAGAATCACCCTGTGCTTAGTTGTGGAAGTATGGTCAGCTGACTGAAGATAGAGTACCCCTTCGTGTAACTGTAGCAGGTCAAACTGCGCCCAGATTGTGCGAGTGGCATGACTCATCGGCTTGATCTCCCTCACAGTCGGTTTCCTCCATTCTTTCAGCAGTTAACTGATTACTATGCCAATATCCGGATCCTCCCTCTGAGCTTGTGCAACCACCTCTGATGACAATCCCAATTTCCCTTTACTCTGGTCCTGACCGGCTGAAGATTTGCCTGTAACAGTGGCTATTTCTGATTGTGTTGACGGAACGCACGAGGGACACGCACCATGAGCTCGCCTTGACACTCCCGCACATAGTGGCCTTGTTTGCGGCAAGCTGTACCTCATCCCGGCGCCGTGAGGTTGTTGTAGATGTGGTAGCAGATTTTCTTTCCAGCTCACGAATTTTCTCATTCATGCCCAGCACGAGTTCCTTCAGCTCACGTATCTCAGTCGAGATCTTCTCGCTATCAGCGGAGGCACTGACGACATTCACAGATTTCTTCTTTTTAACCGATGGTGCGGCCTGACATGCTTTACAGGCACTTTCCAACTGGCGAACAACACGAACGGCCTCCACGAGTGATCCCGGCTGACTCATACAAACCTTCTCTCGGATGTTGTCGCTCACTGTAACTCCCTGGATAAACTGATCCCTAGCCAACTCCACTTTAAACGGATAGGCCGCTTCTGGGTAGGCATTCTCGACCAGTTCCATCAGGCTATCAGCGAATCCTTCAAAATCGTCCCTCGGCTTCTGGCTTCTCGCGCGTAACTGTAATTTGTAGTCTTCCTTTGTCTTCCCCGAATCAAATCTTTGCACCAACTGTGTTGTGAACTCGTCAAATGATAGTGGAGTCCGGGAGCTTGAGCAGTTCTACAGCTTTGTACGCCGGTGAATCCAACAAAGTAAGCAAATGAGCTCGCCGATCCGTCGGTTTGATGTGCACAAGCTTCGCATGTTGGACGAACTGCGATAGCGGCGCTCGTACATTTCTCCTCACCTCAGTGGCTGCGCTCGCCGTCAGCATACTCTGCTTCAGGGCCTGAACTAGCTGTTGAATGTCAGTGGTCCCTTCGTTTGGTTTGCTTTTCGCCGATTGCTTTAGCTGTTGTTGTTCTGGCGTGGGTTCTGCCGGTGGTAAACCGCCTTCGGACATTTCCATGTGTTTCGTGCTCATTTCCGCTCGACTTTAAGTCCCGGTCCGCTGCCAACAATGTAATAAAACTCACAACGTCGCGTACTGCTGTAATTTTACTCGCCGTTTTCGCTACACGTGGGCAACAACTCGCTTGCTCGCCACACACACACAACTTCGAGACACGTGCCTCTCGTTCTTTTCTTCGTGTAAGGCACACGGAAAGTCCTATACAGTCACTTCTCTTACACAAATATACTTGGATATAACTTTATACCTCAACCCTTGAATACATTGTGTATGCCGAAGGCCTTGAACGAAAGGTTAATTTGGTGTTCTTAGTGTCCGAGCTAAAAAATATTTTTTACAACTATTTCTTGATCTATTGCGCCAAACATTTTTACAGAACATTTATATTCTAACCCCTGTTACACCCCATCTCTACCACAATAAATAAAATTCTCCGTTGTCATAGTTTTCCTTGGGGCAAAGAAAGTGAAGAGCTACTGATAGTCGTTGTGTCTGCGTTCTTGTTTCCGTTGCAGTTTCTACACCTACTCCGTCCCAGTCCACCAATGTTGTCACGTGGTTGTTGGTGGTGGGATTCAACGCAGCTGTGATAGCCTTATTACTCGCAGTACTTCTTCTTGTAAGGAGGAAGAACGTAAAAAACAAAATCCGACCGTGTAACATGCAGGTTTGTTTAAAGTGTCATTCACCAAAACATTGACTCATATATTCATATTCATATTATTAATATTTCCTCGACTGATGTTGAAAATTTCTTTTCATCAGCTTTTCGAGTAAAGGATTTTACATTCGTCACAAAGTCTGCACTTTCCAAATAACTTTTGAAAACTCTTGAACTAACCTCTCACATACATTCACTCACGCATACAACTTAAATACTAGACTATAGCAGCATTTTTACCGTCCTTTTGCCATGATTGTTATAGTCGGCGAAATTATTGTATTTTGCGGATTAGTTGACGTTTAGTAAAACTTATGCACATCAAATTTTAGCCAATGAACTTTCATCGTCGTACTCCTCGCTACACCCAACGTACAAACACCAGTTCTTACAAGGTGTAGCATTTCATTATTGCAGATTACACATGCAAAAAAAGTGCAGCTCCTTAGATCCACTTAAATTGTTCTGTATCATGTAAACAAGCGACTATTTTGATCTTTTTGGTGGCGAATTCGTATTGGATATCTACTCTCAACCTCAATCAGTTGCCTCGTCAGAAATTCTCGAACTGACAACTATCAAAAGCAATTGCTACTTACGTTTTAGGAAGCTAACCAGCTTTCGAATTTTGACACATTTCCACATGTAAACATAAACTTTATTTGGCATATAGGCCCTTTTACAGTCTACAACTGAGTATATGTCTCAATTTTGTCTCAGGCGTATTCCGTTCAAGCTCAGCAACCTGGCCAAGAGGGCCGAGTGCATTTTGTGGAAGTTGAGGCCAAGAAAGGAGCTATCGATGCACAAGACGAGAAATTTATTGCACACATGGATGACTGGACATATTTGAAACTAATGGGCATCCATAGAAACTGGGAGATCCCACGAGCAAGATTAACGGTAACTTCCTCTGTGTTAGGAGGAGGGGAGTTTGGCGTCGTAAAGAAGGGAGTTTATGAAAGAAGAGATGGGAGAAAAATGCCTGTTGCAGTGAAACTACTTAAAGGTATGTAACTGTTGCAGTGGCCTGGTAATACTTTGGCAGTAGTATTTGTTGCTCAAGTAAGGGCTCGATGTTCGAAGGAGTTTGCATGCGAACCGTGTTTTAGATGGAATCTCTTTCATGTCACAAAAACAATAACTTCAAGCTTAGAAACTTCAGTGTACTGTGTTAATATCATGTTTTTAGTACACAACTTCTGTGGAAATCTATTTGATTTTGCACTGCCTTTTCTTTGCACCTTTCTCTAAGTATCTGAAAGTCTGACGCAGACTATTTCACAAACGTCACTTGAGGCAAAGCTCGCGAAATTCAGGGATAGGTTAAAGTAGTATGTAAACATATACACTGCAGTATTAACTTTATCGTCAATTCGGGATTTTGTATAGAAACTGCTGACCAGGATGCACAGCAGGCGCTGATAACTGAACTACAGATTCTCAAACACGTTGGAAGACACCCAAACGTCTTGAGTCTCGTGGGAGCATGCACATTTGACGGTATGAAGCTGACCCGCCACCGCCGGCTTTATTCTTGTCTTTAAATTCAAGCTGAGATGCAACTCCTAACCAACATTTACTCAAAAGCTGTTTGTGTCAAATATTCTTTCCCCGATACTTTCCCCACCAGCTGTAAATGGTTTTTCTTCTTTTATTAAGTGATGAAGTGCAGTTGTATACATCTTGCAGCAACGGGATGGAAATCTATTTCGCTTGCCTGAAAGAAAGTCCGAATAAGAGAGGTCAAGCGTAGGTGCATTAAGTCGCTGTTCTTCATAACCAAGCTATGGCAGAATGCTTAGTCAGAGGATGCGTTGCCATGTTGATATGCACCTTCTGTACTTGTGTACTGATATAGATAAACTCAGTCTTTCACCTTAATATTAACTTTAACGACTACATCGTGATCAATATTTGAACATGAACTACTCAACCACATTGTTTCCTTAAAAAAAAAAAAAAAAAAAAAAAAAACATTGTTTCCTCCAGAGCCAATTTGTGTCGTGACCGAGTTTGTGTCTGGAGGCGATCTGAGGGATCTACTGATTAAAAGTCGCGTGGACCCCCTGAAAGAGGAAAGGACTTATGCTAACATCAAGTCAACTCTGACTGAGCGGCAATTGTTGCAAATTGCTGTTGACGTTTCCAGTGGCATGAGACACTTAGAATCCAAGCAGGTCAGTGATTATACAGGAAATACAATATTCGCATAATTATGTCCCATCGCCTCTAGTGGAATTTTGAGACTTTGTCTACCTGTTTTGGAGAGCAAGTTAGGTTTTCAAGCTAAACTCTTGCACTAATCAACCCTCTCCGAGGAATTTGTTGTTTATGTTAATTTTGTTTAAAGAGAATCGCTCTTTGATTCCTGCGGGGCCAAGGTGCCAATAAATTTTTAATATGGGCTTTTAATTTCGATGATGATACAATAAGTGTTAGAAAAATTAATATAATCTTTCTTGCAGTGCCTTCATCGAGACTTAGCAGCCAGAAATGTGCTCATTGGAGACAAAATGGTCGCCAAAGTTGCAGACTTTGGATTAGCACGTGACATTTCAGTGAATGGTCATTACATTCTGACGTCAGGGGTCAGTTGCCATGCTGTTCGATAATCGGCAAAAACGAGATAGCCACAGACACTTGACAAGAGAACGTACATATGAACAGTCAGAGCCTCGGTTATAACGGTTATAATGAAGACTTTTGATAGACGTACGGTTACACAAGCATAGTTACCTTACCTATATTTTGTGCCCTCAAACACAAGAACAAACCTTAGCAAAAGGAAAGTTATGCAGAAGAAAAGGCTCTGCTAACAACTGCAAATCAAGGCAATCAGGCTTAAACATACTGTCCTCATTACTACCTGTATGCTATCCTATTATAAGTAAAAGAAGTCAATGTTATCACTAGTAATCAACACGCAATCTGAAAGCATGGACGACGATGAATTTGAGTTCTTGTGTTTTTGCATGCGTGTATTATCCAAATCGCCAGTTATGATTCTTCAACGGTGTTCAGTATTCTTCGCGATTGCTGACATTATTTTTTCCTTGTTTATCTTGGTTTTTGTATAGACCAAAGTTCCCTTAAAGTGGATGCCTTTGGAGGCCCTAAGGGGGTTCTGGACAACAAAAAGTGATGTGTGAGTATGCTTTATCATATAAAAGGCGGGAAAGAACTTGTGAAATAAGAAATTTAAATTTATGATGTTTGAGTCGTCAGCCCATGTTTATCCCATTTCATTTTACAGTTCAGGAGTTCCTCGGTTAAACTAAATTCTCCTAAACTTGTATTTTCCTGTGTTTAGGTGGTCCTTTGGTGTGGTGTTGTGGGAGATTGTTAATTTAGGTGAGTATCTTTGTCAATTTTTAATTAGTGCTGTAAAACTTAGCTAGGCAGCTATAATATACTTCCCTATGATGAAAGCAATCCATTTTACAAGTATATCGTTTGATATCTAAAAATCAAAGAACAATTTTGTCCCTCTTCGGTTTTTCCAGTTTCCGCTGTTTCTGTGCTGTACCTTGTCGTATTATAAAATAAGCAGAACATTTTTTTACGGGATTCAACATGTCCACATCCTCCGACCTTACGCATTCTAGTGAAATGCACAGAGAAGACCGTTTTATCATTGTCAGTGTAGAAACTGGACTGTGTGTTTTAGATTTATGTGAAATTAGAATCAGGGCTTCCCACCCAGAATGTAATTTTATAAAACTGTTTCGTTTTAGGAGAAGAACCTTATGAAAAGGTGGAAGAAGTCCTTGATCTTACCAAAAAACTAAGTGAAGGCTACAGACTGGAAAAACCCCCACACTGCTCAGAGGAACTGTAAGTCTCATTATGTGCTAAACGTGTTGTTATAGTTATGTATTTCTTCAGGTTTTCTGGTGGAAAGAACTGAAATCGAGATGAACCACCGAGCCATACGGAGACAAACTATATCTAAAATCAATCGAGTGAAATCAAACAACATCAATTTATTAATTATTATTGTGATTTAGTGAGTGGGATCGTCATCAATTAACCTATGAACAATATCAAGGCTCAAGATACTGAGCCTGACTAACACTTTAAGTTCTGCGTCGCGTCTCTTTAATCGTCTTCAATCACAGTCATCCGACTCATTGCCTGGCAAAACAAGGACACATGTGGCGGCAACATTACTCGCGCATGTTTCCCAAATTTTGCCCTCTTTTACCACGCGCTAAACATTTAGCTACGGACACAAAGTTGTGTCCGCAATTAGCGCAACAATGTTTGCCGCACGTTTTGCCACCCTGGAAACATCATGGCCAGAAATACGGAACCCGCATGCGCACTGAGCACGTTAGACTTAGAAAACATGGCCATCTGACCTCTACAAAGAAATGTATGGAGAATAATAATTTTCCTCAATTTTAATAAAAGCGTTTGCTGTGATACTGCAGTTATCTATCCATACATGTTCCTTTTAGTCTTACCTTCATGGCTGCGAAGTTTACGGCACACTGCTGAACGTAACTCTTGCGGTTTTCAGCCTTGAAAAGCTTGGTTATTTCTCCATACAGCCGCCATTATTACGCAGTATTCTCCTTAGCATGTGTTCCTTTGCGAAGTTCGGTTGCGCTCGCAGGAGCGTCAATCTTTCGGTTATCGATCTTAAATTAAACATCACATCGAGTTCTCGTATAATGCCAAAAATAAGCTCGATCCACGCTATACTTCCTGCGGTTTTTCGTTGTGAACATAGGTAACTTTCTGAGATAACGCATGTGACACTCATACGGCAAACTCGACGATAACAAGCCAAGCATCTCAACTTTCTCTTCATCGCTTCGTTCAGCCATTTTGAATATAACCCAGAAATCATTGCAGCCTTCTATCTCCGTTGAGACCTGGGAATAACTGTAATTTTGGCGGCAATATTTATATTTTCCACTGTTAAACAGAAGGACAGTTTCATATCTTTGACTCTTGTTGTAAAACGCAAAGGAATACATCACCTTCTTCGTCTGCCTGTGTACTTGATACCTATCTGGCTTTTAAAATCATTTGAGGAGCCAGTTTAGTGGCATTTAATGGCAGAGGCATCAACAATCAAGATTGACTGTACGACTCTCTGGGCTTTTGTGAAACCCCAAACAGACAACTCGCGTACGTCAGACAAGAAAAAGAAAAGAGCGAGCTTTTAAGTCGCTTGTTATCAAAATGTTGAAAAACATCGACGGACGAAACCGAACTAAGCGTGGAATAAAACCCCACCTCTCTTCTCGCCGCCGTATTGCTTTGCAATGCCACATCCGGTTTGCCGAGAGCCAATCAGCGAGGCCGCATCGCAACCATGAGTGACAGTTTGTTAGACGTGGTTGAGTAATTACCCCGCCCACATTGGTTCCGTATTTCTGGCCATGTCGAAGGACACGCTGTTGCCGCCACCATGTGTCGTAGGTTTGCCAGGCCATTAGTCTATGATTCTATGACAAAAATAGTGCACCAAACTACTTCACATGTTAGTCATTATATTTCAATCACTTAGATTTACTAATCTCTCTTTAGTTTTAAGGTGTCATGGTTTAGCACTTGCTCTAACATTGTCCCCGACTGCATGCGCAAAGCAGTGCACCTGACTACTCATGTTCTAACTAGTTTTGGACTTGTTTTAGTTACTCTATCATGTTGGACTGCTGGAAAGGTTTGGCTGACGACAGGCCAACATTTGCAGAGATTTACGAAAGCCTGTTTAACATCCTGAACACGGAGCCTGTAAGAATTTTTATTGGTATCACTCGAAAAATTTCAGCATTTGCTGCTATGTACTGTAGTTGTGGGCGTGTTTACCCTTTTCACTGCCAAAAAATCTTTGAATTTTAAAACCAGAAAATTGTTAAATGAAACCACAAATTCTTAAATGAACTGATTGAAACTACGGGACAAACTCCTCTTAAATGTATACATTCTATATATGGCGTCGGTGTAGCGTGTCTCACTCTCGTTGCGCTCTCTCTTCACTCACACCACACACTCTCTCTTCACGTGTCCTCGAGTTCGAAGTCTCTCGTGTTCTCGCACGTGATGATTACGTAATGTAGCAAAACAAACTAAGGGGGGAGGTGTGCTATACGCACCAATGTTCCGGTCACCCTTGTAAAACCTGAACAGTCAAATGAAACTAAGAAGTGCACGTGGCCGTACAAATGAATTCAAAGTTCTCAGTGAATAGACAATTTCTGACAGTATCACTGAATTTGTTGTTGGACAGAGTGCAGTGATATTATTTTAATTTGCACGTATAAGAAAGCCAAACGGTAGTAAACGGTAAAGTGCTGATCGTGTGTGTTATTTAAATCATTTTTATCTTATTCTTTTAAGAGAAAATATGTAAACATCGCCTATGCTCCAGAGATGTAGAGAGAAGATCCACAAAGGTAGAACCCATCTGACGTCACGCCTTGCGTTGAAGTCGTAGGTATGAGAAGCAGAGTCTTTTTGACGTCACAGGGCGCCTGATTTTCCTGGAACGCTGTAGAGTCAGATGAACTGACAGAACCACGATGGTGAAGTCACGTGACAACTTGATAGAGAGTCAAAGTCTGCTGAATGTTTATAAAGGAAACGGGAGGAGAGGGGGTGGGGTGGGGCATCCGTGGATCCACTTGCGTACTAATAACGTTTGCTTTCATCATCGATTTGAGACTGTAAAAAAGACAAACGTAAATGGAAAAATTTCTTGAAGGAACATGAGTTTAGTATTACATTATTTTGGCCAAAAACGTCAATACTAAACCCGTCGAGTTGCTATTAAAGATAAGACAATGAATAATCTTGATAGTGCCCGACCCAAATTTTACTTTCCTTTTTTGCCTTTCTTGCCTCCTTTCTTTGCTTTTCCTCGCAGCATCTTCCTGACACGGTATCCTCGCCATAATGCTTGCATCTTCGTTGCTGCAATTTCCTTCTGTCGTTTCTCTTCCTATTCTCTGGCGGCCTTCTCAGCTTCCAGTCTCCTCTCTTCCATGATGGCGTCGAATTTATTTGTGAGAAATTCCAGTTGCCGTTGTAGTTCGGCCAAATCCTGTTTTTCTTCGTCGTAAAGTCGCTGAACTATGTCAAACTCGTCCTATGGGTAAGACAAGCAGAAAACTGTGTTTATAGACCTATATACAGGCCTACCAACCAAACTTAGTTAATAAATTGAGTTAATACATTTACTTTTTGCCTGAGCAACTCATTCAAACATGACTTTGTTTTATAAATTTTATTCTAGAATGTTTAGAATACCTTTTTATCCAGATATGGCCAAAAATGGCCGAAGTATGTCACCTAACCAACCCGAGTTTTCTATTTTGGAATAGTTTCTGCTAGATTATAGCTTCTGTCCAAGTATTTTACAAAGACGCGCCACAAGAAAGACATTATCAAAGTTTTCAATCTTACGGCTTCTTGATAAATAACGTCGTTCTTTTTTCTAAGAAAGATAGAAATGTTCTACACGTGGCTCAGTTTGATTATTAATAGAAATTATTTAGTTAGTCTCTTTATAACTGTAAGGCCCGGGTCAAACGCCGTACTTCACATGAGTCGAACTCAATTACAGTTTAGGTCGCTCCAAATTAATTTACTTTGCCTGGGTGAAACGCCGAAAGTCAGTCGAGTTCAACTGAAGCCGTTCTTTGCGGTCGCACTATAGCCGAGAAAATCGACCAATCCGCTCCAAATATAATCATTTGAATTCAATTGGGTCAAATGCTGAGCTCACATTAACGTAAATTCGTTGAATTAAATTCGGCTCAAGTGAAGTACGGCGTTTGCCCCGGGCCTAAGTGTTTTTTCGGATATTTCATAACGCTGTGTATATTCGCAATTTGGCTAATAATAAAGTATTTTCTTCTAAAAATCCAACACTCTAAACCTACATATTCTTTGTCCAATCACCAGACCACTTTTTAACTATCTGCCTCACCCACTCAACTATACCCACAGTACCCTCCACGTGTCTGTATCCTTTCGAGTTATTCATTAAGGATCTGACAGGTCATTATATGCCGAATGGGTCAAGAGGGTTGGTTGCTCATTTTAACTAAATGTACTATGACACGATATTTTTACCTGCTTTGAATTCATGTCTGCGTCGTATTTCTGTCCATCTTAAACGTACGCTTAAAACAATAGAAGACAGTCACTGAAAACGGGGGTGTATCATAGCAACGATCTATGTTTTTCAAAAATAGCTCGTGATGACGTGAAGAAGACTGACTCGAGACACTTCCTGTAGTTAAAGAAACGATACCCCACATTACACCACTGTACCTTTCTTAGCCCCTTTCCGCCCCATAAGTGCACTTAGAACAAAGGCTAAATCTCAGAAGATCGTAGCAACAAGGCTACTCTACAAATATTTACCTAAGAAGCAAGCACGGCATACCAGCACAAAAAAAAGAATACTGCAACTTAAGGTGTTGTGCATTATTATGCGAAAAAGTCCATTTTATGCAAAAAGCCGGCCGTATCCGAGTTCCTGTTCGCCTGCGTGGTCCGCAGGGTTCAAACGGCTTTTTTGCATATATGATCCAGCGGCAGAAATAAATCGAAAGCTTAGCTTCATCATGTAAGTTTTGTGTCTAGAAAACTTTCTCCGTTTTGGGCATTTTTCAGGGATAACGGCTACATTTTAGCAGGTTTGTCTGTGTGGGGGAGGGGTCGGGATAGGACATCACTGATTCGGTCATGGCTACTGTTTTGTTTTAGGAGAAGAACCTTATGAAAAGGTGAAAGGAGTCCTTGATCTTACCAAGAAACTAAGTGAAGGCTATAGACTGGAAAAACCCCCACACTGCTCAGAGGAACTGTAAGTCTCATTATGTGCTAAACGTGTTGTTATAGTTGTGTATTTCTTCTAATTGGTTTTCTGGTGGAAGAACTGAAATCGAGATGAACCACCGAAGCATACGGAGACAAAACTATCTCTAAAATCAATCGAGTGAAATAAAACAATATCGATTAATTATTATTGTGATTTGGTGAATGGGGTCGTCATCAATTAACCTATTATTGAGCAATATCAAGGCTCACGATACTGGGCCTGACTAACACTTTTAAGTTCTGCAATTCGTCTCTTTAATTGTCTTCAATCACAGTCATTCTACTTAATGCCTGGCAAAACGAGGACACATTGTGACAGCAACATTATTCGCGTATGCTTCCCATATTTTGCCAGGCGCCAAACAATTAGTTGCGGACACAAATGTGTGTCCGCAGTTAGCGCAGCAATGTTGCCGCACGTTTTGCCACCCTGGAAACATCGAAGGACACATTGTTGCCGCCACAAGTGTCCTAGTTTTGCCAGGCCATTAGTCTATGATTCTATGTCAAAAAGAGTTTACCAAACTACTTCACACGTAAATAATTATATTTCAATCATTTATATATTTACGAACCTCTCTTTAGTTTTAAAGTGTGTCATGTTGTCGCACTTGCTCTAACATTGTCCTTGACTGCGCAAAGCAATACGCAATGCACTGACTACTCATGTTCTAGCTAATTTGGACTTGTACATTTTTGTTTCAGTTACTCTATCATGTTGGACTGCTTGAAAGGTGTGGCTGACGACAGACCAACGTTTGCAGAGATTTACAAAAGCCTACTTAACATACTGAACACGGAGAACGTAAGAATTGTTATTGGTATTATTTGAATAATTTTAACATTAATTTGCTATGTTTTGTAGTTGTGGGCCTTTAACCCCTTTTACTGCCAAAGGATCATTCGATTTTAAAACCAGAAACTGTCAAGTGAAACTACAAATTGTCAAATGAATTGATTGAGACTATGGGACAGATAAATTCCTCTTAAATGTGTACATTCTATTAAATATAGCTTCGGTGTAGCGTGTTCCCTTGTAAAACCTGGACAGTCAAATGAAACCTAAAAGTGCACGAGACCACACAAACGAATTCAAAGTTCTTGGTGAATAGACAATTTCTGACAGTATCACTCAATTTGTTGTCGGGCAAAGTAAGTGATAGTATTTTAATTTGCACGTATAAGAGAACCAAACGGTAAAGTGCCGATTGTGTGTATTATATAAATCATTTTTACCATATATCTTTTCAGAAAAAATATGTAAACATCGCCTATCCTCCAGAGATGTAGAGAGAAGGCCCAGAAAGGTAGGACCGATCTTACTTCACGCCTTGCCTTGAAGTCCCCTGTATGAGAAGCAGAGTCTTTTTGACGTCACATAACGCCTAATTTTCCTGGAACACTGTAGAGTCAGATGAACTGGCAGAACCGTTTCCAAAGCCACAATGATGAAGTCACGTGACAGATTGCAGATGGAGAGCTGAGGTCTGCTGAATGTTTAGGGAGGAGAGGGGTGGGGTGGGGTATCGGCGGATCAACTTGCGTACTAATAATGTTTAACTTTCATCATCGTTTGAGACTGGAAAAAAGAAGGCAAGAGTGTGAGCTTTCGATGAGTCCAACCTTCGGTGATTGCTATCGATGAGACTAGAGGTGAATGAAGCAGAATTAGGGTAATTTTTTGACTTCGTAAGTTCAACGGTCGTTTCGGTTGTGTACTGCCTTGTCATTTTATATACATACTGAATCGGCACCAGATGAAAATCGCTCAAAACGGCTTGAAACTGCTCAGAAATGATACACAAGGAATAAAACCACACATGCAAGGAACAACATAGATGAAGTATTTCTTTAATTTGAAGAATAAATTTTTTTCAAGTCATACAGTAAGATTGGGGAGCCTGTGCCCAGTGCCATCATGACGAAACTAGCAAAACCAAACGCCCCTCCAATGGTTTCTCAAGAAATTCATTCCAGTTCATTAAAAAGAATTACCTACAGACACATGGAACCGCTATGGGCACAAAAATGGCAGTAGCCTTTGCCAACATTTACATGGCTTCCATATAACACAAATTTTAAGCAAGAGTAGCATCAAACCACTCGTCCGAATGGAAACGCTACATCGACGATATATTCTCTCTGTGGAATAATGAAATGCAGGAAATCGAACAGTTCATACCCTACTATCAAATTCACGGCTGAAATCTCAGACAAACAAACCTATAAGTTTCCAATTCTAACAGCAAAATTAATATTAAGTAGGTATGGTTTTCCCTCCTGTTTTGGGCGGCACGCCTGAAACAAAAAAAGAATTATTGGGTGACACGCCCGAGATTCTGTGGCTAAAAGCATACTCTGCGCCCATAATTTCTCAATTCTAACTGCAAACCTAAATTTTGGTTTTACCTCCTGTTTTGGGTGGCACGCCTGGAGCAGAAAAGAATTATTGGGTGACACGCCTGAGATCTGTGGGTAAAAAATTTATACTCTGCGCCTAAATCTCTCAATTCTAACAGAAAAGCTAAGTTATGTTTTTCCCTCCTGTTTTGGGCGGCACGCCTGGAGCAGAAAAGAATTATTGGGTGACACGCCTGAGATTCCGTGGGTAAAATATACTATACATCAATAATTTGCATTGCTAACAGAAAAATCGTTTTCCTTTGGGTGACATGTCTGAAGCAGAAAATTATATTATTGGGTGTTACCTGTCTTAAAAACAACAAGACCGGAATTGCCAGTGAGCTTGTGGCGTGAGTTGGGTCGAGACCAGAATAAACTAAAATTAAAAGTAGGGACAAGAGCGAGACTCCCAAGAGAGACTTTCAGTCCCCGGGGGAGAGGGGAGGGGGGGGGGGGGGTGGAGGGGACCCATCATAATTTTGGGTGGGTGTGCCGCCCGGTCCTGAAAACCCTTAGCCTATTTCAGACCAAAATATCTGATTTTCTATACGCTATTTCAGACCTAACTTCAAAAATGTACACGGCACATACCTATACGGCACACATATTGGAGTACCTCACCGAGTTTCAGTCTCACCAGAAAAATATTATACAGCATAGAGAACTTGGTTTTTGAGACTTTGCTCAAATAAAACCTGATTAAATTATAAATTTTCATACAACACTCATACATTTGCTTCAAGGTTAAGAGACTGTATTTGAGCTTAGGGGTCGAAGGGTCAGCCAGCACGAGACCCTGTGCGTGACTTGCGACACTTACTGTATTTATGCACAGTCGATTTCGAACACTAATTATTTCTAATCAGAGGCCACGATTAATTCAGCCGTCGCTCCGGTACTTATCTGTTTTCTTTTTTACTGAATGCGTTTCTTCTATTAGGCTTTCGAGTATTCGCGCTCTGTGGCAAATATAAAATTGAAAGCGAGGAATGTAACACGAGAGTTGTTTACAATATTCTCGCGGTTTTGTTCACAGCGTGTTCAGTCCATTTGTGACTAGCAAACCCAATGCTTAGGGCTATTTCGGTGTGTTTTTTATTTCTAGCATACAGTTACCATTGCAAAACATAGGCTACATGATCGAATTGAAGAAACATTTCAACAGGCACTCTACAATAAGCCCGAAGCATTTTGACGGCACAGGCTTGCAGCATGATACATGTAATATACTCACAAAGCCGCGTTGGTTGAGTCTTGAGTTACGCGGATAGATATTTCGTCACACAAAAGGATATATTTTCGGCGAAAAAACTGTACAAAATAGCTACAGTATGTATGAGGCAACATATGTCATTACAGAGTAAAATGTTTACGGCTAAACAGTCATCGTAGCTTTGGTGTCCGTTTTCGGTCTGGTATCTTCTCAAAGTATTTCGTGTTACCACAGAAAGTTCCATCGGGACTAAATAATTAGCGGTGACAGAGTTATTTGGAATCCCGTAGCGGTATCTGTAACGATAAGGCTTAGGCACTAACCAATTACTAACGAGATTCCGAGTCCTACGGAGTATGCGCAGTAGCGTTCAACGAGAGAGACCACGTGGGTATCGGATCTGTTGTGTTTACAATCGTGTGTAGTAAAAGTTCACATTAAAACGTTTGGAAGCCCACGCTTTAGTTACTACTCTTTGAACTCGAGCAGTAACACGACAGTATCCACCAACCCGTACGAAAATTATGAGCGAGACACGAGCGAGACGTAGCTCAGCAATAATCAGGCTGACAAGAGCTATAATAAATGGGCGATAACCGAACGAGAATCTAGTGAGACATTTGACTGACCGTGACATATGGATGGCTTGTTTCTGGCGAGGTTATCGCCCTTCATTGGACTCACTTTTTCTGCGAGATTATCGCCTGTCATTTCACTTATGTATCGCTGGTAAACAAATGGAGTTCACATGCGACGCGTTCACATAACCAACGACACAGCAGAGTTGATTCAAAATTGCAATTTAATTACATATTGATATCTTAAGGCCATTTCACACTGGATGCGCCACGACACGCTGTAACTGCATGCGACAACGCGACAAAATTAGATCCCGGTCATTCCTTCAATCCGATTCACACCCGACGCGGCGCGACATATGCTTGTCGTCTTTTCTCTAGACGTATTTGGCGCTGTTCGATCGTTTCACGATTTCGCCTTGCCCGTGCTAGTTCCCTTCTCTTTTGAAGACGAGCTTCGTGAGACCGTTCTGTGTCAAGTTTTCCAGTTTTCAAATTTCATTTTCGTGAACGCAGTTACGTACAATTGTTGCTTCGTTCAAACCTTTGTCTGACCTCGCTTTGACGCTAATCGATAATTTTTATTACGTCATTGAATGAGATTAGACTCATCAAAAACAATAAAATGTTGACTGACATTTCAATGAATGTGGCACAGAACACCCTCAAGGCACAAGCACCTCATCTTGAAGGATTGCAAGATACAGTCCTGGGACAATCTCTAAGTTTCTCCATTGCCACTGGAGAATTTGTACCGTCAGGTACTACACGATGGGGGTGCCCACTGGGTTTGCACATCCAACATTGGCTGCAGCAATGGATGCGTCAATTACTTTGACAGTTTGTTCCATGGCTGAGTCAAAGAATTTGTCCAGAAACAGTTGCAAAATATTCTCCATGGCTATGGTCCTGAGCTAACAATCAGAGTTCAGCCTGTGCAACAGCAGAATAACAGCATTGACTGTGGCCCATTTGCAATTGCATTTGCGACAAGTTTGCTGCATGGCCAAGACCCCACAGTCACATGCTACAGCCCCAGCCAGCTGCGGCCCCATCTGTTGGCCTGTTTGGAAAGGGGTCACCTTTCCCCATTCCCACTGGCCAGCACGAAAGCCTGCAGAAGAAACAGAGAGAGAGAAGCATTGTTATCAAAATGTAATGAAACATGCAGGCGGCCTACACAATAGAAATATGTGTAACTTATAACTTCCAACTGAAAGAATCTTTAAATGATCAGCATCAGCTGTGCTATAAGTGGACATCAATTCATTTTAAGTCCAATGCCTAATATGGACGGACAGAGGTTGCAATAATGTTCTGATAATGATTGATTATAAATGTTAGATAATAATTTGGCTTTTTGTTAGCTTTGTATTGTACACTGCATTTATCACAATAAAGATTTCAAGGTTGAATTTACAAAAGAATTCATCATTGTGGCAGAAGTAATGTTATCTTACCTTCCAAAGTTTAGTTCTTACCCCCGTGCCAGAGGGCGGTCTGAGTGATGGAAACAAGAACGGTCGGGCCCGAATAACTTCGTTTCCATATCCCGAACTGCCCTCCACAGTTGAAGCGGAGTTGTTGGACCCGAAAACAATTAAAAGAGGACAATTCTTGGCTTTGGAGAGATCTCCCCAATGTATCAGGCAATAAATGTTTCCATCATTTCTCGCTCTGGATCAAAAGACATGTTTATGCATGTTGCTGTGCTCGTAAACACTTCGGAACAACGTCAGCGATCCTTCAGCCGAGACTCAGATTAGTTCCCAGTTCACTGACGTCCAAGGGCGGTTTGGCGTATGGAAACAAGTCTTCTCCGAAGTCGTTGATAAACCACTTAGCGCCAGTGATATGAGATGTTTACAGCGCTGATGTAGCCAATCAGGAAGCTCACTCAGGGTGCACGCGACGAAAAGTGTCATCTAAGAGAACACGAATCTTCGTTTCCTCACACTATGGTTCCTCTAAACGTTTAAACTGTTCTAAAACAATATGCTGCGTTTACGTGTGGATTGATTGGGTTAATTTACGTGAACAGACATTGCGTGCAAACCTTACCGCACCGGAAGATGCGTACTTATGTTACAAGTTTGTCTCAGAAGCAGAAGCGGTTGTGTACATTGTACAGCTCAGTACTTTAAATGAAAAGGAAGATTACAGTACAAGAATATTGCTGTGCTAGTGACATCAGATAAGTCATGCTTTATATCTCAAACACGCTCAGTGATAGTCCAAACCAGCGTTTAGGATTGGCCGATTTGTCCCGCTGCCGTCTCGTTCAGCCTTCAACCGATTAAATTTGATCCACCCCAAAAGCGAAATTTATCCCGCTATGTCTCGTTCATTCTCGCCGATAACCGAGCCTGGTAAATAACACGCTCAAGCAGAAAAATATGTCTCTTTGTGTCTCGTTCAGTCTGGCCCTGTTTTCGCCGATAACGCAGCGAGACAAATGTCACGCTTGCGCTCTGCGGCGAGACAAAATCTCTGTCTCGCTTTGTCTTGCTGAAATCTCGCCGTAAAAATCTGATTATGGCAGAGTTGGGCCCGTTTCTTGTTCAGTCGGGCTAGCAATTTTCGTAAGGGAAATAGTCAAATCCATTTGGCATCCGTCTAGTTTAGCTTCCGGTGAGAGTATGAGGCCCCGTCCACACGTATCCGGATATTTTTGAACCCGCAACTTTTTCGTTGCGGATTGGCCTCCCGTCCACACGTATCCGGTGAATACGGTTGATGAATCCGCAACATTTAAAAAACGCTTCCCAGAGTGGATTTTTTAAAAATACGCTGTGAATACAGTGTCGTGTGGACGGTCGAATCCGTATATTTTTTAATACGCTGATCAAAAAGTTGCGGATTCATCAACCGTATTCACCGGATACGTGTGGACGGGAGGCCAATCCGCAATGAAAAAGTACCGGATTAAAAAATATCCAGATACATGTGGACAGGCTAAAACAATTCGAATACGCTACGTGTGGACGCGAAGTTTTTAAATCCGCATCGAGAAAGTTTCGGATTCAAACTATATCCCTGTGGACGGGGCCTTGGTCGCACTGGCAAATATGCGGCTTATGGTATTTTGCGAAACGAAACGAAGCCAACGAAACGAAACCGTTCGTTTCGCAAATTGGTATTTTGCGAAACCGTTCCAGTCCCTCGGTTCTGCTTTATACGAATGTGTTACCAGGTGATTACTCGCTACTCGTCCATTCCGTATACGTCGATTCGTCTATTTCAGACTAAAATGCTTGAAAATGACACCCTACGCTTCCCCGCTACTCACCCCTCCCCCAACCCCCCAACCCCAATCTCGTGAGGCTCTTGTGCTTACTAACTTTTTCGAGAAGCCACATGGTACATTTTGTACTGCTCAGGTTTAAAACGGGAACCATAAAACTGAAGTTGTTTGGTAATTTGAATGGTCGGTAAGAAAGGCTGAACTAAAGAAATGTAATGACGTTTTAAAAACTTGGGCCTTGTGGTTATTTTGCCTCCATGTGTAGTCCCTCAATGCAATTTTTTAAAACCGCCGAAGGCGAAAAACTAGTGTGAACCCAAGTATTACATTACATTACATTACATTACATTATTTTACATTTCTGTAAAAGCCTGTTAGGGTTTAATTTAGTCCTCCTACCATTGTATCGATTAAATATACCAATGTACAGTAATTAATTTGTTATGACAAAAATGGTGAATAAACAAACATTACATTACATTACATTACATTACATTTAGAAACCGCTGACATAGTGTCTACAGCTTCTTCGAAGCAGTAGACACAATCAAAGCAGCAAGGCAGCTGTAAGCTCGCGAATTTGTAAAAAGTACTTTTGCGGGAGTGGGTATTAATAGAAGTGGCTCAAGACTACATCGTAAAAATTGCTCAATTTTAGGTATGTGGAAGTTCGCATCCGTTTCCGCGGGCCTCCATTTTTGCTGAACCGCGTATTCGATTTAGTCTCAGTTTTGAAAACTCTCATTTACAAGGCGGCAGAGGGTAAAAATTATAAACTTAGACGCTCGAATTGGGAGAATTTAAAATCCTTCAGTGTGCCAAATCTTTGAACCGGAAGGAGACTTCAGGAGTCGCACTGAAGTCTATCCGTGATTTCATTCATGTCATGCACAGTTTATGCTCAACATCTACACTAATGCACCAGAGGCCATGATACTCCAGCCTGGGCTGCATTCAAACTAAATACGTGCTTAAAGAAAACACGCCTTTCTTCTTTTGGCTGAGTTTCAAGTCGATTAAGTTTAAGTGAAATCTGATAATTTGCTGACATTACTTGCGGTTTTGGTCAAATTCATTTTCGAATTCTTCTTCTTCTAGTTCTCTACAGCATTTTTCATTGCTGGCGAAAACTATACAAAGCAAAGCAACTATAATCAAACGATAGAAATATTTCGACAAGCTGAAGTCGCTCAGGGCTGTCAGTGGTCACGAGCCGCAGCCGGGTTGAGCCGTAAGTACCCCTTGCTAACCAAGCTGTTTTAATCCAATTAACTGCGGCGAACAAATGTGTAAGTAAAACTGCACGCAAGCGCCTCGATCCTTGGGGTGAGAATGTTTACCGTGGGGCAAACGCCAGCCTGCTGAGCTGCTTTGTGAAAGTCGGATATCAAGAATTCACTGAGCTTTGGGGCCGTTTTGCTGTATTTTTTGAGTCTCTTCAAAGTTTGTAATTTTTTCTTCGACAAATGGGCTGATACACTAAACTATTGCGCAAATTTAAAGTAACCGTCCGTCGCCGAGTATTAAACTTGACAACTTTTTATCCTACCAAAATAAGCTGATATGCAAGATTGAAACGTATATCAATCTTGGAAAAAGCCAGTCACTACAAAAACGGTTTTACCTGATTTCGACTTCACTTCCGCGCAATATTCCCTCCCAAAGATTCGTGTCAAAACATCCACTTCCTGGGAACATTGCAGCAACTAAGATTCTGTCTGGTCAGGTAGTAAGAGAAAGATCCCAAATGGATGAAATTTGGTCCAAAAAAAGTCGAGATGTTTACTTCGCACGGGCGAGATCTTATTTGTTTTGTTTGAGTTACGATCGCAACAACAAGAAGACTACTGAAACTGGACGGCTACAAGCTATTTTACCTGAATTTGACTTCACTTCCATACAATGTTCCTTCACAAAGATTAATGCAGAAACACATACTTCCTCAGAACATTGCAGCACTAAGATTCTGCCGGGTCAGGTAATAACCGAAGTCGTAAAATATATATCCGAAATTATAGTATTATAGAACTTGGTTAAATTTGCATTGTCTGGCGCGTGTTGCTTGTGCGCGCGAAAGGTGAGCCGGTCAGCGGTGCTACGCCACAAGTAAACAACATGGCAGAAAAGCTGACAGCACGATAAGCGCTACAAAACACCGTAGATAGATCACTTCAAGAGAAACCACGCGCAAAATACAAGAAAGTGGACGATTCCCTTTGGGGTCTTCGTTTTCGGGGTCTTCGTTTTCGATACACCCACCACCGAAAACCGAAAACGAAGACCCAAAAAACGAAGACCCCGCAAATTTATGTTAATTTATTTTGGGGTCTTCGTTTTCTGGGTCTTAGGTCTGCGTTTTCGTTACACCCTCGCGGTAATAGTAGCCGGCTGAAAGCCAAGGTGTTTTTGTTTTTTCGCACAAGGTTGCGGTTCAACTCAAAACCCCCAAACAGCACTGAAAACACCAGTACAGTTCTCGACAAAAACTTCAATCAAACTATAAATACTTTGCTCTTTAATTGATCAAAGACTTAGGCTACGTTTACACTATACCGGATAGTTTTCCGTAGCGTCGCAAGAACGTACCGGATAGGCCTTCCGTTTACATTGGATACGCCGTTTTCGGAGCGATTTTTGCATCGCCAGAAATTTCAGACATCCGGTTGCACCATCTTGGAAAAGGCATCAGGTTTCACGCTGAGAGCCGCTCAAGAAATAACAAAGAAATGTATGGGATCTGATAATAAATTGCGCTTTTCACTTAACTGAAGCTCGTTCGTAAAAATGTTTGGACAGCATTCGGAAGAGGAAAGCTTCCTGATTGAAGCCCCTGTTTTTTCCCTTTGTATAACTTCTTCAACACCTATAGGACGTGATAAAAAGCTGAAAGGAGATATTTTTCTTTGAAAAGATCACTCGTATGGGTTTTGGAAAACAAGCTTTATTGGCGACAGTTTTGAATTCTGAGCCTGCAATTCTCAGCGGTGTCTGACGTCACAAGGATGACTTCACTGATTCTTCATGCCAAGCGAGGTTTCGATGGTAAATTTCTATGCTAAGGATGTCTGAATCCGATGAATATTTATCTTCCACTACCTCTGAAAGTGAGGAAGAGACTGGGCAGTCAAGTTCAGACGAAATAGGTGAGGCGAGCGGACTATTCGAGCCGTATCAAGACGAACCTTCTGGACCTGACTCGTCCGATTCCGATTCCGATGAAGATGGTCTAACGCCTGGGATCTTGGAATCGAGATTTGAGCGAGAGATCACGGTTGACACATGGTAATTATGCTTTTGTAAATAAAGTTATTGTTTGAAATTTAGATTGATTTGTCTCTTCTTGCGCGAAGGTGCTTGTGTGCTAAATGTAATGTCGAATTGCTCGTGAGCGCAAGAGAGTACCGTTGCTGCCAAGAAGTCATCCAAGCATCTGGAAAATTAGTTTTCGATGGGTTAGATGTAAAGTGTATAACTGACCACCCTGATTTCGGCGCGGTTATAAATGAGGCAGTTCTAGTAGTGGAAGAAAAATATTCATCGGATTCAGACATCCTTAGCATGGAAATTTACCATCGAAACCTCGCTGCCCAAGAAGATGGGTTTTAATTTGTCAAATGGTGTTGTTCCTGCAAAAATAAATTATAAATATTGATAACTCTTTGAATTTATACATATTGATTCAAATAGGAAAGAGGATAAATAAGGGGAAGAAAAATGTTTATGGTCATTATGATTTGTACTGATCATAAGGGAATCTACCTACCATTCTTTATCCATAATCTTGATGACATTTTTCCATGAGCACATTTTGGGTAGAGAGGGTCTGGGTGGTTGCTGTGTTTGCTCACATGTATCGGGTATGAGGTCCACTAATGGCAACAATTAGATCCCCAAAGCCTTGACTAGGGGATGTGGCACACCAGTATAGGTTTTTTTTCGAACACTCTTCATCCATTCTTTTATTTTTTCGCACCCAATTCCCTTGCTAGCCTGTAGCATTTTTGTGCTTATTGATTTAGCAACATGTCAAATGTCAAAAAAATGCTTTGTACTTGGCTGATTTTCCCGTATCCATTTGGCAATAGATCTGTGTCTGTCTGACACAAAGATGTCAATGCATAGCCCAGCAGCCTTCAGAAACTTAAAGCAGTCCATAGCACCCTTCAATTCCATTTGCCCACTGTTGTTGACCTGATTTGCTTAAAAATTTTGTGAACAGCAAAAGTGTTGGAATATTGAGGGAGTATACATTCTGAATGTCTGTCTCTAGTGTATCATAATGCTTTTATAAGTCAGATATTAAAAATCAGTTAATATTCTTACCTGAACAAGTTCAAAATGTACTACTTTTGAAATAGAAGAGCAGAACATGGTATATACACCATATTTGGCAGAGTGACCCATAGAATCAAATCTGCCATCCCCACTCCATGCAACATCTTTGACTGCCTTTAGCTGATTTATCAGTACTGCTTTGTACGTCTCCCAGTGTTGAAGAATGATAGGAAAGAGGAACCTGGTTTGGTGGAGGAAAAAGGTACATGCACAATACACAGATAGGCCAAGATGTCTGCAGACCAGCAATACCTTGGTAACAGAAGCACCAGCCATTAGAATATGGCAAAACTCAGGAGAATGTTCCTAGCTGGATACTTCCCCAGTATGAATGGCTGAGATTTCCACTCAAAAGATTTTGCACCACAGTTCCTACAATCTTGATAGACAGTAACCATCGTACCATTCTTCTTCATGCTCACTTCTGGCTTCCCATCTTTACATTTAAAACAAAACAATGAAAATATGGCTAGCAGCTTGGAATAAAAAACGATGAACTTGGGTTCATCCAGGCCAGGATTGTTTGCAATTCTGCGCAATTAGTGAAGTAAATTATAAGTTCAGTAAAAAGAAGTAAATTGGAAAGGACTATATTGCAACACTCCCAATAACCCCTACCCAATTAGTGACATTTTTCTCACCTGATGTCATTTTTTTTTATGTGTAATGTTTGTCTTCATCATCAGCTATCAATGTTGGTTTCAATGCCTTGCTCCATGCCAGCCCAGCCTGGGTCTTCATCCTCATCCTCGCCCTCTGTAAGCCAGTGGTCATCATACTCATCAACATCGATTTCACTGGAACTTTCACTGTTTTCATCGTTCTTCCCCTCTTCTGTCCTTTCATGTTCTAATTCTTGATTCTGCCGAAAGATATTGAAATATAGATTTTCAACAAATAACCCCGTACTTCAACTGTCTCTCTTCCACTTTCGATTCTCTGATAACTGGCTCAAAAATAAATATGATAATCATTATCTTGAACTTACCCGTCCTTGATCTTTGCCAAGTGCTTCCGTGTTTGCTGTTTTCCTTTTGTAGATGGGCGGATTTTAGGTTTCCGGATATTGCACTGAGTACACGAAAACTTTGAGGCTGTCTGAGAAGACGTGTCACAAGTTTTCTCAAACAACCTCGAAGGTCCACTGTACTCGGTATCCATTTGGTTGGAAGGTGAAACAATCGGAGAACACGGTGGCTCTGCCAAGTCGACAAAAGCGAAACTCTTATCTGCAATTGGTGAAGACGTGACGTTGGGAGGTGGCGCCACCAAATTAATTTCCCGCAATAACTGCGAATGGCACGAAAAAATATATATATGTATAAATATGACTGTACGTAAACTAAAATCCGGCATCTCACGAGCTGTACACTCCTATCTGAATGTACAAAGCCATCTCAAATCGTAAATACTACATTTTTAACAAAACATTTTCAGCTGACCAAACGGCACGCCGTGCATAAATGAACTAAGGATGGACTTACTTTGCGTCGTTCTCGTTGACTTGGATTTGTCACGTTGTCGGTAGCACTTATGTCTTTGGTTGGCACTGAACCTTTTCGGAGGATTCTCTTCTCCTTTGAAGAATTATCTGAGATCGTAATGCCACTCAATCTCGTGTAGCATGTTGCCTCGAAATGCACTGAGCACAGGGCAGATGACTCAGAAGGTACAAAGTTCGGTCTGTGTTTTCGAACAAATCGCACCCACAATTTTCGTGTAGCTTCGTCTTTTGGAAATAGATGCATTGAAACACCATCAGATAATGAGCCGTTCTTGCAACTGACATTGTGTGGCCCTCCAGCAACACAATACTTTCCTCCTTTTCTCGCGCGCCTTTCGTTCTTTTCTGCCATGATCTGATGAGTCAACCTTGTGATGTCGCATCCTTAAGTTACAGCGTAGTGCTTTCGCTTCACATCAAAGCGCGTATTTTTATGTGATAACAGCCTATCCATCTAGAGTTTTGTTTTGTTCTCAGAGTCTTCGGATTTTATTCGCTGATGCTTAACTTCCAAAGGCAATTGTTGACACAGCATGACGGACTGACTAACTGACGCAGTCTAACTGCAATAAGGTGGGACGCTTAAAAATGCCACTACAAAAACTACTTCGACGATCTCGTTCTCGATTTTGTTGCAATGCCGGTCATATCGATACTGCCCAAATTGGGAACAGAACGACTTCCATATTTGCATATCTGGAACCATTGTTATTGGCAGCACCGGGTCACGAGACATTCCAGTTGGACTAGTCGCATGAAGCTCCGCGTTTCAGCACCACGTGCTGAACGCGAGCCTAAAAACATTGTGGTTCCATTCGGCATGATGCCTCCGTCGCTGTCAAATATCGCTGTGTTGTTTGTGGCCATTTTGCTGGTGAGAGTGGATTTGTCCATATCAGATGATTACCCAGGTAGAGGCACATTTTTTTTCATTAATACTGGAGATTTTGTTCATAATGCTGTGGAGCTGGTAAAACGAGTGATTGTAGATCAACAATCCCTGTGAGGTTCGCGTGCACTGATTTTTTTTTTTTTTTTTTTTTTTTTTACTTGTTCAAATGTTGGTTCTTAATATTCAAAGCCTACGGAAAAGTGTTCTTGCAAAGTTAACCGTGTCATTTAACCATCAAACTTCTCTTATGCGGATTGAGTTGGAAATATGGGATCACTTACGTCCCCACTTACGGTACCTTCTCAAAAATTTCGGGTCAAAATTAAAACGTTGAAGGCCTGGCTACGTTTACTGTTGGGAGCCCAAGACTGTGGCTCCCAACAGTAAACGTACTTTATTCCCATAGCGTGCCTTGTAATTTGAACCGCCGCCATCATCATCAAATTAAAGACAAGGCACGCTATGGGAATAAAGCAGCATTCGTTGTTTTTGACTTCTCAAGTAGTTTTTGTTTGAGAAATGACGCAAACAACGACGTCGAAACAAACAACATTTGTTGCTACCCCATTCAACTTCGCCGCTGAGATTTTTCAAACCGCATAAGAGGAGCGGATAATGCGGAGAGAATGAAACAACATTACCTGTAAGAGAATGTTTAAGATTTGGTTACTTTTAATCTGATGTGTCAAATATTGACTCGATCAAGTGCCAGATATCATCGAGAACCGAAATCTTTTCATGATTTGATACTAATATCGTCTGAAAGATGCGTGTGGAGTGCGCATCAAAATACAATAAGGAAGGTGTTTGTCTCCGCTAAAGGAAACGCCAACGAAAGTTAAGGTATCTGGATACTTTTCAAACTTGGTCAGATTCGAAAAAAAAAATTTTTTTTTTGGCTTAATAAAATTGTTATCCCCGAGCATAAGCGAGGGTAATAATCACGACGCTAATGCTGTAGTATCGCGCTATTTGGAGGCTCCAAGCGGGTCGCCATCCCGAAATCTAATGTTCGTGTGTCTGTCTTGTTGTTGTTGTTGTTTTATTCTAGTTAAGCCATCGTTTATTGAGCATCCATCCATAATGTCGTGCACACTGTATGCCGTTCCAGTTGGAGACTCTACCAAACTAGACTGTCTATCGAAAAGAAGCCCAAAGCCCACTGTCGTTTGGTTCAAGAATGGAGTGAAATTCCAAACGAGAAAAGAATTTCCCCCTTTCCTTTGTAAATACCGATATGTGCTCAATCTCAAAGATGTTGTGCCGACAGATTCTGGAAAATACACTTGCAATGTCAGCAATGTGGTTTGCTGGATTATTCACACCTATCGAGATGATGTGTACCGTAAGTATGAAGCCTTTGTGCCCAGTTTATGCCAGTTTAAGGCTTTAGAAATCGGTCAAAGCGATACTTGAAAGCTTAACTGCTTTAGTGTAATCCTGAATAATACGTTGTATTACCCCAGAGTGACTGATCTTGTTAGCGACATATGACGAGCCCCAGCCACCACATTCCTGTTTTGCGCGGCTGCTAGCGGCCGCGCAAAATCACCACAGTATACGTAATATTGGCCAAAAAGTGTGATGAAATATTCAAGGTATGCAAAATTCTCACAGTGGGCGAGCACCAGGACAGTTCCAATACACGCTGGTGATCGCCAGACTGAAATGGGAAATTTCAGCTTGGAAGCAAAAACGAAAAGTGATTCGAGCCACACTTGTGACGAAGGAAAAAAAAGAGGGCACTTGAAAGTGCTGCACTGTAGTAAGAAAGTGTTCACTCAAAAAATACAATGTCACGTAAATGAAATTGTTTTGTACGAATATTGTTTATGATGATCATTGTGTTGTTCCTTTCGTTGTTTAATCTTCTTTAAATAACGGGTTTGAAATAATCAACCTCAACTTACTATTATTGTTGTTGATGTTGTTGTTGTTGTTGCAACACCTATTTGGTCGTTTACTTCTTTCGACACTCAAAACGGTCGAGTTGTTTACGATGTGACATGCAAATATACCTGGATATAACAATATACCTCAACTCTTGAATACACTGTGCATGCCGAAGCCCTTGAACGAAAGGTTAATTTGGTGTTCTTGGTGTTCGAGCTAAAAAATACTTTTTTTACAACTCTTTCTTGATCTATCGCATCAAACATTTTCACAGAACATTTATATTCTAACCCCTGTTGCACCCCATCTCTACCACAATAAATAAAAGTTCTCCGTCGTCATAGTTTTCTTTGGGGTAAAGAAAGTGAAGAGCTACTGATAGTCGTTGTGTCTGCGTTCTTGTTTTCTGCATAGTTTCTACACCTACTCCGTCCCAGTCCTTGTGCCAGTCCACCAGTGTTGTCACGTGGTCGTTGGTGGCGGGACTCAGCGCAGCTGTGATAGCCTTACTCGCAGTACTTCTTGTGAGGATGAAGAACAAAAAAAGGAAAAAGCAACGGTTTGACATGCAGGTTTGTTTGAAGTGTTATTGACCAAAACATCGACCCATCTTCATACTTATGATATTTCCTCGAATGATGTTGAAATTTTCCTCATATATAACTCTAACCAGCTATTCAAGTCAGAAATCTTACATTTGTCTACGAAGTCTCCAGGTTGCTTGCACTTTCCAAATAACTTTTGAAAACTCTTGAAACCAACCTCTCGCACACATTCACTCGCGCATACAACTTAAATAGACTATAGCAGCATTTTTACCGTCCTTTTGTCATTATTGTTATAGTCGGCGAAATTATTGTATTTTGCGGATTAGTTGACGTTTAGCAAAATTTATGCACATCAAATTTTAGCCAATGAACTTTCATTGTCGTACTCCTCGTTACACCCAACGTACAAGCACCAGTTCTTACAAGGTGTAGCATTTCATTATTGCAGGTTACACATGCAAAAAAATACAGCTCCTTAGATCCACTCAAATTGTTCTGTATCATGCAAACAAGCGACCATTTTGTAATTCATCTTTTTAGTAGGGAATCCATATTGGATATCTACTCTCAACCACAGTCAGTTGCCCCGCCAGAAAACTATCGCAATTGCTAATTACGTTTTGGGAAGCTAACCAGCTTTCGAATTTTGACACATTATGTAAATACTAGAAATACGATAATCGCAGCCGGATACCCCCTCGCTCTGCCATAGATGGGACTTTTACTTTGGTACTCCCAACAAGAGTAGCCTTTGTTTTACCGAAATGTTGACTCAATCTTCTCTTCGAAGTCAAGTGCTACACGCAAAGGAGATGAAAAAGAATGGTGTGTGTTATAAGAGTCGATTGCGTGACGAAGTACGTATTTCCCACGGTCTGCACGTCAAATTAATTCATACAGTCTGCCAAGCACGTTCTCAAATTTAATATTCAATTCAATTTTGAAGTTGGTCGGCGTCGTAGTACGGAAAAAAAGGAACGCTGATTTTCCAATTTTGAATTCATAGGCAGTACAATTAAATAGGCTTCCTGTGCAATTTGTTTTTACTCTGGATTACACGCACAAGACTCAGGCATGCATGTTTAATGAGCTCGAATTGTTTTGTACGTGAACGCGCTCAAAACAACATGATTTCTCCCAGAATCAAAGCAAAACTTCAACGGCTTACTTCAAATTATACACGGGCTTCAGACCTAGTCATACTTCTAAGGGCTTGTGAACGATTCTCGCTGCAATCACCGCATGTCAAATTACAGTATTTGTTACAGTTTTAGTCTTGAAAGAAATAATAAGACATCTGACTAAATCATTCAAGACTCCAAGTTTCGATTGCTCTGAGCCAATACGGTAGCCGAAACTGGCGACAGAAGCGTACTAAAACAATACTTCGAGGGAAAATGATCAGCATACAGATTTTAATACATTCTTGAAGTGATCGAGTTACAAGATACGGGTAGAATATATTTGTCACGGTGATTGTTCGCTTTCTACTGACTAACCTTTGTTGCTTGTCCTTTCTGAATAAGGATCTGAGTTTAACACAAGATGGCGTCTGAAGCTCCCGATTTGCTTCCAAGCGCTGTTCCCTTTGCGGAGCCGTTTCTTCGGCAAGCTTCCGTTCATGATGCTGTCGGTTATCAAATGTTTGTCGTCTTTTCTCTAGACGTATTTGGCGCGGTTCGATTGTTTCACGATTTCGCCTTGCCCGTGCTAGTTCCCTTCTCTTTTGCAGACGAGCTTCGCGAGACCGTGCTGTGTCAAGTTTTCCAGTTTTCAAATTCATTTTCGTAAACGCAGTTACGTACAGTTGTTGCTTCATTCAAACCTTTGTTTGACCTCGCTTTGACGCTAATCGATAATTATTATTACGTCATTGCCTTAGAGGTCGCCCTATGACAGACTGACAGACTGACAGACTGACAGACTGACTGACGAACATTAGATTTCGAGATGGCGACTGGCTTGGAGTCTCCACACAAAGCGAATTTGCTGCATTAGCGCCGTGATTATTACCCTCACTTCGCTTCGCTTCGCTCGGGGATAACTTTAATTGGCATATAGGCCTTTTTACGGTGTACAACTGAATATATGTCTCCATTTTGTCTCAGGCGCATTTTTTTCAAGCTCGGCAGCCTGACCAAGAAGACCGAGTGCATTTTGTGAACGTGGAGGCCAAGAATGAAGCTATCGATGCACAAGACGAGAAATTTATTGAACACATGGATGACTGGACATACTTGAAACTAATGGGCGTCGATAGAAACTGGGAGATCCCACGTGCAAGATTAACGGTAACTTCCTCTGTGCTAGGAGGAGGGGAGTTTGGCGTCGTAAAGAAAGGAGTTTATGAAAGAAGAGATGGGAGAAAAATGTTTGTTGCAGTGAAACTACTTAAAGGTATGTCTAACTGTTGCTATGCTCTGGTAATACTTTGGCAGTAGTATTTGTTGCTCAAGTAAGGGCTCGATGTTCGAAGGAGTTTGCATGCGAACCGTGTTTTAGATGGAATCTTATTCATGTCACAAAAATAATAATTTCAAGCTTAAAAACTTGAATGTACTATTAATATCATGTCTTTAATATACCACTTCTGTGATAATCTATTTGATTTCGCATTACCTTTTCTTGGCATCTTTCTCTAAGTATCTGAGAACCTGACCCAGGTTATTTCACACACGTCACTTGAGGCAATGCTCGCGAAATTCAGGGATAGGTTGAAATATTATGTAAACATATACACTACAGTATGTTAACTTCGTCATCAATTCGGTATTTTGTATAGAAACTGCTGACCAGGTTGCACGACAGGCGCTGATAACTGAATTACAGATTCTCAAACACGTTGGAAGACACCCAAACATCTTGAGCCTCGTGGGAGCATGCACATTTGACGGTATGAAGCTGACCCACCACCGCCGGCTTTGTTTCTTGACTTTGAATTTAAGCTGAGATGCAAAGCTCTTAGAACCAACACTTACTCAAAAGCTTTTCGTGTCAAATAGTTGTATACGTCTTGCAGCAATAGGGAGTTTCCATTTAGGGTGGAAATCTAATTCGCTTGCCTGAAAAAACATCCAAATACTGGAGATCAAGCGTAGATGCATTAAAAAGCTGTTCTTCATAACCAAGCTATTACATTATGTACATGAACTACTCGACCACATTGTTTCCTCAAAAAAAAAAAAAAAACATTGTTTCCTCCAGAGCCAATTTGTGTCGTGACCGAGTTTGTGTCTGGAGGTGATCTGAGGGATCTACTGATTAAAAGTCGCGTGGACCCCCTGGAAGAGGAAAGGACTTATGTAAACATCAAGTCTACTCTGACTGAGCGGCAATTGTTGCAAATTGCAGTTGACGTTTCCAGTGGCATGAGATACTTAGAATCCAAGCAGGTCAGTGATTATACAGGAAATACAAAATTCGCATAATTATGTCCCATCGCTTTCAGCACCTGTTTTGAAGGTTTTCAAGCTGAACTCTTGCACTAATCAAACCTCTTCGGGGAATTTTGTTGTTTATGTTAATTTTGTTGATAATTTTAATATATATATATTGAATTAATATTTCATATGGGCTTATTCCTACTCATCTTTCTTGCAGTGCCTTCATCGAGACTTAGCAGCAAGGAATGTGCTCATCGGAGACAAAATGGTCGCCAAAGTTGCAGACTTTGGATTAGCACGTGACATTTCAATGAATGGTCATTACATTCTGACGTCAGGGGTGCGTTGCCATGCTGTTCAACAACCGGGCAAAAACGAGATAGCCGCAGACACTTGACAAGAGAACTGACACATAAACAGTCAGAGCTATTATAAAGACTTGTGGTTAGACGCGCGATTACAGGCATAGATACGTTACCTACATTTTGGGCGCTTAAACACAAGAACGAACCTTAGCAGAAGGAAAGCTCTGCAAAAGAAAAGGCTCTGCTAACAGCTACAAATATAGTCAATCAGGCTCAAAGAAACTGACCAAAGATAATAGCCACAATACCTCCACGAAACAAGCGTCTGTGACCTATTAGTTGGCCTTATTACTACCTGCATGCTATCTTCACTGAAAATAACTTATACAGTTCACTAACCTATTCTCGTTGGTTCACACCCGACGCAAGCCTATTAATCACTCGCTATCAACACACAATCTGAAAACATGGACGACGAAGAATTTGAGTTCTTCATCTTTTTTTAATATTAATTGTTTATGTTTTTATATACGTGCATTATTACATCCAAATCGCCAGTTGTGATTTTTCAACGGTGTTCAGTATTCTTTTCAATTACTGATATTATTTTTCCTTGTTTATCTTGGTTTTTGTATAGACCAAAGTTCCCTTAAAGTGGATGCCTTTGGAGGCCCTAAGGGGATTCTGGACAACGAAAAGTGATGTGTGAGTATACCACTGACGCAGCCGCGCACGCTTTGTTTTTGCTTTATCATATAAAAGGCGGGAAAGAACTCGTGAAATGAGAAATTTAAAGTTTTATTATTAAATATATGATATTTGAGTCGTCAGCCCATGTTTATCCCATTTCATTTTACAGTTCAGGAGTTCCTTGGTTAAATATATAAAGTTGTATTTTTTGTGTTTAGGTGGTCCTTTGGCGTGGTGTTGTGGGAGATTGTTAATTTAGGTGAGTTTCTTTCTCCATTTTCAATCAGTGTTGTAAAACTTAGCTGGAAATAGCAAACTAAATGCAGCTATAATATACAGCCCTACAATAGAGGCAGCCAATTTTACAAGTATATCTAAAAATCAAAGAACAATTCTGTCCCTCTTCGGTTTTTGCAGTTTCCGCTGTTTGTGCTGTACCTTGTCGTATTATAAAATAAACAAAACTTTTCTACGGAGTTCAACATATGCACATCCTCCAAGCTTGCGCTATTTAATGCAATGCACAGAGAAGACCGTTTTGTCATTGTAAGTGTAGAAACTGGACTGTGTGTTTTAGATTTACGTGAAATCAGAATCAGGACTTCCCACCCAAAACGTAATTTTATAAAACTGTTTCATTTTAGGAGAAGAACCTTATGAAAAGGTGAAAGGAGTCCTTGATCTTGCCAAAAAACTAAGTGAAGGCTACAGACTGGAAAAGCCCCCACACTGCTCAGAGGAACTGTAAGTCTCATTATGTGCTAAACGTGTTGTTATAGTTATGTATTTCTTCTAATTGGTTTTCTGGTGGAAAGAACTGAAATCGAGATGAACCACCGAATTATTCAGAGACAAACTATATCTAAAATAAATCGAGTGAAATCAAACAATATTGATTTATTAATCCCCGAGCGAAGCGAGGGTAATATTCACGACGCTAATGCAGCATAGTCGCCTCATTTGAAGACTCCAAGCGTGTCGCCATCTCGAAATTTAATGTTCGTGTGTGTGTGTATGGTACAACTTTTTAGACCAGGTGCCTAAGGCAATGACGTAATAATCATCGATTAGCGTCTCCGCCAGTGTTTTTAAAATATTTGAACTAAGCAATAATTGTACGTAACTGATTTCATGAAAATAAGGGAAAACTTGAAACAGAACGGTCTTGCGAAGCTCATCTTCAAAAGTAAAGGGAATAGGCACGGGCAAGGCGAAATCGTGAAACGATCGAACAGCGCCAAATACGTCTAGAGAAAAGACGACAAACATGTTATAACCGACAGCATCATGAACGGAAGCGTGCCGAAGAAACGGCTCCGCAAAGGGAACAGAGCTTGAAAGAAAATCGGGAGCTTCAGACGCCGTTTTCTGTTAAGCTCAGATACTTATTCAGAAAGGACAAGCACCGTGACAAATATATTCTACCCGTATCTTGTAACTCGATCACTTCAAGAATGTATTAGAATCTGTATGCTGATCATTTTCCCTCGAAGTATTGTTTTAATACGCTTCTGTCGCCAGTTTCGGCTACCGTATTCGCTCAGAGCAATCGGAACTTGGAGCCCGGGGACTTGGAGTCTTGAATGATTTAGTCAGAGGTCTTATTTTTTCTTTCAAGACTAAAACTGTAACAAATGCTGTAATATGACATGCGGTGATTGCAGCGAGAATCGTTCACAAGCCCTTAGAAGTATGACTAGGTCTGAAGCCCGTGTATAATTTGAAGTAAACCGTTCAAGTTTTGCTTTGATTCTGGGAGAATTTGAGCGGGTTCACATACAAAACAATTCGAGCTCATTAAATATGCATGCCTGAGTCTGGAGCATGAAGTCCAGAGTAAAAACAAATCGCACAGGAAGTCTATTTAATTGCACTGCCTATGAATTCAAAATTGGAAAATCAGTGTTCCTTTTTTTCCGTACTACGACGGCCGACCAACTTCAAAATTTGAGTAGTAAATTTTGAGAACGTGCTTGGCATACTGTATGAATTAATTTGGCGTGCCGACCGTGGGAAATACGTACTTCGTCACGCAATCGACTCTTATAACACACACCAACATGTCACGCTGTGTCACGAAAGGGACAGGCTTATCTGTCACTCCTTTTGCAGTCCGCTTCACAACCAACAACATGTCAGGCCGTAAAGGTGAAGTCTAGGATCTAAGCCAGATAGTCCGTGATGTCATAACAAATTTGCAGAGCCTTCCAAATGCAGATGGCAATCTTGAGAACTTACGGAATTTCAGCCCAGGAGCAACTGCTGAAGCAGGCACATCGGTCGTCACAACTGAACAAGAGCTGCGAAAAAGTATTTATTGCATTCCGCGTTGCCGACAGCGGCAGCCACATCTCGTCAACTGAATGGCTAACCAGAGTACAGGAACTCCAGGAATTACAGTGCCAGCCGGACAGCAAAAGGCAAGGGAAAACAGCCGCTGCGATCGGCCGGAGCCCGCTTCACGGGTTTCGAGGAAGCAGTATTAGTGAAACGGCCACCGGCCGATCGCAGCGTCTGTTTTCCCTTGCCTTTTGCTGTCCGGCTGGCACTGCAGTTCCTGGAGTTGCTGCACTGTTAGCCATGCAGTTGACGAGATGTGCCGGCTGCCGCTGTTGGCAACGCGGAATGCAATAAAAACTTCTTCACAGCTCTTGTTCAGTTGTGACGGCCGATTTACCTGCTTCAGCAGTTGCTCCTGGGCTGAAATTCCGTAAGTTCTGAAGGTTGCCATCTGCATTTGGAAGGCTCTGCAAATTTGTTATGACAGCACGGACTCTCCGGCTTAGATCCTGGACTTCACCTTCACGGTCTGACATGTTGTTGGAGGAGCACCCATCGGAGCTGTTCCGCAAAATATGTGTTCCACGCAGTATCCTGTGCTGACAGGCGTTTTGTTTTTCCTTCAATGCTGGCTGAGATAAATAGCACTCATTTCGGGCCGCTGGCAAAATTAAGTCTTGCATTGCCTGCGAAAATAGACAGATTTTCCGCCTACCGCTTTCTGCGGCCCAAAAATATGTATACTAAAGCCTGGAAGCAGTACTTTATTATTTCCGACTGGAAAAAAAAAACAGGTGATTTTGATCAGTTGCTGGGAGATTTTTCTGGGACTGTGCTCTGCTGGGAAATGGACATTCGGAAATTGCCTTCCTGGGAATGTGGAACACCTTTGTGTTTGCCAGCAACAGAAAAAAAGCCGAAAAGAACTATTTTTTGGGAAGCTATCCATTGTATTTGCACAAGGAAATGTCTTTTGAGAAATAGGCTGGTTGGGTGCTCTCGTTGTTGGTTGTGAAGCGGACTGCAAAAGGACTGACATGAACCACGTGGTTTATCTGTCACTTTCGCGACACATGCAGCGTGACATGTCTGGTAGGCATTTCCGTTTCCTTTCGACTTCGATTCATGACAATTTGACTCCAAATAAAGAGTTTTCGATTTCAATTCACGAGAGTTCGACTTTAATTGAAGAGTTTTCGACTTCGATGCATGAGAATTCGACATCAAATGAAGAGTTTTTGACTTTGAGTGTTGAATTTCAATATGATATTTTTGTCCGTAACGGAACACCATTCTCTTTCCTTTGCGTGTAGCACTTGACTTCGAAGAAAAGATTGAGTCAACATTTCGGTAAAACAATAGGCTACTCTTGTTGGGAGTACCAAAGTAAAAGTCCCATCAATGGCAGAGCGAGGGGGTACCTGCGATTATCGTATTTCTAGTTATTATTGGGATTTAGTGAATGGGATCATCATCAATTAACCTATAAACAATATCAAGGCTCAAGATACTGGGCCTGACTAACACTTTTAAGTTCTGCGTCGCGTCTCTTTAATCGTCTTCAATGACAGTCATCCGACTCAATAAGACGATTTAGTCGTCCGAGACGACTAATACGTCTGAGACGACTAATGCGTCTGAGACGACTAATGCGTCTGAGAAGAATTAGTCATCTGTAGTATAAAAACGGCAATTCTATGACAAAATAGTGCACCAACCCCTACAATACGAAAACCTACGTTTGTGAGCAGGACTGGGAAGTGCCGCAGAAGGATGCGGTGGGCGCGTTTTTTGATAGCGCTATAGGAGTCAGCTGTTTCGTTCTGGGTTAGGGTTAGGGTTAGCCCTAACCCTAACCCCACATGTTAATCATTATATTTCAATCACTTAGATTTACTAATCTCTCTTTAGTTTTAAGGTGTCATGGTTATTAGCACTTGCTCTAACATTGTCCCCGACTGCATGCGCAAAGCAGTGCACCTGACTACTCATGTTCTAACTAGTTTTGGACTTGTACATTTTTGTTTTAGTTACTCTATCATGTTGGACTGCTGGAAAGGTTTGGCTGACGACAGGCCAACGTTTGCAGAGATTTACAAAAGCCTGTTTAACATCCTGAACACGGAGACCGTAAGAATTGTTATTGGTATCACTCGAATAATTCCAGCATGCATTTTCTACTATGTACTATGTACTGTAGTTGTGAGCGCTTTAACCCCTTTCACTGCCAAAGTATCTTTGAATTTTAAAACCAGAAAATTGTGACCCTCCTGATGAAAAGGGTCATTAAGATGAAAAACGAAAACGCGTTTAAATCCCCGTTTGAACGAAAACGCGTTTATACGATCGTTTAAACGCGTCTAATATTCGTTTAAACGCGTTTAAAAATCGTTTGAACGCGTTTAAAAATCGTTTAAACGCGTCCGTGGGGCAAACGTCAGCCCGCTGAGCATGTTTATGAAAGCCGGATATCAAGAGTTCAGAGTTTGGTGTGTCTTGCTTTGGGGCCGTTGTGCCAAACAATCACCCTCTTGAGAAAAACATTTGCTCTGTAACGCAATAATGCAGCTTAGCGCATGCGTAACATAATGTTTTTGACAGTTTAAATAGAAACAATATCCGGCCTGCAATCTCAAGCGCAGCGTGACGGCGCGAGCGAGGAATTTTAGATACAACTACACAGACTACAGGATGGAGTTAGCGGGTAAAAAGACGCCCACATTCCACAACAAAACAAAAAGAAAAAAAGAAAAGGATGTGCGATCATCACTTTTTAGTTTGCCTGTGTTTTCCGTGCTTTTCAAAGCCATAGAAATTTGTTCTTCCAATGTGGTCGACAGCCAAAAGCATGGTGAAGGACCATTACGTTTATTTTTAGTGGCAGAACTGCCACGATGACCGATAAATCGAGGGTCTGGATTACATCCGGACTGCTGCTGTGGCTCAGACCAAGCTTCAGGTTTTGTCTGTCACTTTGAGAAGGAAAATCTGCCATCCCGGCTTTTTCCCGCTAAACGCGAGGATCCAGACGCAAGGACTGCGCAACAATCACATGAATATTCATATAGGTTTCTGAAATCCCTTGGAGTTATCAAACGGCAAGCGGTTTATACAAATTTAATTCGTCCTACAATTCTTATCTCGCCCATCTGTTTCGGCGCCCCGGTGATCCGCGAAAGGATACTAAATTCAAATTGCGATTTTTCCTTTGCAAAACACGGCTTACTTGACTATTGATATCCTTTCACTGAATGAACGAATGAAAAGTCCATTCACCATCAGAAATTATCCCGCTTTTTTCGCCATTGCTGTCCATTTTCGCCAGAAGTGTAATAATGCACGCTGCTGCTATCAGCCGGCTTAGCGGACTGGCTCAGTCCACAAAAATGGTCAAAATACCGCAGCTAAACCGTGTCTTTTCTCGATGAATTTGGTATCAAAATAATCCTTGAAACCCAGGCTTTCAAGAACCGGCGTACATTTATGACTATCACGTTTTGCGCAACGCCGCTGAAAAGCTTAGCTGTCGCACTGGCTCCATACAACGCTCTCTTGCGATCGGCCTTGAGTCAATAACTTCGAGTCAAAAGTACCGCGCCAAAAATAAGTCCCAAAAAGTCCCAAGATCATGTTCAATGAAACAATCACTTGCCCAGCATACCAAGCTTGCTTTGAATGGGTGTAGACGTATATTTAAAATATTTTCTCTTTTGTCTTTGTCTCTTTCTTCTCTCTTTCTGGTATCTCCTGCGCGATTCTGTCATATGATTCCCCACCTATACAAAGCGTATATAGTCAACTTAGCCGAAATGTGGTAGAAACATTGTCGTTCTGCATGTCGTGATCAAACTTCCCATTCATGATGGCATTTCCGGCCCGCGGTTCCCCCCTTGTAGTTCATACTTCAGCATGTTCTTAATGAGGCGTGCGCGAACTTTGGAGCGATCATGGCACCATTTACCTTATCCCAAGCTTTGTGGGATCCATGTGCGAGGAGACTTCACATTCTGTTTCAGCCAAGAAAGCATTTATAGCGAGCGTAGTGGTATAACTAATACGTTACAATATGTGCAAATTCCCAGTGTATCAAATGAGCCGGGAATGACAAGTAGCCATGTAGAGAATAATGTTCAAGCAACACGAGCCATACTTGGAAACAAAGGCTAAATCTTCTCACAACCACTGTTATCATCTCAATTTTGTTACTAAACTGACTGTAGCGGCAAACTCAAATCAGGTCCCAATATCAGTGACACGCAACAGTTGTTGCTCAGGAATAGCTTGCAGTAAATTTATTGATATTCTCGATCAACTATGATTTAAAGGATAGGTAAAAAAATACTGCTAACCTTCAACCAAGTGCACTAAGACCAAGAAAGTATCTGCCAGCCTTCTCGACTCAGCCTTCTCAGTCAGCCTTCCTGACTTTCCCGCATATAAACTTGGCAGTGCCGCGAATGCTGAACATTAGCCACGAGTGGTTTGTATCACGACAATTGGCAGTTCTAAGGGCCTGATTATATGAGCCCGGCTTTGCGGGCTGGCCCGGTTCTCACGTTTTTTGGTGTGTTTCACAGCCATGCCGGGATCTTGGCAAACCGCCAAGGAAAAAAAAAGCTAAACACTAAACATAACATTTTACGAACGTGCTTGTCGGCTGGCAGTTCTTTAGCTTTGCGTTTTGCGCAAGGGGCAAGTTGCCGAGTCAGTGCACGGCATATCGTGATGTAGTGACGCCTTCGGAATTCAGTTTACAGACGTCAATTGTACCCTTTGGGAGTCGGGGTTGGAAATGAGGGCGAAAATTCCGTAAATTGAAATGTACCGCGGAAATTCCGTCCAGTCTTAACCGATCTAATCTAATAGTGCATGGTTTCGTCTTTGCATCACAGGAAAATGCTGTACTTGTTGCTATGTATGATCGCATGTTTCAGTCAAATATTTAGCATGAATTGAAAGAACCCGCCTGTGAAACTTTGCTAGCTTCCCCAAGAAACAAAATCTTCACCCAGCCCCAAGAATTCTGTGACTTGCCTTTTATTGCAGTATGACCATTACTCAGGAAAGGAATTTATTAAATAGATTCATTCTTGTCTGTACGGCGAACAATACCCGTGGATGACGAAAATCGCGTGTTCTCTTTGATATAAATAGACTGGCGTTGCCAGTGAGCTCGCGGCGTTAGTTGGGTCGAGAGCAGAATAAACTAAAATAGAAAGTAAGGACAAGAGCGGAACTCCCGAGAGACTTCCAGTTTCTCACCAGAAATATATCACACAGTATAGAGAACTTGGCTTTTGACACCTTGTCCCCGAACGAAGTGAGGGAAATAATCACGACGCTAATGCAGCAAAATCGTATCATTTGAAGACTCCAAGCCTGTCGCCATCTCGAAATTTAATGTTCGTGTGTGTGTGTGTGGGGTACGACTCGTCCCCAGGGCCATCCGCGTCGAGCGACCACTGCGAGGTTACATCGGCAGCTTAACTGTAAACCGCCATTTTCTTAGTGACATGCGGTAGCTGTAAGAGTACGAACGGAAGTGATTTTGTACAATAAGATGCAGATACAAGGCCAAGCAGTTCGACGGACGGCTGTAATTTGCCCGGATATTTTGCCGGTGTATGGGAGGCAACAAGCTTACTAGCCGTGAAACGGATTCTTAAAGGCACAACTGGTCGACCTGAACACAATCCCAGACGCCAGTACTGTGTTAAAACGCAGACACTTCTTCAGAAAGAAATAGCAAAATACAGTTGGTGGAAATCGAACAATCATCGTGGCAAATTTCACCTTTTACAATAACAGGAATGTAGTTTTCAGAATCCAAGTTTGACAAGATGACGACACAATACAATGGAAAGTGGAATTTTCGTACTGTATAAGGACTGCTCTATACAGTGTACTTTGAAATCATTGAAGACGTAAACAATGGTGTTTTGGGTTTTGTTTCCTTTGCTGGAAAAGAGCTAAAGCTATGGCTTTCAGGAACCGGTGAGTTTTGAAAATTTACATCAATTAACGTACAACGCTTTTGTTAAATGACGGTCGTGTTATCATTATGGTATTTCAACAATTGCCGTATATTTTGTCGTTTGATGCCCCGGGAACTGTGATGAAGGCCAAGTAGGATTATACTGTGATCTTTTCGCTAGTTTTCAAAGCTATTTCAGAGTGCCTTCGTGCAAGATTGTGTCATCCGATTCCTGACATATTTGCATAATTTCACTGACAGTCTCACACATGCTGTGAAGGTTTGTCGCCGCGTTTGTTGGCACACTGTATTCAAGGATAAAATGTAACCGGGTTAAAATGCTTTTGCTTTTTGAAGGCTATTAAAGTAGAAAATATCCGGCAACTGCTTTCCAAATTAAACAATTACAGTCTATTGTATATTATTGTCTACTAGCGGGACCCCGTAAGATACTCGCTCAACACAATCGAACTTTGTATTATTTAGTGACCGGGTTTGCTCGCTCAATACAATCGGACCTTGTATTATTTAGTGACTTGATTTCTTTTTTCTGTCAAAGATTTTAAAATCGTCAAACGCAGTTTGAAAAGTTGTTGTGTTCAAAATTGAATACCTGCCAAAATTCACACGGTCCCGAGACTTCGAAAGCGTGTAAACAAGCGACTCGCTTTGACGGCTCTAAATTTTGTCACACTCGAAGAAGCGTATTAAACTTATAAAGTAAAGAAAAAAAAAACAAAAAAATTCGGTGTCCAAGATCGACTTTGCTTGGCTTTCAAGCCTCGGGAGTATTCTGTAGTTGCGTGTAAATGTTGTCTCAGCGAATTTTGAAGTTCAGCTTAGTGTCTACGAAAATTGCAGACTGTGCACGTTGTCTGAACTAAACCAGACTGCCGTGCGAAAAAGATTTTTTTTAGCGGCCGACTGGTGACGTCGCTACACAGCCGTGGTTTGCAAAAAAAATTTTAAATAATCTCCGAACCGAAAATAAACAAGAATCCCGCTTTCCGAAAACCCACTACTGAGCGAGGGGATATCTGCGATTATCGTACTTCTAGTTTATAAATGAAACCTTAAATTTATCATTACAACACTCGTACACCTGGTTCTTAAAGGTTGAGCGACTCTGCATTTTGAGCTTAGAAGCGAAACGGTTAGCCAAGGAGTAAATCTGAGTAATGCGTGACTTGTCTTTTTATGAATCGATTTTGACAGTTTGACTTCGAACATTTAGTTCTAATCAGAAGCTGTTTAGTATCGTAATCGTATTCGCAACATAATCCTATCGTGATATTTACAATGATCAGCATGCCATGAACAGACTACGATAAGCAGAAGCATTTACGTCATGTACAGTGTAAAGCATAGATCGCTTTTGTTTTACGGCAAAAGCTCATTGTAGCTTTGGTTTTCGTTTTCGGCCTGTTTTCTTCCCTGCATTTTGAGAATCCGTGACATCTCTTCTCATGCACAATCGACTTTGACTCTTATTTCTAATCAGAGGCTACGATTAATCCAGCCTTCGCTTCAATACTTATGTGTTTTCTTTTATTAACTGAATACGTTTCTTCTATCAGGCTTTTGAGTATTCGTGCTTTGTAACAAATATAAAATTGAAAGCGAGGAATGTAACACGAGACATGTTTAAAATATTATTGCGGTTTTGTTCACAGTGGCTGAGGTCACACTAGAAATTTAAAGCGCGCTTTAGGGGTCGAAATCGTGCTTTACGAAACCGTACGATTTAATCACGCTTTAGGAGACGTAATGTTCAGGTTTCCTTTGGCTGTCATTGACAGCCAACATCCGAATCCCATTAAAGGTTTCACCCGAAAACCCGTTGATCAGTTTTTTCTGAGCACATTGCCCGTCTCAAATGTTATCATAGCTGTCTTTGCTATTTTTTACTGTTGATTAGAAAACTTGTTTGGAAAGTGCGGTGTAGGCGATTCAAAACAGTTAGGACTATCTTACTTCTGAGACAACGGAGGAGAAGGATTGGCCACAACCGAGAGCTCGGTCGCCTGTTAATGTGGGTTTTTCCAAGACCGCAACATTGGTTTTCATCAATTCCCCTGCCCTAGAAGCGGAATGGAGGAGGCATTTTTGGATATCGAGAGAAACATTTGCTAACATTTGTCAACAAGTCGGACCAGAGATCGCCAAGGAAGACACCAAAATGCAAAACGCCATCGAAGTATTAAGACGGACGAAACTTGCTCAAAAGTCCGGAAAGAAAGAACGTGATTCTATTTCCAACGCATGGTGATGATCAACTTGCGGAATTGACAGCGGCTTTTCCGAGCGTGCATGTGATTGGTCAGCAAATCGAGCTTTCGCTAAAGCTCGTACTAAGACGTACTTTTTGAAGCGCTTTAGAATGAGAGTTACCCGCTATTGGTATCGCTTTACATCCTCCCCCCATGCGGTCTCCTAAAGCGCGTTTTTTACGGCCACACACAGATTTAGGCTAAAGCGTGATTAAGCAGCGCTAAAGCGCTAAAGCTCATCGTAGCTTTCGTTTCCGTTTTCGGCCTGTTTTCTTCCCAGAAGTATTTCGTGTCGCCACAGAAAGTTCCGTCGGTACTAAATATTTAGCGGCGACAGAGATATTTGCAATTCCCCAGCGGTATCCATCAAACATCTGTTTACGGCTATTCTCAAAGCTTCCGCGGTGAACTAAAGAACGCAAGCCAAAATCGTTCCCTAACATCCAGTTTATCAGTGCGTGTTCCACGAACCGTACGGTGTTGAGTTTGGATTAAATGCAGTTAACTTTTACACACAAGTACCGAGCAATCACTGGCCACACTCGAGTTGTTTAACGAAGTCAATTACGTCATTGCCTATCACGTGATAATCTAAACCAATTCACCGTGTGTAGATTCGTAACCCAGAAAAAAACTAATAACATGACGAAAAAGACACGCCGTGTGATTTTAAGCTCGACGGGCCACGCCCGCGAGCAAAAAGCCAATAAAGCAAGCTAATCGGCACATTTCAACTGACTACAGCCATGACGTACGTAGGAAATTATGTCGAGCACCGTATACAAGATAATGACAAACCAAATATTCATTATCAAAGGATAAGAAACTTGTAATCGATAAAAATAACAAACTGTAATCTCATTACCAAAAAAGAAAAACCAACAAAAAAACACATGTAGTTTAAACGCGTTTATAAATCGTTTAAACGCGTTTAAAAATCGTTTGAACGCATTTAAAAATTGTTTGAACGCGTTTATAAATCGTTTAAACGCGTTTTATAATCGCTTAAACGCGTCTAAATAACTCATAAAAACGCGTCTATGCGCGTTTTCGTTTTTCCACCTTAATGACCCTTTTCATCAGGAAGGTCACAATTGTTAAATGAAACTACAAATTGTCAAATGAATTTATTGAAACTACGGGACAAATTCCTCTTAAATGTATACATTCCGTATATGGCGTCGGTGTAGCGTGTCTCACTCTCGTTGCGCTCTCTCTGCACTCACACCACACACTCTCTCTTAAAGTCTCCTTGAGTTTGAAGTCTCTCGTGGTCTCACACATAATGATTACGTAATGTAGCAAAACAAACTTAGGGGGGAGGTGTGCTATACGCACCAATGTTCCGATCACCCTTGTAAAACCTGAACAGTCAAATGAAACTAATAAGTGCCCGTGGCCGCACAAATGAATTCAAAGTTCTCAGTGAAGAGACAATTTCTGACAGTATCACTGAATTTGTTGTCGGACAGAGTACAGTGATATTATTTTAATTTGCACGTATAAGAAAGCCAAACGGTAGTAAACGGTAAAGTGCTGATCGTGTGTGTTATTTAAATCATTTTTATCTTATTCTTTCAAGAGAAAATATGTAAACATCACCTATGCTCCAGAGATGTAGAGAGAAGATCCACAAATGTAGAACCCATCTGACGTCACGCCTTGCGTTGAAGTCGTATGTATGAGAAGCAGAGTCTTTTTGACGTCACAGGGCGCCTGATTTTCCTGGAACGCTGTAGAGTCAGATGAACTGACAGAACCACAATGGTGAAGTCACGTGACAACTTGATAGAGAGTCAAAGTCTGCTGAATGTTTATAAAGGAAACGGGAGGAGAGGGGGTGGGGTGGGGCATCCGTGGATCCACTTGCGTACTAATAACGTTTACTTTCATCATCGATTTGAGACTGTAAAAAAGACAAACGTAAGTGGAAAAATTTATTGAAGGAACATGAGTTTAGTATTACATTATTTTGGCCAAAAACGTCAATGCTAAACCCGTCGAGTTGCTATTAAGGATAAGACAATGAATAATCTTGGTAGTGCCCGACCCAAATTTTATTTTCCTTTTTTGCCTTTCTTGCCTCCTTTCTTTGCTTTTCCTCGCAGCATCTTCCTGACACAGTATCCTCGCCATAATGCTTGCATCTTCGTTGCTGCAATTTCCTTCTGTCGTTTCTCTTCCTCTTCTCTGGCGGCCTTCTCAGCTTCCAGTCTCCTCTCTTCCATGATGGCGTCGAATTTATTTGTGAGAAATTCCAGTTGCCGTTGTAGTTCGGCCAAATCCTGTTTTTCTTCGTCGTAAAGTCGCTGAACTATGTCAAACTCGTCCTATGGGTAAGACAAGCAGAAAACTGTGTTTATAGACCTATATACAGGCCTACCAACCAAACTTAGTTAATAAATTGAGTTAATACATTTACTTTTTGCCTGAGCAACTCATTCAAACATGACTTTGTTTTATAAATTTTATTCTAGAATGTTTAGAATACCTTTTTATCAAGATATGGCCAAAAATGGCCGAAGTATCCAGCCCGAGTTTTCTATTTTGGAATAGTTTCTGCTAGATTATAGCTTCTGTCTAAGTAATTTACAAAGACGCGCCACAACAAAGACAAAGTTTTCAATTTTACGGCTTCTTGATAGATAACGTTCTTTTTTTCTAAGAAAGATAGAAATGTTCTATATAAATACACGTGGCTCAGTTTGATTATTAATAGAAATCATTTAGTTAGTCGCTTTATAATTGTAAGGCCCGGGTCAAACGCAGTACTTCACACGAGTCGAACTCAATTACAGTTTAGGTCGCCCCAAATTAATTTACTTTGCCTGGGTGAAACGCCGAAAGTCAGTCGAGTTCTACTCAAGCCATTCTTTGCGGTCGCACTATAGCCGAGAAAATCGACCAATCCGCTCCAAATACAATCAGCTGAATACAATTGGGTCAAATGCCGAGCTCACATGAACTTAATTAACTGAATTTAGTTCGGCTCATGTGAAGTACGGCGTTTCCCCGGGCCCAAGTGCTTTTTCGGATATTTCATAACGCTGTGCATATTCGCGGTTTGGTCAGTAATAAAGTCTTTTCTTTTTCTAAGGACAAGCAGTTTGATGATATTATTTCCAACACTCTAAACCTACATATTCTTTGTCCAATCACCAGACCACTTTCTAGCTGTCTGTCTCACCCACTCAACTACCCACACTACCCCCCACGTGTCTGCATTCTCTTGAGTTATTTATCAAGGATCCAACAGGTAAGTATATGCCGCAAAATGTACTAAATCTACTACGACACTGATATTTTTACCTGCTTTGAATCCATGTCTGCGTCGTATTTTTGAATCCAGTTGTAAACTTCCGTACCCATCTTAAACGTACGCTTAAAACAATAGAAGATAGTAATTGAAAACGGGGGTGTACTATAGCAACGATCTATGTTTCTCAAAAAAATAGCTCGTGATGACGCCGAAATAAAAGACTAATTCAAAGCATTTCTCGTAGTTGAAAAAAGACGCTCCGCAATGCACCATTTTACCTTTTTTAGCCCCTTCCCGCCCAACAATGCACCACTGCTTTCCCGCCCCACAATGTACTATTGTACCCTTCTTGGCCCCTTTCCGTCCCACAATGCACCACTGTTTTCCGCCCCACAATGCACCATTGTACCTTTCTTAGCCCCTTCTCCGTCTCTCGATGCTCTAGTCTGTCATTTCTCAGTTTCCTCTTGAGTGATATTATTTCGTCACTCATGGCCGTCCTCCTCGTCTCGGATGCCTTCTTGTCCACGCTGCATTGTTTGTAGGACTCTGTCACACTCTTCTTTTGTTGATCGTACGTCACCTTCTCCAGGAGACTCAGCTCATTTTCTAACCGCGCTATTGTGTCGTCGTGCTTTGAAATCTGATAAAATGGAAGAGGAAAGGTGTTTATTAGTACATCATTCAAACATTTTCTTCCAGAAAGGTTGGGAGAATCTGTATTTTGAGCTTGGGGCTCACCTCATCTTCCTTGTCCTTTAACGCTTCCTTGTAACTCATTTCTAGTTTCTCTCTGGATACACTTGTCTTCTTTTCTCTTGCCATCACTTCTTCGATGTACTTTTTCTGGTCTTCTTTTTCATGCGGTGAGGTCAGTAGCCTCTCTTTCATGATATCTTGCAGAGCGTTCATCAAATCTACCAAGTCGTGGTGGGCTGGGGTGAGACGTAATTTGTGTCCTGTTTTGAATATTCGTTTCTGTGTTCTGTGGGCTCCTGTGAATTTAAGTAAGGTTTATTGGCTTCAGATTTGCTTCAGTAGTCAGAACTCATAGAGGGAGCTTGTATTAATTGGCCTTGCTTAGACGAACAGCACACAGTAAAGAAAAGAAATTAAAGAAGGAAAACAAATGGAGAAAAAAAGTAAACAAAAATTAACTCGCACCAACTAAACCTATGTATTCAATCGTAGTTTAAACAAACTTTGTTTTGTGGACCTGATAGAGCCGTTTAGTTTCGGATGACTGTCGAAAGTAATCTTTTGATTTGCTTTGATTTTGCGTTTGCTACGCTTTCCGATTGGTCCAGACAAGTTTAGCAACATTCGTGGCCAATTAAGAGAAGAATCAAAACCTGGTTACAATTTCTCACGCAAAAAAGCAAGTCGCGATGGCGTATTCTCGCACTTCTGATTGATTTGTAAAACCGTTGAATCGCAATTACTTGGTTTAGGTTTTGGTTTTGGTTTGACTTCTAATTGGTCTGATGTGTTTTTTCTCGCCTCATTGACTGGCTTTGTGATTGCTTTGGTTTTGGTTTTTGACAGTCCGCTCTATAACTGTGGGTTAGACTGTCGTGTTTAGACTGACCCCGCATATTTTCTTTACTTACACGAGATTAAACCAGTTTAATATTAGCGCGTGTTGCGGACGGATAACGTACAGTAAACAAGTTTGTTAAGATGCTAAAGGAACAACTACAAGATGTACAATTGCCCGCACTAATGAGCCACAGCTTGAAGTGCAATAGAGGGTATGCACGGCGGCCATGTTGGATGGCAGGAACAATAGAATCCAATTCCTTTGGGAAAGAAATGCTATTGTTACGGAAAAATGTTTCAGTGTTCCTGTCATTCAACGTGGCTGCCGTGTAAACCCTCTATATATATTCAAAGAAATGTGGTTGTCTTACCGAGAACAATTTCGGTAGCTTTCGGGTTTTTCTTGAAATAGCGAAAGATCTCCCTGAGAGAGTACGTGATTCGTTGATTTAGCAGAGCTATTTCCTTCTTAAGTAGATCTCGTTTGCTGCATTCGACGTAAACTAAACTGACTTCTTCTGGGTCGACGACTTCTACCTTTGGTTCGGTATTGTCCGTGCACTCTTCGATATTTCTCGGAGCTGTATCGGCTGATTGTTCTTCGGCTTCCTTCAAGCATTTTACCTTTGCCTTGAATTCATTCTGAAGTTCTCGATGCTTTTCCAACATTGCAACAAGATCTGCTCCTAGTACAATTGAAAACCTGGAAATCGACTTCATGACTTGCGTGAGAACGGCGACTATTTCTACTCGGCGCACTGTCTCTTCCAACACCGCCATGACTCGCTGAGATTCGAGCGACGCAAGTTTCTTCCGGGACGGCTCAAGGACTTTTAACGGATCCTTCGGTGAAGACTTCGGTAAAATGCTACGACAAAGTGGACTTATTCCTTTCGACCAAATGTCAGAACCAAATAAACTTGCACTTTCAATCGGCGCCATGTCCGTTTGTGTCTGGAATCACCAGTTGTATTTCAATGAAATCTACATACGTCATCAAATTGTGACGTCACAGCATAAATCAAGAACGTCAAAGCGCGCGCGCGATTTCTTTGACTCAAAGGAAATAATTGGTTTATTTGCATAAGTTTGAAGAAAACACCGCTACTGATCTGTAAACCTTTCAGGGCATTAAAGACGCACAGGCAGCCAAGGCTTAAGGGCGCCTCCGCTGACACCCTGTTGCGCCTGCGTGACTGTTGTTTTATGAAGAAAACTAGACTGGCCTTGCCAGTGAGCTCGCGGCGTGAGTTGGGTCGAGACCAGAATATAGAATGGAAAGTAGGGGACAAGAGCGGAACTCCCAAGAGAGACTTCCAATTTCTCACCATAAAAATATCACACAGTATAGAGAACTTGGCTTTTGACACCTTGCTCTTTTGACACCTTGATTAAACTAAAAATTATTATTACAACACTCGTACACTTGCTTCTTAAAGGTTGAGCGACCCTGCATCTTGAGAATGCGTGACATATCTTTTTATGCACAATCGATTATGACAGTTTGACCTTGACTCATATTTCAAATCAGAGGCCACGATTAATCCAGCCTTCGCTTCACTACTTATGTGTTTTCTTTTGTTAACTCAATACGTTTCTTCTATCAGGCTTTCAAGTATTCGTGCCCTGTAACAAATATAAAATTGAAAGCGAGGAATGTCACACGAGAGATGTTTACAATATTATTGCGCTTTTGTTCACAGTGTGTTCAGTCCATTTGTGACTGCAAACTCAATCCTCAGAATTATTTAGGTGTATTTTTCATTTCTGGTATTTAATGAACATTGCGAAACAAAGACTACATGATCGAATGAAAGAAACACTTCAACAGGCAATGTACGATACGCAGAAGAATTTTATGAGGCAACAGATGTCATGTACAGAGTAAAGCATAAAGCGTCATTGTTTTACGGCTAAAGCTCACCGTAGCTTTGGTTTCTGTTTTCGCCCTGTTATCTTCCCAAAAGTATTTCGTGTCGCCACAGAAAGTTTCGTCGGGACTAAATACTTATCGGCGACAGAGATATTTGCAATACCCCAGAAGTACCATCAAACATTTGTTTACGGCTATTCTCAAAGCTTGTGCGGTGAACGCGAGCCAAAATCTTTTCCTAAAATCCAGTTTATCCGTGCGCATTCCACAGAGCCAAATGGCGTTGAATTTGAATGGGATGCAGTTTACTTTTTCGCTTCACTACTTATGTGTTTTCTTTTATTAACTCAATACGTTTTTTCTATCAGGCTTTCGAGTATTCGTGCTCTGTAACAAATATAAAATTGACAGCGAGGAATGTCACACGAGAGATGTTTACAATATTATTGCGCTTTTGTTCACAGTGTGTTCAGTCCATTTCTGACTGCAAACTCAATCCTCAGAATTATTTCGGTGTATTTTTCATTTCTGGTATTCACTGACCATTGCGAAACAAAGGCTACATGATCGAATGAAAGAAACACTTCAACAGGCAATGTACGATACGCAGAAGAATTTTATGAGGCAACAGATGTCATGTACAGAGTAAAGCATAAAGCGTCATTGTTTTACGGCTAAAGCTCACCGTAGCTTTGGTTTCTGTTTTCGCCCTGTTATCTTCCCAAAAGTATTTCGTGTCGCCACAGAAAGTTTCGTCGGGACTAAATATTTATCGGCGACAGCGGTACCATCAAATATTTGTTTACGGCTATTCTCAAAGCACAATTCTATCGCCCACATATTTCCTTCAAAATGGCGAAACTGCTCGCCCGGCAAGTCATGTGATGACAAAACGTCATCATAAATCACGTGAAAATATGAACCAATCACCGTGTGCTGATTCGTAACCCAGAAAAAAAATAAAATAAAAATAAAAATATGACGATGATAAAGACACGCTTTCCAATCCTAAGCTCGTCGGCTTCGCCACGAGCAATAATCGGGAATTATGTTGATTGCGAAACTCAGGTTTTATGATGAACTCAAAGCTAAGACTACAGCTGAGATCTGCTAGGATTGCTACAATCTACGTTTCCCGTAAGACGGCATGGGCTAATGTAGCCTTTGCAATTATTATTATATCTCAACGATGTAACTCCATGCCATGAATTCGACGAGTACGTTTTTATTACAACAATACAGTGCATCGATATACCATAAATTGTTTTATTTATTGGCCATAAAATATTCAGTTCAATATCAACTTTAAATTTACGACAACGGCTCTGAACTCAAGAGAAGTATACTCTTCGACATTACTGAATAAACATAACAACAACAACAACAACAACAACAACAACAACAACAACAACAACAACAGCAGCAACAATGACCCCCAAGGACTGTTACTCATTAAAGGAGTGTAATAAATAAAGTGGATTATTACAAGATGTCGTGAAGATACGAACTTATCTTGGAGCATACGTAAGAAATGTCATTAACACGAACTAAAATCAATCGTATCAGCTATAACATTTTGTTTTTTTAATATATAACCTTTCAGGGAGTTCCTTTGTGTTATTGTTAGTTTATCAACGGTATCTTTAAGTGCATGTACGTATGTCAGATTTAAATATAATTTGCAATTCAGAATTTTCTTGGCTATTTTTAAATATCGAAACGCAGAGATAAAATAACGACTCTTTGAGATTCTATTTCCTGCGCGACACGAGTGATAATTGCTCTAAACCTAAAATATATACAAGTCACTACAGTTCTAGACGGTGGGGTGAAAAAATATACCTGGAAACTTTGAGAAATAACTTTCTATCTCTGTTCAAATGCTTCTCAGTGAGATTCAGTGATATTTTTAAATATAAGGACGACTGAATTTTCTAGAGAAAAAAGGTACCCTGTCCGCAGAGAAGAACGCTCTACCAACGAACAATTTTCTTTAATGAGCACGCGCGAGCCCTAAGTAATCATGCCTGCCCTAAGTAACCAAGCCTTGTTCCAAAGAACAACACAAAGCCCAATTTGTAACAAAGGAACTGGCTCTTCAAATCTTTGGAAGAGTGGCTGACTCATGCTCAACAAAAAAAATCAAGTCGCTGGAAAAACATTCGTCCCACATTTCTAGAAGAGTATACTCATTTTGCTCGCAGGGTAAGAAAGATTAATATAGTCAAAAAATAGGCTTTAATTACCTAGCTATATCTCAGTAATAGGAGTCTTGCGCGAGGGACTTTGTGATAATCTCATCAACTCGTCTTTTATGGATCTAATGAGAGGCTGCGGACTTTTTCCTAATGGGATGTTCCGCTGACCACCACCAGCAGCACCGGACATGTCCAGAGTTGTGTTGCGAGATCTAAACGTTGAATCAAATGGTGAATTTTGCAGGTCGGAGAGGAAGCTGCTGTCTTTCGGTGGACTCGTGCCCAGTGCTCCCGGGTAACTTCCCTGTAAGTAATTTATTCACATTAGTATATTTATGGCGATCAGTAAATATCGCGTGTATTTTTTGAGGATTGGACATTTTATATCACAAGCCTGCGTATAGTTACCCACGCCAAAGAGGGTTAAAGCCTCCGAGAGCGTAAAAACACATCAAGAGTGGAAAATTTACGACAAAGTAGAATGCTATAAATAAAATTCTACTAAATCGACAGACAAATGGTCAAATTACCTGGGTGAGTCCTGGGTAGAGAGAATCCATGGCATCTTCAGCAGCGTATGGACTCCACACCAATCCCCCAGCTTCGTCTCTCTGTTGGGCCACTGGAGTAATGTAAACATTCTGTCCAGCGGCGTCCTGGTACGAGAAGGATGGCAGAGGCGCATGCTGCCTCAAGTATCTGCGGGCGCAGAACACGATCAGAAAAGAAAAACCAGATTAACAAAAGAGAATGCCCAAATTAAACCTTCTGATTTTCTGAACTCTCCCAACCATTAAAATGTGTACGAGGACGCAGTTAAAATTGGCAGTTCAATCGGCTGTCATCAGAGAAAGCTTTCAAAAACCAAGTTCTCCTTACTGTACGATATATCTCTGATGAGAAACTGAATGAGAAAATTAAAGTTGATCACTTTTGGGTCAAAATAGAAAGACCTATCCTCACCTTTCTCTCTCAAGTGGGTCCCAGACCACCACCGGGTCTCGCGTGACGAGTGGTGGTGCAGGCGTCCTGACTGGGTAACCAGGCACTCCTTTCACAAACTGCGGCGGAAAACCTTGATAGTGTCCAGGCATTTGGGCGGCAGCTCGGCTGCGCTGTCGTGGAGTAGGCTCGGTTGCTCGGCCATGTGGTGGTGGGGGTTCGGGCAAAGCCGGCTGACTCCCAGCAAACCTTGCGGGCACGGGCGGCCGAGCAAACTGTCTGGGGCCTTGGCTTTGAGGCGGTTCTGGCCTATCCCGTTCTTTCTGGAGCTTTTTCGATAAGGGGCCAAACAAGGTGAAAGCATCGTCTAGAAGCGCGTGCATGCGTTCCCGCGTCTCGTCCATGCCAATTTCCGACTCTGAGCCGGACGATTCCTCCATGTCCGGTTCTTCGTCCCTGCCCATGGTTCCATGGGGGCTTCTGATTTGCTTGTAGCTTTGTAATTGGACGCTGTCGTCATCTGTCGCCACAGTACTCACGCTTCGGTGGTGTGGTCGCTTTACACGACGCGGTTCTTTCCTGAGAAAGAAAATCACAAATTCTCAGGAGAAAGGAAAAAAAAAAAAAAAAAAAAAAAAAACAGTTCATACTACACAACTGGTTTTCCATTTCTTCCATGGTATGAAAGAAAGAAACCCCAGCAAATCCCAAACTAGCAGAATATACTTCCAAAATATTTCCTATCTGTGTAACGTACAGTAATGGCGGCCATGTTGGACAAAAGATTGCACGTTAGTATCTCTCGTACTCGGAACCAACATGGCCGCGATGTATTGGCATTCTGAATCTCCAAGGCTTCAATGCACGTTAAGAATTCCAACACCATAATATCGGAATTGGAAAAATCAATTGTATTAGACTTCCATCTATTTTCTATTTCCAACTCAACTCATCTAGTCATAAAATACTTCATATAAGTTCCTTTTAAAGTCTCTGAGTGACATGGCGTACGGAACGGGTGAGAAATAATCACAGTTCATTTGCGGCACTGGTTCGATGCTCCCGTCGAGACTGTCCCAAGTTTCTAACTGTAGAAGATACCCAGCAAGTTCATTCGATCGCTTATCCGTTCGTCCGCTAGTTTGCTTATTCTTTCGGTCATTTGTTCATTCGCTAAACTCCCTTCTACTTTCGTCAGTTAGCTCAATCGCTCGCTCACCATCTTCAATCCCTCCGTTTATCAGTCTAGTCATTCGTTCATCTGTTCCATTTCTCGTTCATCCTTTTGCGTATTCTCTATTTCTTGCACCTAAATCCCTACCTGGTCAACCCATCCTCATTAGCTTCCAGGACATCATCAATTTGATGCTGAGCTTGTGCCCAGGCCTTCCTCTCGCTATGACTGTCGGCAAGGTCCTGGCTCGGAGTCACTTTCCCCCTCCTGCGGCTGCGCAGTCTTCGTTTGTTCCTGAGCCGCTCGATTTCAGATTTCTGCTTCAACTCTTGTCTGGTTGGTTTTCGTTTATGCTTCAGTCTATCTTCCTGGTCGGACGGAGGCTGATTAAGACGAGCAGAAAACATCGGTAAGAAGATGACAACAAGGCCCGATCAACTTTAATTTTCTCCTTCAGTTTTTCAGGAGATATATACGATACAGTATGGAGAATTTGCTGCTTGATAGTTTGCTAAGATGAAAGCTGATTGGCCTCTCAATTCTCACTACATCACTCAAACATTTTCTTCTTGTATGGTTAGGAGAATTTGTATTATGAGCTCAGGAGTGAGAGGACTAAACGCGTGTGTGACTCGTGTGCAGACAGACAGAAATACACACCTCTACTCTCACGCCGACAAGTGATGTCTGTTTTATGTCCAGCGGCGGCAAGGAAGGCGACGGGTGAACTGAAGAACGGAAGCGAACTGGCGGGTAACGTGGAGGACCGCTGGCTTCACCCATCACCGCGACAGTAGGCACCTGTGCTGCTGAATGTCTAGTCTGAATAAAGACAAAACAAAAAGAGTTCGCCAAGTTAATTTTCGAAACCTCTTCACCTGACTCTGAAGATGACATCTGCTTAGGGAGTCGAAACTTCAGTCACCAGCAACAGTCTTCCTGGACACTACCTTTTCATTAGCGACTGAAATATATTTTTACTTGAATAAGCCGCACCTGAATAATACTGGGGTAGGGTGGGGTGGGTAGGGACTCACCTGGTCAGTTCTGGTAGTGGCCACACTTTCGGCTTCGGTCGCACTCTCTTCCTCAGACCCCTCACTCTCGCTCTCGTCATCTTCAAGTTCTTTCGCGGGAACGCGTTTCTTGGCAACAGGTGGCCTTCCAGGGTCGGATTTCATTCCAGGCCCAGGCTGCGCGCGGATTAAGTGTTCTGTGCTTCCTTGTTGACTGACTGATACAAAGCTGTCATCCGCCTCTTCTTCACTTTCCTCTTGCGCGCGTCTAGTGAGTGAAAGTATAAGATATACACACTGATTGATATTTGCTCGTCAGATGGGACTTTGAAAGGGGAAGAAGCGAAAGAGAAAGTGTTTTGTGAGAGCATCACACTGTTTATCATATCAGATAATCATCTCTAGCCATAACTCCGAGTTTGCACGAAATTGCTACATTTTATTAAAGTTTTATCTACACCTCGCCACACCACCCCCACACCACCCCCACACCACATACACGCACAAAACTACCGCACCAAGGCTGTCAAAATCTTGACAATTCAGTCATGTGACGATAAAAAAAGAACATACTGTTTGATATTTATTTAACCACGCACGAAATACCAGACTAAATATGACGAGAATCAGAGAAATTAAAATAAAAGTGAACGAGGAGTGATTGGGTAAAGACACAGAACGTTTGCAAGATAGTCATACACTTTACGCAAACGGCCAAGGGCATCCAAAATTACCACAAAACTAGGGAACAACATCTCACCATCACCACAAACAACAACAAAATACATAACAAGAGCTGACGACCGCTTACCGAGACATTTCCCGAGCAAGGGCTTTTCGCGCCGGTGTCTTCCCGACTTTTCTCCGAAGAGAAGTCTCTCGTCTAACTGGCTGTTCCTCGTCTACTTCGTAAGGCGTCCGACTGGCGAACGAAGTCGTCTTCATGGCCGGCCCTTCGGCATACAAGTTCGGACGTGCAACCTCCGAAGTACGAGTCGGTTGCTAGGTAACAAAGGATATAGTCAGCTTAAATAACTTCGGGCAGTAGCCAACTGCCCGCAGCTAACTAGCCGGAGAGGCAACCCATCCCAAATTGAGTTATTTTTAGAATAGTTTACCCAAACGCTTGTCTCCGCTGCATGACCAAAAAAAGGTAGCGGCCATCTTTTTTACTGTTGATTACAATCATGTGCGGACCGCAGTGGAGACTGACGTTCGCGAGAAACGACACTGCGGAAATACGTTTTCGGCCCGCAGTCACCTAAATTTTGAGTCAGCGGCCACATTTTGCAATAATCAAAACAAGTAAGTAGCACTTTTAAGACAAAAGAAATTAGCCTTAAATTAATCGAGTCGGATGGACAATTCATTTTTCGACTTTCGGGGCTCTAAGGCAGGCCTAGGATTTCAGCGCGCAAAGGATTGTGGTCAAGAGGGTCCGTTTAACATCATGGTGAGATATCTCGTCCACTTTACCATTTTCATGGCGTTCCCTCCTTTCAAGCCTGCCTCGGGTTCGATTCTCTTTTGAGGTGCTCCTTTCTTCCACCGCCAGTAAATTAACAAGATTATAATGATGATGAGAAGGATTGGGGCGATAACAGCGGCGATGATCCAATAGCGGACTGGGTCTGAAGCTGTCGACGGCGATTCGTCAGTTGGCATGACCGCTTCTGGACGAGTTGCTACCTGGAGAATAACAGCAACAACAACAACAATAAGGAACAAAGATAAACAATAAAATGAGGTACAATGATGAATCATCTTCAAATGTTATGAAGGGTATATAAAGGAATTCCTTGCTGAAAATATGCCAACAATTTCACTTTAGCTCTTATGTTCATCGATCCATTTGTGTCTGCCTCTGTGTATGTCTTTACCTCTTTCCGTTTTTGTGACCTTTCTGTTCTTCTGTATTTGTCTATCTTTGTCCGTTTTCACCTGAGTGTCTACTTTACTGTGAATGTCTGTCTCACGTATTTTTTCATTTTGTCTGTCTACCACTGTGTGACTTGATTCTGCTTGATTCTATGTCTGTCTCCGTAACCTTATGTTTCTACGCATCTCCACGCTTGTCCGTTTCTCTCGCTGTCTGTCTGTCTCGCGTATACTCTTCTGTGTCCGTCTATACATGTCTTCTGTCTTCTTATGCAATGATGATATCAGAACTTACGGGATATCCGATGAGTAGACTCATCTCACTAGTGTCCAATCGATTCATTACCGCAGCGGTGGTGGACGCATCGACTGCCTTTCCAAACTCAAATATGGCAAACGTCACCTCGGCTGCCTTGTCACTCTTGCGGACTACATTGACAATCTAGGAAAGCGAACAGAACATCAAAAGTCAACTTGTCCCCAGTATTTGGAAGATTCTTGGCTGAGCAGGAATGTAAGTCCTAAAAAGTCTGTCTGCAAAGATCGCCGGTGAGTCGCACAATCCCACTGTCAGTACTGTCAAATAATGGAAAAGCAAGATTCGACTCTCCTAAGTCATCACTGTCATCAAAAAGACAGAGTGACAATGTTAACAGTAGCACAAGAATTTGTTGAACCAGTTACCAAGGTTACTGTCCTATTTATCTGGACACCGCAAAAATACGTGGTTTTTACGTGACTTCCGCTAGCCAGTGTTCACCACCATTACCATGTAAAACGTCACATCGTGTGCAAGCCCCGTTTGTCTCACGAGTAATCTGTTTTAGACACGCTATTAACCCTTTCATTCCCAGGTTCAAAATGCAGATTCTCCCAATATTTTAAGAAGAAATTGTATAAGTGATGTAGTGAGAATTGGTAGTTTAATCAGCTATTACCTGAGCAAGGTACCAAAAGCTAAATTCTCCTTACTGTATGATATATTTGTGCTGCTGAAACTAAGGGAGAAAATTGAACTTGATCACTCTTGGGAGTGAAAGGGTTAAAGAGTATCGAGTCAAAATTCTCGACGTATGGAAACTGAACTTTTGTTATATGCATGTTACTAAGTTTTCACAGGGACCGCTGACTCGAAAATAAGGTGATTGCAGGATCGGAAAAGTATTTTCGCGATGCAACATACTTTATCTGTTTTTCAAGTTCAGGAATGGAAGAAGACAAGTGAACTCAATGCTTACAGTTGCGCTGGTGCTTCCTGTTGCTCTCCTCTTTCGTCGACTTTTCCCTTCTTCTTTCCCTTTTTGATAAACCTCCACAAGTCCCTCGCTGAGTTTCTCACGAAACGAAGCGTCCTCCAGATTCTGATCTTTACTCGCATACACGTCGAGTTTGACGTATGCTTCCTCGGGAGCCGGGTTAACACCCCGGATATACGGTGCTGTCAGGACCTTTTGAATAATAAACGATATTTATAAACGAATACACGTCAATAGGTTGACAAAACAAAGCTGCAATGGATACTTAATCCACAAAAAGAAACGAAAAGTAAACTTCATATCGCCCTATTGCAGCAGCAGTAGAAACAACAACAACAACAACAAAGATAACAACAGCAACAGGTCTTACCTGAAAGTTAAGTTCGGCTGTCAGAATGTTCACGTGATCAACCTTGAAAGCTTCCACCACGACAGTTCTGTTTACTTCTTTATTATTGACTGTGACGTAGAACTCCAAGTAAGTCACATCGTTTGACTCATGTACAATTCTTGTGATCTGAAAAAGTGAAAACAGTCTGTCATTGTCTGGTTGATCCGTAGTTTACTTATGCGATAAACTAAGTCTTGACACTTGCAACAAAGAAAGAGCTAGCGAATTGTTTGAACCTAGGAATGTGAACAGTAGGTTGGTTGTGATCTTCCGGGTTAGAGTCGTCTCCAGGAAGACTCTTGTTGGTGACTGACGTTTCGACTCCCTAAGTGAAAGTCACCTTCAGAATCAACTGACTCAAAAATGTCCATCTTGAGCCTGAAGATGACTTCCGCTCAAGATTATGTATTTACAAGTTGAACTATTATTCTGACACAATAAACAGAATTTAATCGGATAAAAGTCTAAAAAAAAAGTACGTATACTGACGTCACATGCTTAGATCCGACAGTGCTTGGGCATGACAATGGATCAAACTGCGTTCTAACGTGGAGGGAGCTTGGTCCAACTTCAATAAAGTAAATATGCATTTTTTTATGAAGTGGTCCGTCCCTAGTCAAAAATAGTTGATGAACATTTTGCAATTCCCAACCACCCCGTCCTTTTCTCCTCTTTCTTTCAACATGGAGCAAATCCGTTTAGTGCAAACCTTTGCTGCTGCCTCCACTTTCTTCTTGGCCTGATAGTATTCCCCTAAATTCCTTTCCAGCAAGTCTTTATTTTCTGGATTGGAGATGTTCTTATTGGCCGTTGTCTTGATAATCATCGACACCAAAGAGTGTACCACAAGAACATTCGGCACGGTGATGACCTACAAGTGAACCAGACAAACAAATTCTCTTACAAATGCTGTGTGTGATGTAGCATCCTGTTACTACACCATTAAATGTTATTTTATTACCGCAACTTCTCATGACACTACCTATTCCTATCACTATTACTTATTACAGTAGTGGTGTAAAATAAGTAGTAGTAGTAGCCCGGGGGGGGGGGGGGGGGGGGGGGGGGGGGAGGTACTCAATAGGAATTTGGGTAGGGGGATTCCGCTGGCTCTATAAAACCCTGACCCTATTCAAGACACAAAAATGGAAATTTTGCTGCCCTGTCTAAGACAAAGTGCTCTAATTTGATACCCTGTTCAAGTCTAAGTTTAGATAAGTTAGCCTGCGTTGCACGCGTTTCCACTGGAGCATACGAAGAAATCGCGCGAAAATGGCAAGAGCAAAAATGTGGTTGAGGGGGGGAGGGGAAGAGGAGAAAATCTTCAGAAAATAACCCTGTTTAAGACACGAAAATGTAAATTTTGATACCCTGTTTAAGACTGAAGACCCTGAAAATTATACCCTATCGGGCGGAACGTCCCTATATAGAAAATATATGGGAGTACCTCCCCCCCCCCCCCCCCCCCCGAGTAGTAGCAACAGCAGCAGCAGTAGTAGCATTCAGTAGTAGCAGTAGTAATGGCATTAGTAGCAACAACAGTAGCAGTCTTGATTCTATGCCGTCCTCCAAGTTTTGAGCATCACTAACCTTATACTTGAGGTACCCGCCCAGCTTTTGTGTGCTCAATTTATCAAACGTATCTGCGGCGTCATCTGCAAGAACATTCTTGCTGTTTTCTGACATGTAAAACTGCACATTCACAGTCTCGTTTTCTTGGGGTCGCTCGATCTTGTGAATCTGTAATAGACAGCACATGACAACAGTCAAAAACAGAAGTTTTCTAAGCAGGGACTTTGGAGAAGACGAGCATGGAAAAATGACATGAATGGATGACAGAAAGGTTGGGAGAATCCGTATTTTAAGCTTGGGAGTGAAAGGGTTAATATATTGTAACTTGCACTCAACTTACCGTTGCTTTCAGATTTTGTGCTGCTCTTCGACGGCGCGCACGAGTTTTGCCACTGTCATAAGCTGTAACAAGACCATCCTCTAGCTTCCCCTTGAACTCACTTGTGCTAACACTCTCGTTCGTTGGAACCGAAATTTCCATATACAGCAGAAAGTCTTCAAGCTCTTTAGGTGTTGGTGCTGGTGTGGTTGGCACAGAACTCGTTGCCTTGACGACAACACTGGACGCCTGTGTCGGTGACACGGGGCTGGACGTAGCAACTGTCGTCATGGAAACAGGGACTTCCTTGGTTGTCAACAAAGCTGTTTTCGTGGAAGAAGACGAGGATACTTTTGTCGTCACAGACTTTACTACCACTGCAGAGCTGGTCTGGATAGTCGGTGTAACACTGAGTACACTCTGACTTGGACTGGAGGTATCAGCCGAAGCAACCGAGGGACTGAACACGGGTGATACTGTCAGTCTAACTGCCGAACTGGTTGACGTCGTAGCATTCACAACAACACTCGCCCGGCTTATTTCGGACTGCACGGCCGATGACGACAGAGAACCCACAGCCGAGGCCGTTACGCCAAGACTCACTGGTGCACTACTCGTCAACATGGCTGAAGAAGACACGGGACTAGTTCCGTTCACCGTTGGCTCTATCTGTATACTGGTAGCATTGATATCGACTGAAATCGTTGATGTCGGCGTTGGTGATGGTTGAACAATCTTCGTAGTGAACACAACGTAACAAATGCCAAGGCTGGACATGGTGACAAACGACGGGGCGCGGGCTGATGAACTAGACATGCCCACGTGCACAGAGTCGGTTGCCTTGGAAACGACAGATCCCAGCACAGTCTCTGTTGCTGATTCAGTGGTAGAAGGGGCGAATGGTAGCGATGAAACTAGAGGTGTAAAGCCGACAGCCTTGGAGCTTGGCTGAACAGAAAACTGTTGAGTTGCACTGTTCGCCGCCGCAACTGTACTTTGGCGATCTGTGTCCGACATAATTGGTTCACTGCTTTGTGGTGAAACCGAAGGCGATTTAAGCACAACAGAAGACGGGGCACTAGTTCTCGAAAGCATTGCTTCGCTCCTCGATACGCTGTCAGTTGTTGTAGCACTCTCCACACTAACAGAAGAAGGTGTCGAGGCAAACTGTACCGGTGTCGAGGAAACATTAACAGTAGATATCACCGTGACTTGTGATATGTTGACTGACATCTGCAGTCTCATCGACGATGACTCAGTGTGCAGAGAAGACTTGGACGTGATCATACCCGATGCTCGAACCTCAGACGAAAAACTAACCAGACGCGGAAATGACGATGTAGAAGTGTCAGAGAGAGTGTCAATCAAACTGGAAACCATAGAAACGGATGCTCTCCCAGACGGCGAAGGAGATAGAGAAGAGCTCACGTGAGGGCTCCGAACAGTTGACAGCGTGAATGCAGTGGCTGCTGTCACGTCTTTCGACCCAGTAGACGCAGCACTGGCTTCAGTGACACTGGTCACGATTACGGATATCTTTGAAGTGTTCATTGATTTTGCCGCCGGTGTTGATGTTGTGATAGCATCAGTGAGACTCTCCTTCAAGCTCGCTGATACCGTACTGTGCTTGATCGAAGCTGTGTAGGCAATCCCAGTTGAACTCGTTAACAATTTCGTATTGGATGAAACCGACGCCACACTGCTAACTGATGACATGGATACATGAATCCCATTATCTACCCTGGACGTAATGCTAGATGACAGAGATGCTGCAGCAACAGCGCCAGTGAAAGTGATACTGGAACCAAAGGATGTTGTACGTGAGGTAGCGAGGCTTTCACCCGAACTGTTAGTACTGGATGGTGTCCCATTTAATGTCCCAGTAACTATGTTCAAAGTGTTATTTATACTAGGTGTCAGGCTGGATGTCACAGAAACCTTGTTCGAAGTGTTATAACTAGAAGGTGTCACACTTAGTATCAAATAAATCCCGTTTGGACTGTTACTTGCAACCCTGTATGAAGTGGTACTTATGTCAGAAGATGCCACAGTTGATGCACTTGAAACATGACGTGTACTAGGGGTATTACCTGCTTGTGCTGTTTGTGTTGGCCCACTAATTAATAGGGCTTCTCTTCTACGACGGCGCCTGGCACCACCACCACTTGGTGTTTGCGAGGTGGTAGAAGGTGTGGTGGCAGCCACTGATGTCAGTAAGCTGTTTCGTGTTGATCCAACGTGATCAGTGGATGATGACACATATGAAAGTGGGCTTGTCTCTTTTGAAAAATAAGATGCAGACACAGGTGCGGGGATATTTGAAGATACATGGCCAGTTGACGGAGATGCAGGTGATGGAGAGGCAGAACTGGGCAATGCTTGGGAAGCTGACCAAGATGTAGCACTGGGTTGTGCTTGAACTGTTGATGGAGATCCAGCACTGTACCCTGCTTGAGAAGCGAATGAAGATGCAGCAGTGGACCCTCCTTGAAGAGATGGAACACTGAATGCTGCTTGAGAAGCTGACGGAAATGTAGCTCTGGGCGCTGATGGTGGGAACACAGCACTTGTCACTGCTAGGGAAGCAGATGGAGATGTAGTGCTGGACCCTGCTTCAGACAGGGATGCAGCACTGGATCCTACTTGAGATAGCAGTGCAGCATTGGATCTTGCTTGAGATTGGGATGCACCACTGAATCCTGCTTGTGCAGTGGATGGAGATGCAGCATTGGACAATCGTTGAGAAGCAGATGGAGATGAGGCACTGGATCCTGCATATGGTGGAGATGCGGCACTGGACATTGCTTTGGAGGTGGATGCGGCACTGGATCCTGCATGTGGTGGAGATGTGGCACTGGACACTTGTTGGGAAGCAGATGGAGATGCAGCACTAGACACTCCTCGAGATACAGATGCAGCACTGGATCCTGCATATGGTGGAGATGCAGCACTGGACATTGCTTTGGAGGTGGATGCGGCACTGGATCCTGCATGTGGTGGAGATGCAGCACTAGACACTCCTTGAGATACAGATGCAGCACTGGATCCTGTATATGGTGGAGATGCGGCACTGGACATTGCTTTGGAGGCGGATGCAGATGTAGCACTGAATCCTGCATGTGGTGATGTGGCACTGGACACTGCTTTGGACCCTACTTGAGATGCAGAGGCAACACTGGACCCTGCTTGAGAAACTGGTGGTGATGCAGCACTGGACAGTGCTTGAGAAGCGGATGGAGATGCAGCACTAGACCTTGCTTGAGGTGTAGAGGTAGCATTGGACCCTGCTTGAGAAAATAATGGTGATGCAGCTCTAGATCCTGCTTGAGAAGCGAGTGGAGATGCAGCACTAGACCTTGCTTGAGGTGTAGAGGTAGCATTGGATCCTGCTTGAGAAACTAATGGAGATGCAGCACTGGACCCTGCTTGAGAAGCGGATGGAGATGGACCACTGGAGACTGCTTGTGGTGAAGATGTGGCACTGGACCCTGCTCGAGATACAGAGGCAGCACTGGATCCTGCTTGAAAAGTGGATGGCAATATAGCACCGGACCCTCCTTGGGAAACTGATGGTGTTGCAGTGATGGATCCCCTTTGTAAAACTGATGGAAATGCAGCACTAGATCCTCCTTTGGAAGCTGATGGAGACACAGCTGAAAGTGAACTCCGCTCCATTGGGACTGTTAATTCAGATACAGGTTGAAGGGGACTTGACCTGGTCTGAACATTTGATGAAGCCACTAGTACATCAGTTGATCCAATCAGGACAGTTTGCGAAGACATTGCTACTAAAAAGCTTGACCCAGCCTGGATATTCGATGAGTGCACCTGTGACTGGTAACTCTGGCTTGACTGAGCAGCTTTAGTTGTCATGGCAAAGGATGGTTTCAGGGTAACAGATGGCAGGTGTGTGGGAGGAATGGACACACTGCCAAGATCAACTGTTGGAGTTGCTACTTCTGCACTGTGATTGGCTGTTGCCATTGGAATAAATGTCTGTTCTACCACATGGTAAATGTAACATGGAGTGGTATAGGAAGACACAATGAACCCATATGTCTGCATTCCTTGGGTGCTTGGTTTGCTGCGGGTTGTCTCTTGAGGCAAAGGAATGGAGGACCCAAGTAAGGATGACAATGATGGTAAAATGGTGGGACTTTTCCTTTCTGGCACTTTCGAAGAAGTCACAGTACTTCGACCTGATGAAGCCACACTCCGTTCTACTGCCATTGATGTGGACCCCTTGGATGAATGGGCAAGTGTCTGCGAAACCACACCTGCACTAGAAGCTACAACTGTGGCCTTGATGAGACTTGATGCAGTGGAATTTTGTGCCACATTTACTGCTTTTGATGTCACACTGACAGATTCTGATGTCACCATAGCAGACTTTGATGACACATTCAGTCCACTTGATGTCACACTGACAGCTTGTGATTTTGCCATGGTGGAGTTTGGTGCTACCATAGTTACAGTTGTCACATTAATAACTTGTGATTTCACCATTGTAGAATTTGGTGACACCTTCAATGCACTTGTTGCATTAATAGCTTGTGATGTGGACATTGTAGGCTTAGATACAACCTCTGGACTTATTGCACTGACAGCTGGTGTAGCCACTGTAGAATTTGGGTACACCTTTGATGCACTTGTTGCATTGGCAGCCTGTGCAGACACTGTGGATTTTGTGGACACCTTTGATGCACTTGTTGCATTGGCAGCCTGTAGAGACACTGTGGATTTTGTGGACACCTTTGATGCACTTGTTGTATTGACAGCTTGTGCAGACACTGTGGATTTTGAAGACACCTTTGATGCCCTTGTTGCAATGACAGCTTGTGATGCAGTCACTTTAGATTTTGGGTACACCTTTGATGCACTTGTTGTATTAACAGCTTGTGATGTAGACATTGTAGATTTCAGTGCCAGCTCTGCACCTGTTGCACTGACAGCTAGTACAGACACTGTAGATTTTGGTGCCACCTTCGACACACTTGTTGTATTGGCAGCTTGTACAGACACTGTAGATTTTGATGTCACTTCTGCACTTGTTGTATTGACAGCTTGTACAGACACTGCAGAGCTTGGTGACATTTTCGGTGTACTTGTCGCATTGACAGTTTGTGCAGACACTGTAGAATTTGATGTCACTTCTGCATTTGTTGTACTGCTAGCTTGTACAGACACTGTAGAGCTTAGTGACACTTTCAGTGCACTTGTTGCATTGACAGCTTGAGTAGGCACTGCAGAGTTTGATGGCACCTTTGCACTTGTTGTATTGACAGCTTGTAAAGACCCTTCAGAGCTTAGTGACACCTTTGATGCACTTGTGGTGATCACAGCTTGTGGTGTAGATGCTGAAAAGGTTTGCAACTTCTCTGCTGCACCTGAAGTCCTACTGGCACTTTGTAATGCCATTGCGGTTGATGTTGGGTTAATGGCTTGTGCTGTGGTGTTTGGTGCTACCTTAGCTATGCTACTTAGTAATGACTGTGATGACCCATCATAGGCAGGTGTGCTTGCAGAATCAACTGAAGATGTCCTGCTCCTTGATGAAACCTTTGAAAGGCTTGAAGCACCATTGATACTCAAAGTAGTACTCAGCTGTTCAGATTTGCTTTCTGGACTTGCAGATGGTGCCAAAGTTACTAAAGTTGGAGTAATGCCTAGATTGGAGAAATGGACACTGCATGTTACTACACACTGCGTGATTCAGTTTGACAGTGAAACTGTTTTATTTTTGTGTGCTGATTAGGTGCCCACAAACTATGGACTTAAAACAATTAAACACAAATCTGTAAATCTCAAAAAAATCAGAATTTTTCTATTGTTTATGACCTCAATCTGGTAAGTGACCATCCAATGCTCCTAATTTTAACTTATTAATAAACAAGGAAAATAGATTCTTACAAGTACAGAGGCTCTGAAGCTTCAGACTGATGATGTAATACAAGAATGTAAATTATCTACATTAGGCATCGATTAACTTTTTCTTCTGAAAACGGCTGTGTAGATTTTTTGTGTTTCAAATCTGACATGAACGCGAGCTTAGATATAATGAATTCATATGCTTGATGTCTCTCAAATGTCTCTCAAATGAAACATCTTGGTACGAACAAACGCTTGATGCCGCGTCGTTAGATAAATTTATACCGAAATTAGCACATGTCAAACAAGCTGGCCGTACAGTATCATGCAGACCGATATCGCGATAGAACGAATTGCGACGAAGTTTAGCAAATAAATAGTTAGCACTGGTATTGCTATCGTCATTTAGTTCTCTAAGTTCCATTATGTAGTTTTCAAGGGTGGCGTGAGCAAGTTTGAATAATCGACAAAGGTAGCTTGCTTAGGAACAACCGTCCGAAAATAAACAATGTCCGGACATGCTATAAAACTAACTGCAGCATGTGAACTAGTGCACGGTATAAAAGTAAAACCGTTGGTATTCCTAGGAGGTCCCTTGAACAACATTGTATTAAATCCATTCTACGTATTCAGTAAATTTCTGTGATTACTCCGGCCTTGTAATTCATAGTCAAGAACATTCTATTTATTATTCAAAATACGACGAGAAAAAGATATATATTCGCCCTTCGTAAATTTATAAGAACCTCCTTTCAAGTCAATAACTCAGTAACCTCACAGGGTCAATGGTAGTCCGACATCGACAAGTCATACGCTGTTATTGGACCCTAACCCCTTACCTTTAGAAAGCGTTGGAGACGATATCGCATCGCCTGAACTGGACAGCGAAGCTATCAAGAAGACGGCGATAAAACACTCAAACGGCCCACACAGAGTATCTCGTCGTTGCATCTTCGTTACGTTATCAATCCGTGTGAATACAAAGTGTAAACTCCATCATATTTTTTCCGCATATGATGGACGAAATACTCTTCGTAAATGATTGGCAAACTGTTCCAGAGAACAGCGGTAATTGAAATTCGTAGCCGTGGCAACCGACAAACACCGACGCGAAGCCGAGGGCACTCGGCCATGACGATGGCTCTAACGGTAGCTGTTCGGCAACACCTGCACAGAGCCGCGGTATTGTCTGCTGTTTGTCATTGCTTTGGGATGCTATTGAAACGTAAATTTGAAATTAAATGAACACTCTCACATAATTCTAAAGGAGTGCAATTTTAAAAATTATTCCAAAATTGCAGTAATCCTGGGTACACAATGATTTCGTCACGCTCTCATGTTTCGCGTGACAAACCGCGCGTGAGCGTTCACTATCCGAAACAGACAGGTCGACATACTTGTCACGCGTTGGTCTGAAGACGCCTCTTCAAACGTTTAATTTTCTTTCTTTTCCTTTTCTTTTCATTTTTTTTTTTCTTTTTTTTTTCTGCCGCATTGTCAGCTTTGCAATTATTATCAGACGAGATTTGCTCCGCCGCTTTCTCTGTTTTTCTCCGAGTAGATCGCATTTGCCTTGTTGATCATACATCTGCCGAGCCACTTCGCCTTCTTACCAGTCCTACTTACAGACAGTAGTAAAATTTAATGTTACCACTTTACTTTTAAATACATCAGCAATCTTGCTCCGCAGTGTATAATTTATTTCACTGTATTGTTCTATTTTATTTCTTCAATTTATTTCCCCAATTAGTAGTGATCCAAAAGGATTTCTGCACGTTAATAAAGTTATTCATTTATTTTATAAACCCTTCCCTTGGTGTACTGTGGCGCGTGAATTCAGTATCGTCATCGCAGCTCGCGCGTACACGAAATAGAGAATAATACATGGGCACGCGGAGATATAAAATTTATCTTCGAGTGTTCATCTCGATATCTCACGAGTGAGCGAAGCGAACGAGTGGGATGTCGAGATGAACACGAGAAGATAAACTTCATATCTCCAAGCGTCCGTGTATTATTTTGTTTATTTCATAAACTCTGGTGTGATACTTCAGAAATATATAACGCGTCACCGTGTAATATAGCCTCATCTAAACACGCGGGAAGTTGGGAGAACACGAGAGTAGCGTAAGGAAACCGCGAGGCCGCCGAGTGGTTTCCGGCGCTACTCTCGTGTTCTCCCAACTTCCAAAGTGCTTAGATGAGGCTATATTACACGGGAACACGTTATATATTTCTTTTATAAAATAATTAGTCAAGTAAAAAACATCGCGTATCGCGTCAGCGTGTAATATACTCTCATCTAACACGGTTATTTAGCCAATCATGGCGCGCGTAGTATCATAGTTATTTATAAAGAGATTTCTGCCACTAAGAAATGCAAAAACATGCAAGATCACTGCTTGGCTGATATAAACACACGTAAAAATATCGTATTTTCTCACGAGTGAGCTGTTTTTCTCCGAGTAGATCGCATTTGCCTTGTTGATCATACATCTGCCGAGCCACTTCGCCTTCTTACCAGTCCTACTTACAGACAGTAGTAAAATTTAATGTTACCACTTTACTTTTAAATACATCAGCAATCTTGCTCCGCAGTGTATAATTTATTTCACTGTATTGTTCTATTTTATTTCTTCAATTTATTTCCCCAATTAGTAGTGATCCAAAAGGATTTCTGCACGTTAATAAAGTTATTCATTTATTTTATAAACCCTTCCCTTGGTGTACTGTGGCGCGTGAATAATAAATATAATATCGTATTTTTACGTGTGTTCAGATATGACATTTCTCAGTGGCGGAAATCTCTATATCACACCAGAGTTTATGTAATAAAATAAATTAGACTTATACGTTTACTCGCGCACACAATCTTTGGCCAGAAAAAGAAAGGGGGACTGGCCCAGTCTACTCCCATGTTTGACCAATGCACTCCCTTCACACACAGTGTAAAGATAAGACGTTTATGCGATTTCTCTCGGGGGGTAAGTGTTTGTGACTAATTAATAAACTAAACATGGAATAGAACTTAGTAATTAGTAAATCTTCTTCAACAAACTCTGGTAGGCACATCAATAATAACGCATACGTCACACAAAATCTAATGGCCCTAATCATTTGACTTTTGAGATAATCATCAAGAGACTCGAAAGCATGCATTTCTTGCCCAAAATCTAAAAAGTGCACCTTTCCAATGAAACTTGTCAATGGGTACTGTACAGTTAAAACATCCAAGTTGCTATTAAAAAGATCGGTCACCAATTGGTCTAAAAGTGAGCAGAACAATAATGGTGCCGGGTTTTCGGAAGCCGATCAGCAGAAATAAATAAATCCATGCATCCAGTTATTGATATAACGTGTGCGACTTTGTATAACAGACTTCTATTGGATCTGATGGTCATAAAGAAACCGAATATATATGTAAGACCCTTCTTGGCAGTTCTTTGTCCTAAAAAAACCCAGCTACAATCTTTTGCCTGAAATTCCACTATTTTTTCGATCCGTCATTTTCGGCAGGGCCCCCCAATTTCAAGGAGCAAAGATTGCGGCAATCCCTTTTTGAGGTAAGCTCTGGCCCCTGTCATACCGTCCATGTTTCATGTCTGGAGTTCACGTGTTTGCACGTTCCCGGATGTAAAAAACACGACGGATTGGCTGTGATTGCTCCAGGAAGGTGTGCTCTACAGCTGGGGGAAGCGAAACCTTTCTTGGCGTTTCCCGACCTCCTAGAAGCGTTTAGACATAACGTACTTGAAGCCTCGATCCCCTCTTATCAGCAATCGCCCGCGTGATACTGATGTGCAGCCGCTCAAGGTTACAAGTGTTAAACCTCAGGGCCCCAGCCAGCATGTTCACTCCTTTGTCGGACAGCGGGTTCCTCGCCAGCGAAATAACGCGTAGGTAAGACCAGTAAGTGGAGAGAAGACCAACCAGATACCTCACACCGTCGTCCGTTATCTGGTTGAAACCAAGGTAAAGCTCTTGGAGTTTGCACGAGGTGTTGCTAAGCGGTTTCCTCAAGAATCGGACACCGCGGTCAGTGATCCCGTTACCACTGACAAGGACAACGTGCAGCCTACATTCATCTGAAGCGAGTGCCTCGCAGAGGTGTCCAAAGCCCGCATCACCGAGCCTGTTGTGCATGAGATATAAGGTCTTGACGCTGCAAGACTCCGTGCTCAGAGCATTGCTCAGCGATCCCATGGCTCTAGACGTAAGTCCATTAGAACTGATATCCAAAGTGTGCACTTTGCAACTCTCCTCACAGAGAGACTCGCCCAAGTAGTTCACGCCGAGATGTCCAATCTTGTTCTTGCCAAGATAAACTTCCTCGAGCTCGCACCAGTCGTTGAAGAGGAGACAAGCCAGGTGTCGCGCACCGTCACAGGAAATGGAGTTTCCACGAAGGTTCAATACCTTGGGAGGGAAGCATCGTCTAGATGCCGCTGAATCAAGCAGCGCCAGTACACCGGCGTCTGTTACACCGACAGACTGTAAGCTAAGACTCTCGAGACTGGAGTCCTTTTGGCAAATGGACGGCAACAGGAGACGAAAACCATTATCGCCCAAATTGCAGTTTTCGAGGGTAAGCTTTGTAACGCTTGGAACTTGACTAAGGACATAGAAAACAGCCAGTAGGTTGTACATTGGGACGTGGATGTTGGCAAAGATGGCGTGGCTGGCTTGAAAGCTCTTGACTACTTTGGCAGGCAACAATACGCTATTATCTTCGAAAAGACAAGTGCAGAAGAATGGCATCAGTGCAACATCTATCATGGCTTGACCAGTCAGCGGGGTTTCTTGGACTTTAGCTTCCACGAATTCCTCTATCATGTGTGCCATCATAGTCTCCCCTTCTTCTCCGTCTTCTTGTTTGCACAACCCTGCCACGAATTGGAGAATCAAGTAATGTCTGTCGTCAACGTTTTGGAGAAGATCTGAGAAGTCGGAGTTTGAAAATTTCATCGCAATCCTTCGAGCTGCGAGGAATTCTTGGATGACGGCATGGTTGAAACAGAATTTCTTCGCAGCATCAGCCACCAAAATACGTCGTAGAAATCCGGTATTCACAAAGAGTTGAACTTGATCATCAGTGAGGCCAACAGTGACCAGATCATGCCGAGTAAAAACGCGTTTGTCTTTCTGTGTACCCTCCATCGCTAAATGAGACAGTCTGTTTAAAGCGATTTCCATTCCATCTGAAAACTGCCAAACCAATTCAACAGCATTACTGTGGTTGGGGATTTGCTGTGAGTGCAGGATTACGTCAATCACACTTTCACATACTTCGGTCATCGTAGAAGGCAGTATCGTTCCAACCTTTAGCAAGCCTCCCTCCACGAACTCCTTCAGACATAAACACGTCAAGAAACAATAAATTGGAGTGTAGCAAAGTGCCTCTAAGGTGCAATTCTCAAAGATAATCTTGTTAACCGCTTCGATCATCTTTCCATCACCATGGAAGAAGTTCTGAATGTACTCTTGTACTTGCTCTCGCATAAAGCCATGCAACTCGATTTGCCTGTCAGGGACAAACAGGTGCTCGAGTTCTTCCATGAGAGTTCCGCTTGTTCTGGCAGTTGTCAAAACTGTCGCTTCAGGCAAAATGCGTCCACCTGCTAGCTCTAAGTACCACTCGTAGGATGGTAGCTTTAATTTTCCCAAAATCTCAGAATTCCGCTTCTGGCGTTGTGTTGTCCTGCATACTGCTTCTGCGTCTAATTCGTCCAAACCATCAAAGACCAACAGGACACTTTCAGGGTGTTTTAAAATGTAACTGAATATTTTATCGTGGAGACGACCTGAAAACATAGAGTGTTCCAACAACTCCTTCAGTGTTATGTCTTCCTTCAGTAGACTGATATGCATACAAGAAAAGAAAAACGCGAAAGAAAAATCGATACATTCGCTATCCTCCATCCACTTTCGTGCAATCTCCAACACGATCGTTGTTTTTCCAATTCCTCCTTCACCTGTCATTAGTATTCTCTTTGGCGTCACAGCTTGTGGTTTAACGTTCGGTTTAAACATTTCGCCCAGCAGGTTTAACTTAATTACTGATGTTTTGGCATAAGATCTGAACTCTTCTTTCAGAAATTTCTTTGGTGATGCACGTTTTGTTTTCTCATAACGGATGAACATGTCAACAGGAACGTACTTAGAACTCGAAGGAGAAAATGAGGGAAATGGCGTCTGAACCCCGTGTCTCGAAGCGGCTAAAATCCTTGTCCGCTGTCCCTCTAAGAGCAACTCTCGCTCTATCAGATACTTTGTACCTGGGACTTCGTTCTCCCTCAACAGCAACAGACCGAAGTAGTAGTCAGAGCGCCCAGAGAGCTCACTTCTCCGCCAAACGTGTCGTAGTTCTAGAAGAGTGAAGACGGCGCACAATACAGCAAGAATTAGGATGGAGTTGTTGACAAGGAAGATCTCCGAAGCGTGACCGTTCCTGCACTTTGCTCGTGTCGTGAACAGCTTGTCACGGGCGCCTGGTGAATCACAATCAAACCACAATGGAGCGAAAATTGCTGAACTCCAAACGTGAAAAACCAGAAAAATAACGCTAAGAAGAAAGCGTAAACACAGCTGAGAAACATAAGCAATGAACACTCGAGACAGAGACTTCAATTCGGACCTTTTGTGCTTGTGGTCTTTCGCTTTCAGCAAGGTTCGCCATAACTCGAGTCGGTCGGACACGTAGGACGAGTAAAACCACAGGACGAGCAGATGCAACCACATAAACACCAAAAAGAATTCCAGATAAGCGGTGGGAAAGTTCCTCAAATATTCTTCGTGACATAACGTTGTGGCTTCATCGCTCGCTGTCATTTGCACGAAGGCAAATTCGCTAATCGTGCATTCAAATTCGCTCATGTTGTGAAATCGCTGCCCTACCGCGTGTAATATCGGAAGAATTAGAAGAAGTCCTGTCAAAGCAGCCCGCTGAATTCGCCCCACACGGGTTAAGCTCGGAGAATCTAAAAGTTCTGGTACGAGACTTCTCAGCGGCTTCAAGAACTCCATCTTCGGTGAAGCTGTAAACCGGAAATGGAATATTATTCGTGACAGCACGCGCTTGTTCATTTGTTGACGTCGACAAATATAATTGGTAGATAAACAATTACTATTGTCACGACACCAAACATTTGGCGCGAAATGACAGGAATTCTGACGGTCATACGTTTCGGGTAAAACATAATTCGGGCTCAACTGAACTAGTGAACGGGAATAGGGTACGGTCAGAATGACTAAGTTTTACAAATAATTCATCCCCCCATCCCGCTTCGCACAGTTTGTCTTCGTCTGCGAACCACAGGCATGTCTAAAAAAACAAAACAAAAAACAAAAAAACAAAAAAAATCACATGGAGTATAGTTTTCCAACACCATACAAGCCTGTGACTTTACTGTACAGCCGAGGTGGCTACCTACGGGCAGACTAAATTCATTGCTGCAATACCTTTTGCGAGTTCTTTTTTTTCCCACCATACGTAATGTATATAGACAATACTGGCTTGTGTCGCTTGTTGTATATAGACAATACTGGCTTGTATTCCCGTCACCTGGCAACCTGACTTGGTGGCCAAGGTTTGGGGGTGGTGGACCTGAATCCGTATTGAAGCTCCAAGCCAGGAGGTCGTGGGTTCAATTCCCACGGCCGTCAGTAGTAAGAAATTTTTTCATCCGAGGGGACAACTCCAACGGTTTTTCCCTTCTGAACCTGTCTTCTTTCTACAGGTATTCCATCGGTCGGACATTTGAAACATGAGCCTCTGGCTCGGGAGAATGGGCAACCACTCCCTAATGCTTCGACTTTAAATAAACGATATTTATTTATTTATTATTATTTATTTATTTAACCGGAAGTAAATCACACAAGAGAGAAACACACAGACACAGAGAGGAACTGGTCTGAACAACTTCGTCTGACATTGCATCTGCGACTACAACAACTTTATCTACCACGCGGTGGTAAAAATACAATGGAATCCTATAAATCCCTGTGAGCTAGAACTACAGCCATTGTCGATTTTGAGATACTGCAGGCGCAAATCCAGACCTGCTTGCAGAAACCGGCCAGGACCCGGTTGTTTTAAAGCCGATTAAACTAATCCAGGATTAATGAAATTCTTTCTCTCGACACTTCTCTACAAATAAACTGTGGGTTTTTGTTCGAAGATGGATAAAAAACGGCTTGTTCTAGCTTAAAACGCTTTAAGGAAGTCGTTGTGTACGAAACCGCAGGCTTATACATGACAAGAAAGTTTAAACCTAATCAAGGATTAGCCTGATCGTGCTTTGAAAAACCGGGCCCAAACTTTTTAGCCCTGCCATGCCCACACAGTCCGTTTTTCGTTAGAAACGCAACTTCTTTTTACGTTTATGAAAATTTCTCCGTCCACACTAATCGTTTTGGATTCGTTCTTGGTACAAAAACGCAAAAATGAGTCGAAAACACTAAATACAAAAGAATGTGGAGTCAGAGTTTTTGGAAAGATCCGTTCTCGCCCAATTACGTTTGTAAACAATTGCATTTTCAAAACATTTCACTCTGGAGAGCGTTTCGGTGACCAAAAATCCCAGCATAGTGTGGACGGAAAGCCAAAACCAAAAAAAAAAAAATGCGTTTTCAAAAAATGTCCGTATTGTTTAGCGCCGTCAAAAAATATATACATAGGCTATCAAAAGCACACGGAAATAAAAAGTATTGCTCAAAAAATGTTAATTTTTGTTTTGGAACCAACATGGCTGCCCTGCATACACTCTATTTGTCTAAGACTTTGTATATCAGCATGTTGCATTTTGAGTGACTGAACTGTTCAGCATCTGCGTGATAAAAATAGTCCATCAGAGTGCAAGAAACCAACTGCCAGCGTTTGCTTTTTTCCAGCTCTTCAAACTTGGCTCTGTAGCCAAATTCGTCAGAATCGTAAGCGTCCTTGCGGCACGTGAAACAGACAATCCCTCCTGGTAAACAAACAAACCAAAACAAATCAACAATGAAAATAAAATTGCAGAGACATGTCCCTGCAACATGCTCCCCTCCTCTCTGCTTTGGTTTTAGGCTTTTGTCCGGCGTAGACAACCTGGGGCGAGTGACAAACTGGGATGGGGGTCACTCGCCCCAGGCTGTCCGCGCCGAAGAAAAACCTACACCTGTGTGTGCCAATCTATAAACCAGTCAACACTTGTGGTGTTGGCAAATGTCATCACTTGCCTGGTTTTAACCAGCGCAGAACTTCATCAAAAATAAACGGTCGAACCTGACCCGGAGTAACCAAACCGGCGCCCACTAGACCATCATACACAGCAGACTCTATATCCACAGGTTTGTCAGTTAGATACGCACAGATGTAATTCTTGTATACACCCTTAGACCTGCATTTCTCCAGCATTTTTTCTGAAGCATCCAAAGCATCAATGTTATGAAACCCAAGCTCGTGCAGGCGTTGGGCCACTAAACCTGTCCCAGCTCCAATGTCCAGAATCCTTAAGTCTGTTTTGTCGTGGAGGTCTGGAAATTGGGCTGGGATGACGTCATTGAATGCTTCTGCGCAGGACTTCGCAGCAACGTAACCGCACGCAGCTATGTCCTGGAATTTGAGGATCATCCAGTTAGCTTTAGGGTAAAAAACAAGACTGCCCCACCCCCCCCCCCCCCCCTCCCCTTCACCACCAGCCATCTCCCCCACTGTATTACTGTATTGTATTTGTGTAAGTCTGATAATTAAGACACAGTCTTACTCTATCATAGTTGCCAGACCAGGTATCATTAGCGCGCTTGACTAGTTCTTCACTTGTGTTCCACCAGTTCATATCTATAATTTCCTTTGGAATTGTCTGAGTATCCTGTTCTTCCATGGCACTGGTGACTGCAACAAAGAAACAAAACAGACCACACAGGTGTCAAGAAGGGTATGGATCGTACAACATATTTGGTCTGAAGTGAAGTTAGGGTTATGTTCGGGGGGGGGGGGGGGGTACTCATAGGACTTTGGTACGGGGAGGCTCCACCCGAACGTTCAGCCCCTTACCCTTTCAAATACCATTTTTGGGTCAAAATCGGGACCCTTTCATATACCTCCAGTAAAAGATTTGATTGTTCTATCACACCGACAAAGCGCCTGACAGGATGTTGTACTCCGAATGAAACATGAAAATCTTAATTAAAATGTAATTGTTTCATTGCATGGAGTTTCCAGTTTTCGCACCCCTTTCAAGCACCAATGTGATTCAACATCACTTGCTGTGGTTAGTGTTTTAGTGACCCTTTCAAATACCAAAAATGACATTTTCCCATACCGTTTCTTATATCTGAGTCAAAAAAAAGGACCCCTCTCAGGCGGGACCTCACCATATCATAGGGAGTACATGATGTCTCTTATGAACCAACTGAAAAGAAAAAACTGGAGTTGGTCACTCAGGAGTCTTAGGATTTGAATTCTTTTACTCCCACTTTCTGAAATGCAGAACCTTTAAAAGAAGAGAATATAAGTGATGTATACTGAGCTGATAGCCCAATAAGCACTCCTCCCTATTGTATGATATATATCTCATGAGAGGCTGAAAAAAAAATTGAAGTTGATCACTTTTGGGAATAAAAAGGGTTAATTTTATGCCAAAAATGATCAGCTCCCACAAAGGCTTTTCATTGATATCACAAAGGGCAATGCCAGTCAAGTTTTTAAAATTTTCCAACTAATTAAGGTGTCTGTGATGACCTCACCTGGGGGTATTTTTTCCAAACTTTACATTTTCGTGTCTTAAACACGGTTATTTTCTGAAGATTTTCTCCTCTTCCCCTCCCCCCTCAACCACATTTTTGCTCTCGTCATTTTTGCGTGATTTCTTCATATGTTTCAGTGGAAATGCGTGCAATGCAGGCTAACTTATCTAAAGTTAGTCTTGAACAGGGTATCAAATTAGAGCACTTTGTCTTAGACAGGGTAGCAAAATTTCCATTTTTGTGTCTTGAATAGGGTTAGGGTTTTATAGAGTCAGCAGAACACCCCTACCCAAATTCCTATTGAGTACCCACTCCCCCCCCCCCCCCCCTGGGTATTTTTTATTCTTTCTTATGACCTATCAAATATTTTCCTTTCTTGCATGTGATTGGTGGAGTTGTGACACATGACCATATAACCCCAAATAATTCTTACAAAAAATAATGTGAATACATTTTCAAGATATGAAAGAAATAATAATTAGGTGAACCAACGTGTTACGTCACCAAGAAGACAGCCCTCAAAACTAGGGCAGCACAAAAGCAGAGATATAAGTAATACTGACTGTCAGCTCTTTGGAGGTGGATCATAAAGTAATTTACAGAGCGGTCAACAGATCGGAATCGGTTGTGTTGCGACTTGCTTCTTCTTCTGCTTTATTGACTGATAAAGTGGCTAAACCACATCACATCAATATGCATGTTTAGTAATATTATATATGGGTATTCAGGTCACACTGCAGACGTAACTTTGGTTTTCCCGTCCTTCTCGCGTTCACTACAAACCTCCTTGCTAGATTATTTAAGATTAGCAACTATTAGGTTACGGAGATCCGTACCACTGTAGTGTGAAGAGTAAAATCTTACCTTTGCACTACCGGCGGAGTACACCGTAGTTCTCGGTCCGTCCCTTCAACACCCTCTCGTACCCAGTTCCCTCCGTACTTCTCATGAAGGGTGTCACTGGGGATGAGGCCCGTGTCCTCTGTTACTCTTCGTAGTTTCCTTTAGTTCCGTTGATCCGGCTTGAAAAGGCAGGGTCCAATTATAGGTCCAGTCTTGGATAGGGTCACAAAATACTAGAAATGCAATAATTAACAATTATTCGCCGAAGTGTCTCCACTGGAACACTTATTACGCAATGCCTGTCATTCTCTCAAGCTTAGTGGGAAGCTAGAGATCTATTGTTAGAGAAAGGTGCAACCTCGGAGATAAATAGCGGCGGAAGGGGAGGGGGAGGGGGAGGAAAGGAGGAGGAGGAAAAAAGCCCCTGGGAACACTGTCTTTCCAGGCCAATTATGAAGGCGTGAGGCCAGCGCGCCGCTGATTGGGCGAAAAAAGAATCGTCAATTGTGTTTTTTCGCCCAATCAGCGATTGTCAAAGAATGCCGCCTGCTTTGTCCACTAACATAACCTTTCTCTCGAGCGGTTTCGGCAAAGGGGGAAGCATCGCGTGAGCATGTGCACGTACTTTACTTATCAGTTGTCACATGGCGTGATCATCTGGACCGACAAAGGTAACCCGGTCGTCTCGCCCCCAAATCAAAAACCAGAGTCGACCCGCAACCAAGTTAATTCCTTAAAGTGACGTCTCAAGATGACACTTCGGGTGACTTGGTAAATGTTAAGCAAACGCTTCTGATGACTAACAAGGGAGCATAATCACTAAGTTTTAATTCTGCGACAACGTGAGAAAAAGATCAGCCATTGCACAATTAGATTTTTCCCTCCCCTGGGGAGGAGAACGACGTCATAATTCACTGGTTTACATAGTTGAGCCATTTGGCGGGCAGAGGATTATTATTTGCCTGACACCTTATACACGAGCATATGGCATTTGGAGTGACTGAACTGTTCAGCCTCTGTGTGAACGTAGTAGTCCGTCAGAGTATTAGAGATCAACTGCCAGCGTTTGCTCTGCTCTAACTCTTCAAACTTTGCTCTGAAGCCGTATTCTTCGCTTTCGTAAGCGTCCTTGCGACATGTGAAGCACATAATTCCTCCTGGTAAACAAACAAACATATACATAAATAAACAAACAAACAAGCAAAGGATGGATCAAATGGAAAATCTGGCAACTGATATATTGTACAGATGAAGTTTTATTAATAATTACACTATTAATTCTCGTTGCATCACTCGTACGAATGGGCGAATTTCTATATAGCCACATGACGACGCGATACAACTGTCAGTCCGTTAACCACTGCATGAGAAGCAAACACCACTTTTAGTTACAAATTTCGATAAGGAAACAGACAGATAAATGCAAACATGAAACATCGCTCGGTCGCTCAATCCATCCTTTCCGAGTCAAACGCCTCTTCACCTGGTTCCTAGATTGAGCCCCGGCCCACTTTGCATGAAAAGCGGAAACGGACAACCATATTACACTGACTGTGAATTATTTTTAAGCAAAATAGAAGCGCTTGCCTGGTTTCATCCAACGCAGGATTTCGTCAAAAGCGACCGGTCTGATTTGTCCTGGAGTGACTGCTGCGGCACTCACTAGACCATCATAGACAGCCGACTCAATATCCACGGGTTTGTCTGTTAGGTACGCACAGATGTAATTCTTGTACACACCCTTGGCTTTGCATTTTTCCAGCATTTCTTCTGTGGCGTCCAAAGCGTCGATGTTATGAAATCCAAGCTCGTGTAGGCGCTGGCCAACTTGTCCCGTACCACAGCCTATGTCCAGTATCCTCAGTTTTGTCTTGTCACTTAGGCCTGGGAACTGTGCTGGAGTGAGGTCGTTAAACGCTTCCGCGCAGAGTTTGGAAGCAACGTAACCAGACGTTGCGGTGTCCTGTGAAAGCGAAATGATCAAGTCCATTTTCTCCTTTACTTTCTTACAAGAACCACACCGCAAACTATAAACTATGGGGAATTTAATGCTATTTCTATGCCGTTCTCAGAAAAACAAATTAAACTATCAATGGTTGATAAGTTCATACAACTTAGTCTTCTGATATGGTTCAAGAAATCTGCAATTTGAGCTCGCTTTCACTCCAAAGGAGTTCATAATTTAAAGATTCTTTTCTAGAATAATGTGTGAGTGTGTAATAACTAAACATTGGTTCACTCGCACAAGGACAAGCCCAGAATGCAACTAAGGTTCGAACTAATCAGCAATTTGAGCTCGCTTTCACTCCAAAGCAGTTCATAATTAAGATTCTTTTCTAGAATAATGTGTGAGTGTGTATTAACATTGGTTCACTCGCATGACGAAAGGACAAGCACGGAATGCAACTGCATAATAAGCACAAGAAAATTAATCAAGTGTGAACAGACCGGCCGGGCACAAACACAAGAAGGATTTTTTTCGTACACATGGCGGACTCCAGAAACAATGGGCTTAGTAGTTCATCATACCCAAATCCACCGACCCACCCCCACCCCTCTACGATAAATAATGACAGGCCCCTCATTCATCCCCCTTACTTGATCGTATGTACCAGACCATATTTTATTGGCATGTTTGACTCTTTCTTCACTCGCGTTCCACCAGTTTAGTTCTACAACTTCTTTTGGCTGCGGATAAGTCCAGGTGTCATCTTTCTTTGCCATTACAGAGATCAGTAAGCTGGAGTTGCTGGAAGGAAAAAAAAAAAAAAAAAAAAAGAGATCGATCATCATACCGAGAAGTACATTACTGATAAAAGTGAACCGTTCTTATTTAAAGCTGATCAAGTGAGTGACACTTCGGCGATGAACATCTCAAGTTCATAGTTTCTCACAAAAAGACCGGAGCTCCTCTTCGCTCTCGAAAGCTCCGGTGTGGCCGCGTAGGGCTGGGGGTGAAACCACTAGCGGCGGAGGGCTGGGGGTGAGGCGGAGCCTATCTCACTTCCGGGAGCGAGAGTGCACCTCGAAAATCCCAAAATTCATTGTAAAAGACAAACAGAAGTGCATTACCAAGGTAAAATAGCTTAGGGGATCTGATTGTCTTGCGCGCAGCGCGACGTTTGATCTGTGTGACCGATCGGAACGCGTTTATTAACAAGCAGAAAATTACAACTACTACAAGTCCCCGCATGGAGGCTACCGTAAGTTGTCCCAGCGACCAAATGCGCGGCCCTCGTCCCCGTTTCACGCAGAGTTCACACGAAGGCGCTGGTCAGGCTCTCAGAATCTTATTATTCTTGGTCGAGTTCCATCTGAGCTTCTACACGGAGTCTCTGTACCTCAATTGCCGTTGTTCTTCCAGCGGTAGCTAAGGTTAGAGGCGTCGTTGAGATTATTTAGGAAGAGCTTGCGTTACCTGTAGGAGTTGTCTCTGCCCCCAGGATCACCCTGTCGTGGATGCCCCAGCCCCTCCCCAAAACAAGTTGTGGTTTCTCATGTAAACTGCTTGATTCTTTATACTAAGGGGCCGTCGACATATTCACAAGTCCCCCGCTTAACGTCCACTGGACGTTAAGGTCGAACCCCCCCCCCCCCCCCCCCCCCCCTGCTTAACGTCCACCCATAATTCGTTGTCCTATGGTCATAAAAACAGCATAAAAATAACGCACGCACCGAAGCTGAAGGAATGGCGACCAGAAACTTCTGAACAGATGAAAATCATTGAATTCATTTCATACCTGGTATGTGGAAACGTGCACATACAGCCTATGGCTACTTGCGATCTTGTTTTATGCCAACGATCCAAAGAGAGAGGTAAACCGCCAATGGCCGCTACTTTTTTCAACGTTGCGCGGACCAGCGGACTACCGCATTAGATACTTCATGTAGGCTAAATATTACGCACAGTTAAGCAGGAGACATAGATAAACCAGGTCAGTGTGTTCAAGTCTCATTTTATTAGTGAACATTCTTGTTGTCCGATCGAGTGAAATCCCCATACATTCTCTTATAACCGCCATTATGTTGCGCCCGCAAACCATCAGCGGAATCACCCCCAGTGCTTGGGCCGCCTGTGGATGATCATCAGCAGAGAGCCCTTTTCGGATGACAGAAGTAATCATGTGATTGCTTAAATTGGCAGCTTTGCATTTGCTATGCTTTCCAACAATTTGGTCAAAAACAATTTATTAGTTCACTAACAGCAGCAATCAAGAGCAAAAACAAAACTTGATTGCAAGAAAGCACCAATATTGTTTTCACATTGCTGATTGTTTTTTTTTTCTCAACATAAAACAACACAGATTACCTTTGGCTAATTACTTGATAAACATGTTTCAGCCTCTGTGCATGGTGGGTACTTGCTTAGGTTTTGGTTTCTTTGACAGTCATCAATAAACAGCTCAATAATAGTTTGCAATAATAAAATAATCCTGCTTTATACATTTAAGTTTGCTGATACTGTGACCTCACTAAATATATGCATCACTTAAGAATAAAAATTGGTTCGTGATTAGCGTGCGTCTATCGAGTTATGGATGCACGCGGGAAGTTGGGAGAGCACGAGAGAGCGTAAGAACATGATTTAATATATCGTGAGTATGTTATAATAACAGTTCTGGCATGCCTAGAGGATGTGCCTCGACACTTGAGTTGGTGAAGTTGTTCTTATCTTCTGGCTGGCTGATTGACTGATACAAGGACACCAAAATGAAAAATGCATTATTAATTATCAGAAATAGAACCCTTAAGAACTAAATTTATCTTTCAAAAAATAGTAACCTAAGAGCACTGACTGATCACACAGAGTGAATAACTTGGCAGGTCTGTCCTGCATATCCGAGGGAGGGAGGGAGGGGGGTACTCCTTAAAATTTTGGGTGGGAGTGTGCTACCCAGGACTGAAAACCCTTACCCTATTTCAGACCAAAATTTGCAAGTTTCAACCCTATTTCTAAAATGCTGAAAATGATACCCTTTTGGGCAGCACATACCTATATGACTATTATATTTCTACTAGTGATGTGATTTTGTAGTGACTTTTATTGAGAACATCAAGTACTATGTACGTGATGTAATTCTTAATGCATGAGGATGAACGAGGAGGACACGTGCAGGTAGTCTTTATTGCAACATTTCCCTCGTGGAGCTATAGATAGGTACACATTAGTACTAATATGGGCTGGTTGCAACAGAGTTACCTTTGGACAGTGATCACCCGATCATATCATATTCAAGGGAAGGGCATAAATAGCAGGCTCTCATTAGCAGCCAGGCCACAAGCAGTAGCGTCATTACCTATAACATCATGGGCCACCTGGTACAAAACTCCAGGAAAGGAGGAGGTTGCTGCAGCCTTGTGCTCAGGAAATTACTGTTTGAAAAACTCCAAAGTCTGTGGAATAAAATAATGGACTAGTCAAGTGGATTTTATGAGTATACTGGTATTCAACAAACTATGTAGGGTACTTGCAAAGACCTCAACAGAAATTTAATAGCCCCATGGGTACCACCCTTCTCAGCATGCATTACCAATCTATCAGAGATCCATTACAGTCCTCAGCAAACAAGCCTGCCAACTCTAAAAGTGACTTAGTTCGTAATTCAACCCACCCCCTCCCTCAAAATTTTGGATGGGAGTGTGCCGCCCAAGGCTTAAAACCCTTACCCTATTTCAGACCATAATTTGTGATTTTCAACCCTATTTCAGACTTATTTAATAACAAAATCTCCTACCCTATTTCGGACTAAAGGTTAAAATGATACCCCTATTCAGACTAAAATGCTGAAAATGATACCCTTTAGGGTGGCACATACTTATATGGTTCATATACGAGGGTACCCCCCTCGCCCTTGGGCCATGCCCAGTATTCTGCCTGGCCCCGAAGCATGCTAAAGATGTGAATTTTGGGTGTATGGTAGTGTGAAATTTAGACTTACCTTCCTTGCACCAGTTTCTTTCTTTACTTCAACCATCACCTGAAGGGCCAGGCCAACACAGCTTTCAATACCGTCTCTGTTCAAATAGAAATTCTCTCTTTTGGAAACTTGTCCCTTCTTTATTCTTTCCTTCAATTTATTTAATTTATTAATTATTTAATATATTCATTATTCATAATTTATTCATAATTTATTTGTTTAATGAATTCATTTATTCATTATATGAATAAATAATTATTTTAATTAATAAATTCAGTTATCATTATATGAATAAATGAATAATTTAATATATGCATACATGAATGAATAAATCAATTCTGAATAAATCAATTCTGCCTAGCCCTGTGCATGCTAAAGATGCAAATAATTTGCAAAATTATTATGGATGTATGGTAGTTTGAAATTTGAACTTGAATAAATCAATTCATTCATTTATACATTATTTAATCATTCGTTTATTCTTTTATTCTTTTATTTGTTTTTCTTTATTCCTTTATTCATACATTAAAGAATGATAAATAAAGTAAATAAACAAAATAAATAAATAAAATTAAATAAATAAAACAAAATAAATAAAATAAAAAATAAGTTTTATTCATTTTTATTCATTGGGTTTGTTGGGTTAGGTTATGGCGCCATGGTTAGGGTCAAGTAGTGTTAGGGTCAGCGTTACGGTTACTTAGGGTTATGGTCATTGGTTATGGGTTAGGAATGGGGCATCCTGTCGGGGGAGGGGGCCTGGGATGGTGGAAGGACACCAAGGGAGGTGACGGTTGCACAACCACGTTCACGGTCATCCCAGGACCCCTCTCCCACCCCTCCCCTCAAATCCCATCCCTCCCAAATCACCTGTACAACCCAGTCCCTATCCACCTACCCTCCAACCAACAGCCAACCCCACTGAAGGAGGAATAATGCAGATGAATATCAGCGAGGGGATAGACAGGAAGAGAGTCAAAACAGGGCCCTGAGGGGGCCGTGAGTGCATTGCCTCCCCTCTGATGAGTTGTAGGAGTTAGGTGAGAGAGTTAGAACTAGGACGGGGAGAATTCGCCCAAGCAGTGGTACCCATAACAACCCTCTCAATGAGTTAAATGGGTGGGAATCACCCCTCGGCGTCAGATATCTTGGAAGCTGCAAGTAGTCTTTTGTGAGGATGGCACCCTCCCGTCAGAGTAAATGCAAATGCGACTTCGCGGCAGAGACCCCCCAACAGAAGTGCCATCTACTGTCGTTGAGGTCTATGTTGCCTGTAAGCCGACCAGACTCCAGACGCCTGCCCATTCTTCTCATTTTGAGGATTGAAATGCGTACCACTGCTTTGGCCAATTCTCCCCATTCTAGTCCTAACTCTCTCACCTAACTCCTACAACTCACCAGAGGGAAAACAATGTGCCCACGGTCTCCTTAGAGTCCTGTTTCAAACCTCTTCCAGCCTACCCCTTCCCTAACATTCACCTGCACCCTTCCTCCTTCAGCGGAGTTGAATGATGGTCATCATCAGGTTGGTGGGAAGGCACACAATGATCATACAGGGGACGAGGGACTTGAGGGGACATAGAAGAAGAACATATAGTTAGGAAGAGAACAATGGATGATAATATTGGAATAGAGCCTGGAACAGTATGCCGGAGGAATGTCGACAACAGTCTGGAGGAAGTCAGCCTGGAACAGTCTGCAGCAGCTGGAGGAGAACATCTGACTATAGTTGGGAGAACAGCAAACATGGGGTAAGAAAACAGTATAAAATAATAATATTGTAATGGATGAAAATTGAGCATGGGTACTGACAAAACTAGAGTATAATAGGGGAGAACTATATTACTTTTTTTTTCTTGTCAGTGATAAAGCACAACAACATTGATAGTGAAAAGGAAAAAGCTAATTTCGATGACCTCAACTTGGGAGAGATAAAATACCTTTTACACAAATCATGCTACAGTTTAGAACCTGCACATAAACAAGTTTACCAAATAGTTCATCTGAATCAGAAAACAGTTTCAATCACCAGAAAAATAAAGAAAAGAAATGCAGTTTGAATTTCAAAGAGTTCAAACTTCTACTTTCATGACAGTAAATTGCAAGTCGAGCTGGAACCAACAGACACACAGATACCAACAGAACAACAAACAGTGTAAGGCAATATAAAGCATGACCAACGAAAAATAAATACCTATACCAATATGTAAACAGATAGATGAGAATAAGATAGAGAACCGGTAGGCGAAACAGAGCAAAAGATTCCAGGAGGGCGCGCGGAGAAAGATGGGAAGGAAAGAGAAAGCGGAGCTCTCCCCAGGGCAAGATGGACACCGCGGCAAAACGTCTGCGCATGCGTTAGTTTTTGAACTTCCGGTCTGTGTTCATGACGGTCGATGCGACTCGCTGTGGAACGGCTCGGTGATATGTCGCTCCAATGCAGTCAAACACAAGTTGCTGGGATATGTATCCGCTGCAATTTTTTGAATACTGTTCTCTTGGGCAGAAGTAACGTATCTCGTATCTCGTCGCAGTACGGTGGCGACAAACAGGAAATTTAACCGGCGACTAAGAACTTCTTGCTTTAAAATCCTCCTGATACAGCTTTCCTTTGCACTCCTGGGTTCTTCCAGTCTCATTATCCTGAATACAGCTTTCATTTCGCTCCATTGAGTCCATTAAGCAAAGCTGCGACTGCCGCGACAAACCGCTTCTCCCCCGAACGGCACGAATTTTTGTTCATATCATTTTGTTCATTTCACCTTGGGTGCAAGCACCAAAGTAGGAGGTGCAAAAAGGCCAGAAATAAAATAAATTAATAAACTTCAAATTTGTGAATTTTAGGGGCTTAAGTTTTGTTTCTACGCCTTAAGATTTTTTTGAAAAACCCACCGGAAGTTGAACTTTAAAAATAACAAAGGCTTTGAGTGGAATGCAAGCCGCGCATCATTTTGGCGGGAAGTTGTTAGGCCGCGCATGCACAGTTGCGTTTTGCCGCGGTGTTGCGGAAGGCCGGAGGAAGCTTGGGACTAGATACCAGCCTTCCGCGTGTGCCTGGCAACGAGGGACGTCAAACTGACGTCATTGGCAAATTCTGATTGGTGAGTTCTGGGTTCCTTTGTTACGTCAGTAGATCAAACATGGCGCACAACTTTCTCTCGAATCTGCACGAAGTGTAGTAGTTTTTCGAGTGAAACGTTTGACGAAGGTGAGCGATCGCTGATCCGCCTTTCTCTCATGGATCTGAAAAGTTATCAAGTTTGGTGAGCGAAGGACGGAGATTGTACCATCGCATTTTGGTTTTCGACAGACCCTGGAAACCCTTTTGTCCAGAAATATGGACGAAGCTGTATCAGTACGAACCCAGGTACTCTAATCAATTCAAGAGTGAGACTATTTCCAGTTCTTCTGGTTTCCAAAAGAAAGAAACAAGAAGTGAAGCGCTGAATTCCTGAAGTGTTCGACGAGATTGGATGAAAGACGCATTTTAGTCGGCGGAAGTGTACACACACGAAGGCTGGCAAGATATAATTAAGACCGGAGAAGACATTTCCCACTTAGTAGGAGACGTCATTGTTGTTGTTCCTCGGACGAACCTCGAGAAGTTGATATCCTAGTCTTGCGATTGAAGTAACTGCGTAATTGCACTGGCATAAAGAATTGATGAGCATTCCTTGAATATTACATGTGGGTCGCTTGTGGTGAACGGACCACAGTCGAACAGATTTAAGAGAGAGGACAAAAGATTCAGTTGCAGCAACAGCTATTTCCGCTAACAAATCCCTTGGATCAAAGAACCTTTTTGGACATTTTCAAGGACAGCCTTCACCGATTAGCACTGCGTCAATCGGTCGATGCCTTCGTGGGAAACAAATTGAGAAGAAGAAAGACGAGTGATCATCGCATCTGTAAATCGTCCTGTCATGGAAGAAGGAAAATACTTTGGAGGATTTTAAAGCTTTTGTGATATTAGACTCTGGACTGCCGTGGGGAAACCACTCTAGACGAAATTTCGCTTAGACGGTATTCGAGGACAACGATTTTTTTGTTCGATATTTTTTTGCTTTCTGGCCTTGGATATTTCGTACCATAATGACCCAAGAGAAAATGATACAAGACCTCTTCGTAATCTTTGGAGCAAGAGGTTTTTAATCAACTCTTGGAAAGACCGAGATTTTATTTACTTCAAATTAAGTGAATTTAGTCCGTTTTGAATTTTCTTACACAATGGTCTTTCACGTGTCAAGAACTTTCTCTGGAAGCAAATATACATTTTGATGTACATCAGAATGGCCCAAACGGACTTTATAGCACATTCTACAAGTGCGTTCACGTCGTTCAAGCAACTGAGGCGAGATCGGTGCAAAAATAGGATCTCAATTGATACAAATGTGCTACGCACTCTTACCCGAAACCTGTCGGAGACGTACAAGAAATGTGGTCTGAAAGTCCAGGGATCGAACGAGGACAACAATCGATCGAACTCCAAAGCTACAGGGGATAATACGTCTAGCACAAACGAAGGAGATTACAAAGTTGTGTTGCACGAGGAATTGTTATCGGCAACCTCGAGATACGAGATTCTCGAGTTTCTTGGCCGTGGAACTTTTGGTCAGGTGGTGAAATGTTGGAAGAAGGGCACTAATGAATTGGTCGCCATCAAAATATTGAAAGATCACCCTTCTTATGCCCGTCAGGGACAGATTGAGATCAGCATCTTGGCACGGCTAAGTGCGGAAAATTCGGAAGCCTTCAACTTTGTTCGTGCAATCGAATGTTTCCTGCACAGAAAGCATACGTGTCTAGTGTTCGAAATGCTGCAACAGAATCTTTACGACTATTTGAAGCATGCAAAGTTCAACCCACTGCCGCTTAAGCACATAAGGCCCATTGTGCAACAAGTACTGGTTGCTCTGTCCAAACTGAAATCGCTTGGACTGATTCATGCGGATCTGAAACCAGAAAACATAATGTTGGTGGATCCGGAAAAACAGCCATTTCGAGTGAAGGTTATCGACTTTGGGTCGGCCACCCATGTATCCAAGGCTGTGTGCTCTTCATATCTACAAAGCCGATATTATAGGTGAGTAAAATTCTTTGTACATTCATGGCTGTGTGTCTTGTCAAGTATTTACCGGAAGTCCGGACCGCCGAGCACATTAGAAAAACTTGAACAATATTTTCATAAAAAGGTCTTTTTGTCCGTGTAGAATATCACGAACGGCGAATGAAAAAATAATCCTGTAGAGTTAAAAGCGCTTTAGCGGTTTCAGACTGGGAACACAGGCAACCTGGGAGACATTCCAAAATAATTGTACGATATTCTCTTATTTAAAGCCTGTTTTCTTTTTTACCCCCCTGTACTACTGTCTAAGGACTGTAAAACAAAAACATTACTAATCTAAATCGGTAATTCAACTTCTCCTGGTCTTGAACAAAATCTGTTTTGATTGCAAGCTATCACTATGCTTCATTGCCCAACTTATGCTGTAATATATTACAAATTGAGGGTAAATGTTCTAAAATCATGCAATATTCTCTCTTCACAGTGTAGTCACTGGAATTCTTTTTTTTTTTTTTTTTTTTTTTTTTTTTTTTAAGTTTTGAGTTGGGCTTGGAAAATAATGCTGGCAACATTCATCTTATTTTTCTGCTTGTGGTTTCAGATTGTGTTGATAGCACAAAGTGCCTGCCTAATGCATGGCTTAACTGTTATTTTAATTTTACCCATGAGAAAATCTTTTTCATTTTTATGCTAATTTTAACCTTTTGTGCCACTGTAAACATTGCAAAGCTGCTGTACTTTAGTGACATTTTTAATCAGTGAAAACTTTTTGACTGATCCTAAGCCCTCAAAATTGGGCTGGCACTGGTAATATTATTCCCCACTTAAAACATAAAGCTTTTGAGCTTCAGAGTTTTTAGTTTTATCTGACTAGAGATCAAAAGAGTCCTACAAATTACTGGAATAATATAAATGCATTGCTGTCATGGAAAATAATTTTGGTGCTGCTTTCACCAGATCCTTATAATTTCACAGAATTTGTCATTTACTTGAATACTGTATATGGTGCTGCTGGCTGAATCCACTGAAATCTGGAACAAAATTAAGCATTCTGTACACCAGTGATTGATAGAGTTATTTTACAGTTCTTGGGTTGATAAATGTTTTTCTGATTAACTGCATTATACTATGAAAGTTGGAACTAAAACTTTCCATAATAAAATACTGCATATATTTGATTCACAGCTTTTCAGGCTGTGTTTACATGGGCTGAATTTCATCCAAAAACATATTGATTTTGATAATTACGTTTTTTTTTTCATCATCCTTTTTGCTGTTCTGATTGAAAAAGAAACAATGAAAGTGGCAGTGTTTCTGAGTGAACAGAAAGCTTATCAGAATCAAAGAAGTTCAAATGAAAATTTATTATACATGTTTTTTACCAGTAAAGTACAGTCTTGAAAAAATGATCTTTTTTATAACTCAGATTACATGTGCATAATACTGTACCTGAGAGAATGGAGTCTCGAACTCTGATCACTTGACAAATATCATTTCACAAGGCAAACAAAATAACAGAGCTCATGTCACAGAGAACCCAATGTAGTTTGGTGACTGTATAGTAAGCAGTGTTTTGGAATTTAAAAAATGGGTTATACCTTCTTTCAGTCATATATAATAATATTATAGTCACCATTTTGCACTTCAAGCAGCCATGATGGTTTGATGTAGGTGTTCGTAAAACTGTACTGTAGACTGAGGTCAAAACACAGCATGAATTTCTGTGATTGATAGTTTAAATCTGTTGTTGCCTTTTGGGCTTTTAATATTTGCTAGGTAAGAAATATTAAATGGGCAAGCACTAGCCTTGAGTAATGCATGCAATGCAAGCTCTCAAATTATAGCTTTTTAATTTTACAATAATGTTTTCAGATTAGCTTGAGGAAAAAAAAAGCTTATACCCTACAGAATGTTGTACCATAGTGTTGATAGGGATGCCATAATCTTTTTTAGAATGAATGCCTGGCAACCTAAACTGAAATATATTGAGCAAATATTGTTCCTCTGTTTAGAATGTTTTGATTGTGGGATCCTACGCGTGTGTAGTGCATGTACAGTAATTTATGTAGCTTGGTTTTCTAGAGACACGGGATATTCTAAACTCTACTGTGACACTTCAAAGCAATCCATCAGAAAAAATCTAGAAATCTTTAAAAGATTATGTTCCCTATGTTGTTTCTGAAAAGTGTTTGAGAATAGAAACTGAAATATATTGATAAGTGAAGTGAACGTTTCAGTTGAACTTCCAAAATGTCTTCATTTTATTGAAAAAAAAAAGAAAAAACACTAAAAGAATGTTGACATAATTTTAAAAAGGTATTTTGATGATGGGAGAGCCATTTTGGGTGTGCATTTTACCTTTAATAATAATAATAACAATAATAATTATAATAATAATAATAGTAATAATAATAATGATAATATATATTTTTGTATTTATTTTTTTATCTCCCAGGGCTCCAGAGGTGATTCTTGGTCTACCATTTACTGAATCAATAGATATGTGGTCTCTAGGTTGTGTGATTGCAGAACTTTTCCTTGGTTGGCCTCTGTATCCAGGATCTTCAGAGTACGACCAGGTAATCTAGAGTACCAGAGTACTGTTGTTATTTTTCCATGCATAAACCAAACAATTTGTCTCCAAACCAGCTCCTTTGTCTCCGAACCAGCTTCTATCTCAAACTGTTTTGTTCTGTATGTTCCCAAGCAAGAAGCAAATACCTCTTACTGCAGCAAACTTTGTGGATTGCCATTATGATAAAATAATAAATGATTTAAATATTACAAAATTTTAATGAGCCCTCTGAGGACGCGATGAAAAACATTTTGGCAGCTTGTGCAAGGGTATAGTCGTAACTCACTACCCCAGTTAGTTCAAACAGAGCAAATTGTTGGGAAAATCCAATAGTCTGGTAGTGCTGAGCTGGTGAACAAGGCTTTTGCTTTGCCCTACCCTACATTTCTGGGATTTTCTACAGTATGTACCCATGTAATCATTGATTTGTACTGACGTCTAACCTCTGCCATCTTTGTTTGTTTCAGCTCCGTTACATTATCCACACTCAAGCCATGCCCAGTGACAATATGCTGAACATTGCGACAAAGACAAATAGGTTCATGAACAAGACTCGCAGTGCTGTCACAGGAATGATGGAATGGACCTTGAAGGTGATTAAATACAGACTCAACTGATATTGTGACTCTCAGGTGTATAAATATTTTGAAATCGATTGATTTCCAGATATTGTTTGGCACACAAAAAGAATGGTGTCCATGAAAGAACAGTGATCAACTTCAATTTTCTCCTTTAGTTTCTCACCAGAGATATTATCATACAGTATGGAGAATTTGCTACTTGATAGTTTGTTCAGAATGAACAATCAGCTTTCACACTACATCACTTGTGCATTTGAATGGTTAAGACAATTTTTATTTTGAGGTCAGGAGTGAAACAGATTAAGTCAAACCCAGTGTCACTGTGTCCATGGGTGTGTGAATCACATGCAAAAATTATTAACTGTCCTCAGAGTGCAAGTGAAGTTGAACGCGAGTTGAAGATCAAATCTAAGGAGGCCAGGAAGTACATTTTCAATTGCCTGGATGATATTGCCCAAGTCAACTTTCCTAGTAATTTGACAAGCAATGAGCAGTTGGCAGAGAAAATTGACAGGTATGCAGTGCAGTATCCATGGTTTTATTTTCACTGACATTAGCTGTTATGAGTTCTATTTAGTCGCATTGATTTCAGGCCCCCCTCTCTCCCTCTTCGATCTTTCTTTGTCCATCACCCATCACTCATACCTGCTTTATCTTATTGCTTTCCGTTCTTCTTATTTATCTTTCTTTCCATTTCCATCTCCTTTCTGCCCTCTGTAATTTTGTCATATATTTTCCTTTCCTGTTGTTTCCCATCCTTCTGTATGTATAACACTTATACTATATATACATGTACTTATACTTTTTCCATCCATGGACATGTTTATTTTCTCCCTTTGCTTTGTGCTTTAAAGCTTTCTTTAAACTCCCCTTTTGTTGTTTGTCAAGTTCTCACCCAATCTTCTTTTGCTGAAGGTTTGAGTTTGTGGAGTTGCTGAAAAAGACTTTGACAGTTGACCCAGAGAAGCGAGTTACTCCTGATGAGGCCCTGGGACATCCTTTCATCACACTGACACACCTTGTTGAATTTGCTCATTGCAACACGTACGTTTTGCTCAAAATGCAGATTCTTTAAACTTTTTAAGAAGAAAATGTATAGTGACATAAGTGAGAATTAATCTTTTAATCAGTTTTAAACTAAGAAAGTATCAAAAACCATTGCCAAGTTCTCCATATTGTATATTATCATATACATACTGAGACATACTCACGAAAAAGCCATATCGTAAAATTTCGTACGCAAATGAGTTCTAGCCAATGAGAGGCCGCGAACGACGCTTTTCACACGTGAAAAAAATCGTTCGTCCAATCACAAGCTGCGAACGACGATTTTTCACTACTTTTAAAGGGTTTCCCGGTCCCATCATAAATGTCTCAGTATGTATATAATAAACAGAAAACATCATGGAAAGTGCTTTGTACAGTTTTTATTCACTCGTTGTTTCGTATCATAAAACTCACTCGCTCGCAAAGCCTCGTCGTTCGTTTTATGATACTTCACAACTCGTGAATAAAAACCGTACGCGGCACTTTCCATGAAGTAATCTCTATATATTGTATATATCTGGCGAGAAATTGGAGTTGGTCACGCTTTGGAGTGAGAGAGATAAACTGGCTGGACCACTGGAAAATATGGGATGTTTTTATCAACTTAATAATAAATGCTATTTCTAATTTATTTGTTCTGAGCTGTCCCGCTTGGGAAACATCAGATTGACGCCACTGAATTGAGAAGAGTGTTGAAATACAAACCAAGAGAAAGAATTATTTTGCACAAGAATGTATTCACAAGTTCAGAAAACAAGGGCACTTCAATTCAGTTAATTTTATCTTTGATACAGTTAAAAGTACATGTCGACAAAGCAAGAAAATGTAGATCTTCATGAGACTTTTAATACAGTTTGCAATAATTGAAAAACAGTGAGTGTAAATATGCTCTATATCCTTATTTATTCTAAGTTTCTTATTTTGCACTGGAGTGGAATATTTGTCTGTCATGTTTTCACTTCTCCTATTTGGCTTTTTGTTACAACTGCAGGTTTAAACAGGCTGTGAAGAACATGGACGTTTGTTGCCGCAACAGGGGGCTGGGGGATCCACTCAACCCTTACTCTAACCACTCCATGATCAATTTCCCACATGGCAAGTCGAGCTCGTACTTGCATCTACCAATGAGTGCTGCAGAGCAGTTAGGAGCTCATGAACCACGGCTCAACTTTAGTCAGCCCCCTTCAGAGCAGTTTGTATCACGCTTGAGCTTGCCTGTGGCACCAGTGCAGGCTATGGTACAGGTATGTTTTATATCCTCTGTCCTTGGGGAATAGGGAATGTGGATGCATAAAAATATTTATTATATAGGTATCGATGAAATACCAGGATTTCTCCAATTCTAAACACTGATATTTCCATCGCACACAGAATGTAGATGTCTTTTTTTTTTCTTGTGTTGAAAATATGATTGCTCCCAACAGAGTACCATGCAGCCAGCAGCTCAAGACCTGCTTAGCTCTCATTGCATGCCCCAACGTGGGTTGATGTGCCAGTCAGATAACAGTTCACCACAGAAGCATCCATTTGCAACACATATGCAGCCTATACAACAGGTATGTAGGTGTTGTGATTTTAATATTGTTGGAACCTTAATGTAAAAAAGCGAACGTACGTGCTGCTTTTTTCCTGTCCTCACTCTTTTTGCATATTATGGTCTATATGTTTAGTGAAAATATAGATCGTGCCAGTCCCTCCTTTCATGTCCACGAGTGAAAAATGAAAAGTTTGAGAATTGAACAAAGAAGGAAGAACGTGGTTGTGGGAGATACTGGTAAATGACCTTAACTTACTTTTTCTTCAGACTCGGCAAGTTGTAGTCGCTCTTCCATCTTCGTCTGGTTTATACCCGAAGGTGAGGGATTTTAACTCTAAGGGCCGATTTTTTAGACAAAGCCTAACTTAGACCTTGTGTATCGTTAACTTGAAGTTTAGACGGACTCCGTAAACCAGGGTTCGCCAAAGGTTAAACTGCATTTTCAGAACATATATCGGCGTCGGTCTATATAAGACCACGTTTAGCCGTGGTCCGTTAAGCATGGCTATTGTTTGAACTATGCCTACAATCCTGGCCAAAAGTATGTGGGACACTCCGCAAAAATGCTATATTTTCACCATCACTGATCTTGTTCAACAATAAAAGCGGCTCCCCCTCCCCCTATACAATGTTGCTTAAAGAGTGTGCACTTTGAGCACACTCAGTCAACATTGTATGGGGGGAGGGGGGCTGGAAGTGTGAAAGTGTCATCATTTTCAGATAAAAAGCTAAGTGTCCCATGACTTTTGGTCAGGATTGTAGCTCAGGGCTCTCTTAACCGCGGTCCAAACTTTGTTTAAAAACTCGACACTAAGTGTTTTATTTCAGTCGCGCGTACTAATGATTGCTAATTCATGTTTTGCGCATCCATCCGTTGGGGGTGAAAGTGGGGGACTTTGGTAGAGCCAATTTAAATCTAAATACCTTAGCAAATCGAGTTTATACCTATTCTAAAACTTTTTCGATTATGTCCTTTCTAGGTAATGCCACACTGGGCAAGTAACGTGGGTCTTCAACCGGTGCAACCAATTATGTCTGAAGCCATACAAGCCATGGAAAACCCAAGGTTACTGTCCGTGCACATCATCCTCGTTTCCAGGCTTTTTTCCCTACCCTGCTCCCCAGGCTCTCCTCGCCTGGAGGGCAGGATAGGGAAAAGAGCCTGGGAACGAAGATGCATGCACATTTTTTACAACCTTTTATGATATTTTATATACCGTATGTATTCATGCGTGAGAGAATGCTTCCGCAAATACAAAATGTCTTCAGAAGTATTTTAAACGTACATACATCGCTTCTTTTATTTCTTCCCTTTTGTTTGTTTGTTTGTTTCTTTGTTAATGTGGGTTTTCTTTTCTTCTTGAAGTCGTCCTATGAACCCACCCCCTATTGGTACTTGGCGTGGATCAGATGACAATGGTTACATCTCGGCAGACCCCAGCCCAGGGGTGTATCACATGGTAATAATGCTACGAACGTACAATTCGTGGTGTTTTATTTAGGTATTATTATTTTTTGGCTGTCTCCAACCCCTGGACTTTTCCCATTTAATGATTTATTATTCATTGTTTTATCGTTACTTCTTTGTGATAATCATTTTGTTTCTCTCTCAGGACGGTGACCATAGTGCATATGAGGTGAGTCCCTGGATCCCTTATTCTTGGAAACTCTGAATAAAGTGTGCGAAGAGTGTTATTCTTGGAAGCTGCTCTGAATAAAGTGTGCGAAGAGTGTTATTCTTGGAAGCTGCTCTGAATAAAGTGTGCGAAAAGTGTTAAGAAGAATTGAACACTTGAAAACCAGCTTGAATCCAAGCGGGAGACAACCTATCAAGAACTATTAACCCTTGCTCTCGCAAGAGTTATTAACTTCGATTTTCTCATTCAGTTTTTCGCCAGATATGCCGGCAATGCCGACCCTGCAACAAGTTTCCCATACAAATCTTCGTAACTTTTCTGAACGCTACCAATAATGCTATGGACCTGAAATTTTACACATTTTTGGATGCTCTTTCCATTTTATGGTGCTCAAAAACGAATTCTCGTTAGTGTGGCTACTTTTGGGTCACGTGACCTCAATGTTGGAAAAGGCCTAATTTAATCGCATTTTCCGTTTCCTATCTTTCCCGCAGCGGCGTGGTCTTGCCCAGGAGCCGTATCGGCCCGCGGGCTCAGTCCTGTTTTCGGTCATGCCCGTCATGCAGCAGCCGTCTGCGGTCCCTCCCCCCGTGTGGAGTGGCCCGCGAATCGCTGCCAGCATGTTTCCTTGGCAACTCCCGCCAGTGGGCGCCGCAACCGTGCAGCCAGGTGGATTAGGTGGGAGCACCCATCGTCCCTTACGACGGACCTTGTCGTCGCCTTTGAGGCGAAGGTATGAAGTACGCGGTAATCTGTTCGGCGATTTAAATCGCTCCTGCAGTCCGAACAGCTTCAGTCAACGAGCGCCATTTTCTAATTCAGTGACGAAGCGAACGTCCTCTCCCATCGAGATCCCAGATTCTCCGTCTTCGCTTAGCGTCATCTCAATTTCCAGTTCCAGCGACGAGATGGAGCCGAACTCGGTGGAAACGAATAAGACCGACCAAAGCCTGCACAGCGTCGACGATAACGACGGCCAAGAGCAGTGCGAAGTTTCCGAACACGAGGACGATTTCGGAGATGACGAAGATGACGATGATTGCGTCGTGACGTCGTCGTTTTCCGTCGAAAGTGCGAGCCCCGAGTTGTCGGAAGTGTCCCGCGGTAATACTGACTACGTTACCAGAGATATAACGACAGATGACGGGGTGAGCTCGACGACTAATGGAACCGCCAACTTCGGTGGGGACGTCGAGATTCCGGTGGGCACTTTCGGAGAATGTTTGACTCTTAATGAAGGCTACACGAACGACTCTAACATGCAACACGGCTTTGGTGGAACTGACTCGAGAGACGTTAAAACCATAGGCTACGGCTCGGATACTGAAAGCGCCGAGGAGAAGGACTGTGTCGAGATTTCAAACGCATTAGGGACCATTTCTGAAGCAGCCGTTTATAGCAACAGCGGCTTGTTGCCAAGTCAGACTCGGTTGCACGAGCCTGCAATCCCGTACCCAAATGGTCAGTCAATGGTGACCGGAGATCATGTGGGTAGGCACGTGATGCGACGTCATGATCACGAGGGACCTCACCAGAGTCCCACGCGCGTCACTCGTGCCAGTTCCCTAGGGGTCTTTCCTTATTACTCCCAGCATCTTCCAGTGGCTGCACCCACGTACGTGTCACCCACAATGCCTTTTGGGCCTTCACAGACCGTGTTGATCACTGGGAACGAGTCGCGGTGCTGCGCCAGCGATTCGTACCAAGAGCCGGTGCTGTTTCTGCCCAACACGCAGGCGCAGCGGGTGCCCCCGCCTATTTACAGCGGTGTGGCGCGAATTCCTGCTGCGGGGCCCGTACCTGCCCAGTTGCCATATACATTTGTGACGTCAACAGCCTCGAGCTCGTTCGTCAACCCAGGCTTCCCACAAAGACAGGTACACTCCAGGGGTGGCTACCAAGCGGCTGTGCGGTCGGACCTGGGGATGAGGGAGAGTGGTTACCCAGGCGCGTCGGTATTCGTCAACCAACGGTACCAGGTTCCTGTTGTTGGCGCAGTCAAAGCGATCAACGTAGTACCAACGGGGACTGGTAACAACTATGGACAGTACCTGCTGAATTCCAGCCCTAACAAGGCAAGAGTGTATTATCCTTGATTTATAGGGCAACTAGAAAAAATGTATTGAGCGACATATGTCTTTTATTCAAAGAAACTTTCACATTTATAACCCCAGCATTTCGACAACACAAGGGTGTAATGTTCGGAGTGAGGATAGTGGGATTGTTTGATCGTGGTGTGGTATTTCTGGTGTTATTTATGTAGACATGGATTGGTGACGTATAGTTTATGTGGAATGTAAAACAAAATAATAGGTTTTTGTGCACGGTAAGCCAAATAGCAATCACAGGCCCTGTTGGTAAATTGATTGCTTTTCACGGGTTTACTGCTTTCTGATATAGAGTCACAACATTATTTTATGTGTCACAACACGGCAGTATTGCGTTGTCTGGTTTATTGCCGTGTGCAACGCTTTAACGTTTTGAGCCGCAAACGTAGGGGCCGAAACAAAGCATTATAGTAGCCTGGTTGCCTTTTATGGCAAAATTATCAGTGGTGATCTGTGCGTTTTTTAACAGTCGCTGTCATCAGCCACGTTCAAAAAAATCAGTTGATTTTCGTCAGTGAAAACAAATCACGAGGTAAAGTGATCCCTGAGTTTTTATGCAGATTCTCTCAACCACTGTGGAAGAAACTGTGGATTTATTAGCTGTAATCACAACAAAGTCTCAAGGATAAAATTATCTAAACATGTAATGTATATCTCAGTCTCTTAAGAGACTGAAAGAGAAAGGTCTTAAACTTAGTCAGGTGGAATTTCTGTTTCAACTTCACGTCTGAGTAAGTCGAGTCACATCAAAGTCAGTTCTCAGAGTTTCTCTTTATGTCGATGTGCAGGCCCAGTCTGTTTATGGTCTTTATGCTATCTCACGAGTAAAGCAAAGGTTTTGTTTTATGTACCTTGCTACATGAAGTTGGTCTCGAGAAAAATAAAGACGGGGCTACTGGATTTTAAGTGGACAATGGATTTTACCCAAGATTTATTTAGCAGGTCAATTCCATTAAGGAAGAAGAAAAATACCCGATTATATTAGTGGGTGTCATCCAACTACACTATATGCACCGGAGAACTATTTTCCATTTTGGATCATGCAATTCTGAGGGATTCGCATTTGAGTTTAAACTTCCACAGTTCAACGCCATTTTATCAGTAATAGCGTTCTGGGGTCTTTGATCTTTTCAAATCAGTTAGGATATTGGGCGTTCAAAGGGTAAATTTATAGTTACAGGAAGATCAGTCAATCTTCATCTAGCAGCAATATAACCCAGCATAACGGCCGTCATAGAGCAATTTTAGTCTTTTATTATGGCTGCTGTTTGTGCTAGCTGTCATGTACAGTAAAATTTTACTTTCTATATCACAAATATGAGTATTTACCTTAATTTTACCTGACGCTTTTTCACTCCCGAATTCCTAACATAAATTCTCCTAACAATTCGAGAGGAAATAGTATGAACGATTTACTGAGAATTGATAGTTTGCTTAACATTTTATCTTTATATATCAGTGACCAAGTTCTCTCTTTTTATTATATCTCTGCTTAGACTGAAGGAGAAAATTGAAGTTGATCACAGCTCAGAAGTTGAAGGGTTACGGGTTTGGTTTTTGCCTGATTCATTATATCTTGTTTAGGCGTCCATTATTCTGGTTTTCTGTACGACAGTGTACAGCTGTTTAGGTGAATGTTATTCACTCATAAGTTAATAGAAACTCTACTATTTGCAGAGAAGCAGAATGCGTATGATCAGGTATTGTCTACTACACAATCTATTAGACGCTAAGTTCTTCATACTGTATAAAATATATCTTGCTCGAAAGTTTTAAGAAGAAAACTTTTTGAGTGTTACAAAGGTTAATAACAACCACCATTTCTCAGCAGATTGATTGCTATTTTAGCTTATATTGCCATACCCTTGCAGAGGTGCTGTTTTATTCAGATGAAGATAAGGTGTCTTACTTTTCGGGTTTGCAACTCATCGGGTAATTTAATGTTTTACCTAAAGATTGTTATATTATTTATAAATGGTAACTTATATGAAACTTGTACAATATATTTTATACTTAGTGGTATTTTGGGTGCATTTCGGTTCTTGAATGGCTGGTATGAAAATCGGCATTCTTTGTAAATACATTTGCTTGGAGATGAAACTTGATAATACTTGAATGAATAAACGTATTTTCAACCAATGAAGACGAGTTTGTCAATGAGTACTAACAACAATACCACCAACACCAGTAACAACAAGAACAACAATATTAGCAACTATACGTATTGTTTGGGCACATCGGCTGACGCTCAGATCTGCACACAAGTCAGCGCAAAATTTTCATCGTTTGGCCGCCCATTTTGCCGCAAACCTGTGCGCGCGTTACTGTTTTGTACCCGGCTCCTTGCGTTGCCATGGGAGATGTGACGTAACCACGGCCCCACCCATATTCTGCCCAGTTTCGATTTATCACATTCCTGCCTGAGCCTGACTCAGCCTTTATATTTAGCTCAATGGTGTTGTTTCGGGCCGGCCAGAAAAGAGGTCATGACGCCGGGGGAAACATTGCTATGACTTTGTTTTAACAAACGTGTTGACTGTATAAAATCCGCAAAAGTTCAGAGATAAAATTACCACAGAAAACGAACAACGGTGAAAAAGCGAGGAGACTTTGGTCTTTGATTTGAGGGGAGCTGCGCTTGTCTTTTTTGCGACTTACAAATTTGTAAGTTGCATGCTGCAGAGCTAATCGGCACCATGACGTCAACGATGTTCCAGGCTCTTGCCGTCAAGCAACGCTGGTGGACTGGAGCGAATTTTAAGAAAGCGTGCTGTCGCCGCGTGACAGGAAGTTTACGTTGAATGTATTCCCTTTGTATTCTTTATAATCAGAATCTAAAACAAGAAACAGGAAATGAAGTTTCTCAAAACAGTCGCTTTCATCCGAGGCCCGATTCAAACATATTTGATCCAGGTAAGATTTGATGAGCATTTTCTGATGCTCATGACCGCAAGCTTGCAGCTGTCAGCTCCAGTTCTGGTGTTCTCAGTTATAAATAATTGTACAAGGAAATGAACTAGTCCCGCTCGGAAAACACAGTTCCGCCTTGGTCCAGGTATGAGCCGGACACATTATGTGAGGATGTGTAACTTTACTGTTCAATTCGGGATCAAATCACATCACAGTGACTCATAGTGCGTTTATTGAAGTTCAAGAAATTTAAACTGATTATACAAGCTAAATGTGCGCCGCAGAGATTCTCGTTGGAGCTTATAATTTGTGTAGGCGACTGATGAACACATACTAAAACTAACAGAGTCAATATCTGATTAATGGACTAGAATCTGTGATATCAATATCCATGGCTAGCGACGTCGTGAAAATTTATAGCATATAAGTGATATTCTACTTTCATTTTCGATCACGCAGTTGCCATTTTCTACTGTCATTTTGTCGTGTACATTGAGGTCTGTAGCACTAAATTCAGCTTAGACAAAAGTCGAACTATAACAGCCTTTGTTGAAGCTACGAACACAACGGGCTGCTTGCTTTACGACTCCCCCCCTCCCTCCCCCCCCCCCCGGGGACTTTCCTTCACCATGTGCCTTGCAAGTGCAAAGTGTAAGGGAGGGGAGGGAGAGGAGGTACTCACAGAGAATAAGTTTTAAAAACAGATTACTGGTTCTGCTAACATATTCTTTGATTAGCAGGTAATAATATCTTAAGTTATTAAATAATGAACATAATAATATCATGCTGTGCATGTTTTCAAAACATTTTAAAGAAAGAATATAGAATGAAATGAAACACCCTCCCCACCCCCACCCTCCTCTTATCCTGATAAATGATGTTTTGGGTGAATTAATCAAGCTGCTCAAAATAAGTTTTTTTTTTTTTTTTTTTAATGCATACATATTTATTTTAAAAATATGTATGTGATCAAAAATACTCACATTTAGATTCTGAGAATTTAAGAGACTATGATTTGTATAGTATTATATTTGGGCATTTGTGATATGGTGTGAAAGCTAGGCTCCTAATAGTATATCCCCAGGTCAAGCATCTTTGTAAGACTTTAAAAAACCTCCCAATATAATTATAAACTTCATGGTGCAAGATCCTATCAAGTGCAAGATCCTGCTAATATTATGCAAGATCTTGCCAAAATCATAAAAGATCCTGCTAAGATTGTGCTAGATCTCGCCATAATTGTGTAAGGTCTGATAATCCCTGGCTGGTGAACTGTTAAAATAGATGAATGATAGTAAAGCTGCCTTGGACAAATATCTGTGCATATTTCCCTGCCAAAAACTTAGGCTATTATTTACTAACCAAAAGTTCTGCAGTAGCCATACTTTTTCTTAAAAACCAAAGTGATGCATGTATTTCAGTTCCCAATCATCTTTTCAAAAAAAAAAAAAGAAATCTCCTTCCAGGTCACCATATGTCACACCGATCAAGAAATTTGTATTTTTAAGTTTTACAACTGAATGTAATTTAAACTTTCTTGTTCACTCTCATTACACATGATTTGTTTGTTTCTGTTGCATGAAAATGACTCAAGCTGAAGGATGGCACTTTACAATTACCTTTTGCTGCCCTGTATTGCTACCATCGCATTAGACACAGGAAAGGTTGCCGGGCAAATTTGTGTTGAGTCACCTTCCCCAGGTTTGTCCTCAAGATCTCCTAGCTTTTTAAGAAGAAAATATGTGAGTGATGTAGTAAAAATTGTTAGTTTTAAAATCAATTTTCATGTGAGCAAGCCATCAAAAGTCAAGTTCTCCATGCTGTGTGAAACAGTGGAATTCCAATATTAAACCTAGAACACTCAATAACTCAAACCTTCCAATAACTCTTTGAAAACTAAGAGTCATTTCCTTCTATTTCTTGCTTCATTATTTTACCCCTTATAACTTGATGCAGTCCCAATCTAGTTTTACATGTACACTAGCATTCCAATGTAAAAAGTGATGGCTGCATGGTCTTGCCTCCAAGACTCAAGAAATCACAAAAAATTAATGACAAAATATGATAATGACACTTCCAGGACAAATGAAACTATCATAATACTAGAGGGATCAGTTTTGCCCATGATTATGCCACGAGAAAAGGTACAGCAACAAGGTACAACGTTGCATTGCAATAATTGCAAGAAAATTTGTTGAAAAAAATGGTTGAAAGAAAACTTGAAATAAGGGTTGCTTCGTGCGACATGGCCGTGTTCTTTTCTTGTTTGTTTGTTTGTTTGTTTGTTTGTTTATTTATTTATTTATTTTGTTTTGTTTATTTGTTTGTTTGTTTATTTTGTTTTGTTTCGTTTGTTTGTTTGTTTGTTTGTTTGTTTGTTTGTTTGTTTGTTTGTTTTTCACGTTATGCAGGTGCGCCAGTTATAACCGTGAGTGCCAATCCCTCCGAGGCCGTGGTTGACTCGGGAGTCGTTATCACATGTACCACGTCCACAAGAGGAAGAATAAAATTATTTGATTCTCTCGATGAGAAACTTCCCAGCTGTGGCAACAATACACGCTGCACTTGGAAACTAGATCATGTTCAGTCCAGTGATGCAGGAAAAAACTACACGTGTTGGGCGTCTTCAGAAATCTCCGGAAAGTGTTCCTATAAGGCAATCAGTCTTGTTGTTAAAAGTGAGTTGAATAGCCAGAATATTCAGGAATAATGACGTCATTGCTTGAAAACAAAGATAGCGGTTTTTGAACGCGAGCGGAAGCTCAGTTTCAACTGAACCAGAGAAAAAGGAAGGGGTTTTCTAGGAACAGAGATGGTACTCTGTTCCTGAAGGGCGAAAAGAGTATACTCCGAGAGCATTAAGGGGGTTTACTCAGCCATTTCAATGTTTTTGTTTACGTCTGAAAACGTGTTAAAAATCGAAGGCTAAATTTGGTTGTCAATACGAATAAACGTAATAAATCAATAGCAAAGTTAGTAGTAAAGTATCATTTCTAGGCAAAAAGAAACTAATCTTTCCCTTAAACGAGTCGGATGGAAATGGATTGCTAATATATTTTTCGACTTTCCGGGGCCATAAAAATGGCGGAACCGAGGATTTCGGCGCGCAAAGGACTGTGGTTGAGGATCTCGATAGGTTTGTACATCACATTTAGGGCGTTCAGTTTTCACTTAAGACCGCAAGCACAAGAGATAAGCGCGTCAAGTGAGAGAGAGCAACGCAAGCACAAGCACTAGCACAAGAAAAAGGGGAAAAAAATGATCGTGCTTGCGTCGTTCTCATATATATAGCACAAACCACCAATATAATATTAGTGCATCCCTCTATCCATTCACTTATCTTCTACCTGAGCACCAAGTTCAAGTCTCTATTAGTTGACTATTTCTAACTTTAATCCTTACAGAACCTGCCTTTGTGATCCAACCGACAAACCACTCCGCGGCTATTGGCAGCACAGTTACCCTGAGATGTGCAGTCAGGGAAACTAACCAATCAGTACAGTGGCTCAAGGATGGCCGAGTGCTTGTTAAGACAGACCATGGTGAACAGGGCACTGTGCTGTTGAATTTACAGAATATCACTCGGGGAGACTATGGAATATACCAATGTATGGTAGAGAATCCTCGCGGGCGAAACGAGTATTCTCGGAAAGCTTTCGTGATGCCTATAGGTTTGTGTGCATTTCAAGGAACGTTAGCCGTGAAATCTATTTACAATAAGCTTTTTTAGAGTGGTTTATTAGCAACACAGTGACCTTGACTTGTAAAGCCAGAGAGCCAGCCAATCAACGCGCTTTAGAGCCGTTTTTGCATAACTGTCGAAAATAATCGTGTGGTTGCATTGGCTTTACGTTTACTATGCTTTCTGATTGGTCCTATAACAAGTTTAGCAACATTCGTGGTCACTCAAGAGCAAAAGCAAAACCTGGTTGCGATATCCCACGCAAGAAAGCAAGTCGCGATGGCGTGTTTTCGCACTGCTGATTGGTCAGTAAAACCAATCATAATTACTTGGTTTTGGTTTTGGTTTTGGTTTTGCTCGTTCTTCTAAATAGTCGAACGTGTTTTTGCTCGCCTCATTGATTTGCTCTGTGCTTGCTTTGGCTTGGTTTTCGACAGTCATCCGAAAAGTGCTCTATGGTGCATTCACTGTTCTCGATGTTACTCAAACGTGATTATCTTGCACAATTAAACAAAAAGATGCCACAAAAATTGTGCTTCTTATTCTGGTACAGGTTTGTTGTTTGCATTACTCGAGTATGGAGTGGAAAACTTCTTAAATTTAATATTATTTTGCCGTTATAAATTTACCTCTCACAGGACCTCAGGTTACCTTTGTCATCCAACCAAAGAATCAGTCCGTGGCTATTGGCAGCTCGGTCACTCTGAAGTGTGCAGCCACTGGAACCAGCCAATCAATACAGTGGCTCAAGGATGGCCAAGTGTTTGCTAAGACAGACCATGGTGAACAGGGCACTGTGCAGTTGAACTTAGAGAATATCACACAGAGAGACTTTGGAACATACCAATGTATGGTGGAGAATCCTCGGGGACGAAACGAATATTCTCAGAAAGCATTCGTGATGCCTATAGGTTTGTGTGCAATTTATGGAACGTTAGTGAAATCTGTCTGAAATAGGTTTTTTTTAGAGTGGTTTATCAGCAACACAGTTACTCAAACGTGATTGCCTTGCACATTTAAACAAATAAAAATTACAAGAATCATACTTCTTGTTCTGGTACAGGCTTGTGTTGTTTGCCTTACTCGAGTTTGGAGTGGAAAACTTCTTAAATTTAATATTATTTTGCCGTTTATAATTTTAACCCTCACAGGACCTCAGTTTACCTTTGTCATCCAACCAAAGAATCAGTCCGTGGCTATTGGCAGCTCGGTCACTCTGAAGTGTGCAGCCACTGGAACCAACCACTCAATACAGTGGCTCAAGGATGGCCAAGTGTTTGCTAAGACAGACCATGGTGAACAGGGCATTGTGCAGTTGAACTTAGAGAATATCACACAGGGAGACTATGGAATATACCAATGTATGGTAGAGAATCTTCACGGGCAAAACGAGTATTCTCAGAAAGCATTTGTGATGCCTATAGGTTTGTATGCAATTCATGTATGGTAGAGAATCCTTACAGGCAAAACGAGTATTCTCGGAAAGCATTTGTGATGCCTATTGGTTTGTGTGCAATTTACGGAACGTTAGTGAAATCTATTTAAAATAAGATTTTTAGAGTAGTTTATCAGCAACACAGTGACCTTGACTTGTAAAGCCAGAGAGCCAGCCAATCAACGCGCTTTTTATAAGTAATTATGTGACTGCTGTGGTTTTGCGTTTGCTAAATTGTGTGCATGTAAAATACACTGGTGTGCATTTTGCGGACATGCAGGGGGGAAATCGCGGGGTACTAAGGGTGATACTTAGGATAAATGTTATCATCCGATTTAAAGCATGTAAGAAATTTGAATTATCTTTGGCTCCATATTATCTCTTTGTAATTGTTAATGAGAGATGTTCTCGACAAGGAAGAATATTGTTGTGTTGTGTTGTGTTTTTTTGTTTTTTAATTTCTTTTTTCCGGTTGCGAGATTTTGATTTTTACTTTACAGAAACCGGGATTGTCCCAATTTCGACCCAGGTGAGTTCTTGACACTGCGTCAGACAAGGTTAGAATTTATGGAATCTTAATTTGCACCATTTCGTGAATGGTTGAGAGAATTCAAGTTCGGGAGTGAAAGGGATAATTATTCGCGCGGCCCTTTTATACTGTTGCTTATTTTTGTTTTTTGTTTTTTGTTTTTTTCTGTTTTACGGGCGTTGTGTTGTCGCCTTTGAACTATATTTTGTTAGCATCGCATTGCACTGAAGTCCTAAAGGAGAGAGTCAGTGTAGGATTATAGCGGTATACTGTACCATCCTAATAAAGTTCCGCTCCCTCTCGCAGGTCCCACCTGAAAGTTCTTCTCGGGATGAAAATCCAATACAAATCCTACCCATTGCCTTGGGATTGGGAGTTGGATTTGTCGTGTTGGTCATCGTAGTTGTCCTTGGGGTGATTTTGATTCGACGTTGCCGACGTTCCCCGTCGGTATGATTTTGTCCCTTGTCTTTATTGATAGGTCACGGTAGTTTTTTCACATAAGAGTTGTCTAGCGAGGAAATGCTTTAAGAAACGGCATGGAATTAAATGTAGTCATCTTGACTAGGGGTCCTGTCGGCCAATCGTTGTTTTTGTTTACATCTAGAGCCAAAGTTTCCAATACGAAAAAACCTAGTGAAAATCCGAAAACCGCTCCATTGGCATAAAGGTTTAAAGGCCATAATTGTATAAGGTCATCAAGGTATAAAGGTCATCAGAGTAGAAAGAGTATTAAGGTATATAAAGGGTATAAAGGTTATCAAGGTATAAAGGTCATCAGAGTAGAAAGGTCATCAAGGTATATAAAAGTTGTAAAGGTATAAAAGTTATAAAGGTGGAAAGGTCATCAAGGTATGTAGGTTCACTAAGTTCTTCTTTCTTCAAAAGTCTCCGCAATCCGAGATTGGTATGCGTCCAGTAGCTGTCCTCAGCGCAGCACCAGAAGAAGAGAATGACCCTGAATCTAGGGCAGCTTTACTTGAGTCTCGGGAAACTCGACCAACATCCAGGGATTCGAACCCGGAGCAACTGGAAAAAGACGAACTTGATGGACCTGGCAGACCGGATAACTCCGAGAGCGTGCTCATCCCAGAATCCAAAACAGCGACAGTTTCTGACCAACGTGGAATATCGTTGGACGAGAACTGGGAGATTGTGCGAGATAGATTGGAAATTTCTCCTCAGGAACTTGGCTCTGGGGAGTTTGGCGTTGTGAAGAAAGGGCTTTATCGGCGACGAAATCAAGAGATTGTTCATGTGGCTGTAAAAATGAGTAACGGTAAGCCACTGCTTTGTTAGTCTGCCATTTGCGGGAATTTGTATTGGAAAATACGGAAATACAGAAATACGTTCTTGACGTCACTTCCGTTGGTCAGCATTCGCCGGCATACTCGGTTTAACTCGAGGTCACATTTCACTTTGTTTTGTTTTGTTTTGTTTGTTTGTTTGTTTGTTTGTTATTGCACAACTAATATGTTATAGAAGATAATTGAGCACAGACTTTTAGTACAAAATCTGCACTAGATCCGCAGTTTTGTGCCACGACCGCTGACTCAGAATATGGTGACCGCAGGACCGAAAAACGTGTTTCCGCGGTGCCGTGAACAAACATCTACGCGTGCACGCATACATTCACAGTAACAACTGACTGATCCCCGTTTTGTGTTCATTAACAGAGCGTTGTTGCCCAGTTAAGAGTAAGGAGCATCTCTTGAGCGAGCTGGAGATACTGAAGTGCGTCGGGCGACACCCGAACCTTGTGAATCTTGTTGGATTTTGGAGCTCGCCACAAGGTGAAAACTGTGAATAGCAGCGTTTGTTAGACCTGGCCACCATACGATGGACGCTTCAGAGCTGTAGGCTAAACTAAAACAAAAGCGAAGTGACGGACAAACAATTAAAAAGTAGGATGTACAATCTGATATTTTTAATGACTCACTCATTGTGCAAATAGAGGTTGCGCGGCATCATTTTGTGACATCTAGCTTTTCAAAACCTGATAAGTCAACTCTCTCTAAGGCGGACACCCTCAGAACCAGCTCCAACTGTCCGCGTTTTAAAGAGGTGTCCGTCTTATAGAAAGTCCAGTTAAAGTAAATGACTAAAGAAACGGCAGGGACCACTCCTACCAGGTGTCCGTCACTCCTACCAGGTGTCCGTCTTAGAGGGGTGTCCGTTTAGGGGGAGTTTATTGTAGCATTGTGTGGGGAAAATAGAGGAGAGTTACTATCAATTTAGTCACGCGCAAATATTGAACTTTGATTCAGACTGAAAAACGTCCAACTCCTTAACAGTCATTTGACAATTATCGATAAGTGCAGTCTTATAGCAATGTTCGCCTTGTTGTTATTGAAGTCGTCAAGTTTAATTAGAACAATCAGAGAAGCATGGGAATGAAATGATATAGATACTTTTGTTTAGTTTCAACCCTTTCATTCCCAACAGTGATCAACTTCGATTTTCTCCTTCAGTTTCTCACCAGCAGCATGATACAGTAGGGAGAACTTGGCTTTTGATAGTTTGCTAAGATGAAAGCTGATTAAACTATCAATTCTCACTACATCACTCATACATTTTCTTCTTATAAGGTTGGGAGAATCTGCATTTTGATCTTGGAAGTGAAAGGAATAATACTGTTAATCTCCATAGATCTGTACATCGTAACAGAGTTCGTTAGCGGCGGTAGTCTTCTTGATCGTCTCCGGTCAAGTTGCACTAAATCTTCCTGTAAAGTAGTCTACGTCAATCTCCTTGGAGAGTTTGATGTCTGCCAGCTGACAAAGTTTGCCATTGGTATTGCGAGTGGAATGCGTCATTTGGAAGAGAAGGGGGTTAGTAGTATGATTTGTCTCTATTAATGAGAAATACATAAGTTTTGTCGTATTGATCAATTAACAACTGATTAGCTAAAAAACGCTCGTCTATGTTGGAGTAGTGAGCAGATGCAGGCAATTTGTATTTCCTTTTAATTTTTCTGCGGATAGCGAATGTTTACAGGATCCCATTTCCTTTTGAACGCGGCCGCCATATTTCCTCGGTAATTATTTTTTATTATTGCTTCCATTGCTAGTTTATACACAGGGACCTGGCCGCACGAAATGTTCTGGTCTGTAACAACTTAGAGGTGAAGGTGGCGGACTTTGGTCTAGCTCGATACGTTTCAAAGAGTGGAAGATACACCGTACAATCAGTAAGTGGTGTAATAAGCGCAGTCTTCGTGGATAACTGCCCAGAAGACACTCACAATCCTACGATCGGATTACTTCCTTTTGGACTTGAGCAGCTGAACGTGACAGCGGTCTGAAACGAATGTCTTTGTCTTGACTTCTAGTTTATTAATCTCTTAGTATTGTCCTTATGTCAACGGTGACGGTGGTGGTAATAGATATGACGGTATGATCGTGATGGTAACGGTGACGGTGATGGAGATAGTAATGGTGATCGTGATGGTTATGGCTATGATTGTGATGATGATGATCTGTTTTTTTTTTTAGTCTCGGCCGTTGCCATGGAAATGGATGGCCCTGGAATCTTTTGAAAGCCCTTTCTTCACCAATCAAAGTGACATGTGAGTTGTCCATTTTACTGTATTGTACTAGATGACTTTGACGACTTATCTTGTGATTTTTGTTTTCTTCAGATGGTCGTTTGGAATAGTTTTGTGGGAAATCTTCACCTTGGGTGAGTTTTCTCTCGTTCTCAATGTTTTACCAGTTTGAAATAATTATGGAGTTATAAACAAACAACAAGCAAGAAGATGTCGAATCAACAGGACTCGCCTCTTAATCCTCCATGATACCGATGCGACGTTTTGAAGCCTGATTAGTAGTCTCATTCATCATTTCTCGATTTTTAGTTGTTGTTGTTGTTGTTTTGTTGTTGTTGTTTTGTTGTTTTGTTTTTTTTATATATTTTTTTTGTAATTTTTTTTTTTTGTATTTTCAGGAGACGAGCCGTACTCAGAGCTGTCGAACTACGAACAACTCAAGTTAAAACTTTCGTCTGGGTACAGAATGGCCAAGCCTGACCTGTGTTGCGAAGAAATGTAAGAAAATTTCTTTTGAGAATTGAAAAATACTGTAGGAAGGTAGGTTAGTGACCGGTCATTATTTATACCAGAGGGAGGGGTGGGGGCCTTGAAAGAACAAAGACATCAGTTTACAATCTGTTGACTCCGGAATAGTTCTCTTTATCTGTAATTTCCCATGATGTTCGGGAAGATGAATCAACAGTTAATTAAAATCACTGGAGCAAGAAATTATATCTGAAATGTAATTTGTCGAACTTTTTCAGTTATGCACTCATGCGGGGATGTTGGAATGCGGATCCTGCGAAGCGGCCGCCTTTTGCCAAGATCCATGAGCAACTGAAACGTTTGCCAGGATATTATGACACGGTTAGTGCTGTTTCATAGTACGACGTTCAGACCTTGTATTCCCCTTATCCTTCCTTAAAGTTTCCATTTCACTGGTCTTTCTGTATAAAATTTTTGTACTTTTTTCCGCCTCAAGGCGATAATCAGGTATATTCGATGTAAGCAGGAAACGAGATAGCACAATAAATTACAGTACAGCAACATACAGTACAACAAAACAGAACACGGAGCTTCACAAGAGACGACAGCATAACGACGATAACACATCACACCTCCCACATCACAGCACAACAAAATTTACAACATAGCACAGCACAGAACACCACACTGCAGCTCGACTAACATAGTAGTATAGTCCTAATGCTCTGATGAATTTTAGGTGCAGAGGAGATACCAAAACATTTCAGAAGAATCGACCATCATTTTCTGAGAATAATCAAAAAGAAAAAGTTGGAATAAAAAATACAGACGAACACGCGAAGACGTAAAGGCATGTTACAAACAACTGAACAAGAAGATTCAACTAAGAAACATTGCCAGAAATCAAAAGGGATCAACCGAAGAGGGAGACTGCGCGAAGGACGTCACTAAGATGGTCGTATAAAAGTAATCACCAGATATGGTGTTTTTAACGGTGATTTTACCGATGTTGGTGTTTATTAGTATTGACAGTGAGTGTGGTTATGATGATATCGCCAAAAACGGTCAGAAGCAAGCTGAGGGGAACAGAAACTTTTTGTGAAATTATTGACAGTTGGTTTGTGGTAATGGTGGTGTTTGTCAGATTGGAGGTATGGTCTGACGGTCAAAAGCAAGTTAAGGGGAACAGAAACTTTTTGTGAAATTATTGACAGTTGGTTTGTGGTAATGGTGGTGTTTGTCAGATTGGAGGTATGGTGCCTTATCACTGGCCCAAATGGTAGTCATGGTGATGAAGGATGGTGACCTTGGTAACGAGCCTACCACGACGGCGAAATGGTCACAGAGTCTCTCACAAATTTCGGTTTTTCGTATTCGAGCTTCGATTGTGTGTATTAGCGTTGTGCGAAGGGAAAGTATATTTAACTGACTTTGACTCTTAATCGTTGGATAGTACTCAATACTTAAGCAATTCCCTATACATTTTCTGATAATATTCTGTTACTGTCATGTGGATAATTTTTAAGGGCTTCGGGGGGAGAGGGTGGGAGAAAAAAGCAACACCATTTTTTTTTTTTTCTTTTTTTCTTTTTTCTTTTTTCTTTTTTTTTTTTTTTTTTTTGACATATTTAATAAAAATACACGAGTTATAGCTCTCTTGCTCATATGTAGCCAATAATGGGAATGATATGCACCCACATCGTCTCTCTAAAATTGCCCATAATACTTTGGTCCCAAATTCTTTAATACACCGCCCTGCGAGAATCCTGTATACGAAAACCACTTCACGTGACCAGCCACGCCACGCCACGCCACGCCACGCCACGTCACGTAACCAGCCACGTCTGTTGCCATTACGTGCTTGAACCCCACCACGCACCGCTGTGCATTTTTCGGACTTTGCTGACCTACGGAGACGAGAAAAATATTTATCACATACTTTCACCTAAAAATAAAATATCACCTAACAATAAAAGTAAGGGGCCATTCCTGAATATTCTTGTCTTCGTTGCCAAGTCAGCCTTAGAACAAAGCCAACAGTGCTGCATAAATATGTACAGACGAGATTTGTGAAATCCCTCATCAAAGCGCGAGCTTTTGAAATAACTTCTCAAAGGAATGTAAGAAATGTTTATCCCTGGACTTGGAAATTGGATCAAACACTCAAACCAGAGTTTGACGCTGTATCAAACCCATCCACCTGACCAAATGCGATGCACTGGTTGGCCAATAAAATTTCTTACCACAACACACTAGTTTCTCGATCTCTGATTGGTCAATTAACCGTGCTAAATAAAGGTGATGTTACACGAGACGATTTTTAACGATGATTTTTTGCGCAACATTTTTTTTTCTATACTTCTTGCCTAGTAATCGTCGAACTATCAATGAATAGCAATCTTTGCACAAAATTCTGCCTTTGGCGAAGGTTCGCCATGTTTTTAGAGTGAAAGCCAAAGCGCTAGCTACAAAATTGTAGGTGTTGGGCGAAAAATCGTCGTTAACAATCGTCTCGTGTAACATCACCTTAAGAGTCCAGACAACGATGTGACGCCAGCGTGTCACGTTTTGCAACGAAATACAGCGAAATTTTCTTCTATATTTCTGAATAGTGTGGTAAAAAACAAATTTCCACTGGTTTGCCGTGGTGTGGACTCTTATTTACCACGATTTACGCCATCACAAGGTCAAAATTTTGACCATGTGATGACGTAAATCGTGGTAAATAAGAGTCCACACCACGGCAAACCAGTGGAAATTTATTAAATGGATTATTAGTGAGTTTGAGAAGCTGTTCTCCTACCTCCTTTGGGCTGAATTGAAGGATGGTCGCGATGGCCGTTATCGTTTGTTGTTTAACAGAGGGGTTGTGAGACATCATGAATTCAAGAATCACGTTCTTCAGATATTCCAAGTTGGCGCTTTCTCGCGACCTACAAACGAAATCCGATACCCTTCAGTTGACTGTGAAAGTTACTTAAACTTGAATTTAAGGTGCCCCTAACCCCTAACATTTTATCCTTTAAATCGATTGTACACAAAGTAAATAGTTAACCAGGGAGGCGCCCGACGTAAGGCGTGACACGACATTATAGGGCGTGACATTGTACAATACCCTTATCTCAGCACAGCACGGTGACCCTTCCCTATTGAAATTCCTTGTTCCGTTTACATACCCTCCCAACAGGGACAACTTTGGCCATGTAAACGCTCGAGGTAGTGTTACCCTCCCGGGGGGGGGGGGGGGGTCTTTTGACCCATCTAGGAGGGTCATCCTAACCCTAACCCTCCTTCCATATAAACAGGGCCAACAAGAATACAGACACTAATAAAATGTTAAAAATAAAAAGATCTACCTGTCTCTTTCAAGTTTGCGTATTTCATCTTTTAACAATCTCGACTGTTCCAACAGCTTGCCTTCCCTGTATAAAGAAGAAGAAAAAATAAATAAAAAAACTCATAGTTTTGCAGGATGAAAACTGAAGCTTTGCGTCCCGCCGCCATACCTTTCTTCCGAGTCCCTCATGGAAGCCTCCAGCTCGTACTTCTGTCGTCGCAGAGAACAACTTTCTGCCTCTCGTCTCGCTTGCTGTTGAGCGTAGTGAACTAAGGAACTCTCGCTTGATGAAACCTAAAGAACGAACAGAGAATGGATAATGGTAGACAAATGGCTGGCAAGCCTGCAAAGAAGTTAACACGGTCTATCTTTCAACGACATAAATGCCACAGCAGCTGCTGATGAAAATGGAGACAGACACAGGCAGATACGGCCCCATATAGTTACACCGTTCCATAATCTCTATCCGGATAGATACTGTAGGAAAGCAGACCACATGATCTTTTCTCCACATTTTTGTCGTAAAGATTAAGTGATTTTATTGTCATAAATTCTCAGTAAACTACAGAACTCGATCCCCCGCTTCCCTAACTCTTTCACTCCCAAGAGTGATCAAGTTCAATTTTCTCCTTCAGCTTTGGTAGCACAAATATATCATACAGTAAGAAGAACTTGGCTTTTGATACCTTGCTCAGTTGATAGCTGATTAAACTATCAATTCTCATTACACTAGTCATACATTTCCCTCTTTAAAAGTTTGGAGAATCTGCGTTTTGAACTTGGGAGTGAAAGAGTTCGAGACAGCGGGGTTCTACTGTATACCCAAGAAGTACTTTGATCAAAAGTCTACACTTACCCCAGAATTTCGCGCCAGAAGCTGACAAACAGCGGCTTCTGCATCTGTTGATTGAAACGGATCAGGGGCAGCCTGACCACCAGAATTAACGCTCTGCAAGTCTACGAATTTCCTCTGGTAAGAAAACGCCGTGACGCTACCCGCATCCGGCCTGGAAGGACTGCTGGAGGGACTTCGCGATTTTAAACTCTCAATCTCCGAATCCTTCTCCGCTAGAAGAGACAGCGTCCGCTCCCGCTGATGTAGCACCTGCTTTTCTAGCTCATTCAGTTTTTGATGGTAGATTAACTTCCAATCCTCCATTTCTTGCTTGTGTGTTTGCTGCCGCAGTTTCATATCCTCGCGCAAGTTGTTGATAACCTCGTCTTGGTCTTTCTCTCGTCTTTCGCTGTACTCTCGAAGTTCTGCTTTGTGTTTCTCCAGCTCGCTAACTTTTGTTTTAAGTTTTTCCACGTTTTCCAGTTGTACACTGAGTTCCTTGGCGGATCTGTTTCGGTGTAGCGCCTGCGTCTTGAGTTTGTAGCGCTCAAACTCGTCCTTTAGCTGTTTTAGTTCTTGCTGGCAAGCTTTGTGTGTTGGATCGCTGCTCAGAATGGACTCCAGTTCAGACTTGCTTAGTTCTTCTAATTCTGTAAGCGGGAAACACAACAAAAACAAAAACAAAAAAAACAAAAAAGTCGTAGTTTGCTTCGTGACAAACGTCACAACAACGAAAGGTTGAAGCAGACGAAAAATAAACAACAAGAACAAAACAAACACAACACAACACAACACAACACAACAAAAAGCATGCTTTGAAGCTGATGGAACCTGTAAGTGTCTTCACGTTAAAAGTAATTTAAATATAAATTGCACTTTACAGTCACAGGACAGCTACCGATCTACGACTGAACTAATCAACCGAACCCTGAAGATTTTATAGAGGGCCACTAGTTCATCAGTCTCGACTGTAATATGTTTTTACCCTCTTAAAATAAGGTTATCATTATTATAAGATCAGATTTTTCTTGTCCTACCTCGCTCCAATGGTCGCTCTGACTTGTCGATTGCAATCCTCAGGAGTCCCTTCAACTTGTTCACTTGTTCTTGTAGACTCTCGCCCTTGTTGTCTTCGTTTTCCAAGTCGTTGTTGGGAAACACTTGCCCGGACGATCGCTGCAGTGAAAGCGCGGTGTTTTCTACGTCCAGTTGCTGAAGCCGTTCTTTCAGTTTCTGAATTGCAAGTTGATCTTGAAGCCTCAGCTTTTCGTACCCACCAACGACTTCAGACAATTCTGACAATTTAGCCTCTGGAGAGAAATTACACAAACCAATGCTGAAGTCTTTCTTGGCACATGCAGCTATTTCCCGAGAGAAAGTAGGTTGTATAAAGGGGAAATTCAGTAAATTCAAAGAGACAGGCTAGGCATAAGAAGTCTTTACTGCTGAAAGCAAAAAGTTCCAGCTTCTCCGGCAACTGTCAAACGAAACCTATAGGTGTGACCAATCAGATGAGAGCTCTCGATGAGTATATTCCATTAGCAGTGTTCACTTCCAACCCCTGAACTGTCAAACGAAACCTAAAGGTCTGACCACTGAAACGAGAGCTCTCGATGGTTACAATCTAAAAATGACAGTATATTCATGAAGTTTTTTCCTTTCATTTTTTTACAACCCCTCCCCCTCCCCCCCCTCCCCCCCCCCTCCCCCCCCTCCCCCCCTCCCCCCCCTCCCCCCCCTCTCCCCCCCCCCCTCTCCTTCCCCCAAGGAGGTCCTGATGAATTTCGGATCTTCCGCAATCCACCTTGTACCCATACCGTGAGGATTTCGGATTTCAAACCATTGTGCATCTGGATTCTGACAGTAACACCTTGTTGGATTCTAATTTTTCCTGCAAGGGTTAACTCACCTAAGTCGCCGACTCGGTGTTCTTCGACACTAGTAGTGACCTTGAGTTTTTCTTCTGTTTCCATCACCCTCCTCTGTTCCCGTAACACGGCTTCCTTGTGTTCTTTCTTCATTTCACTCATCTCCTCTTGAAGTAAGCACAGTGCTGGTGACGGCCTCGCCGCCTTCTCTTCCGCTTTCTTTAATCTTTCCCGAACCTGGATAAAAAATCGATCACGTGGGGCCATCTTAGCCAATCCAATACTAATCTCTATCCGGGAGCGTGTAAACTTAAAATCAATAAAAAAATTTACTGTACACAACCCTTGTTTTGAAACGTCAAAACAATGGTAACGTTGGAGAGCTGTATCTTGAATTGTCTCAGTACTCTGATGTCAGTTTTGCAACTGTCATCTGAAAGAATACCAACATGAAATCCCGAAGACATTATAAAATTGTAGGAATTTGCAATCACCCGCTCTACCAGTTTGGAAATCTACAAAGTTACAACTCTACCGCTCTACTGCGGACGTACCTTCTCCAGCTCTGTTCTCAGCTCGGCTATGCATTGTTCGTACTCTTCCACCTTGCTGTCTGGTAAAGTTTTCAAGGCGGCCGCTTCTCTGGCGTCCTCCAACTGTTGTTCAAGGTCTTCTTTTGCTGCTCGTTCATTCGCCAGAAGCAGTTGCAGTTCCCGCAACATCAACACGTGGTTATTCTGCTCTTCCTCTCGTTCTTGTTGTTCCTGTCTTGTGCGGAGCTTAAGCTTTATGACGCAAGGAAAAGACGAGATTTTTATCCACGGTTTTGTAACAGAGACACAAGCACAAGGTTATGCAGACAAAAGTCCGCCTCTCTCCCCCCCTCCCCACCCCCCTAGAATGCGAGTGACTTTGTGACCCTATACCAAACCTCTCTTCCAATAAAATACATAAAACATTTTCAGACCTGAATAGATTACCAACATTTTCACCTTATTCAGATCTGTATCTCAAAAATGTGCACCCCATCTCAGACCCAGGACCAAAATAAGCTGAATCTACTACCCTGTCTGAGTCCAAAGAGACCAAATTTAAACTCTGTTGCAGACTAAAATGCCTGAAAACGATACTTTAACCCTTTCACTCCCAAGAGTGATCAAGTTTTAATTTCTCTTTCCAGTATCTCACCAGAGGTATATTATAGAGTATGGAGAACTTGGCATTTGATGCATTGCTCAAATAGAAGCTGCTTAAGATATCAATTCTCACTTCATCACTCATACATTTTCCTCTTAAAAGGTTGGGAGAATCTGCATTTTGAGCTTGGGAGTGAAAAGGTTAATAGTTCCTCACCTCTTGCACTTGGAGTTCAAGTTCCTCTATTCTCTGCTCTTTCTTGGTGTTCTCTTCAGAATACTCCATCACTTTTGCCTCATGTTCTTGCTGGAGGAGATTAAATGGAAATAAGGAGAGCAACGGAAAGATCAGGACAACTTGATTCAACTGAAGTGTACGTACAATCGTCACATATAATGCTCAGGAAGACCAATGTGTATGTGTGACCATTAGACTGCAAAACAGCCACTTGTTTTTGTGGTGTCGTGTATTGTATCCTGAATATATGCAGCTGCTTTCCAGTTCATACCCAAGCTCTTGTGTAACAAATCCACCCCCCCCCCCCCCCCCCCCCAGTATTCTGTGCTATCTAGACAGTATATTCTGCACTTAATCTCAAAAGAAAATTAAAGCTCACCATCATCTTTTTCTTGTCTGCCTGGTAACTGGCCTCCATCTTGGATTTTTGTTCCATCACGGTAGCAAATGATGCAGTCAAGGTGGCCATGTCCTCGCGCGCCTTTTGCAGTTCTTCTTCTCTCTTGTCCTGGAAACAAGTGAAACTCATGAGCTACAGTAGACTCCCGTGTATAAGAACCCAGTGGATTAAGAACCTGTAGGCTACTCCCAGACAAAACTTTGCCTGAAAATACAGGAATGCCTGATTGTGAAGAGGTTACTAAACAGAGTGAAATCCTTTCCATATATACGTAAATACCAACACCAATCTGTGCTCAAATCCAATGTTATCAATTTTTTTAACCATTCTATACATAATTTGTTATCATATTGGAAGCATAATGCAAAAAATAGTGTAAGCAAAGAGGCAGCATAAATTATGTCAGCTTACAGTACACTGATCTTTATGGTGTTTAAAAACATTATTATCTACATATTCAAGAAAGCACACATTTAAGATGGATGGACACATCTCTGAGATGGACATAGTGGAAATAGTCCCTGACATTTACTCTAACTGAGCTCTCTTTAACCCTTTCACTCCTAAGAGTGATCAACTTCAATTTTCTCCTTCAGTTTCTCACCAGAGATATATTACACAGTAGGGAGAACTTGGCTTTTGATACCTTGCTCAGATGACTGCTGATTAAACTATCATCTCTCTTTTCATCATCCATACATTTTCTTCTTAAAAAGTTAAGAGAATTTGCATTTTGATCTTGGGAGTTAAAGGGTTAAGATGGATACCTGTCTAAAAAAGGGTGTCTGTCTTAGAGGGAGTTGTATAACAGCCGATGCAATTAAATCCAATCATACAGTTGACTTCAAAATAATGCAACCACATAGAAACCTTTAAAATATTTACATTTTGTGGTTTATCCTGGTCAGATTCTTCTTTCACAGACAGAGGGTGGTCCACGACGCATGACTGAGATTTAGCAGTTTCTTGCAAAGATGACTTGTCGTGCTCCTGACTTTGGCCATCTGTTGTTTTGTCAGAATCATCACTGGATTCTGTCACTAGTTTCTTGTTAGTTTTATCTGCTTGTTTGCAGTTATTCTGTACTCCTGCTACAGTCAAGACCTTGATGCTTGCTTCAAGAGCTTCCTTTTCTTTAATAAGGTTCTTGTAAGCATGAACAACATCTAAAGGGTTATATAAACAAAATAAAGTGTTACTGATCAAACAGAAAGTAAATAAAATGACTGGCACCTCAGTATTTAAAAAAAGTCAACGAGAAAGACAAAACTACAAAGTAACTAAGATCATATTTTTCAATCTTGTTTCAATATTTTCTGTACACCCATAATCTTGTTTTGGAAATAAGATAGCTGACTAGATCAAAATGGGTGTTAATTTTGGCATTTGAAAACAGTAATATATAAACTAGCTCAATAGAAAGCAACAGTTACATAGTGTCTCATAATTTACTACCCTTTTTACAAGATCACTCTTAGGCCTGGTTTTAGTCACACAATCATCATTTAATTCAGACAAATCTAATTCACACATTTAACTTTGTCAAATTCAAAGTAAATGCCTCTCTGGTTCATACAATGAATTTAATTCTATGTATGAATAGCTCTTTTGTTCTCACTGTCATATTTTGCTATAACAATAATTAGGTAGATTAGGCCATATATATTGGTGCATTTCATTTGATGGTCTGCTACTGCCTCGCAAATTCAGACACCCATTTTTAGATGTTGCATCTGTGTGCATGGCAATGATGATGGATGGAAATGCATGTTGGTAAATTTAATCATTCCCAAGATGAATGTGATTCAAGTTAGACGTCGCTGTACCACCAAATTTAATATTGCTAGGTATAAACTTGTGTGAATTAGATTTGACAATTTCGCGACGTGAATGTATTTATATAACTATGCATATACTGTAGTAATAACTACATATTAATAGTAATGTTTCTTTGGCTACATGTCAATCATTCCAAGAATGTTTACATGGAAAAAAACACCGAACAATATTATGCTACACTTTTACTACTCACAGTTCTTTATGGTTGAACATACCGATGTTATCATGTGCAGCATATGAAGTGGTGGTGTAACATGATGTCGTTTCTCCGTGTTTAAACATATTGAGTGACGAGCTACTACCTTTTCATTTCGAGTCTGAACATACAGTAACCGTGTCCTTCCGAAACGTGACCATGTGTACAGTAGAGTACACTTAAGGCACTACATACCTTATCACACGTTACACTTAAACTACTTAGGAGTTTCATGAAACTCATCTAAACGTGAACGTGAAAAATAAAAATGTACGTGCAAGACATATAAAATAAAAAGATGTCATTAAAATCACTTAAGCACCCTACCTCTCAGACGTGTTTCGAAGCGAACCAGTTGTTCCCTCTGGGACTCGATGGTCTTAATAAGTTCGTATCTGCTTTTCTTTTCCATGATTCCATGGACGTTGACGTTCTGATCTGATGAGAACACCGCTGATCGAATAATACCAATTTGGTGAGATCAGGACACACTGTTCAAGGCAAAAGATGTCTACATACTCCTGAGTAATTCGTTTATCTTTCTACATGCTTGACAGAGCAATAAATACGACCAGATAGCCAACCTTCTAAACGGAAAGATTCCCAAACATTATCTGGCAGGCATAACTGACACGTTGTTTTTCCAGTGAAGGAAACTGGGCACTAGTCCGCTGACTAGGTACCAGTCTTACACAAACTTTCCACTTGGCACAAGCGACACAGCACACAAACGCACTGGCATGCGCGGCCGCGCGCCCAAAACTTTTTCCAGCTGAAACTGGCGCAGGTGTACCATCCACTTAATCAATCAAATACCAAATACAACTTCCGGTGGGGATTTTTAAAAAAAGTTAAGACGCAGAAGCAGAAGTTTAGCTACAAATTTTCAGAGTTTGCAGTTCAATAGTTTTTCTCTTCCTAAGCTTTTCACCTACCACTTTCGTGATGCATCAAAATGACCGTTATTTTTATTAGATTTTTTTCTCCGACACTCATACTTCAACTCCCTTGGTCGTGTAAGACGTATAAGATAGGGTCATTTTGCTGCATACCTTCTAGTGTATAACATAATCACTGTAAGGACTGGAAGGGATGCATCAAAATGACCGCTATTTTAATTAGATTTGTTTCTCCGACAATCATACGGTGTATAATATTCTTCACTTGCATTTTAATTCAACACCATAGGTCGTGAGAGTCCTATAGGATAGGGTCAGTTTGGCGCATCCCTTCCAGAGGATACCAATATCTCTGTAAGTACTCCAAGGGATGCATCAAACTGACCGTCATTTTAATCGGCGGTAAACTAAATCGAGATGACCTAAGAAAACTGAAATTCACTCATTAATTGTCGTTAATTTGACTGTCCATCTGTCATACAGTGGCTTTACTCTTTTTTACTTGCTATATAATTCAACTCCCTTGGTCATGAAAGCCGTATAAGATTGGGTCATTTTGGTGCATCTCTTCAAATGCATACGATAATTTCTGAAAAAACTGGAAAGGATGCATTAAAATGACCGCTATTTTTATTAGATCTGTTCATCTGACACTCATACAGTCTACAAATTTCCTAACGTGCATTTTAATTCAACTCCCTTGGTCTTGTAAGACGTATAAGATAGGCTCGTTTTGGTGCATCCCTTCTAGCGCATACCCTAATCTCTGCAAGAACTGGAAGGGATGCACCAAAATGACCGTTATTTTTACTAGATTTGTTTCTCCGATAATAACATGCATACGTTAATTTCTGCATTCTGATTGGCTGAGCGCGCGTCAATTTATCCCAAACAGTGCAAAAATGTGAAATTAAGAGTGCAGAAATTTGAAATTAAAAATTGCCGACAGCCGGCGCGCGTATTTGCGAAGCCAAACAAAACAAAGGGGTGTGTTTTCTTTCCACAGGACGATTCCAGTTCTGTTTGTGAGAAAGCAAATTTCCTGAGAGACTTGTGAATTGTAACGAAATTGAAAAAAAAAAAAAAAAAAAAATGCTGAACGTAAATTATTGTATGCATGTCATTAACAAGTAATCACATGATTTCTCGTGCAATTTTGGAATAAATAAGCACTCGTAAATTTTTCAAAGACCACAAATTGCACTCGCGCGGCGCTCGTGCAATTTTGTCGTCTTTGAAAAATTTCCTCGTGCTAATTTATTCCAAATTGCACTCGAAATCATGCGATTACCTATACCAATAATACAGTTAATAATCTTCTTCACTTGCATTTTACTCCAAAACCCTTGGTCGTGCGAGTCCTATAAGATAGGGTCATTTTGGCGCATCCCTTCTAGGGCATACCATGATCTCTGTAAGTACTCAAAGGGACGCATTTAACTGATAGCCATTTTAAAGGGCAGTAAAGTATAGCGAGATCACCTAAAAAAACTGAAATTCACTCGTTAATTGTCGTTAATTTGCCTGCCAATCTCTCGTATAGTGGCTTCACTCTTTTTTACTTGCTGTATAATTCAACTCCCTTGGTCGTGTAAGACGTATAAGATAGGGTCATTTTGGTGCATCCCTTTTAGTGCATACCATAATCTCTGGGAGAACTGGAAGGGATGCATCAAAATGACCGTTATTTTAATTAGATTTGTTTCTCCGACACTCATACAGTTTATAATCTTCTTGACTTGCATTTTAATTCAACTTTCTTGGTAGTGCGAGTCCTATAAGATAGGGTCATTTTGGTGCATCCCTTCTAGTGCATACCATGATCTGTAAGTACTCGAAGGGATGCATTAAAGTGATCGTCAATTTAATCGGCGGTAAAGTATAGCAGATCACCTAAAAAAACTGAAATTCACTCACTCTGACTTCTTTCTCCCTCTGTTGTCAATAATGGGTTTCGAAATAAATCAGTTGCGGTTTTCCAAATTTGGTCATGATCAAGGTTCGTCACGATCAAGGTGTGCCGTTACAACACAGTTTAAAAACAAGAAGTCGTCGTAGTTGTTGCGAAATGAATTGCCAGTCGATCTGTTGTATTTTAGAACCATTATCACCGAGGTTTTGGTAAATCCTCGGTTGTTTGACAAGCGTAGGTCAAAGTTTCAAAACCCGTAAGAGCCCGGACCGACTCTTTAGCTTGTCGAAATATTTCAGTATCATTTGATTTAGATTTGCTTTGCTTTGCTTCGCTTTGCTTCGCTTTGCTTTGCTTCGCTTAAGTTTCGCCAGCAATAATACAATCTGTATGCAACTTGAAGAAGAAGAATTCAAAAGTGACCAAAACCGCAGGTAATCAACAAGTATGTCACATTTCACTTAAATTTGGTCAACTTGAAACTCAGCCAAAAGAAGAAAGGCATATAGTTTTCTCTACGTACGTATTTAGTTTCGATGCAGCCCCAGTATCGCGGCCTCCGACAAACATGTAAGTGTCGAGGATAAGCTGTGCGTGATAACTGGATAATGAATTCACTTCGCGGCTTTGGACATCTTGTTAGGGTTCAGAGTTTTGAATGATTACCACAGTGTTTTGGAGATGATTCTAAATTCTCCCATTTCGAGCGCCAGACAAAGTTTTATAATTTTCACCCTCTGCCGCCTTGTAAATTGATGGTTTTCAAAACTGAGACTAAATTTGAATGCGCGGTTCAGCGAAAGTGGAGGCCCGCGGAAACGGATGCGAACTTCCACATACTTAAATTTGAGCAAATTTTAAACATGACCTTGAGCCAGTTATAATACCTACTCCCGCAAAAGTACTTTTCACAAATTCGCGAGCGTACAGCTGCCTTACTGCTTGATTCAAATCAGAACGTCGCGCCAAAAAAATGAACAAATTAAACTTGCCTGAGCGCCAATATTGAAGCTTCCGTCATAAATAGAACACAGAAATGCTCTGACAACGTGACTTTAAAAGAAGGCTGGACGCCTAAAACACAAGTGTTTATTCGCTATTACAAATACAAAATAATTTCATGCGATATTATTAACACACTGGAAAACTACACCGAGTAATTAACAGCTGCAAGATAACATGTTCATTCCCTCTTTCAAGCAAAACAGATGATGCAATTATCACAGACTGAAAAACAAAAAAACGATAACACTGAACCACTCCAAAGACGCAACATGCTCGCTATTCTGTAACACAAAGTAACCGGGCGACTGCTATAACAACTCAGTCACATAACTAGTGAGCGGCGAATAAGAACGAGAGTCCATTAACTCAGGTCAAGCAAACAACCTAGGAATGCCAACCAGAAATGCGCACATCAACAAGAGGAGCTTGCTGGTCTCAAAACGGCTGCCTCCGTTACACAGGTCTGTCTCGCAGCAGTCGACGATACACTTTTTTATTGTTCCAAACGCAGATTGGCAAGAATTGGAGTTGCAAAGCTTCTTTTGAAAGCAGGCTTTCTGGTACGCCTCCAGCTCGTTGTCATCATATTCAACTTTGGAGTACGCTTTGACACACGTATCGAAACCCGAGGGGCATGTCATTTCTTCCTTGGCGTCGTCACAACTACCCCAGGAGCCAGACGATTGGCAGTAGTAGCATTTTAAAGACAAAGCTGCAAAGAAACACGCCGTTGGTCAGTCGAAGAGTTCGGCAGACGCTGAAAGCGGTCGAAAAGTCCATTATAAGTGCTCACTTCAATCAAGCTTCAAATCTTACCTGCAGGGACGAAAACCATAGCCAATGTCAAGAAAGAAAGAAATGCATTCATTTTTATGTTTGGATATGACGAACAAATCCTTCTATCCAGCTTTTTGAGCGCACCCAAGGAAACTGAATCAGTCGGCATCCAAACACCCTTTTTTTGACGCATTGTAATTTATTCGACCAATAGGAGTGCACGGGTTCATATTCTCGACCAATAGGATTTATGTAGGTCTATTTCTCCTTTAAAATAGAACAATTACCATCATTTCGTGGAAAAATTTTATGCATAACTAACTCTTGTACTTCAATTATCAACTGGGCAATCTTTCAAAGTTTCTGATCGCCAGCAGTGAAGGCTTAATATTGAACCTCAGAGAAACTTCGTTTTCTGCATTTGTGCATGTGGTTTCTGCCAGTGTTCGACCGTGTACAATTAGTGGTACGCGGGCAAAATGTCGCAACAATAACGGTACTTCCGGTGGTGCCACATTGTGCTTATGATGCCAACCAGAGATTGCTACACAAAAAGTTCTTTTCAAATTGTGATTGGCACATTAGAATTAACATTTGCAAGTGTTTGTAAAATTCATACGAAGTATTAAAAAGGCAGAAAATTTGACAATTTATCCTGAAAAACAGCATGAGGAGCCGCAGCCGGGTTGAGCCGTAAGTACCCGTTACTAACCAAGCTGTTTTAATCCCAATTAACTGCGGCGAACAAAGGTGTAAGCAAAACAGCACGCAAGCGCCTCGATCCTTGGGGTGATAATGTTTCCCGTGGGAACGCCAGCCTGCTGAGCTGCTTTGTGAAAGCCGGATATCAAGAATTCACTGAGCTTTGGGGCCGTTTTGCTGTATTTTTTTGAGTCTCTTCAAAGTTTGTCATTTTTTCTTCGACAAATGGGCTGATACACTAAACTATTGCGCAAATTTAAAGTAACCGTCCGTCGCCGAGTATTAAAATTGACAACTTTTTATCCTACCAAAATGAGCTGATACGCAAGATTGAAGCGTATAGTCAGTCTTGGAAAAAAGCCAATCACTACAAAAACGGTTTTACCTGATTTCAACTTCACTTCCGTACAATATTCCCTCCCAAAGATTTGTGTCGAAACGTCCACTTCCTGGGAACATTGCAGCAACTAAGATTCTGTCTGGTCAGGTAGTAATAGAAAGATCCCAAATGGCTGAAATTTGGTCCAAAAAAGCCGAGATGTTTACTTCGCACAGGCGAGATCTTACTTGTGTTTTTGTTTGAGTTACGATCGCGACGACAAGAAGACTGCTGAAACTGGACGGCTACAAGCTATTTTACCTGAATTTGACTTCACTTCCATACAATGTTCCTTCACAAAGATTCGTGCCGAAACACACACTTCCTTAGAACATTGCAGCACTAAGATTCTGCCGGGTCAGGTAACCATTCATTTGCCGCAATGAGTAAAATACATTCCATAAAGCTGCCTGCAATGTCCAAACATCGATCAGTTTTGAAAATTAAACTCTTTCGCTATGACTATACAAACCTTTGGGCCTTCATGAGCTTACAAGTAACCATGTTGTGATCAGATAATACTATATTACTAAATTTTCGATTTATAATACTAAATTTTCGATTCCATACGCGAGAAGGGCGACGTTTTTGCTAAAACAGCTGCGTTTGGAGTATCTGCTGGGCTCCTGAGGGAGTGAGGATTTACTATTTGTGGTTCTGCTTTTTTTTCCCGCCTTTCGAACAAATAATATGCTTCAAGTCGCCGGGCAAGTAATGAAGTTGCGCCATGATCGTTCCGTATTTAATACATTAACTCAACCAAAACAGATTTTTTTCCTCTCCTACACAAAGCTTTCAAGCGGCTCGCCCAAGCTTTTGGAGAGGAAACTGTGGCTTATTTATTCCGATTTGTTTTTCGAGCTTCTCGGCCTATTTTTCCTCTCCTACACAAAGCTTTCAGGGTGTCTCGAAAACTAAGACCCCCAAATATACGCTAAACGATTCGATCGTTTCTTCTTCTAATTGCTTTTACGGGAAGCTGGTTGAGGGAGACTTCAAACAATGCAGTAGCCATTTCGCACATCACGAGCCAGAAGTGCACATTTCTTCCTTCGCAGCAGGGCCTCCTGATTGCTACCGATTAATGACAAATCTGACGCCGCGAGCTCACTGGGTAACCCAGTCTTGTTTGACACGGAGTCCTGGCTACCAAACCTGAGTGCTCCAGGGGACACGAGTTGAATATTTGCTTGTTTCTGTGGATTTCGACCATTGTAAACACGGACTTTGTTTCTACTTTGTTCTGATGTAGTACTATGCAAATACTAAATTTGCACGTTTTTCATTGGATATACAGTATGTTTGATTTCGTCTCGGCGTCTGACATTCAACCAGGACAATGACTAACCACAAGATTCATTGTGGTTTTCGGTACAAGAGAAACCGCATATTTCCCGTTGTTTGTATTTTGGTGCCCACACATCACAGCATAATAATGTAGTTCACAAAAGCTTAGGAATTTCTGCCTTTAATTCTGATGGATCTTCGACTAAACAAACGCTTCGTCATTCGACTTACTCTTCATTCTGTTTGCAGAATATTGAAATATGTCAACGATGAATAATAGAAAAAAAGTCGACAATAAAGTGTAACAAACATGTAGGTAGCACTTTACTACAAAGGCAGGTAACAGTTGATGTACCAAGGCAGGCTACCTTTCAGCAAGATTTGAGGCCCTAATTTGACTGACCACGGGTATGAATAGATACATTAGACAGAAATAGAAAAATAGATGGACCGACGAACAGGTGCTAGTCAGCCAGATAAAGTCACAAATAAACTGCTACACAAGATCAGACAGAATATACTATGCTAATCAGCGGCACCATGACTCGCAAGGAATAATACTGCAATAAAATATGTTGCTACAGAGTTATTATGGACTCCTTTAATATGTTTCAATCCAAGGATATGGCTAGCATAACTTACCGTCTTCAATGATTTCAAAACAGACAGAAGTCTTCATGCAACCGCAAAACATTTCGGCAATTACATTTAGAAACAGTGAAATTTGTCTTGGCGACTGCTCGATTTTCACCGAATGAACTTTGCTTTTCCTTCCTGATAATTTTAATGTATCTCATTTTTAAGACGTAATTTGTACTTTGTTGTGCTTTGCTTCATCCGCCATTAATCATAAATATTACAATTTCCTCGAATGTGATTGGCTCATAACACCACCGATTAATCATTAATTGGACACCTATTGTTCTGTAATCGGATACTTCTTTGTTCTGTAATCGGACAGTTGGCTTAACCAATCATAAGCAAGAGCGAAATTTAAATGCACCAATCAGCATTACACTGCTTTTCAGTGGAAAAAGCGATTGTCGGTGTGAGTTTGTGGCATCTCGAAAGGCGAATTTTGTTAATTGTTGGACAACTTAAAATGTAAGGAACAGTTTGTGGTCAGGCGAAGAACGTGAACAGTCACTATGGAACTAAAGAAGACAGGAAATTTTCGCCGATCGGACGCGTTTGTTTAGTGCACAACGTCGCCAGCAAGCTGTGCTATAGCCACTCTGCAACTTACGGCTCAATGTCAATGAACGTCGTTAATTCATTTCAAATTCATGGAAGACTTTTAACTTTGTTGTGATGGACTGTGATGGACAAATATTCCTCGAGAATTAAGCCGTCAAGAAATCGGTAAGTTTGGATTGTGCCGACCCGCTAAGATACAGATTTTTTCAGTCTTGACTGAATATTTCCTTTGAATGCCTTGTAAACTTCTGTGAAAAATAAGCTAGTATTCTAAGTTTCAAAGGACCTTTTAAGTTCATAAATGTAAACCTGAAAAGTCGAAAGAAACTGTCTTTCAATTTGTGAGTTCGTTGGGTTTACTGATTTTTACTGAGTTTACAGAACTTACACATTTTTGAGTTTACTTCCAAATTCCGCATTCAACTCAAATCATTGGGTAAATTAGCTTCTTGTTTCTCTCAAGTATTTTAAGTTGATAAAACTGAGAGCTAGATGACTACGAACAAGCGGTTAACGTGTTTTACAAACGCCGAGCCGTGTGTACGCGCGTGTTAAAATAGATCGGCGATAAAGTACTTCTTGATGCTTTGTTTTTATGTATAGTACAGCAGAAGACGCTGAAGCTATATGATCACTTCATTCTCAGAAATTGTAATATTTATGATTAATTGGTAAGAGGACTTCGTGTCGTCCGATGTCGGTCTGTAATCATACTCGTGATTACGAAATCGGACTCCCGCGAAGCGCGGTCGTCCGATTTCGTAATCACTCGTATGATTACAGACCGAATCGGACTCCACTCAGTCCTATTACCATTATTAATCAAACTTAAAAAACGTTAGCCTTACGTTTTCAAGTTTTGCAAGCTGAGAGTACCGCGCGTCACAGCTCATGGCAGAGCCTCTTTAATTCGCAGGGAAATATGGAAATGATCAAGCAGTATCAGAATCATTTCGAACTTTACTATGTGGACATTTGTTGGTTACAGATATGATTTGATGTACCATCGTAAGTTTGTTGGTCCTGACTCTTAAGTTACTTACCGAAACTTCAAGCAACCAGCATCAATGTCTTTAGTCTTGTTTTGCGTTGTTGTTTGGGGTTTTGCGTGCTTTACACTTTTACTTGGTCCAATCAGAGGCAACATATTGTACTGACTTCATGACTATTATGTTGATGCACTAGGAAACTGTTTGTCTGTTTCCTTTAGGCCCTTGTCAAACGGTCACAACAGTTGTTTCAACGTTCTGTCAACATTGTTGAGACATGTTGAGAGATGTTGAGAACGTGCCGTGTCAAACGGCCTCAAAATTTCTAGAACAAAAGAAAAGTTGAGACGATGTTGAGGCAAAGTTTAAACAAAACCCAAACTCTTCTTACATGTCTCAACAATGTTGAGAGGGGGTGTCAAACGGCCTCAACACCGGCTCTTAACAATGTTGAGGGAATGTTGAGACAAATGTTGTGACTGTTTGACAGGGCTTAAAGGTTCTCACGCATCACATATAAATAGCAGCATAACAATGTAGTTCTTAAAGCTTCTGGAATAACGCTTTGAGGTGATTCCATTGAAAATGAAGTTGCGGTGACTGTTTTGAAACTTTGCATAACAATTACTGACCAATTATAGTACATGAAAGAAATAAGATACTAGAAATACGATAATCGCAGATACCCCCTCGCTCTGCCATTGATGGGACTTTTACTTTGGTACTCCCAACAAGAGTAGCCTTTGCTTTGCCGAAATGTTGACTCAATCTTTTCTTCGAAGTCAAGTGCTACACGCAAAGGACGGAGAAAAAGAATGGTGCGTGTTATACTTTTGCGTTGAAAAAAGAGTCGATTGCGTGACGAAGTACGTATTTCCCACGGTCGGCACGTCAAATTAATTCATACAGTCTGCCAAGCACGTTCTCAAAATTTAATACTTAAATTTTGAAGTTGGTCGGCCGTCGTAGTACGGAAAAAAGGAACACTGATTTTCCAGTTTTGAATTCATAGGCAGTACAATTAAATAGGCTTCCTGTGCGATTTGTTTTTACCCTGGACTGCATGCACCAGAGCCCGGGAATGCATATTTAATAGGCTCGAATTGTTTTGTATGTAAACCTGCTCAAAACAGCATGATTTCTCCCAGAATTAAAGCAAAACTTGAACGGTTTACTTCAAATTATACACGGGCTTCAGACCTAGTCATACGTCTAAAGGCTTGTGAACGATTCTCGCTGCAATCACCGCGTGCCAGATTACAGAAAAATAAGACATCTGACTAAATCCTTCACCAAGTTCCGATTGCTCTGAGCGAATACGGTAGCCGAAACTGGCGACAGAAGCGTATTAAAACAATAATTCGAGGGAAAATGATCAGCATACAGATTTTAATACATTCTTGAAGTGATCGAGTTACAGGCTATACGGGATAGAATATATTTGTCACGGTGATTGTTCGATTTTCACTGACTAGCCTTTGTTGCTTGTCCTTTCTAAATAAGTATCTGAGTTTAACACAAAACGGAAGCTCCCGATTTGCTTGCAAGCGCTGTTCCCTTTGCGGAGCCGTTTCTTCGGCACGCTTCTCTTTATGATGCTGTCGATCATAACAGGATTGTCGCCTTTTCTCGAGACAAATTAGGCGCTGTTCGCTCGTTTCACGATTTCGCCTTGCTCGTGCCTGTTCCCTTCTTATTTGAAGACGAGCTTCGCAAGACTGTTGTGTTTCAAGTTTTCCAGTTTTTAAGTTTTCCATTTTCGTGAACGCAGCTACGATATATTGTTGCTTCGTTCAAATCTAATTGCTTCGCTCAAATTCCGAGTAAAACTACAAACAGTGCACACGTGATCGACCCGGCCTTTGTTATTGGTTATGCAGGATAACCGCTCCTAAAGTCGTACGCCAGATTAGGGACTTTAAGATGCAGGACGCGAGAGGACGACGGTGACGTCGGTGAAACAATAGAACTAATCACAGAAGACAAAGAAGCACGTGAATATCTGAAATTGACATGTTCTCGGTTTCGCCGTGCTGTCGCGTGCGACTTCAAATGCTTCTTTTTTACGTCGTTGTCAGGACGTGGACGACAGTTCGATAAAATAACGGCAGTCGTTCTTCTTAGTAAAAAACGATGAAATCAATAGAACTGGGCAAAAACGGAACAAATTGAGCAACCTAAGAATAGGCAAACTTACAAAGACATAGGGAAAACAGATACTATTTTTTGTTTCCTCGCGTTGCCGTCGCCGTCCTAGGTTTCTTAAACTCCCTAATGACTGACAGACGAACGTTAAATTTCGAGATGGCGACAGGCTTGGAGTCCCCAAGTTAGGCGATATTAATGCATTAGCGCCGTGATTATTACCCTCACTTCGCTTCGCTCGGGGAAAAATGGGGTTAGGGTGCTTGTTTCCGCTATCAAACCTGAGTGCTCCAGGGGATACGAGTTGAATATTTGTTTGTTTATGTGGATTTGTTGTGCGCCGCAGAACTTAAACGGTTTAAATTCTGTCAGCGCTTGTTGACACGGAGTCCTGGCTACAAAACCTGAGTGCTCCAGGGATGCGAGCCATACAAAACTCGCATCCTTCCTGGCAGCTATATTTAATAAACGTGAAGCTGGTCCACTATCGCGCGCGGAACATCCAGGAAATTCGCATCAAATCAAATTCGCTATAAATCGCTATAAATGTAGCATCTTGCTATGCGTTGAGTGACAAGAAACTGAGGCATAATAACTATCTGGCAAATCTGAATAATCATAACTTTGATGCATATTTAAATTTTCCTACTGGCTTTTGTCAAACTGTGAAACAGGATTTCTATTTGTTTGACAAGATTTATATCAGTTCGGAGGCGGGACTAGTTATATGCGTATTACATACTGACGCTGAGACTTGCAGTGAATTAGTGCACAAAAATGCGTCTTCTTTAACAAGAACTTGATCCATAAAAAAGAGTCATGAAAAGGCATAACATCATTTGCTTCTCAATTTTTGGCTATCATAAATGTCTATCATTCCTCCAGTTTCTGGCCTACAGCTCTTGGCTATAATATGGTTCAACAGCCAAGCTCTTCTTCTTCTTCTTCCAGTAAAACTCACCTCCTTATTACTTCTTTCTTGTGCACATCTCTGAAACCCGATCCGACTTTTGCTGGAATCTCTGTGTAAGAGGGGTCGAAGTAAGGAAATCGGTTCATGTGTACTTTAGCTGCCGTCGGCCGACGTATCGGTCGACTATGTCGGCCGATGCATTGGCTGACGCGTCGGTCGACAGTCGGCCGACTGTCAATGGCGAAACCGACCGACAAGTCAACCGATACGTCGGCCGACGATCGGTCGGCAGTCGGCAGGAAATGCCTAAAGGCCCGTTTACACATGCGATTTTTGATGCGATTTTAATGCGATTTTAGTGCGATTTTAGTGGCGATTTTCGATGCGATTTCAAATCGCATGTGTAAACTACCTGCGATTCCATGGCGATTCCATGGCGATTTCATGGCGATTTGTCGCCGAGAAATCGCCGCTGTTTCGAACCTGCTCGAATTTAGATACAATTTTGAGGCAAAAAGCTTCTTTGCCCTACCCCCCAAGGGTGTTTTGTCGCGACAGGAAACAATATGGCGGATAAAGTTCTGATTGTAACAACACTTGTGACAAAGCCAACGCCAACGCAAAGAAGCGAAAAAAACTATTTGGACAGTTGAAGAGGAGGAGCTCATGATTAGCCGCTGGGGAGAGGCGGATAGCTTATTTAAGACCAGTTCGGCAGACTACAAGCGGCACGAAAAAAGAGCCGCTGCAAGAGTAGAAATCAGGCAAGCCCTGCAGTCGCAATTTGGGAGCAGTTTTACTATCCAAACTTTTCGCTGCTTTTGACGTTTTTGGCGGCGAGCAACTAAAACAGCATTTATACACAAGCAGGCGGTAGCTATGGCGTCACGCGCGAAGTTCGTGAAAGATGGAGGATGAAGAAGATGAAACGAGGGACATAGCTACCGCTTGCTTGTGTGTAAATGCTGTTTTAGTTGCTCGCCGCCAAAAACGTCAAAAGCAGCGAAAACTTTGGATAGTAAAAATGCTCCCAAATTGCGACAGCAGGGCTCGCCTGATTTCTTCTCTTGCAGCGGCTCTTTTGTCGTGCAGCTTGTAGTCTGCCGAACTGGTCTTAAATAAGCTATCCACCTCTCCCCAAAAGCTAATCGCTCCTCCTCTTCAACTGTCCAAATAGTTTTTTTCGCTTTTGTGTTTTTCTTTGCGTTGGCGTTGGCTTTGTCACAAGTGTTGTTTACAATCACAATTTCATCCGCCATATTGTTTCCTGTCGCGACAAAACACCCTTGGGGGGTAGAGCAAAGCAGCTTTTTGCCTCAAAATCGCCGCAAAATCGCATCTAAATTCGAACAGGTTCGAAACAGCGGCGATTTCTCGGCGACAAATCGCCATGGAATCGCAGGTAGTTTACACATGCGATTTGAAATCGCATCGAAAATCGCCACTAAAATCGCACTAAAATTGCATCAAAATCGCATCAAAAATCGCATGTGTAAACGGGCCTTAAGAAGGACCGTACTATTATCGCAATTAATACTATTAGGCGATACTATTTTATAAGACAATTATTAGTAATAGAAGTTTGGTACTTCTGCTTTGCTGTTTGTATTGAGTTATGGCTTGAAATATTTGTAACATGCTTTGACCGTACATTTCACTGATTGGTAAAGACTTGCAAACGTACATCGTTTGGGAACACGCTTGAAGCGTCCAGCGGACAGCCAGCCATTAAATTCACATCTCTGTCAGTGTTGTTTAGGGTTTAATTTCTGTGTTAAAGGCATTATGAAAAAATATATCGCACTGATAGTCCGTGGATTCACTTCCAAGTGGCCCTGTACGAACCGAACAATTAACTCGCTTGGCGGTCGACAGTCGACAGCTTTTGGAGAGGAAACTGTGGCTTGATTCCGAAACGTTTTCGATTTCTGCCTGGTTTTCCTCTCCTGCACAGAGCTTTCAGGCGGCTCGCCCAAGCTTTTGGAGAGGAAACTTTAGCGTATTTATTCCGAAATGTGAGCGAAATGTTTTCGAATTTCTCGGCCTGGTTTTATTCACCGCGGAAACATTTGAAAAACTGTGGCCGCGGTTACGCGGTTACGCTTGCGCAGTAGTCCGTAGGAGTGACGCTTTTATTATCCCAAAACATCCACTTCTTGCTGAAGTGAACGCGCTCAAATATCGGACCCTGCTGAGAATTTTGGCACCTTCAATGTTAGATACAGCAGGAGGGCGAAAGAGTGAAGCTCGTCATGCTAAATTTGGCTTCACTTCCATACAATGTTCCTTCACAAAGATTCGTGCCGAAACACACACTTCCTCAGAACATTGCAGCACTAAGATTCTGTCGGGTCAGGTAATAACCGAAGTTGTAAAATATATATCCGAAATTATAGTATTTCGCAGTAATAGTTATGGGGCGCCAAGTGTAAAAATATTATTTAGCGAAATTTCGGCGCTTTTTTCGTTATTTAAGCTACAAAGGTTTGACATTTATAAATAACTGCAAAGTGTACCACGTTCGTGTTCTTGACATTTACACATCGCAAAACATTATCAGAAGAGCAAACGTGTTATTTACATATCACGAGTAGATGCCTGGACACTGAAATTGAGATATATAAATCACCCGTAAAATGAAGGATGCGATATATAAATGTCTACCGCAGAACATGTGACTCTCTTGCGATTTATAAATCGCAAGAACAAATGTGCCAATTATATATCGCATTGTGCGATTTATATTTAACAAATAAACCAGCTTCAAGCGTGCTCCGTTCAGAAATAAAGCACGCAGCAAGTGACGAGAGCACGAAAGAAGTGTAGGGAGAAACGCGAGCCGAAGGCGAGCGTTTTTCCCCACTTCTTGAGTGCTCTCGGCACTTGCTAAGTGCTTTATTTCTGAACGGAGCACGCTTGAAGCTGGTTTATTTGTTTTATAACATAGAACTTCAAAACTTTCACAATAAAGCTGTCTTTATTCATCAAAATGTTGGAATGCTAACAGCGATGAAAAAATAGATTCTCCTAAACGGCTCGGCGGTCCGAATTGCCAAGTCAGTACAGTTTCGCTTCAATTTTTCAACCAGGCCGTCTGTTCTATAAAATTAGACAACATCTCACAGTAAAGAACTATATTTCCTGTAGAACTTTGGACTACAAGTACATGAAATCATACAGTCGGCTAGTGCATAAAATGCAAATTTGAAGGGAATCAACAAATGCTCCAACGGCCGACTCGAAAATTGTGTGAATGAAAACTTACCGATTTCTTGACTCTACCTCGTAGTACAATCATTTGAAGTCCGTCCGAAAATTCTTCAATCATTTTTTGCAGTCACATCGTCGGAAATTCTTTCTCTTGCATCACTACAAACACGTCTGTTCGTCTGTCTTCGCCGTTCATGTTCAGTGATTGCTCACGGCTGATCTTCTTCAGCTGAATGATTTGCTCTCTCCTTCCTTGTTGAAGCATTCAACTCCATTCAAACAAACCACTGATGTAATTGTGACTCCCAAATATGCTGTACTTAGGGACAGTGCTTAAACCGAGTCGCTTTCCACGACGCTGACAAGAAACTTGCCGTTCTTCGACATAGATTTTCCCTCTCCAAACTGTTGAAGTGTTTTTTGATGAGGTCACGTTCTTTATCGATTCACGGTGAATCGTACTAGCCGGTGCCTTCACTTAAAGACAAATTTTATCTCGAAGTTGGGCATTGGTGACTCCATTCTCGCATTATTTTCTCTTTTTTGCCAGAGGATGACGTAAGCGTGGTTTATAACTTATAAACCACGGGTAAGTGTGGTTTATACTCTGGCAAACCACGGTTTTCGACCAATCAGCGCGCGGCTAGTATCGTGACTATGTTATAAATCGCAATGTGCGATTTATATATTGCAGTGTGCGATTTATATATCGCAGCGTGCGATTTATATATCGCAACTTGCGATTTATAAATCGCACGCTGCGATTTATATATCGCAATGTGTGATTTTTATATCGCATTGTGCGATTTATATATCAGTCGCAACTTGCGATTTATAAATTCCAATGTGCGATTTATATATCGGACTGTACGATTTATATTGCGCAACTGTGCAATTTAGGATTACAAAACAAATGCGACTAAGGCTCGTCAGGGCTACATTTGGAATCGAAATTGGCATCTGTATGGCGGACAGAGAGAACCTGACGCGAAGACTTTCTGAAGCTGCTTCAAGAGCAATCACAGAGGCCCTTACTTTGGAAGATCAGGTAAGGCCCGTGCAAGGTTTCAACTAATTCGCCCATATCATTTTTTTATTTGATTTACTGCATTCATACTATACGGTAGGAGAATCGAGTGTCTCAAATGTCTGATACAGTACATAACGAAGCAAGGAAGGAGACTTGGTTATTAATATAAAACGCATTACTCTCGCCGAACAGATTTCTCCATGAGGAAAAATCATGTTTCTGGATTATCCTTGCTGGTTTCAGTAGTTTTGACATAAATTTGGTGTACTGACAAAGATTAAAGCGATACTGAAGAACATGCTATTTGCTATCCCAACAAACCCTTCCACATGTACAAGTCCCTGATACTCCCAGCCCGTTACACGAGGAGGCTGTTATCCAATTACAGCGTGCCATTGACCCCCTCGGACCTGAGAGTGGTAAAGTCCTTGTAAATTACCACTCTCAGCTCTCGCACTTTGAGGTCTCAGCTCAGTGGAAGACCCTGAGGAAGGTGCACGATTCTGGTTGGAAAAGGATAAAACTCAGTAACAATTATGTATGGGAAAACAATTCGACGAAAGCATTACCTGATCTTCGGATGTGCGATCAAGGGCCTCTGTTATAGCTCTAGAAACAGCAGCGGAAAGCCGTCTCACCAGGTCCTCTCTGTTTGTCATGACGCGAAAATGATTTTCCGCCGACTTCCCGCCAAAATGACAGCAATTTTAGGCGTTTGGGCCTGGGAGTGAGGTTGCACGCTGACCTCATGTGAGCGATCATCATATCGGTTTCGCAATCATAAATTGCACACGCTAAATAATATTTTTACACTTGGCGCTGTGATATATAAATCGCACAATGCGATTTATAAATTGCAAGTTGCGATATATAAATCGCACGCTGCGATATATAAATCGCACACTGCGATATATAAATGGCACATTGCGATTTATAAATCGCAAGTTCCGATATATAAATCGCACGCTGCGATATATAAATCGCACAATGCGATATATAAATGGCACATTTGTTCTTGCGATTTATAAATCGCAGAAGAGCCACATTTTCTGCGGTTGACATTTATATATTGCATCCTTCATTTTACGGGTGATTTATATATCTCAATTTCAGTGTCCAGGCATCTACTCGTGATATGTAAATAACACGTTTGCTCCTCTGATAATGTTTTGCGATTTGTAAATGTCAAGAACACGAACATGGTACACTTTGCAGTTATTTATAAATGTCAAACCTTTGTAGCTTAAATAACGAAAAAATCGCTGAAATTTCTGCGTGAGTCTGCCCGGAGTTCTGTCTTGTGTTCTCCTAACAAATCTTAATTTAGCTTCGAACCATTCCCTTTGCCGCAATGAGTAAAATACATTAAGCTGCCTGCAATGTCCAAACATCGATCAGTTTTGAAAATTAAACTTAATCTTTCGCTATGACTATATAAACCTTTGGGCGTGCGCGAGTTTACAAGTAACCATGTTATGATTAGATAATACTATACGCGGGCCGAGGGCTAGACCTTTGACAAGTACCCTGGGCTTCGTTCGCGAGGTGATCTCGCAGTAATATAGTTCGCTCAAAACCACCGATTGAACGGATCTGGCCGTCACACAAAAAGAGCCACAATCACTTCAACATATAATTTTTACAGCTATGAGCCATACTTCAAGAAACATAAGTCTAAACTAATATATCTACCCATCCTGAAATTTGCAGCTAAACAATTCCAGAGCAAGATCCGGCCACAAAACCAAACATGTGGCCAGAACGTACACATGGGAAATCGGCCCGAATAAATCTCGCGGATTAACTAAAATAGCGATAGCTTACCCTCAACCGATTATACCACTACACAAGTGATTCGCTAGCCTTCTCAATCCTGCCTCTTGTCCTTCCCGCGTAAAAAGTAATGCCCCGCGAATGTAATTTTATTCTTAAAACAGGAACTGGATGCTATCATGCTGATTTCATGACAGCTGAGAGTTGCCTGATGTGGATGAGCCTGATTGAATCGACTATACCGCGGGACATTTTTCACTGATAATTAGCCTTGAAACAGTCTTTTGTAAGATTTTGATAACGGCTCCAGCATCTAATTTGAATTTCGGATCTAGAAAAATTGATTTTCGATTCGGCACATTGTCTGCAAGCAGCTGATTCAGTCATAAAACTCGATAACGTGACATAACAGGGAAGAGCTCGCTGACTTTAACAGGCTTTGATTGAACGGACATATTATAGTTTTTTGATTGCGGTACATAGAAACCATTCATTGAATTTTTCGGCGACTACCTGCTGTAATGTTCTCAGGAAGTGCATGTTTCGACACGAATCTTTGTGAGGAAATATTGCACGGAAGTGAAGTTGAATCAATGACATTGTTTGTGACAGGCGGAAAACTAATAAGATTTTTTTTACTGGACGTCAAGCTCTTTCGTTAGATGCTGACTGATAATTTTCGCCACATAAGCGCGACTTCTGTTATAGAGTGAGAAAGGCACCCCAGAGCACGATTGCCGGCTAAAATTACAATTTCTAATTCAGGACAAATTGATTATCGGCACACCGGCTGTGCTAATGGTTGAAGTTTACACCTCTGTCATTCATACCAAGCAGACCGCACTCCACGGGCGGTGGGGACAAATTGTCCCTACTGAAAGGCCGTTGTCAAGGCGTGCGGCTCGTCATGGTGATAGCAGACTCTTATAAAATAAGTTATTTCCTTAGGAACATTGTTCAGTCTTTCAGTGTTTTAGGAAAGAAAGAAATTTGAAGTTATCCTTTGTCGCATTTTGATAAATGGATACATTCTGTATTTCGACATTGCCGAATATAATCAGTTCCGAGCCAACTAAGGCTCCGGTCGCACTCGTAACTTTAACGACATCAATATCGATATTTGCCATCATTTGAAGTGCAAACAGCGCTTGTCACCAGAAATATATGTTAGCAAGTTGCTACCAAACATTAAAGAAAACGTCGTATTGCTCTCGATGCTGAGTTATCATCGACTAAACTTTCTAGTGCGACCCGGCCCTAAATAAACTCGTCTCAATTGCTGTTGTAACGGGACTGGGGGGCCAGCTGTAGTAAATGCAGATTCTTCCAACCTTATGTAAATGAGTGCTATTTTATTTATAACACACATCACTCAGACATTTCACATGAAAACAACTTCCAACTACTAAAGAAGAAAAGTTATTCAGTGCAGGATGCATCACAGTTCAGGCAAATTTCACGGAGCAAGCTAACGAAAAGTCCAATATAGAAGTTCTCCTGAAACTATGAAAGAGTCACTGCAAGTCTTCAAGCTTTGTTGCGTACATAGATCTCGGAATATCAAGTACTAGCTATTCACCTCCCGGCGGCTTCCGGTAAAACAAAATGGTGCGCGAACCCAAAATTTGCCCACTTTCGTCGGAAATAAAATAGCTATTTGGGAGTTGGCTATTAAACTTGTGTGGTATATACTAAAACAATTATTCACCGAAGTGGAGGTGAATAGCGGTGGAATGATAATAACAATAAGAAAATGAAGAAGAAGAATAGCAATAATGATGACAATAACTACTAACATTTGTACAGAATCCAAACATACTATTTTTATTCTTATTCGTACTTCTAAGTTTCTCGCTTGGCTTAAAGTCCCATCTACACAAAAATATTTCAAAAAAAAAAAAACTCGCGATGCCATCTTCGATGCTATTTTAAAAATGATCGCCCTGAAGAATAATCGAAGTGTTTCGTCCACACGATCGTTTTGCTTCTTTTTACTACACGAGCGAATGAAAGCAAAAACAAAACATACTTTTAGAGCCGTTTGCAAATGATAGTCCAAAGTAAGTCGTGTGCATGATTGCTTTTGGTTTCGCGTTTGCTGCGCTTTCGTACTGCATGGTCGAAACAAGTTTCGTGGCACTAACTCTTAGCCAATCAGGAGCAAAAACAAAACCTGATTGCAATGTTCTCAAATAAAGCCCTTTTCGGATGACGGTCAAAAGTAATCACGTGGTTGCTTCGGTTTTCGTTTTGCCATGCTTTCCGATTGGTTCAAACAAGTTTATCGACATTTTTGGCCAATCAAAAGCAAAATTTAATCTCACACAAGAGAACAAGTGGTGATGGCGCTTCCTCGCAATTCTGATTGGTTTCTTCTTCAAAGTAAAACCAAACGCGGATAACTTGCCTTCTGATTGAGTCTGATTGGTGGAAAGTGTTTCTTACAGCCTCTGTGATTGGCGGTGTACTTGCTTTGGTTTTGCATGGTTTTCGACAGTCATCCGAAAACGGCTCGGGTAAAGCAAGTAACCTGTAGTTGCTTGATTTCTTCTTTTTGTGTAGACGGGATATAAAACTGAACACGTAACAAACGTTTGCGTTTTCAAATAAACGTTCTCAGTAGTTCCACAGCTGGGAGCCGGAATGGCTCCAGTGAGTGGATTCTAACTGTGCAAGTCTTTTAATAAAATCTTTTACTCTTGAGAGTGATCAACTGATGTTCTCCTTCAGTGTCTCACCAAATATATATTATACTGTATGGAACTACTGATAGTTTACTCAAACGGAAGCTGATCCAGTTCTGAATTCTCATTACATCACTTACGCTTACATCACTTGAAGAGTTTCTATCTAGAACTCAGGAGTGAGAGTATTAGAGCCTCCGAATGGTCATCCCTACCTTCGTGCTCAGGTAGGATCAGAACGAGTTTAACATGTCAAAATAAATATGTTGTTGACGACACAAAATAATCCCAGCAAAGCACCGCCAAACAAAACTGTACTTATGTACTGGAGCGAGTGTTAAATAAGTGCCTTGATACGCGAGTTACTTTCAAACTTAAAATGACGTTCCTCTGCGCTGTCGATCCTGGTGAGGCTCTTTCTCTTATTACAGGGTCGGCTCCATGCGCCTAGTGTAATCTCTTTCTCTTTCTGTCTCTGTATAGCCTTCATTTCTGTAGCCTTCATTTCAGCATAGGCCAACGGTGCTCTGACTTCTTGACGGGTTTAGCGAGACCCGAATTAAACTCTCTTTACAGGTCTGTGTTCTTCTTATAAGAGGAGCCTTTTGAAAGAAACTGAAGATAAGGCAAGGCTAATATTAATAACAATGTAAACATGAACATATATACAAATGCATTCTCAATTTAGCCTCATTATTGTGTTGTCATACAAAAACTTAGCTTGTTATACTATGTCATATAGTCAGGAAATGGGACATTTTACACGATTACAGTCCAAGCTCTCCGGACAGACACTCTCGTAAGCGGACAGCTTTACTTACGGACGCCTCTACAAAAACCCCGTTTAAGTTCTAGCTCAGTCAAACTCTGTATTTGCACATTTTCGTAAGCGGACAGTTCTAGTTACAGACATTTTTTCTGCTTCCCAAGGTGTCCGCTTATGGGAGCTTTAACTGTAGTCTTCTGCAAATTTGCACTCACCGTTTTGACCAGAACAAACGTCCGTCCCGGAGGGGCATGCGCAGATGGCGCCAGATGGCTTGAACAGGCATAAGTGACTACATCCTCCGTTGTTATGATTACACGGGTTAATGCCTACAGCGAACAGAAAGAAGACCATCAGCAACAAAAAAACACTGTGGTGTCTCATCTTTAGTATGTGAGCTCATGTAACGGGTCACTAGCTGAGCGACATTATTTAGTTTAGAAAGTAATTCATCAATCAGGTTGCTAATGGCAAACTATTACTATCATTCAAAATTGTCTGATATTAATATAATAAACTTGTGAACGCAAGGGTATCTCCTAGAAGGTTCGCAATATAGCTTCATAAGATCTCCTGCTTCAAAATTATAGTAAAATTTAAAATGAAATTCTTTTAACAATAACAGGTTTGAAGCAAAGTAACAATAAATATTAAATTAAAATTAAGGTAATATCTTTCATTTTATGTTACAAACTAAATAATTTGGACTTGGCGTTTTACATTTAAACAAACCACAAGAAACATACCAAGCGGGAGGTCTAAATTGACAGCTTGTAGTCTCAAAAGGTCTGGCAGCTTCTTTAGCAGACGCACGTCCTGTCCGGTGTGTTTGTTTGCGCTACTAAGTGAGTTTTCTAACCAGTCCGTCCAGTAGAGGCGATCCCCCAAAACACCAAGACCGAACACTCCATCCAGACCAGACTTCACAATAACGCGACGATGGCTGCCATCCATGTCCATAACCTCTATTTTATCGAGCGTCGTATCTCCCCAGTAGATTTTTTGTTCCCTGTGATCGATGGCCAACGTACTTGGATTCGATATGTTGCTACTCACAAGGACACGTCGATTGCTCCCGTCAAGGTCCGCGCGTTCAATCTTTGGGTGCTCGCCCCAGTCTGTCCAAAACATGTACCTGAGAACCGAAAACAAAAATATTTAATTCGAGCTGCATTATTTTGTTGAAACCAGCGTTTGAATTAATTTCAATAAATATATTTGACAAGGGAAGTGTGGTGGAATTTTTTGTAAATTTCCTATTTACCCCTGATGTCCAGGATGGACTCCCCCAGTAACTTACCCCTGATGGCCAAGATATATTCCCCGAGTAATTTACCCCTGATGTCCAAGATGGACTTCCCCAATAATTTACTACTTATGTCCAAGATGGACACCCCCAGTAATTTATCTCTGACGGCCAAAATGGACTATCCTAGTAATTCTCCTGATGGCTAAGATTGGTTCAATTAGCATAAAGCAGTACCACTGTGGCCATAGTGGACTCCCCTAGTAATTTTCCCTGGTTGCCAAGTTCGACTCGTGTCATTTTCCTTAGCATACACTCGCTCGCGCTTTGATCAAATGTCAAAATCCCTTACTGGTGCTCTTACCCTGTGGCAGGACTCACAACAATCTCTCCTGGCTCGTCCAAGTTGTCTTCGATCAGAGTTTTCTTCGAAGAACCATTGAGCCGGCTTACTTGAATTTTATCCACTCCAGTGTCCATCCAGTACAGATTCCGCGCTATCCAATCCACTGCTACGCCGACTGGTAATTGTATGCCACTTGACACGACAGTTTCAACATCTGATGACAAAGCAGTTGCATGAATTGGTCATCATTCACTATAAATGAGAGAGACTGGACACTACTAATACGATTGGTGGAGCTGAAAGCACATACAAAGGCGTGTTAGAGAAATTGATGGAAAACTTATAATATCAAACCTGGTATACGGTAACCTTGTAAAAACGTTAGGACCTTGAAAACTAAACTCGCACTCTGTAGCAACTTTGGCAAACTAAATAACATTTACTGGCTACACTTGCACTAAGATTAGTATTTGGAATGTATGTGGCCCTTTGACTCGCCCCAAAATACTGTGTAGAGCCGTTTTCGGATGAGTGTCGAAAACCAAATCCAAAGTAATCACACAGGCCAATCACAGAGACTGAGAGAAAACAGTTCAGCCAATCAGAAGCCAAAGTAATTCACGTTTGGTCTTGCGTTTGGTTTTACTTTCCAATCAGCAATGCGAGTACACGCCATCGCTTGCGTGAGAAGTGTTTGGTTTTGGTTTTGGTTTTGTTCCTGATTGGTCGAGAAGGCTGCCAAACTTGTGTGGACCAATCAGAAAGCGTAGCAAACGCAAAACCAAAGCAATCGCACGATTACTTTCGACAGTCATCCGAAAACAGCTCTAAAACTCACTTTGTCCGTTCATGTTTGCCCTCTTGATATCAAGCTCGTATTCGTCGCTCCAATACACGTACCTATCCACCGGATCAAAGCTGAGCCCAGCGGCGCGCTTGATGCCGGGGATAGGCAGCACGACATTTGTGCGATCAGAAGTATCCAGAGAAATGCGTTGGATATCCAGACCCCTGCTGAACAGGATAAACTTGTGTGGTCCTAACGCAGAGAGAAATAGGCAGCAAAGTTCTTTAGTGTCATCACAAGCAGCCGGATCTTAGACCCTGTTCTTGTTGAAGCTTCTCTCTAATTGTGTACTTGAGACAACAAATACGCAATATATTGCAGTCTACGATTGTGAACATTATCAATTAAAGAAGGTCACATGATTGGTAGAAAGTAACACACAGACCTTGATCACAATTCTTCAAAGAAAGTCACGTGATTGGTAAGAAGTAATAAACATACCTTCATCACAATTCTTCCCGTCAGGTAAAAGTTTCATTCCAGTTGGGCATGCGCATGACTTCGCTCGAGGGGCCAAAAGACAGAGATGAGAACAGTCGCCATTGTTGGTGTGACAGGGGTTGAGAGCTGTCAAAAAGTAAAAAATCCTGTAAGATGTTTACAGATAGTCTGCAGAGCTTATAAGGATGTTGGTCATACGTTTGTTGCAAACAAGCATACTTACCAGGGGAGAGTGGGGGCTGACGATGCTTCTCGTAAACGTGAATGCCCATTGGTTCATTAATTCTTGACTTGACTCTCTCAAACGTCAGTGCTGAAGTGTTGAACGCATGAATTGACTTCGTTTCCCAGTCCGTCCAATAAATGACGCTTCCATGCAGAGTCAGCGAATAGGGGTGAGAAAGGACGTCACTTAGTAACGTCTGACGATTGGAGCCATCGTAGCTGGCGCGTGAAATAAGACGGAGCGTCGTGTCGGTCCAGTATATCGTCCTGGCATCGTAGTCAATAGTCAGACCGCTAGGTAGCGCGATGTTCTTAGAGATAATCACTCTTCGGTCGCTACCGTCCATTCCCGCTCGTTCGATTTTGGCGTTCGCCCCACAGTCAGTCCAGAATATGTATCTGAAATCGCGAAGTAATAAGAGTAAGAATAAAGAATAAGAATATTTATAACCAGGGATACTTCCTCACAAAAGTGATTTACAGAATGGTCTTGGGTTATACATTTTACAAATATATATCCAAGACTGGATCTGTATAAAAATACTAAGTTAAAATTAATAACAACTAAATTATTTTAAAATATTACAGCTGAATGAAAGTGCAACCAAGAGATGGCGTTTGGACAAAAAAGTATAATATAATTAAATAAGTAAAATATAATTTATATGTGCACACATAGCAGTTTATGCAGGCTGAAATGCACTACGAACTTATTCAATATACACAATCATATACTATCACTAACTAACTATTAACTATTAACTATTATTATTTAATTTAATTATTTAAAATAAATTAATTATTATTAACTATTTTGTTCGCTTGCTGTTTTTGTTTATTAAGAGTTGTTTTGCTGTTCCTTACCCCTCACGTGGATCCACAGCGACTGCTCTGGGCTTGCCAAGATTCTCCCAGACCAAAATTTTCCTTTGCATTCCGTCATAAGAGGAAACTTCGATCCGATTGGCTTCCGTGTTGGAGTCCCAGATGTCGGTCCAGTAAAGTTTTTTCGTTATCCAGTCGACTGCTATCCCTTCAGGCCTCTTCAGTCCAACTGAAACGACCTCCTGTACTTTCCTGTCTTTGGAATGTATGTAAGCTTTCTTGATTTTCTCTGACTGGGCGTCCGTCCAGAACACGAGCCCTTGCTCATAGTCAAAGTCGAGTGCTACAGCGTGGTCGAGCCCGTTAATCACTAACTTTTCGTCATATTGTCTGTTGTTTTTGGGAGTTATTCTCTGTTTGATGGTCTTGATGTTTTGGCGGTCGGTGTACATCAATGTTGGGAAATGGACTGTGACAAAGAAGGAGAAGATCAATTTTAGCCCTAGTGCAGACTAACCATAATCCTAACCCCTGACGTGACTACTGTGAGATCCCAGCATTTTTTGTCCAAGATTGAAGAAGAAATACAAAGGGGTAAGAAAGAATGTTTGATCATGAATAGGTCAAGCAAGGTCAGTCAGAAAGAAAGACGTTTAGTGCCTCAGGGTGACACAAAAAGAATCGTGACATATCAAGCGTGACACTTACCACGTCCCCTGTCCACTTGACGGACGCTACCCCCTTCCGTGACACATCGAGCACTTGTAGGAGTACTGAGGCACATGTGGCGGCACCACCCACCCTTGCACGGGTTGGATCCTAGAGGTTAGGGAGGACAGAATTATGATCAAAGAACGAACATAATTTTTCATCGATCGCTACTAATACAAAGAATAGGGATCCAAAAGCTGTCGTGACATGTTTTTAGTCACGTGCTCAATCTTGGGCCACGTGACTTCTAGTTACAAAAGGAACCTTTGACATCAGGAATATCTTAATCCTTTCTCTTCAAGCCTTTCGCCAACCAATTGCAGGGCTTTTAATAAAAGCTTGAGTAAATCGCTGGTTCTAACTTAATACATATATTAACATATATTAACCCTTTCACTCCCAAGCTCAAAATACAAATTCTCCCAACCATAAAATAAGAAAATGTATGAGTGATGAAAAGAGAATTTATGGTTTAATCAGCTGTCATTTGAACAAGTTATCAAATGCCAAATTCTTCATACTGTATGATATATCTCTGGTGGGAGACTGAAAAAGAGAAAATTGAAGTTGATCACTCTCAGGAGTGAAAAGGGTTAGCCCTTTCAACCCCAGGAGTGATCAACTTCAATTTTCTTCCTTCAGTTTCTCACCAGAAATATGTTAGAGTAAGAAGAACTTGGCTTTTGATAGCTTGCTCAGATGAAAGCTGATTAAACTATCAACTATCACTATATTACTCATACATTTTACTCTTAAAAGGTTGAGAGAATCTGCATTTTGAACTTGGGAGTGAAAGGGTTAAGTAAGTGGTGACCTTACCTAGTGCCATGCTTAAATTCACGGCTTTCAATCCCATCAGTTCCAGTTTTTTATCAATGACTTTTCTTTGATTGTGTCCGGTCAGCTTGTCCACACAGACGAGTGCCCCAGTTTGCCAGTCTGTCCAGTACAGACGATCTCCCAACACGCTAACACTGAAAGGGTGTGGGACACCCTTTACCACAACAATTCGATTGCTTCCATCTATGTCCATGACTTCGACTTTATCAAGCTTGGCGTCAGACCAGTAGATCTTCTGTTCGCTGTAATCGATGGTTAGACCATTTGGCCAAACTATGGCGCTTTGGACTATCGCGATTCGTTTGCTTCCGTCCAAATTAGCACGCTCAATCTTGGGAGTTTTTCCCCAGTCATTCCAGTACATGTATCTGATTAAAAAACAACAACAGCTAATTAAATTTTACATCAGATCCTACAAAAATTAAGCATATGTGTATGTCACGTGATTGGGTGTCGTTTCATCAGCCAATCACCACTCTAAATTTAATTAGGAAGGTCCATAAATCATTGCGATCTTGTAGCATGAGGAACCATAACAAGTCGGCCATGTTTGAGACTGACCTCTTATTTCTACAATTGAAACAAATTTGATGGGAAAACATGTCTCAAAGAAATTAAACCAAAAGGCAATCAAGGCTTCTGCTTACCCTTTCATGGGGTCTACAGCAATCGTTCTGGGCTCGTCAAGGTCTTTACGTAGGAGCACTTTCCTTATGGAGCCATCTGCTTTACTGACTTCAATCATGTTAGAACCGCTGTCTGTCCAATAGATATTCCTTGCAATCCAGTCGACTGCGATTCCCTCGGGTTTCATCAGGCGTTGTGACGCAACAATTTCCACAGCTAGAGATATATCTGTTCCAGTAGGAGATAAAGAAAGCTAAGAAACGTTATGCAACGAAAGGAAAAAGCATGCTGGCATATGCACAACAAAAGTACTACTGTGCTAGCAGTGTTTCTTGAAGTCCATCGCAAGCCTAGAACGATGAGAAACAGGGAGACAGAGACAGAGAAAAAGGTAGCAACCAATCAAAAGAGGCCTTGATTTCACCCACATAAATGAACTTTGCACTAACTCTCAGAGCTGGATAAGTAAACAGAACGGGAAATGCAGTGATCATCAGACTTACTTGTCCCATAAATAGGTGCCCGCTTGATATTCTTCTGAACGTTGTCTGTCCAATAGACATACTTATTAACCGGATCAAAGTCCAGTGCATGTGCCCCGTCTATTCCAGTAATAGGAAGTGTAGTATCAGTCTGTTCAGGATTGCCGAGTGAAATGTAATGCAATCCAGTTCTTTTCGCGTAAAGGAGAAACTGCGTTGGTACTGCAAGACAAAGTAGTAAAAAAGGACAGTCAAGGACGACAACGGCAATGTTGGATAAATCATAGCCTTCCCCGCATAGGTCACATGATTGGTAGAAAGTAACACACAGACCTTGATCACAATTCTTCAAAGAAAGTCACGTGATTGGTAAGAAGTAATAAACATACCTTCATTACAATTCTTCCCGTCAGGTAAAAGTTTCATTCCAGTTGGGCATGCGCATGACTTTGCTCGAGGGGCCAAAAGACAGAGATGAGAACAGTCGCCATTGTTGGTGTGACAGGGGTTGAGAGCTGTCAAAAAGTAAAAAATCCTGTAAGATGTTTACAGATAGTCTGCAGAGCTTATAAGGATGTTGGTCATACGTTTGTTGCAAACAAGCATACTTACCAGGGGAGAGTGGGGGCTGACGATGCTTCTCGTAAACGTGAATGCCCATTGGTTCATTAATTCTTGACTTGACTCTCTCAAACGTCAGTGCTGAAGTGTTGAACGCATGAATTGACTTCGTTTCCCAGTCCGTCCAATAAATGACGCTTCCATGCAGAGTCAGCGAATAGGGGTGAGAAAGGACGTCACTTAGTAACGTCTGACGATTGGAGCCATCGTAGCTGGCGCGTGAAATAAGACGGAGCGTCGTGTCGGTCCAGTATATCGTCCTGGCATCGTAGTCAATAGTCAGACCGCTAGGTAGCGCGATGTTCTTAGAGATAATCACTCTTCGGTCGCTACCGTCCATTCCCGCTCGTTCGATTTTGGCGTTCGCCCCACAGTCAGTCCAGAATATGTATCTGAAATCGCGAAGTAATAAGAGTAAGAATAAAGAATAAGAATATTTATAACCAGGGATACTTCCTCACAAAAGTGATTTACAGAATGGTCTTGGGTTATACATTTTACAAATATATATCCAAGACTGGATCTGTATAAAAATACTAAGTTAAAATTAATAACAACTAAATTATTTTAAAATATTACAGCTGAATGAAAGTGCAACCAAGAGATGGCGTTTGGACAAAAAAGTATAATATAATTAAATAAGTAAAATGTGCACACATAGCAGTTTATGCAGGCTGAAATGCACTACGAACTTATTCAATATACACAATCATATACTATCACTAACTAACTATTAACTATTAACTATTTATTATTATTAACTATTTTGTTCGCTTGCTGTTTTTGTTCATTAAGAGTTGTTTTGCTGTTCCTTACCCCTCACGTGGATCCACAGCGACTGCTCTGGGCTTGCCAAGATTCTCCCAGACCAAAATTTTCCTTTGCATTCCGTCATAAGAGGAAACTTCGATCCGACTGGCTTCCGTGTTGGAGTCCCAGATGTCGGTCCAGTAAAGTTTTTTCGTTATCCAGTCGACTGCTATCCCTTCAGGCCTCTTCAATCCAACTGAAACGACCTCCTGTACTTTCCTGTCTTTGGAATGTATGTAAGCTTTCTTGATTTTCTCTGACTGGGCGTCCGTCCAGAACACGAGCCCTTGCTCATAGTCAAAGTCGAGTGCTACAGCGTGGTCGAGCCCGTTAATCACTAACTTTTCGTCATATTGTCTGTTGTTTTTGGGAGTTATTCTCTGTTTGATGGTCTTGATGTTTTGGCGGTCGGTGTACATCAATGTTGGGAAATGGACTGTGACAAAGAAGGAGAAGATCAATTTTAGCCCTAATGCAGACTAACCATAATCCTAACCCCTGACGTGACTACCGTGAGAGAGATCCCAGCATTTTTTGTCCAAGATTGAAGAAGAAATACAAAGGGGTAAGAAAGAATGTTTGATCATGAATAGGTCAAGCAAGGTCAGTCAGAAAGAAAGACGTTTAGTACCTCAGGGTGACACAAAAAGAATCGTGACATATCAAGCGTGACACTTACCACGTCCCCTGTCCACTTGACGGACGCTACCCCCTTCCGTGACACATCGAGCACTTGTAGGAGTACTGAGGCACATGTGGCGGCACCACCCACCCTTGCACGGGTTGGATCCTAGAGGTTAGGGAGGACAGAATTATGATCAAGGAACGAACATAATTTTTCATCGATCGCTACTAATACAAAGAATAGGGATCCAAAAGCTGTCGTGACATGTTTTTAGTCACGTGCTCAATCTTGGGCCACGTGACTTCTAGTTACAAAAGGAACCTTTGACATCAGGAATATCTTAATCCTTTCTCTTCAAGCCTTTCGCCAACCAATTGCAGGGCTTTTAATAAAAGCTTGAGTAAATCGCTGGTTCTAACTTAATACATATATTAACATATATTAACCCTTTCACTCCCAAGCTCAAAATACAAATTCTCCCAACCATAAAATAAGAAAATGTATGAGTGATGAAAAGAGAATTTATGGTTTAATCAACTGTCATTTGAACAAGTTATCAAATGCCAAATTCTTCATACTGTATGATATATCTCTGGTGGGAGACTGAAAAAGAGAAAATTGAAGTTGATCACTCTCAGGAGTGAAAAGGGTTAGCCCTTTCAACCCCAGGAGTGATCAACTTCAATTTTCTTCCTTCAGTTTCTCACCAGAAATATGTTAGAGTAAGAAGAACTTGGCTTTTGATAGCTTGCTCAGATGAAAGCTGATTAAACTATCAACTATCACTATATTACTCATACATTTTACTCTTAAAAGGTTGAGAGAATCTGCATTTTGAACTTGGGAGTGAAAGGGTTAAGTAAGTGGTGACCTTACCTAGTGCCATGCTTAAATTCACGGCTTTCAATCCCATCAGTTCCAGTTTTTTATCAATGACTTTTCTTTGATTGTGTCCGGTCAGCTTGTCCACACAGACGAGTGCCCAAGTTTGCCAGTCTGTCCAGTACAGACGATCTCCCAACACGCTAACACTGAAAGGGTGTGGGACACCCTTTACCACAACAATTCGATTGCTTCCATCTATGTCCATGACTTCGACTTTGTCAAGCTTGGCGTCAGACCAGTAGATCTTCTGTTCGCTGTAATCGATGGTTAGACCATTTGGCCAAACTATGGCGCTTTGGACTATCGCGATTCGTTTGCTTCCGTCCAAATTAGCACGCTCAATCTTGGGAGTTTTTCCCCAGTCATTCCAGTACATGTATCTGATTAAAAAACAACAACAGCTAATTAAATTTTACATCAGATCCTACAAAAGTTAAGCATATGTGTATGTCACGTGATCGGGTGTCGTTTCATCAGCCAATCACCACTCTAAATTTAATTAGGAAGGTCCATAAATCATTGCGATCTTGTAGCATGAGGAACCATAACAAGTCGGCCATGTTTGAGACTGACCTCTTATTTCTACAATTGAAACAAATTTGATGGGAAAACATGTCTCAAAGAAATTAAACCAAAAGGCAATCAAGGCTTCTGCTTACCCTTTCATGGGGTCTACAGCAATCGTTCTGGGCTCGTCAAGGTCTTTACGTAGGAGCACTTTCCTTATGGAGCCATCTGCTTTACTGACTTCAATCATGTTAGAACCGCTGTCTGTCCAATAGATATTCCTTGCAATCCAGTCGACTGCGATTCCCTCGGGTTTCATCAGGCGTTGTGACGCAACAATTTCCACAGCTAGAGATATATCTGTTCCAGTAGGAGATAAAGAAAGCTAAGAAACGTTATGCAACGAAAGGAAAAAGCATGCTGGCATATGCACAACAAAAGTACTACTGTGCTAGCAGTGTTTCTTGAAGTCCATCGCAAGCCTAGAACGATGAGAAACAGGGAGACAGAGACAGAGAAAAAGGTAGCAACCAATCAAAAGAGGCCTTGATTCCACCCACATAAATGAACTTTGCACTAACTCTCAGAGCTGGATAAGTAAACAGAACGGGAAATGCAGTGATCATCAGACTTACTTGTCCCATAAATAGGTGCCCGCTTGATATTCTTCTGAACGTTGTCTGTCCAATAGACATACTTATTAACCGGATCAAAGTCCAGTGCATGTGCCCCGTCTATTCCAGTAATAGGAAGTGTAGTATCAGTCTGTTCAGGATTGCCGAGTGAAATGTAATGCAATCCAGTTCTTTTCGCGTAAAGGAGAAACTGCGTTGGTACTGCAAGACAAAGTAGTAAAAAAGGACAGTCAAGGACGACAAAGGCAATGCTGGATAAATCATAGCCTTCCCCGCATTGGCTTCTTTGTCGTTCCCGCACTTCCGAACGAAACGACTGCGGAGGAGACTAGACAAAATAAAGACTTGGACAAGAAATGTACTTGAATACGTGATTACAGGGAAACGCCTCCTTTCAATCAAACAAGCCAGCTGTATGTAAATCAGTGTAAATAATATGGCAGGTCTCTTACTGCAAGTTGGTCAGACTGTCAGTTCTGTCAAGAATGTATTTCCGCGGTGCACAGGAGAATGAATACATACCACAGGATTTGTTGAAATGCGTGAAATGGGCGGGGCAGCCACACGTGTATCCACGTGGTGCCGGTAAGCAAAAGTGGCTGCACCCTCCGTTGTTTTCTTTGCATGTGCCTTGGCTCACTAAGTGGAGAGATAATGAAAAATTGTGAGGCTTCTAAAATTGCAACTTCTATACTTCAAGTTAGAGTGCCGGGTACAGCACAGTTACCAGGTTTTGTTATAGTAATGAGACAGTTAAATGGCACCCTCTTGGCCATAGTCTTTGCACGCCAAAATCCGCCATATTTAGTGCCCAAAAAATTGAAAGATAAATCAACAATTCACTTTCACAAAACTCGTTTGAGAAGAAGATAAATTCCCTACCTCTGGGTTTCTCTTGCCTGTCGGGCTCGAACACCAAAATCCCAGTTGCTGTCGTGCCCTCGACCTTCCGTCTCTTGCTGGGACCAAACTTTTTTACAGATCGGATGGACATCGTCGATTTGTCTGACCAGTAGATCCTCTTGCGGTGCACGGCTAACACTCCAGCCAGTGGAACGAAAGATCCGGAATGCACTAACTCGGGCTGGGCTGAACCATCATAGGAAATGCGATAGATGGAGCTGTGGTGAAACACGACCATTTCTTAAACTCGGCCAAATTTTAATTTATCGGCATTGACAGAAACAAATATAGCAGCACAGGTGTGAGTGTGGTCACTTAGAAGATATATCCAGAAAGAACAAGTGGTTGCTCAAGATGACTTGATTCCCAAACAATGAGCACCTTATAAACTTGGTTTCTCAAAAAATATTTAATACAAGTGATTTAATATGATTTAGTGATTTTACACTCAGCATCCAATACCAGTGGTTACCTGGGACAGCTAGTTTACTTATAGTAATTTGATTGACTCCTGACCAATCACGATCTCAGACAAGTGGTCTCCTAAGAGGCCTGGGACCCAGCGAGGCTCGATCGCGTTTTTAAGTAACATAAAGTTAATCTTTACCCTTGCCCATGGCGGCTTTCAGTCCAGTAGATCTTTTCCTCTCTGTGATCGAGCTCCAGGGCCAACGGGTTGGAGGCACTGAATAACACCACGGTGGAGCGATGGCTTCCGTCCATGTTTGCTTTCTCTATTTTGGAGTGTCTTCCTACGTCTGTCCAAAACATCAACCTTAACGGATAATTAAGAAACAAACAAACAAATAACAGCAGATCGTTCGATGCTTTTTTATTTATCACCAATACAAAGAAAACAGCAATTCGAAATTGCAAAGCGGTTGAATTCTAAGTTCTCGGACAAAGAGAGATGAACGGTGACTAATGTTTGGAGAGATAAATCCGTTTTGATCCGTTTCGGTTTTCGGGACACGTTTTATACAAAATTTCGATAAAACATGAACAAAAAAAAGATCGAAAATCGCTGACACGGCAGGAGAAATCATAGTGGACATATCGGTACATACCCCTTAGTTGAGTCCAAAGCTATATCTCGAGGTCTCCTGATATTACTTATGTACAAAGACTCCTCGTATCGGTCTTTCGCATGCGCAATCACAATTCGTCCTTTGCGGCCAAATTGACCTCCTTCAGACCAGTACAGATTCCCTCCGACCCAGTCCACCGCCAGCCTACTCGGTCTCCACTCGGGGAAGAGTCGGACCACGTCTTCGGGCTTCGTCGGGCTGTCGATCTTTATTCGCTGGATTTTCGTCTTCTCGGCATTGATCCAATATATCGTTTGCTCCTCGTAGTTGTAAGCAATGCAGGATGGCTTCCTTATGTTATTCACTAGTACCCTGTCACTTTTCACCGATAAGTGACCTACTTTCAGCAGGCGTAGGCTGTTTGCTCGGATGTTCAAGAACCGGACACCTGTAAAGGAAAATGGACCGCTGTTTAGAGTGACGTTTGGGAACCTGTCCGTAATCACGTTTTCCATTGATTGTTGCACAAAGAGGACCGCTCTGCCACACACTAACCGACAAGATTGAGGTCTGGCACTGCCATATCCTACCGTATCGCCGACAAAAAATCTTGTCGCAGACCGGTGTACCTCACACTACTCGATTTTCCATCCCCGACAAAAAATTTGCCAGTGTGTGGAGGCCTTACTACGCTAGAAGTAAAAATCCTGACATAAAGTGGGGCGCGGTCACGGCCATGCTTAACCTTTCTTGACCTTAATGACATTATTGGTTTAAAACATTCCTAGCTCAAGTGCAAATGTTACCGGTCAAGCAAGGTCAAGAGTAAAGCCATTTTAAGCGTGTTTCTGGCGCAAGGAAGTACATACCGAGGCCCTGGACTTCCTGTCGTCGGCTTCAAAGTCGGTGTCAATTATTTTGCTTCGTAAGAGACGACGAAGAGAACTGAGAAATTGGGGCAACCAACGACCAACAATTTTTACTGTGTCGCCCCCACGGTTGCGTAAAGCCCCTGTTGTCGTATTTTTGTTGCATTTTGTGAGTTGTCAAACGACTCGGCATACTTAAACAACTTCTAACGATGTGAACGACTTAAACCCATCTCCTTGTATTCTTTTGCGTCATGAAGCGAACTAGACAGCGGCCATCTTGACCTGATCGACAATGATGTGGTTTCGATTCCCATGCTTCTAAGACGGGTGGTAAAACGATTCGGAAAAAAAAAAAAAAAAAAAAAAAAGAACGATAAAAATTTGCAACCATACATGGGTATGAAATGAATTTTAGAAGAAATCAAACTTTCCCAACATTGGTTGGACATTATAGAATTCAACGTAAAACCAACTTCAAATGCAGACATTGAACGACTAGTGCGTTCAGTCTATACTCTGTACTTCGGTTGGTCTTTCCATTTGTGTGTCAGTATTCTTTTTATTGGTTCTTAACAAAACAAGTACAGTTACGGCAAGAAAGTGAATTTACTTTGCGTGCAAACTACCTGTCTCGCGCTTGGGAGGATCAGAAAGGAACTCGACAAAGATAAGAGTCTACAAGGAGGATTAAGATATCATATAATCATCGAGTAAAACCGTTGAGCCGAGAAAAACACTTGACAAGGTCTGATACATTGATACATTTTCAGCATCAAATCGGGCTTATCTGACCATTTTTCTGCCGCATGCGAATAATTTCAGCCACTAGCCGAGTTCAACTCCTGAACTGACAAATAGAACATAAACGTTTGAAAAATCATAAAGTTAATGTTTGCAGTATCGGCGTTTCAGTTTCTTTTTCTGAGCGGATTTTTTTGTTATCGTGTTTTTCTTTGTTATCGTGTTTTATGAGGACGAGTAGGCATGACAGTGAAAGGCATAAAAGTATCAAAACATTTTCGAAGCAGAATGAAACTATAATGAATCTACTCACATTCTCGGCTCAACGATTGGATTAAGTAAATGGGACCGTATAAAATTGCAGCACGTGCTAGCCTTGGATTTTGGACGAGAAACAAATGCCGACAAAGCCAAACCAGCAGCGTAATAGTTTGCTAACTTTCCCCTTTTTTCACCTTCACACTTGCACCGCACAGTAAAAAACTTTACATAGAGTCTTTCCCACAGCCCTCGTGCATCGAGTTAGGCGAAGCAACTTTGACAGAACAGATACTTCAGTGGGGGCGGATGTGCACCTGTGTAGGCCGGATCAAGCTGAGAGTCGGAGGGCACTTCGAGTACCTTCTGACGGGGAGTGGCGATAAAGAATATAACACGCGTGTTTGCGGTCAGAAATACTACAAATAGGTACTGTACATTAGTAAAACTTTGGTCATTTACTTTTCACTCTGAACACTTGTTTTGATAAATTATTTCTTAGGAGTCAATATCCGAATACATATATACCAGCACTGTCTCTTGCGTGTGAGATACCTCGGGACTCTTTGTCTCGACGTCTGCTAGAAATGATACTATCAAAGCGCTCATAGCACGAATGTAGCTGTTTGTGGTAATGCTGTGCTCTTGTAAACAGCAAGTGTTAATTTACGACAGACCTGTTGGCAGCCAGTTGCGCGACTTGGCTAACGTTCCTCGTTCAAAGAAGCCGAAACTTTCTTAACAACGTTACAATACATTCAAACATGTGATAAGCATTAAAGTGTAAAGCAGAGACAACAAGAGTCATCTCTTCCTTCGCGATACCACCCCCTCTCCCAACCACCCAACTGAACCCACCCACCCCTCCCTCCTTCCCTCTGGCTCTTCGTTTTAGTTTATCTTTGTCTGCACGACTGTCTCTGTCTGTTTCTCCAAATAAGCTCTGGATGGACAGTTCAGAAGTTTATAGAAGTGAACTGCTACTGGAATGTAGTATTTGATAGTGCAAGAGTTGGACGTGCACACTGGCTCCTGGAATGCAGTCATTGGGAGCTTCACTTTATCGACTTGAGTGGTCACACTTTTTGGTTACGTTCATTTGATAGTGCAGGATTTGGAAGTAAACATTGTTGTTTACACTCTTCTTCATTTTCCGGAGCGGCAACAAACTAAATTATTTCACAGTGAAAGTTTAAAATACAGACTTGAGGAGCAAAAGGACGAGATAAATTCCGCTCTCTAGTGTTGTCTGGCATACTTTGCTCTCGAAATAAAAGAGATTACAGTTCGCATCCATAAAGTACCACTCTTTATAGACTAAGGCTGGTTTCGGAATCCTCATGGTCGGTTGTTGAGCAAGCATTGTGCACATCTTCTGGCAAACCATTTGTAATGTCAGGCGGCTAACACTATTCACATATGGACCGAAGAGGAATGCACTAAAATGTTTAGCATGGACTTTGTTGAAATTGAAAAGAAACATGGACTTCTTCAACTGAATAAAGGAGTATTTTCTTCCATATATCCCATCAAAACTCTGACAATCGTAACTGTCGCAATTTACGACTATTCAGATAACAATGCAAACCTCATAAAAATGCATGCATGCATCGACTACAGTAAAGACAACGGCGACAGTAAACCTGTTTTCTCGAGAAATGAACACTCGCCTGTCAAAACCTCAGCTTCCTCTATATACGGTTCGTTGTTTGTTCATTCATTGCGTTTCTTACATTTGAGATGTATGAGTATACATGATGAATATTTTCTGAGTACACTAGCTATTTTTTTGCTGATAGTAATGTTGAAGTCTGGCAAAACGTATTTGGTACATAATGTATCGATTCGTTACAAAGTCCTATAAATTTTACTCTAAAGTTCTGACTGTCAATTGTTTCCGCTAACTAACGCTGTACAGTGGGTACGACTTCAAACAATATCTCCAACTTTAACTTTCGGCGTGAAAAGAAAGAAAACTAGATCTCCGAGACATGTTTCGACAACTGGACACGTGGATATTGTGAAGAACGCTGTGGTTGCTTTGACGAAGGGCTAATGCTCGAGACGTAAAACAAACACTTTTTGCAGTTTTCGGTATAACCACCGCAGATGAAGACCATGTCAATGGCACTAGAGTGTTTCACGGGGACTTGCGGCTCATGGGCCAAAAATAAGCACGGACATTTTGCCCGTCGCAACTGGCGCAAGATTCCGCAAGAGGAGCCTGCGGATCATCCTGGGGAGGGGCCGAGGTGAAGCAGCTGTCATCCGCGTCATGGCACTGAAGATCGGCTCTAAGATACGATTTTAGCAGCCATCTTTTTTTAAGACTGAAAAGCTCCGTTGTTTTAAAAATGACCTCTAAGTCTAACTCTTTTCTGCGCACAAAACTCGGGCCCAAAATGCAGATAGCGGTTGCTTCGAAGGTTATCTTCTGACATTGAGGTGTCCCAAAGAAAAAATAATCTAATTTAGGACCACGGCAGGGAAGGGAGGTGGGCGGAATAAGCTCTAAAAGTTTGATTTTTGGAAAGTCCCCAGTTTTACTTGGAACAAATCTTAATTTGTAAGAGAAGTGCATTCTACAGGTAGCGTGATTTTAAAATTAAATTACGTAACTTTGGCAGACGATGTCTGTTACCTCAAAGGAGACCGCGACGAAAGGAATGAAACAAAAAGATTAAGAAAAACACCAAACAAAAACAAACCAAACCGAAGATAAACAAAGTAAAAGGAAAAAGACTCAGCAAGATTCTACATTACCATGTCCGTTTGGGATCTCGCATAATCCTCTTAACGCAAAATCTCAAAAATCTGACCAGTAGTTTCTGAATTGGAAAATCTCTGCACGCCATCAGTACTGAGTCACGAGCACTAGCTGCATGAGATACTTTCGTAAAACTAAGCAAACTTAAAAATCGGCATCCGAAACACAAGGACTGACGCAAATCCTTCTTTTCGGTTTAGCTTCCTTCTTATTTATCTCAACGAAACAAAACGAAGGATCCTATCCGCTGTCAGGGGTCCGAGCTTTATCCTGCGGCAATTGACGTTTGGAGGCTTTTAAATTTCGCACAATCTGGGCAAGGTGATAAAGGTGAAGTTAATAGCACAACCAAAAAACAAACGAAAAAGAAAGACAGAAAGGTGTGGCCAATGAAAGCTTTGAATGAGTACATTCCAATGTAATGCCTGTAGCACTGTTGTTCAGCAGGTCATGGTGACTTTTGGGGATAGCCCCATGAAAGTGAAAAGGTGTTAAAATTCAGGATGCATCGCACGATCGTACTTGAAAAGTTAACAATACGAAGCCTATAAAATTCGCGCCGCCCCACATACATAGGTGGCCCTGTATCATGTTGTCTTTCGGAAGCACAACAAAAATATTCATAAAACAATAATGTCGGTCTTTGAATTGATGAACTTTGTCGGTACGACTGTCACGGCATGATATGTTATTATTTCGTAAAACTAATTCCACGATGTTACTTAATAACACAAAGCTGATGGCTCCATTTTTTTTTGATGAACCTGCGAGACTGCGAGTCACGATTCGATATTGGCCAAGTAGAAGTTCCACACACATACTTGTTCCGAACTCAGAATAAAGAGAATATCACTGTAAGCCATAAACTACTGCAAGTTTGAAAAAAAGGACAGCTTTGTTAAACTGTTTGATGAACTGAACTATCACAAGCAACTAGCAAATGTGAATTACATTGCGAAAGCGCACGCAAGTCAGTCTCAGAGGGATTATATACCGCGGAAGAATCTGTACGTTTTTGCGGCTAGTTTTTTTCTCAAAAGGCGTGAGACAAATGGCTTCGCGTGGTACTGTCGTCGAAGCCTTCCTTTTATGGATTAATTTCTCGCATTTCCGTTGTCTTGTTATGACCAGCGAGAAATGTTTTTCTTTTACATGTTTATTCCCATACGTATCAGCCGAGTCTAGCCTTATCGAATACTGAAATCTGCGGCATGTCATGGCTGACTTGTCCGGTCCAGGGCCTGATCCAAAGTATAAATGAGCATTCTCGTGGTTCAATGTTGACATTTTGTACCGCACGTAACAACACCGATTCTTAAGTTCTAGAAGAAGTTTCGGGTCTCCTAAGAGACAAACACCCAAAGTTCAAACCCTAACTATACCACTGTGAGCGATCTGCTTAATATAAATTGGACACTAACCTTCCAGTGCTTGGCAGTGTAGAAGAAGGAACAACGAAGTCAGTTTGAAGTAGTGTGAAAATGTTTGGCCCCTCATCCTGTGAATTGCTCCCCTCGCACTTGACTGAGGCCGAATCACTTCTGGTCTCGAACTTAAACACGAACTGAGGAAGTTTGTAATGGATCTAACTGGAGATTATTTGACCTTCTGATCTCCTAATCCCTTTGTTAACAAGGTATTTCCTGTACGTTGTTCTTTGATAAATATTTGTCTATTAAGAGCTCATTACCTATTGCGCGGGTTATCCGTAATACGCAAAGTTTTATCTCAAGACTTATGACAAAAGCGCTGCAAATCTGAATACCTTTTAGATCATAACTTACCAGTGAGCCCGGATTAATTTCAAGCCCGTGTCTCTTGTTCCTTCCTCTAATCTGCTCGGGGGGAAATGTTTGCATTTTTCTGCCGTTTTGTTTATTTCAATCCAAGCCTTGCCGATCTTTGTGATTTACCGCTCGCCCGAACATTTCGTGGGCTGATGACAGCCAGATTTTAGCTCGGCCATCTGCCCTTAGAATAAACCCCTTTAGCAGGAAAATACTCGCCTAAACAAAATCCGCGAAGTCCCACGCAGCCATGGAACAGAAAACCACAAAAATATAGGCTTTTTCTTTTTCTTTCAGAGACGATGTTTGGCTGCGGGACAATTTGTATTATCGACATATAATTAGGGGTGACAAAAATATCTCTTTTTTGAAGTCATGCCGGGTTTTCGGCTCGGAAAAAAGACCGAGTGACAACTCAGACGACAACACTCAGGGGGAGGCACGAGGGTAGACTCAACACTTTGTCGGTATTTTGCAGGCCTGCCCCGCGCCAGATGCTTGGCCGTTTGCGACAAAACGAAGAAAGCGGGACTGGCGTTTGTCCTCCAAACGCGAGTGAATCATTGCACTCCAGTTTCTTGCCACCCAAGGGTCAGGCTAATCAAGGGTTTTTGTCAAAGTCCTCAAACACTCATCCGTCGACACATTCCTCGCATAGAAAGGTACAGACGTTCTGAGGGTTACTTATTTCACAATAATGCCGACGTGAGAGGGGGTGAATTAAGGTAAGTTTGAAAACTGCGTGATATGTCGTGCTGGCTTTAAACATAACGGTCCGCAGCTGTAAACAGTATTGTATATCACCAGTTCTCGTTTAACTATGTAATTCTCAGCAGTATTTTCCACGCGCCTTTTAAAAATGCTGATCTTGTTCGCCTGGTCAATGCTGTTTGATTGACAGCGGAAGAGCACTGACCGGACGGCTTGTGTAAAAACTTTAAAACAAATGTTCGTGAATGATATCGGGCATTGATTCAAGTGGGGCCATGCTCAGTGATCTTTCGCGGATTGGGCCGATGATCCCTCTTCTAAACTTTTCAAGGTCGGATTGAATTTTCATGAGCGGAGGGCGACCCCCGCCCTAAAAAAACTCGACACCGATTTCGCGGCATGATTTTCAAGACTATATTTGAACTTCCTAATCCACTTTTGGGAAAAACAAAAAATCCCCCCAAAACGAAACCCAGACTCGTGGTCGTGCCTGGAGATTTTACCATTGAAATTTAAGCTACACTGCGAACTTCCTGCGCGGAGTCTATCTTTGCAGTTTTGTCGAAGTTTCAATTAAACTTATATTGGCTACACAGCACGACACGAATTTGCACTAACATATGCATCTGTGATTAGACTGAGTGTCATGTACCTTTACTGCTATTTCGTTTTTTCCTTTCGTTGTAAAAGCTTCCACTATTCAACCAGAGGAAAGAGTATATAAATGAAAAGAATCATGCTCAGGTTGCTCGCGAACTTCACCTTGCTCATATTCTAAATTTTTACATGTCTATGAACTTTAGCCCAGACTTGTTTTTAAAGTAACAGTTCTTTCTAGAATAACTCCCATTGGAGTTAGCTACAACAACACCACCCACTGCTACGAAATCCTTAAAAAGCAACTCTAAAGGCTTTACTATTTATAAAGTCATTATATATTAAAAGGAAGTTGTGATTTATTTTCCATGAGATTTGAGCTCTTAAATTTGAGGGTCCTTTGCCCGGCCTTTTGTCTTTTAGACAGCATCTTTATTTATTCAAAATTGTGATAATATCTACTGTATTTATTATAGATAGTTGGCGGCAAATATTTATTGAAGCCTTCTCAGTTTATATGTAATGCAATTTTTATTATTAAGGCGACTTAGCCCCAACGCTTGTCCTATGAACCTAAAGCAAATTAAAGCTATAGCTGATGACCTAATTTAAAGATAATTCGTGCTGCGGAAGCCGTCTTTCACTAAAGAAGAGAAATATGGATGCAAATCTGAAACCTGCCAGTGTCATAGCCTTAGTGTCTTAGCCATGTAGACCACGAGTGAACGTCTTAGTGTGTGCGATATAAACGAGAGGTGAAACAGCACCAGCTCAAAGCCCAAGGCAGCGGACCACCATCATGCAAGATCGTAGTCTGGAAACTGGAGGTGTTCTTTCAACTAATATCATATCACTTGCCCAATGCGATAACCAGCGGCTTATAACTCAGGTGGACCTTCAGTATTTTGCCCGAGGCAGACCACCGTGCAGTATATTAGAGTCCTATTATGCCTTTCAGGTCGGTGAGCATACTTTACTTAGAATAACTGAAAGACTATCCGCTATGGCTCCTCCAAACCGAGCTATATCCATCATCAATTTCTGGACACTGAAATCCACGCAAAATTATATACTGAGCCGACACTACAATTTACGGCTAAAGCTCTGCTTGAAGGGTTTTGATCATCCTTCGTGCACTAATTACTGCCGAGTAGCTTTTTGCGTTACAGAACATAATTATGCTGTTGCCGGGTAGTAGTGAGACTGAAACAAAATGGCGGAGGGATTTGGATCACGAAAGATAATGGCTCAGCAATATTCTTGAGAGGATTTCCAGCCACCAAACAAGGAAATTGCTGTTCTAGACCAATTATACTTAGGGTTTTGGAACATAATGGAATTGCCTGGTTCATTTGATAGTTTGAGTATCTTCGAGTTGGCGGGCATATGATACACGGAAACACAGCCAAAAAATAAAACTTCTCATGCGACTTAGAGCATTATCTGTTCGTGTGAGGCAATCTGAACGTTGGCAAATTAAATTAAATGAATTTGCTCCGACAAAAGAAGTACACAAACGCTCGTTATACAAGTTAAGTTAATACATTCCATTTGAAAATGGCTTGTGTGTGGAATTGTTTAGTGTTTTTGCGTTTATTTGTCCAACTCGTCCCCATTACGTGTTAACAATAGGCCATACCACTCCATCGTTCATCACAACATTCCTTCACCAACTCTGCTAAAACAGCGCACTTCCTACATTCTGGAGTCATCGATACAAACAAGCTTAGAACTCAAAATTATTTTAATAGACAGCACGTTTGTCTTTCCTGGTATCTTGTGGCTATTTACATACAATAGTATTTAACTCGCTGTACCCTTTCCCTTTGGGTCAGTTAATACTCTGCCATAGGTGTAAACTGTCGCATGTTCTCAATGTACTCAAGTACTTTATAAATAAACTACTTTGCCTTTGCTGGGTCTCTCGAATTTTGGGTTTCTCTTCTTAACTCTGTCTATAAATGCACGCCGTGTCGCAAAACCATGTTTGTTGTTTTATGCGGGCGATTATTTTTTCAATCATTTGATGTGGAACGCTTATACCAATTTGTCAAAACATTTTCGTTTAAAAGAACAACTTGTCAGAGCTTCAGGAAGCATATGGGCGGATATCACCAATGAGAGAGATATTTGCACCAGGATGTACCGGCAAATTAACAAACTCTTCGCACTCTACGCGAGAAGTGGCCGATGAGGGCCCAGACGCCAAAACGTCTGAGCCACAAGTTTTGAACCCTGGTCCTATTCATACCTGCTTTACACGTACTAGCTCTGGCTTAAACTTATAAGCCCCGACAGTGACTATATGAAATGTTCATTGAACAAAACTTATTGATTTTAAACTACGGTCATGGGCATAACTACGGATACTATAAAAGTGGTCGACTGCATGGTATCCATATTTCGTTACCAATCAGAACAATAATTTTTCTAAATGCACGCACAGATAAGCACCTTGTGTTCATAACCTTGTTAAAACCAATTAATATGTAAGGAAGCAAAAAGTCTCTTAATTCTTTATCTCTACTTGGCAACTGTACACCGATAAGTCATTCCCTCATGTTCTCAGATTTGCTCAGTTGGAAAATAATGCTATTTGTATCCGGTTTCACAAGTTGCACTTTGAGCCTGCCTCTTACTATAATACCTGAAGCTTCCGAAGCCTCTTCACTTCGACTGTTTTGGGGATTTATTTAGAAATCTTAGCGTCTATTTTAGAACACTCAGGCGGTGTTGATACTCATTCTTGTCAATGTCGCTTCTTGAAATTGTTTCTAGCACACACCCCTGACCCTACCTGCTATTTATATATATATATATTTCTTCTCTGTCTCTGTCTCTGTTTGTCTATCTGTGTTTTTCTTTGTCAATCAGCCCTCTGTCCTCTCATGGACGGTTTTTTTTTTTTTTTTTTTTTTTCAAATATATTGTGATCTTAACAATAGTGCATACTTTTATGTCAGAAACCGTGTGCCATTCAAGCACATTTGAACCAATTTAAGCACCTTGCATATTTCGTAACTATAGGTGTCGAAGAAAGAGATAATACTCGGTATAAAGTTGGTGATGGTCAATGAAACACGTCTCCTGCTTTTTCTACGAACTGAGATAAAAGTAAAAGTCTTAAACGTGATCTCATCGTTATCCAATTTTCTGCGACGGAAGGATGTGCTGAAACAGGCGTAAGCAGCAAATTTTGATGATTTCCAGGTGATTGCTGCTAAAAAGCATTTGGTTTGCACTCAACACAGGCCATTTATTACTTCACAATGTGTTAAACTTAAAAATTCAACAACCACAAATTCCGGAGCTCAATGTACTCGTTGAGAGATTTCATTTGAGTGGTCACACCTTCAGGTTTCATTTGACAGTTCAGGAGTTCTCCATGAGATTCTTTCACTTGAGTGGGTACAAACTGGTCAGGAATTTGATTTTTCTTAGTTGGGTCTATACTTCACAGCACTACACAACAACCGCTCAGTCGATACATAGTTATAGGGCGCGCGCAATTTCTTGCCCAGATTTCCCCATGCATGTTTAGTTTGTCGTCATCTAGCAGGGTAGGGCTTCCTAGCGCCGGATATGCCGAGGAGTACATTGAAACTGAGCTCTGTTGTTTTCTATGTTGTCACTTGCTATTAAATAAGTGACAGTTTCATCATCCATAGACCGACCGTTATACACAGGCTCCGACTGATGTAAAACAGCCTCAATGACTCAGTTTCTCTTGTGACCGGAAAATGCTTTCGAGTGTTTACAAGTTTGCTACCAGCTAAGGTCGTAACTTTCGTTTTGATCGTCATGGCCAGTGGCCAAAAACATACCCTCACGTTTCGAAATCTAACCTAAGAACGTTGACTTCACTATATCATCGTTTTGTAACACACATACTTTTTTGTTCTAGTTGCCCATTATTTAAGTAAAAAAGCGTACAACAATGGCTTATAATGATATCTGTCACTTACAAAAGTAAGAAACAAACAAAACAAAACAAAAACAAGTCAACTCAGAATTGTTCAGTTTGTTTTGTGTTTTAATATCTAATTTGCTACCACTGAGATGACCGCTAAACAAAACAAAACAAAACAAAAAAATGGTCCCAAGTTCGCTTTATATAAAGTTCCGATCCTACTTTACGAAACAGTCGAAACAAGTAATTGGCATTTTATCATACGTTTGCAAAATGTACCAGCGATAAGCAAGCAACCAACTTTTCAGCAGCTTGGGGACTCGAGTGGGGAAAATACATCAACAATGCCGCGAACTGCCCGCTAGATCCATTTGCAATCTCAAGGTGTTAAATTATAAGTCTAAAGCACCGAAAAGCATTACTGACGTATCTACGTCTACACTCTATCGAATTTAAAGTCACGATGATGTCGGCATATCGCCCAGTTGACGCGAATCTACTCCGACCTTCCGAGATAAACGCACTTGAATTAACTTTTCCTTGACGAGTGACGCGCGAGTGTTTAGTGACGTGTGTAACAATTGCCGTTCCGTCAGTACGATATGAGAAAACTGTTGCCAGAAGATCGTGGAGAGATTTGACAGTGTATCCTACTGATACAGTGTTTAGCCAAGATAATAGACGGCTCGTCCTTTTATTAGAACTCTGCCGATGACCATATGTTTTGTGCCCATCTAAATATGTATTTGTGACAAGGGTTTCGAGGACTTCCACTCAAGCATTTGTCACGTCTACTGCATCAGGAATAATGAGGAGTTTCTGTTTTTGCAAACCAACACGAGCAAGACGACCATATCGCATCGAACGGCAATTCAAATCCCGCCAAACTTGATTGAAACCCGTTTTCTCGAACTTTGAATATGGCCGCCCAATATGAGGCAATGGAACCCACAGGCTAAAAATCTGAACAAAGCTAACAAAACCTCAGATGTCCTGCCCCAAAAGCGTACACTCTATTTTTAATCCGTCAACGTCATTGACTTCTTGAGAATGTCAAATACTAAATTCTCGCGTCGAAACGCGAGGTACGGTGGACTTTCTGGTAGTCAATACTACGAAGTGTTTTTTCACATTCGTTATAACCTTCTTAGATGTTAGATGAAACACGATTTTTTTTTTTAGTTCAGACTGTCGATGACGCGAGACATGTAAGAATGTTTGGAATTTTGGGACCTAACAGTGGTGTGGAGGGCAAAAAGAAGGCAAACTAGAATATATATTTTAAACTAAAGGGTAAGTTGAAAACACTCAAAGACGGGATAGATACATTGAATCTAAATAATATAAGAAACGGGGCTATAGAAACTTGCAGAGGGGGACAGGGAGGGGAGGGGCCTTCACCCACCCTCCCCGCCCCCTCCCCCCACCCTCCCCCCTCCCCCCCTCCCCCCCCTCCCCCACACCACACCTGAGACAACAATGAATCAGAATTCACTTTTTGGTATTTTGGTGCATGGGAGGAATTCAACTCATTGTCCGTTAGTGATACTGTAGCAACAAAGAAGACTGTCGACAGATTTTGAGGTTTGATTGTATGTTTTATCCGGGTCCAATTCAGGACTGACTGGTTTGAGCGCAAAGAGTTGTAAACATCCGCACAACAACTTCCGAGCTGAAGCTGTTGTTTTTCTTGTGTGGAGAGATTCCACGCGTTTTACGCGCCAGCCCGGAGGTCCCCCAAACGTGATCGGTCACTTGGAGAGCACTTGACTATCACAGCAGGAAAAGACAAATAGTGACTGTTTTGTGGGTGTCATGATAGATGGACAGATTTTCATGTGGTCGGCAAAGTACTTAATCCATTTTACTAATCCCCAAGAAATGACCCTCGCCGGAAGGTTTTGGTACAAAAAAATTGAAACGATGCCAGAGATAAGCACGACTCGACATTTCCTTATCCCACGTACCGTCGAGACCAGCCTTCTTGCGGCTCAGTTTTGCACTTGTTTCTTTACAAATATGGTAAAAAGAAAACTTTCTCCGAAGCTATCGATAAAAACATACTGATCTCCCCAAGTACACTGTGAACAGTCTCCCCTCTTCTGGCAAGAGATTGTGTGTACGCGTGTGAATCGTAAACGTAATTTGAAGACAAGCGTGCTCTCAGTTTGGCGAAGTGACGACGCACCGGCTCAGACTGTGGAAAGACTAACAGCAAGGGCCCGCTCGCACTTGGCAGTTAAATTTAATTATGAGACCGATCGATTCTGGATATGAAAGCCAAGCGTGAACATTTAAAGTGTTCATTGATCGACCTCGCTTGTTTTTTGCCAATATGAACGCGCGGGGAGGGAGGGGGTGTACTCCCATATAAGCCATATGTAGGTATTTGCCGCCTAAAATTGTATCGTTGTCAAGCAATTTAGTCTGAAAATAGGGCACAGAATTTGTCTTTATGGTCTGGAATAGGGTAGTATATTTTGCTTATCGTGGTATTTGTCTTACATCAGGGTGGGGCGTTTGGAGTACAGGTCTTAAATAGAGTTAAAAACAATTGTATATTTTAACCTGAAAATAGGGGATGTATAAGAATTCAGAACGCATAAGTAAAGAGGGAACATTTTGACAATATACTCCGCCCATGATTTCAGAACTACATCCTCCCTCTTCCTGCTCACTACGTCTTATTTGAGAGTGTTCTCAATTCAAGAAGTCTTCTCACCTCGAGCCGCGGATGCATTTTAAGAGGATTAGCCTATATCACACACTTTCCGCAAACCACGGAGTACCGTGTGAACTACGCCTGAACAGCGGAGATTTTATCAGCGACACAAACAAGGCATCCGAGACGATGTCAAAACCCCAGCATATTTACACGGTACAAAAAAAAATGTATTTCACGAGATTCATAAAGCAACAAAGCTCGCAGAGCCGTCTACTACATAGCCACGCAGTGTGTAATGTAATCCAGTGTCAAGGGAGTCGCACAAATCAGGGAAAAAATCAAAACTTCACCTAATGTTTCTTAAAATGGGGGGTGACGTGGCCAAACAGTGACCATAACTAGAGAGCATAATTGAGCGCCGAGCAGAGGTTTAGCTCAAGAATGCGTGGCATCTGATGGCGATAAACTCGCACGCAAGATGATAAATTTTCTTCTAGATTATTCGCTATTGCACTCAGTACCCACATTCACCTTGATTCGTTCTGCTGTACACTCATTCTGCGTTTCATCGCTACAATTCCAGTTCTCACAAGTATACCTTTAAGAATATCTGTTCCCATGGCAACTTCAGAGAAAGTCCTTCACAGAGAAAGACATATTCGTCTCAATTCAAGCTAAGGAAATATTCTAAGAGGAAATCAAACAGACCTTAATGTACACAAATGTAACACGGCTGCTATCTCAATGGAGGTGCTAACAATCATGGGAATGCATGTACGTGGTATACACTTTTAGAAGTCGGCCATCTTTCTTTTACAAATTGTTTTTACCTTGAGTAATTTATTCAATAAACTTTAAACTCCTAAGGCTGGTTTACATGTACGACGCAAGCATAACCACAAGCATAAGCATAAGCACAAGAGAGCGACAGTGGCAAACATAAGTGTAAACATAAGGAACGGACGCGTTTGATCCTTATACATGCTTATGTCGCCACTGCCACTCTCTATGCTTGTCCTTATACTGTTTACACGTACGAGGCAAACATAAGCACAGCACAAGAGAGCGACGGTGTCGACATGAGCATGAGCATAAAGAACGGACGTGTTTGATTCTTTCTGCTTATGTCACCACTATCGCTCTCTTATGCTTGCGTTTATGGCTTATTCCTGCGTCGCACGTGTAAACCAGCCTTTAGCAACGGGGCATCACCAATTAGAGACCAGCGCAAACAAAAACTAAAGCAATGAAGCCTAGTCATCACATAATGCGAATTAAATAATCAATTACTATGAAATTGAGCGGGTTAGGGCCCGGTCTCACAATGAAGTTTGGTCGATAATGACTCGGCATCAAGAGCAATACGACGGCTTCATTCAGTGTTTGGTAGCAACTTGCTGACATATATTTCTGGTGACAAGCTAAGCGCTGTTTGCACTTCAAATGATGCAAATGTCGATATTAATATCGTTAAAGTTACGAGTGCGACCGGAGGCTACACAGTCTGATATTGAGATCACAGTTGCACTAGATGAGTCACAATAAGTGTATCATATCAAGAAAATGGCAATAGTAAATGTAAACTCACGCAGTTAATCAAACCTATTCTTTTTCCGACGAAGGGCTAACGCTCAAAATTTAACCAGCTTATACCATCTTTACTAAACTGAAACAAAATTTTACAATTATTTTAGCATTTTCCACAATTTTTCAATTCAAAGAGCAAACAATAATTGTTTTGGTTGGTACCACAGTTAGTTGGACAAATGGTGGTATAATAAATACTATGTTTACAATACGATACTTATTTAACGTAGAAAGTACTCTTAGCTACAAGCTAGGTTTCAGGTACTCCAAAACGAAAGCCAGTAAATAACTTATCCTAATAATTATACACTTTTCAGTCAGTCAAAATTGAAATATATTTAACTTATAAAATTCCAGCTATCATTGTAGTAAAATTAGATGAAAATGCCTGCTGCATGCAAGGTGACCGATAAACTTTAAAGATCAGAAGAAGCTGCTTGAACTCTCGCGCAATTGTGGGACAAACAACTTTCAAACTTTTACCAACGTTTAACGGTAGTTTTTATAATTGTATTACTTTGAGGAACAGTTATTTCTTTAATGAAGCAACGGGTTGAATTTGATGTAATAAAATCATGATTTGTGTCCACGTTTTAGGGTTCCAGACTACAGTTGTTGTCGCGTCTTTTAACCAAAACTGTGGTGCAATATAACTATGCACACTATTGATCCTGGTATTTATAATGATGTACTGATATAATTTCTGTTTAAAAAAAAAAAAAAAAAAAAAAAAAGAAAAAAAGTAAGGTGTTCTAAAGGACGAGTACGTGATGCTCTGGTCTTTGATAATTACGACCAAAAATGTCTGATCCGATCATAATCCAATCATAAAAGTGAATTACATACGTTTTTGCTGTGTAGCCTGCGAAAAAAGTGGCACTTTTCTTTCCAGTCGAGCTATTAGTAAATTTGCCTCGAACTTTTTCAAAAGAAAGCTGCTTGAACTCTCTGGGATAGAGATTAATGGCCTACAAACTAAAACACAAGAAGGCTGACTGGTTTTCTCAAATTGTCGAAAGACCAGTTTATCAGATCAGTGACCTTTCTCACTAAGATTTCGCAAACACTATACCACTCCCTCATGCACTTAAGGTGATGTTAAAACAAATTTCACAGATGTTGCCCGAATTGAAAGGAACACATTTGGAAGGCAAAGTGGATGTTTCGAGAGGTATGCCAAGTGTTCATGTTCATTTTGAGCGCATATTTTGCATTTATTTATTTATTGCCAAAGCACGACAGCATCAGCTACCGACGATAATCAGGAGACACGCTTTAGAAAACATAAACACAATGGAGTTACCATCACTTTTACTTACAATAGATTGGTTTCCTGATAAGAGGTCGGTAAATTTAGGATAACGGCTTATTAGACAGAAAAGTTCTTACCTTTTATACGGATGATCCCGGCTTGCAATGCGATGTACAAAATCCACTTTCCAGTGAGTAAAGCCCCTAGTCCCAAGCCAATCCATTGGTGTTCGTTGAGACCAACTCGCCCCGGTGTTAGCCGTCAAATCTCAGTTGTGATTGTTGGCAGTAAGTAACAGATTACTAAATATGGACGTGTAAGAGGATTTCTTCTATCACTGGTTCACAAACAATAGGAGGAAACTAGGGGGTATGCATCACCAATATGTATAAGCTCATTTTCCCGATCTCCTTAAATTGAACAACCTCAACTACGATAGTCATGTTGGATTTCTCATGCACGTACGCATTTGAAGATCATCTTTCAGAGTGCATAGGAGCCTTTAGGAGATAAATTTTAAAGAAGAGAACACTAGGAAACATCAGACATATTGCACTCGCAGATATTGGGGTGGGATGGGGAGGGGGTGGGGTTAAAATGCCAGTAGTTTACGAGCAAGTCTCTTGTGTCCCAGAGATCTTGAACCAGAGGTTTGTTTATCCTTCAAGACTTAATTTGTATTGTATTAGGTATTTTTAAAGCCAAGATTAGTAAACGTATATGCATGTTATATGGTAGGTGTCATCTTTGAATTAATCCACTCCACCCTATTTTCCCAGGGTTTTAAATTTCTACCAGTTACTCTTTGTCAGACTGGAAACTAGTGAAAACAAAAGAACTTATTGGGAAACAGCCTGTAATTGTCATATATCCTTGCTTCTCTAAAAGTAGTAAATAGTTCCAACAACGGAGCATAATATCGAGTTCTGATCACCAGCATTTTATAGCTCCCGCGTTTAAAATGATACGCAAACATGAAAATGCTTTGGAAATAGTGAGCAAGAATACACAATTAACTATATTGAAATGCGTGTCCGTGGGATTTTCATGCCAGGCAATGTTGGTGATTTTCTTGGCTACTGCCAACACAAAACCGCATTATACAGCGGGCTCATTGATGAGCTAGAGTCCCTTAGGTCCAAATTAATATGCGCAGGCGCAGGTCCATTTCCAGACTCGCTTTCAGTTTCATTCATCGTCATGCGTCACTCGCTCCCACCCACTCACCCCTCCCAGAAAACCCTGCGCGCGTGTGTAGGAGCGATAAGGATGTCGGATGCAGAAGGCCAAGTTGAGTTAGCTGATTACAGGTCTCTTAACAAGGACCTACTGACATTATCAAGTTCCTCCACTGTCCAAGATGTTGAACTGCTGTACGACAAATGGGCAACAAAATACGACAAGGTGAAAGCATCGATTGATCCTGTTTCGAGATGGGGAATTTGCACGACACACGTGAGAGAAAGGGGGAACTTTGACGAATGGAGCCCTCAAAGCTGGGGCGAGCCGCCTGAAAACTTTTGCCTCCAGGAAAACCTTCTGTAGGGGAAGTCTTCCTCACCAAACACAGTTTGTGATCTAAGAGTTGCGCTTGTCTTGCTTCTCCGTTAAGCTAGGCGATCTGCCTCGGTGAAAGCTTCCAACCATGGTTTGTATAGGGTATCGAATTTGAGCCTTTGGGCTGGAATAGGGTAGGAGATTTTGATATTTAGCCTGAAATAGGGTTGAAAATTGCAATTTTGATCTGAAAACGGTCAGAATTGCATATTTTGGTCTGAAATAGCTAGGGTCGAAAATTGCAAATTTTGGTCTAAATTAGGGTAATCTTTTTTCAGTCCCAGGTGGCACACTCCCATCCAAAATTTTGAGGAACCCCCCTGCCCCCGCAGGGGGTTTCTAGTCATACTGACTAAATTCAATAATTGAATGAGGAGGGGTGTTAACTTTCAAATTGATTGGTACATTATTCAGCAGTCTGGAACACACTTGTGTTTGCCTAGGATGCAACAAAAGTTATATATGGCCTGGACTGGAGCATACAGCAGAATAAGCTTAACCCTAGAAGCCAATACAGAAAATACTATACAATACAACAACGTTTACCATGGCCACACCCCTACACCCCTCCTGGGTTTGTTCACAAAGCGTTTGAATGTATGACTTTAGGAAGGAGATTTGGTCTGAGTATACTTATAAATTGCAACAATTTCTGGGATCATTACAGGAGGGGATGCAGGAGTCAGAGTAAATTCTAAACACGGTGGAAGACAATGAACTCAGAAATCTTCAAGAGTCCCATGTAAACTATCCCAGAACTCTTTGCTCTTTTAATTTCTAAAGTGCCAAATTATCCATCTCACTTCTAACCAAATAAATAACACCCCCAACCATTCAAAAGGAAATATATAAGTGATGTAGTAAAAATTGACAGTCTAAGGGAGTGAAAGAAAGGGCTATACAAAGAATGCTGAAACTGTCCCAAATTCTATTTCCTTCTCATTTATATCACTCTTTTTAACTCAATTCTTCTTAGGATCTGACTGATGCTGGCATCATCCCATCAAGGTCTGCATTTGTAGATGCATTCAATTCTTTGCTCATTGGGATGGGAATCACTAACAAAGACGTCAAGATCCTTGACCTTGCTGCTGGCACTGGTTTGGTTGGTATTGAGCTTTATAAACGAGGCTTCACCAACATCGATGCCATAGATGTATCACAGGTAATAGGCCCTTTGCATTGACTGAAAAGTTATCACTTCAGGTTTTTGAGTGCCAGAATCAGAAAGCATTGAAAAAAAAAATGTAGAAATGCAAAATTTCGGGTCCATATCATTCAAACATTGCTGACACTTCAAAATTCAGAAACGTTCACCCTCGGGCGTAACAAGCAAAGTCATGCCCCCTGGGGGGGGGGGGGGGGGGGGGTGGGGTGGGATGGAACCCCTCCCCAGAGTTTCTGTTGCATTAATATTATTCTTTTTGAAGATGTCTGACCTTAATTTTCATTATAATACAATATGGCCTAGCTGGTGTAAATTCTACAAGATACAGCAGGGGCTCTGTAGTTAGTTTAAAACTTTTAAACTATCAGCTTTCTTTTATGGGGGTCTGTGAGTATTTCTTCTATAAACGTCAGCGAAATTGCTCCATTTCATGCAAACATTTTTTCGCCCAATATTTGGTTATCTCGTGGATTGAAAGACAAATGTATTTCTTTTAGATACAAACTGCATTTGTTTGTGAGAACAAGAGTGGTTTTCTTGACCTCGGGAATTGTTGTTTCCCCTGAGAATTGGTCGAATTACGTTTTGCAAATTTTCTTCCAAAGGAGGTGAAATCTGGACAAACTAACTACACTTTTTCTTACTTACTAATGCCTACAACTGACCAAAGTATGAGTGATTTTGATTTTTTGAGTTTGGCTGCCAATATTGCCAACATTTGTTCGATTTTTACAGACATCAGTTCATGTAATTTACACAAGAGTATTACATATGAACAACTTACATACAATGTTGCCTTGGGATTGGGGTTACAGGGAATGTTGGATGAGGCCAAGAAAAAGAATGTATACAAGAAAGTAATCTGTGCCCCTGTGACTGAGAATCAAACCCCAGGGATTGAAACTGGTGAATATGATGCAGTGGTTCTAAAGGGAGCATTTACTTATGCACATATCAAACCTGGAGCAGTGGATGAAATTGTAAGGACTGTTAAACCAGGTAATTGAGATTTATTGTGTAACGTGGGCCAGCAGTGTATGATCATGTGCATTTGAACACATTTAATCTGTGAAATTTTGTGAAACACAATTTCATATTTATTATTATTATTATTATTATTATTATTATTATTATTATTATTATTATTATTGTTATTATTATTATCATTATTATTATTATTATTATCATTATTATTATTATTATTATTATTATTAATACTATTATTATTAATATTAATATTATTATTAATATTATTGATATTGTTAGTATTATTATCATCATCATCATCATTATTATTATTATTATTATTATTATTATTATTATTATTATTATTATTATTATTATTATTATTATTAGTTATTGTTTCTGGGTGTCATTTTGATCCCAGAGTCATAGAGAGCTTGAAAAGTCTGAAAGTATCATCAAAAGTAAAGGAATAGTGTGGAAAATGTGTATATCTTTGCCAGTACCTTGTAGTGGAACCCCAATATAACAAAGTGCCAAGGGACTCGGAAAATTTGTGATAATATTAGGGGTTTGTTATAAAATGAAACCCTATTTCAGACCAAATATCAAAATCCCCGACCCTATTCCAGACTAGAGGCTCAAAATTGTTTCATACTAATGCTGAAAATGATACCCTTTGGGACAGCACATACCTATATTGTTCATATATGGGAGTCCCCCCCCCCCCCCCCCCCCCTTCCCAAGCGTTAGATATCAAAGAGAAGTTTTGTGTAAGAAAACAATGAATTGGAAGAACGCAATACATGGAAGCTGATTTTGTTCCAAACAGGAGGAGTGGTAATCTTCGCAATGCGAAGAAGCCAACTGAAGCACTATGAAGGGAAATTTAGAGAACTGGAAGAACGCAATACATGGAAGCTGATGAGCCAAGAGCCTCTTCAATATTTTACTGAGAGTACCACAGCTCCAGAATATGTTTTCTTTGGATACATGAAGTGCCCGTAACATGCTGCAGCAATATGTCACGTGACCCAAAATTAGGCACTTAATAAGAATTCGTTATACAGTGGGACCCCGATATAACGATGTGCCAAGGGACTGATAAAATTAGATCGTTATAGCGGGAGATCGTTACAAACGAATTCCCGATATAACGATTTGGCCGAAAATCAACCAAAATCATCGCTATATAGGGGTATAGTTAATAAATAGTTTTCAATGTACAATGAACAATGTGACTTCAAACTGTAGCGTCCGCTGTTGACACAGAAACGTTACAGTCTTATGCAATGATAATCAAAGGATTAAAGTATTGTCATCTCTGTTAAAGTGTTTGGCATTCCTTTTCGGTCGTGCGATGATTAAAAGTTCATGCGACTCACACCCGACCTAAACGGCACTAATATACGTCACATAAAAATGTCCGCGTTTGATGTTGAGCACCATAAGCGGTGCCAAAACCCGTGATTTTGACCCTAAGAGGTACGACGAGCATCCCCCGTTCTTTTATGGGAGTACCCATCCCCCTCCCCCTCCCCCCAACTCTAACCCTAACTCTAACACCCCCCCAGGTGTCTGCCTTAGAGAAAAGCCCGGGGGGGGGGGGGGGGGGGGGGGGAACCCCTCAAAATTTTGGGTGGGAGTGTGCCGCCCGGGACTGAAAACCCTTACCCTATTTCAGACCAAAATTTGCAATTTTTGACCCTATTTCAGACCAAATATTTGACCCTATTTCAGACTAAAATGTTTAAATCCATACCCTATTTCAGACTAAAATGCTGAAAATGATACCCTTTGGGAGAGAAGTCACTGCGCAGCGATTAAATCATGGAATTTGGCAGCATTTTACAAGGAACAAGACTGTAGTTGCCAGGAGGCTCGTGCCGTAACTCTAAAGAGCGATGAAAACGTGGATTTTTGCGTTTCATATCAAATATATGTGTTCTTCAGAGGGTTTCCGCTGTAAGCTCGAGTAATGATCACGGTAAAACAAAACAATTCTTGTACCAACACAATTTATTTGTGATTGAGAATTTTTCTCCACTTCCTTGAAGATCTTGATGCCAGGCATCTTTCACTGTAACACCGAAAGATAATTCACAAAGCTCTCCAAGAAACAGGGGGAGGAATATTCCTATCAAACTCTTATTTTGCAATGATAACGCACGTATTATTGCACACTTTGAATACAATAAAAAGAATTCTGTATTTTTCTGATTTAAGAATTCTACAGTCTGCCAGCTGCCCTTAGGGGTGGTGAAATTGCCTTGAATTGGCCCGCGTTCCATACCGCTGACTCCATGCGGTGTCGCTCCAGGCTCTTCTGATTTTTTTCTTTGAGACTGGCACGAGAACTCGTTTCTGAGCGCGAACGCGCGATCAACGGATTTGTATTTGTATTTGGAACTAGAAAGCCCAGCAAAAGTTAGGTAAGCCGTTTATTTATTTACCCTTGTTATGCAGATTGCATCTGTTCTCCAGGCAGTGTCTGCAGAGGTGCTATACAAAATTTAGTGCAACCGAACGGCGCGAGGGGTTTCGCCGTGAATAATTAAGTAGGGATGCAGCGAGTTGACTGACAAATCACTTTAATGAAACGGATCAAAACAGTACTAAACGGTGTAGAAAAACGGGAGTAAAAACAGAATCGAGTAACAGTGCTAGGAAACAAAGCAAATACAACAGAATTCTATAAGAGTATAAATTCTAACTTGGTTTAATATCCTAACTATAAAAGTATGCACTGGATACTGAAGACAGCTATTTAGCTAGTTGACAACAAAGATAAACATTGAAAACCTTGCAACGATAGAAATTGATATCTGACTGGAAATGACTTTAAAAGTAATCCTTGACTAAACAGTAAAACTGATATGAAATATCATGCTGTTAAATACTGAAACATATCAGCTAGTGATTGTGGCATTGAAACTAAACTGACCAGAACATTGGGCTATTGGTGAAACTACTCAACTAAGAAATACACAGGATGCTAACACAGCAAAGGTGAGCAAAGCAATTTGGATCAAACAAGAGATATGAGCTGCGCAAATGAAATACTTGCTGAGCTTGATACAACTTGAATCGAACCATGTGCTCATACAGATTGAGTAATAGAATTGCTAAAGGCACTTACCTACTGGAAAACGTGCACACTGACTGAGCTAGAAACTGAACCTAAACAATCCTATACTATGGACCTTAAATAGCAAGAGAGAATAAACTGAATTGTACCTTGTGCTCCAATAAGCTTGCTTAACAAATCATATTCCAATGCCCCAGACAGTACAATATTAAAGCTTACTGACCCTGTCACATTAGGAAACGATTTTGTGAATTCATGCTTGATCAATTGTAGTGGATGCAAATTTACGAACAGCAGGCACAACAACTCAGTGAGTTAATTTATTGCAGGATATTTGTGGCAATGGGAGATTCTTCAGCCTACATAGCACCTAGATGCCAGGAATACTGTGAGGGAAATCTAGCACAGTTTTATTGCAAAGAATGCTCAGCAATATTCTGTGAGTTCTGTTATGATAAAGAACATGCTGGCAGCGCACGGAAAGCCCAGCATGAGAAAATAACTCAACTCAGAGGAATATGCAGTGAGCATAAGCACACCCTAGACTTCTTCAATCTTACACTTCTCCAACCCATGTGTGTTATCTGTAAGAAGGAAAATCTCGCCACAGGGAACTCCCTCCATGTTATTGATGCTATTGAATATGCATTGCCCAAGTTGAAGGCATTGTTGATGGAAAAACTGGACATGGCCAGAACACAGCTGTCTGACATGAGCAGTGAACTGCAAAAAGTTAAAGCATCAGCAGAGAAAACCGCAGACTGTACTGTCGATCATCTTAAGGCATGCTTCTCTCACGCCAGAGAGATATTGGATGCAAGAGAGGTGGAACTGGTGAAAGCCATCAAAATCAGATGCAAAGAATTTCTGGAAGGAAACAGTTATGGAGTCAACATCCAAGAGAGATTTGCCATTCTTGAAGAGGCAATGGCAGCAGGTAATTAATTTCTGTGTTGTTTTATATAAATAGTGTTGGTCTGGCAAAACGAGAACACATTGTGGCAGCAACAATGTGTCTTCAATGTTTCCAGGGTGGCAAAATTGGCAACATTGTTGTGCTCAGTGTGGATGCAACAAAATTTAATAAAACATTTAATGTTTCTGAAGTTTTTCAGTAAAAAAAAAAATTGTGTCCAGGGCACAAATTTGTGTTTGCAACAAATGTTTTGCATGTGGCAAAATGGGGTAACATTTGGGAAGCATGCACTAGCAATGCTGCCACCACAATGTGTCCTCATTTTGCCAGGCCTTTATACATCAATCACTTCAAACACTCTAAGCATTGCTCTCCCGGCCAACACCAGACATGCCATGTCTCACATATCTGCACCTCAACTCAATGTTGTAGGTTCAATTGACACTCACCCCCTCCCCCAGAGAGTTTCAACCAGATCTAGGGCCAGAGCCCTACCCCAACTCTCCTGTCTGAAAATCTCTGGAATCCAATACCCCAAAACTTGTTCTGCCACCCTACACCCCTTCAACCAGCCCCTCCCCTCTCCACCCCCTTGAGAACATGGACCATACTGTAGAAAATACAAGCTAGTGCACTCCTTATTCAGTTTCATTTCTATTGATAATCACAGGAGAGTCTTTGCTTAAGAACGAGAACAAACTGATCACAGAGAAGTTTTCACAAGTGTACACAAGCCTGTCTACCTTGTGCCCATTCGAGGAACCAGCTTCAACACGTCTTAGGTTCATCATCGAATATCCCCAAGAGATGTTTGACAAGCTGAAACAAGTGGGGAATATATCTGCTTTTGCCATTTTACAGGGAGCTGGTAAGTGCTTGATTACAATCTCATATTGTATGCTAGCAATAAAGGGGAAAAGGCACAGGTAGAAGCAGGAGATAAGTCATGTTTAGGAATTTCATGGCTAAATTTTGTAAATGTTTAGTTACATGGGATAGGAGAGATGGGAGGGTGTTGCCAGTTGGCCTTTTGTAACAATGGGTCACATGAATGAGAATCTGTTTCTGGTACCATAAATGGAAAGAGCATCAACAAAGACATGTAAAGTTGCAAAATGTAAACAAAAATGTGGCAGCATTTTAAAATTCAGACAATATATACAAATTCATGGAAATACAGTATTTCCTGGAGGGCAAGGCCTTTTTGGTCATGTGACTAAATTTACACCAATGCTATTGTTATTATTATGGAAGCAGATTTTTTCTTATATTAGAAGTAAAGTATTTTAAGATAAACTTGGGTCAAAACTTCGGAGTCCATTTGACTAGGGCTTTATTGAAGGTTCCTATAATCCCTGCCCCCTATTGTTTACACACACATTTATATATCTTCAGAAAAATAATGAACAGTCAAGAGTAAAACTTATTGTCCAAGAAAAAGGTGTCATCATTGTTTGAGGTAGTTGTCTATTGTTTGTCTGATACAGGAGCACAGAGTAACGAGACAAATGTAGAAGTGAAGGATCCTGCCATTTTGACTGCACGAGGTGCAATGCCAGCCGATCAGCCAAACAGAGCAGATGACGAGAAACAGTCTTCACCTTACTGTGTGTTTAACCAGCTGACCATTTTACAGACGCAGGATCAGTCTACTCAGACTGATACACCAGAAGGTGCTGTGCTTTCGTGTTCTTGTACTAGAAGAATGGGTTACAGTATTTCTCATTTCAGGCATTGCTGCTCCTAAATTAGAAATCATCAGGTGGCCATTTGTAGATAGAGCTATGCCATGCGTGTACAGCGGCTCCTGAAATGAATTCCAGCCATAAAATTACATCCAGATATAAAAGGAACAGCAACTTTTTAGTTTGGCTTAGTAAGATTATTCCCAAGCCCTGCAACAAACCTGCCAGCTCTCAAGTACTGTATCCATGCCTCATTTCCTGTGGACTCAACGTCGATCTCCCGCTTTAGGGTGAATAATTTAAATGACATCAAATAGCTAGACAAAGGTGTAATCTTTATTAAGGCAAAAGTCAGCTTTTGTTCTAAATTTCAGCTTGCCAATCTACCCCTACAGCAGCAGAGCTCCGCCCCTGAACCGGGTGGGGCCCAGTTTCCCGCCCTGACTCTCCCGTCTGAAATTTGCTGAGAGTGCACGGATACTAATTTCATCTTTGTCTTGTTTGTCATGGTCTTGTGGGAGTTCGTTGAGTACAGTACGTGTCGGGAATTGATCGGCGATTATACATGTAGTTGTGCGGCCTAGTTTCATACAAAATAAATGAGCTGTCAATACGGTTCAAGCTCCCGTAAGCGGACACTCTTGGGAAGCAGAAAAAGCGTCCGCAACTGAACTGTCCGCTAACTAGAATGTGTAAAATAAAGATTTTGACAGAGCTAGAGTTTAAATGGGGTTTCATAAAGCCAAAAGGCGTCCGCTCAGTGAGTTTTGACTGTGTATCAATATAATATAATCGTTCTTCTGTGTTTTAGCACCAAAACGGAAACACGTGCCTAAATCACCCAGCGTAAAAGTGAGCAGACAAAACGGGACAGCAGCTGTACAACACAAGCCTGGTGACGAGTCGCCATGTTGTCCGGATTCTGCCACCAAAAGGAGGAAACGTGGAGGAGAACTGAGTCACGAGCTAAACGTAGGTGCAAATCAAGAATCGTGACATTTTTTTTAATGAAAACTTACGGTTTCTTGCGAATTTATCATTCGAGTATTTAACTGCCATTGCACTATGCAATGCCAGGGGCCAGAAAAATTCGCAAAAAGTCGATGCCAGGCTAGCTAAAAGTGTTGCGATGGGTTCAATTTTTTCCTTGCATGTAAAGCTCCTCCATCTCCCCTCCCGACATGATGCTCGATTTTCTATACACAAATACATAACATGAACGTGTTTCGGTTTCTGTAAGTTACAGCGCCAATTCGTTGACAACTTGACGGACCGATTTCCAGACAAGTCATGTCACACGCGTGAAAAGAACGGCACCATGACGATGCTGTTGAAGCTATGCCTTTGCTGCTGCTGCAGCTGGTGTTGTTGATTTTCTTTCTGTCATTCTTGTTGTTATCGCTGCTGCTGCTCTTCTTGCTGTTGCTGTTGCTGCCGCTAGCCTCGGTGTTGCGTTGTTGTTGTTATTGTTGTTATTGTTGTTGTTGTTGTTGTTGTTGCAATTGTTGTTCTCATTGTCATCGTTATTCATAAGTCGTTGTCGCTGCTACTGCGTGGATTTGATTTCTTGTTTCAGCTTCCGCCGCTAATTCCGTTGTTGTTGGTTGTTGTTGTTGTTGTTGTTGTTGTTGTTGTAGTTTCTGCTGTAGTTTTCTATTAACACTACCTCATAATTGCCGTTATCATGGCTGTCATGTGCGTTCTTCGTCGTTGTTGCATTGCTGCAACATTATTACTGATTTGTCTTTGCTAGTTTAAAATATTATGCAGCGTGAGTTCTCTCTACGTTTATAAATTATATTAAATTATATTTATTGAATTTGGTTATTGTCAATAGAAATGTGACGACATTTTGACTCAACTGTGGGCTTCTGATGATAGCTGGCCGTTTGCACGCCCAGTCGACAAGAAACAGGTAATGGCAGTTACTTGTTATGAAAAAGCAAATTCCCACCAACAGAACTACGAGTACATTTAACACTGATAATGATGGGTGCTTCATTATTATTATTATTATCATTACTATCATTAATATTATCATTATTAGTAATGAGCAGTTGGGCACTAAGCACTCATTTCAATACATTGTTGGCTATAAAATATAGTGCACTTCAGTTGGGAAGCGATCTCTTCCTTGGCTTCCTTTGGCAGTCTGTCAGTCTTGCTAACTTTGCTCGTGCATTTTGTTTAGAGCACATGTGTTTTGTGTGTGTCAAAACACACTTGGGGCGGGGGAGATTTAATGAAGTTAATTCGCAGTATAGAGCAGTTTTCCAATTGAGAAAATAAGAAGGAGCCAGAGTAACTTGTGGTTGATATTTAACTTTGAAGAAGAAACCAACCAGCTAGCTTGCGCTCTTCTTGGCCAATCAGGAGCAAACGCAAAACCTGCCAAACTTGTTTGAACCAATGTGACGCGAACCAAAACTTTCGACGTTCATACGAAAACCGCTGTGTTTTTCCAGACTGGAATATTCTCACGCTGTTCTCGTTTTTCCCCAGTTTCCTGACTACTACAAGGTGATCAAGAACCCCATCAACTTACAGATCATCAAAGACAAAATGAGAATCCTGCGATACGAGTCAGCGGTTGATTTTGTCTGTGACATGCGCCAGATGTTCAAAAACTGTCGGATCTACAACGGCGTGAGTACTGATTCTTTGATTTTATTGTTTCTGTTTCGTGTACAGTATGTTTGATATTGTTCGTGTTTGTTTGTGGTTTATTATTCCTTGACAATCTTCACACAACCGGGCTTTTGTTCATAATGTATCTATAGATGCAATCTATAAGTGGAATTATTAGCTTCTTGATATTCAGAATACAGAGGCATCGCGGCCCCGTTGAAACCACTTGCAATATTAAGCAAAATTTACATTACAGCTGAAGCTCCCGTAAAGGTGCAGTAATACAGGCAACAAAATCGTGCAACTTGTCGCGCAACATTGTTGACAGTAGTCACAGTTGCAAATTTCTTTGTTGTGTGTACGTTGCCTCAAAAGCTTTGGGCCCGGTTTTTCAAAACACGATTAGGCTAATCCTGGATTAGGTCTAAACTTTCTTGTCATTTTTTTAGCCTGAAAACGTGAAAGTTTCGTCCACAACGACTTTCTTGATAATGTTTTAAGCTGGAACAAGCTTTCTAATCCATCTTCGAACAAAACCAAACAGTTTAATGACAGAGAGGTCGAGAGAAAGAATTTCGTTAATCTTGGATTAGCTTAATCGACCTTCGAAAAACCGGGCCTTGGTGATTTTTGACATTACTTCACTGTTTTGTTTTTACAGATTAACTCGAGTGTCTACGGCGACTGCCAGCGACTGGAAAAGGAATTTAATCGTCTTCTAAAGAAACAGTTCCCCAACTTCGAGCATGTCTTCGGTCCGTGAAGAAGACTTCAAGGAACATGTATGTTTTTCGTGATGGTCGCGTTTTCGTCCAAGTTAGGAGAAAAATGTGACTCGCTCAACACCATTGTGTGGTCGTCGAAATGGTTTATGTTGTTTGAGGCTTGGGTCCGTGCGTGAACAGGTATGCCACAAGCTTTATCTCTCTCTTTCAAACGCACATTTTTACTGGCTGAAACGTAAGCCGATATGTGGTAGGCGTTCCTTTTTAAGCGTCTGAAAGCTCGGATGGGGCTTGGGGAGAGTAGAAGCAATACCCTCAACCCAAGTCTCCCTTCCGACATGTCGCTCGTAACACACCGTAGCATCCCACCAACAACTTCATAAGGAGTTTGGCTGGGACTTTTATCCGAAGGGGAGGGGGTCGGGGAGATTTTACGGTGTATAAATTTTGACTGGTTGTTTGTCAAGCATCATTTCTACTTCAAGGAAAGTTCAGTTAGAGTTGAATTCGTGTGAGTTGACGTCGGTTCAGTTTGGAGCGTGCGATGAGAGACGTCTGTGTTTCCAAGCCAAATTGCATTATGATCTAAAACATAATGCAACTGATAATGAACAAAATGACCTTATTGCTTGCCAGAGTTATGTTATTTTAGCCAAATGAATTACTCGTGATAGCAATATGGGCCAGGATTGATATTATCGTTATGTTTGCGTTGTTGCTTGTAGAATTGTAGAACAGCAACTTTTTCTAGTTATTATGCAGTGGAATGATTTTCAGTCCAACTGCTAAGCGACCCTCGCTTACTGTGAATCGAGTATTGCAGTACAAAAGAAATATGCACCAGAGCAAGAGGCAATTCTTGTGATATGTGTCGATTTGCTTCTTTGACTGCGTGTAACATCCAGTGGCACCCTGAGAACAGCCTCAAAGAGCGTAGGGAAGATTTGAGGGTTTTTGTTTGTTTTCGTAGTTCAAAATGTGTGCAGAATTTTAATTGAAAAGTAAGACTTTGATAGAACAATCGTCCTCCTGTTTCTCCGAGAATTTTGCGAAACGACAAGATCTGCACGGAATTGGTGAAAAAGTGTAACTTTAGTTTATTGATCTGGTACACTGGATTGTTTCCATTTATCGTAATCAATTAAAACACGCGAAAAATGTAGTGGAGTCAGAGTTTGAAAAGAGGAAATATTTCATAGCTCTCAGGCAGCTTGCGACCAGGCTCACTCGGAGGGGGGCGTAGGGGGAGAGGGGAGGGGAGGAAACTTGTTCACTGATGACGTGCAACCAGTGACGAACGAGAGCACGCGCAGGAATAAAGTTAAGCCATGGTATTTATTTCGCTTCTATTAGGTTATATAGGCTCCCAATTTACAAGCTTTCTTTTCTTGTTTACAAACATGCTGATGATTTACTTCGTAGACTCGTTAAAAATTAAATTTTGTCGTGGTAGAGAGACATCTTGGAAACGGCAGTCGCAAATTTCGCGTCTTGGTGAAAATTGAGATGTGGGACCTTTTTATGCGCCAAGCTAGTTTTTTTTTTTAGTAAGAGCCAAACCTGCTAGATCGCCTTTGCTCTGCCTTTTTTGTTTTTGTTTTTGTATTGTGTATCTTTATTGTTTACTTTAATTTTTACAATAACACGTCAGTTTCTCGCTTTGTGATTGGCTAATTTTCATTATCAAATAAGAGGACAGACACATAAAATCGAGTGCTGACGACAGTGATTTGGACGAAGAAGGTGAATTCAGCTTCAATTTTACCTCAGTTCTTGCAAAAGCGACATTCGGCATTTGAAGTAGAGGACCAGAAGTGTTCAGAGGCGAATTTCCTTGAGCTTTGTCTTGAAATTGTCAAGAAAACCTCAGCAGAAAAGCGTCTAGTTTCATTTCTTTCCAACTTCTTGACAAAATTTTATTTTGCACGCGCGAAATGCTCACGTCAAACTGTCACTTTTTGGCCAATAAAATGTCTTGAATTTCAACCTCGACCAATTAGAAAGCGGGAAAAGTTGTTGACAACATTTCCATGGGTCAAATCGAACAAAATCCAGTTTTCTTGCTTGTTTTCCCCGCGTCGTCGCTTGAGTTTTGTTATTGTAAAAAACAAATTGACGTCAGTTTTTTATGTGTCTGTCCTCTTATTGATCATGAAACGCGTCATAACATTGTCAAAAAGTTGCGGATCCACTCGGCGAAGCGCCTCGACAGACACATAAAAACTGACGTCAATTTACGCTTTTCAAATATTAATCGTATCACACCAGCAAAAGGACTCCAGTCCCGTTTAAACTGCAGCGACTGACGAGTTCAGCAGAAGTAATTGTTCCTTGCCCGCTGTTCCATGAATTGCCGTGACACGCCCTGCAGTAGATATAAAACACGATTTACGAGCTCAGAACCTTTAGTGTACCTTGATGTTTGCCACCTAAAGTATTTGAAAATGGTACTAACAAGACCCAAAGTGTATCGCAGCGACTAAGAAGATTGCATCTGAAAAAAGTTGATAATTTATGACAAGAAAAGTTTCTCGTGAAATTATTAGTGCGCGAATATAGGCCACTTCGAGACGCTTATATACTTCCTAAAGTTTCACTTAGTTGAGGCCTAGTGCGATACCGTTCTTATGAAAATTTGTGTTCCTCGCGTGCTCACTTTCATGAAAATTGAAGTTACTTGAGTATGACTTCATGGACTGTGTGACTGAGTCAATCACATGTTTTTGTCGGCATTTTTGCTCACACGGCACATAAACTATGTGACTGTGTAAGGTCCCGGTCACACTATGAAGTTTAGTCGATAATAACTCAGCAACGAGAGCAATTCGACGGTTTCCTTAATGTTTGGTAGCAACTTGCTGACACATATTTCTGATGACAAGCGCTGTTTGTACTTCAAATGATGCAAATGTCGATATTAATGTCGTTAAAGTTACGAGTGCGACCGGAGCCTAACTTGCAAGTTCTATTCTTGCATCCACTCCCCCAGCTCTGCCTTGCTCATTCGATGCTTAATAAATTATTCAATCAATAAGGTGCTTTTATGTACCTGGGTTGCATTTCGATTCCCAGGTCTTTTTCTTGTTAGATTTCATGAAGCTGCGTATGAACAACGCAGCTACGAGGCACAAAAGGCCGATACCAAGGGCTATACCGCCAATTAAGAACCATTTTCCACTCTTCACATCTGTAAAAGGAGAGGTCGAACAAGACTAAGAAGGAGGAACTAAATAACGGCAAAGAATCTACACTGACTGTGTTCCCTGCATGTGAAAACTAGCTTCGGGGTTCGTAACCGCGGATCTACAATCATGGTCAAAAATAGTTTATTTTTTTATTTTTTTTTTTATTTTTTTATTTAAACATATTTGTTGCATACGTTTGCTCCAAGAGCCCTTGACTCATCGAGGGAGCTCACATATATTTATACAACTAGTTCACACGCCAAAAACCAAGTTCTCCCTACTGTATCATATGTTTCTGGTGAGAAACTGAAGGAGAAAATCGAAGTTGATCACCGTAAAACAGTGTGAACTGAATACTATACAAAAACAGTGCTGAATAGTCTAACCTTGTGCTGTCTTCAGCCGAGTCGGTCGCGGTTCAAGATCGATTTTTTCTGTCACTGTTGAGGGAAAAAAAGGAGGTTAACTAGAGAGGTGATATGATGAACATAACGAGCAATAATCACATCTAGTAGGAAAAATTTCGGTTAAGTAAAAAATGAACCATGATTCAAAAAAATAACAAATTTGAAGCCTAGAGGGATATTAATGCTTCTATTGTAAATGCAATCATCACAAAATAAATAGAAAAATAGACTATGTAATTAAAAATAATTGGACAAGTTAGATTAAATTAGATAGAGCCGTTTTCGCATGACTGTCGAAAGTAATCATGGGATTACTACACTTTAGATTGGTCTTAACAAGTTTAGCAACATTCTTGGCCAATCAAGAGCAAAAGCAAAACCTGGTCGCGAATGTTCTCAAGCAAGAAAGCAAGTCGTGATGGCGTGTTCTCGCACTGCTGATTGCTTACTAGTAAAACCAATTGCAATTACTTGGTTTTAATTGGTCGGACGTGTTTTAGCTCCACTCATTGATTGGCTGTGTGATTGCTTTGGTTTTGGTTTTCGACAGTCATCCAAAAAGCGCCCGATATTGCGAGTAAGTCCGGCCTTCCTCTTGGTCGTAACAAGATCAAAATTTACCAGGATTGAAAACCATCAGAGATACACTAACCGCCGTAGTCGGAATACCAACCACCTGCAATCCAAAGAAAAGTATCTTCATATTAGATATTTTACCTATTAACTGTTTGAAACGTTGAAAATATTCTGCATACTTTCTCCTGCATGAAACAGTACCGGGTTTAAATACACGTGTATTTGAATGTCCTTATGGCTGTCTGTTCTTCTGCCTTTGTCTGTTTGTTTCCGTAATGTGTTTGTATGTCTTTGTGTCTGTGTCTGTATTTGTACGTGTATGTGCTGTTTGGTTCGTCGTTATTATTTCGTTCGTTCGTTCGTTCGTTCGTTCATTCGTTAGTTCGTTCTTTTATTTTATGTATATTTTTTTAGACGTTGGACTTACAGCAACATAAAATTCCTCTGGGTATTTCCATCCGTTACCACTTTTGATAAGAAACTCGTTCCTACTCTGAAACCAAAGAGAACCATCAGAACCAAAACATTCTGCTCTGATCTCCTGCTCCATTTTGGGTTTACACGAGTCTAAGGTTAGAACACCAAAGGTCAGAGGGGGGGAGGGGGGAAAACAAAACTCTACCGTTCGGACACAGCCGATACTTCAGATAGTCGAAACTATGGAGAAACATTTGTGAGACAGTTGAGAACTGAATATGGACCTAAAGCAAACATTCTTAGACAGGGCTCCTACTGATAACAGTAAATGTTAAGGTTAACTAGAAAACGGGACCATAGAAAAGAAGTCCGAATAATCGAGGGTCCACTGACTAACCTTATCTAATGGTTGATGACAGCTAACGTCAATCCTGTCAAAACTGGACCATAGAAGTACGTATCCTGCCCATGGATCCGTTACCTTCACACCTGTTATGACACACGTTGAATTACAATTAACCAAAAAAAAAAAAAAAACAAAACAAAATCAAAACCCCCTGCCACCCTCACTTTGTAACACCTTTATATCCGTCCTCATATAATAAGCAGGAGTTCATCCAACCATTAAAAACGAAGTAAAAAAGCTAAGGCATCTATATTTCTAAATAATCCACAAGGCATTGCGTGCCTCGTAGCGTTATAAGTCCGTGTGGTATATGGTGAAAACAGTTTTGCTTGTATGAAAGACAAATTAGCCAAATATTAGAGATCGTAGGAGTAGGAAATACTCTATATAATACTATGACAATCAAATAGAGAAAAATTTTCAACATCTTGCTTTTAAACTGCGTTGTTCGACACACCCTGTTACGCGCCTTCATCATGCTCAAATTTGGAAAACCGCAACTGCTTTATTTGGAAATCCATTGTTGACAACAGAGGGAATAGGGAAGTAGGGAAGGGAAAGTGATTACTATACCTCGCAAATCCCACAAAGTGGGATTCGAGAGCTGAAAATGGTTTTGTGGCTTAAATGTTTACAAATCTGATGACGTCAGACGAAAATACTCTTACACATGGTAAGTAATTCAGCACAGCAACGAACTGATGTAATGCTGAAAACAGCAAAGTTCACTCCAATCCAACACGGCGCGATCTTGATTGATCAACCTACGAGGTACGCAAGGGTTTATGGGCCTGGCTGCTCTTTTTGGGTGCTGATTAATTCATTGGGCCAGAAAGGTGTCAGTTTTAGCGTCAATTACAAATATAATTATTCTGGGCTAGTGCTTTCAAGAATTCATGAGACAAACCTTTCGGGAGACTCCAGGTTACTTTAGCATACCATACACAGTCCTGTTTAATAAAAAGTACATTCAGATCTTGTGCGTCTCCGGGAAATATTTGTCCTTCAGATTTTATTCCCCAGCCTTTTTTACTGCTGTTGCACCAATCTAAAGAGAAGTGAGGAAATAATTCAGTGAGACACGCTGTGGCAAGAAAATATAGATTCGGCCGTGCGGTCACCTTGTATTGAGTCAGCGGTCATTGCACAAAATTGAGGATCCAAGTGCAGATTTTGCAGAGTGAATTTAATGCATTTTCTAAAACATAAGTTGTGTACAATAAAAACAGGGCTTGCACACGAGGTGAAATTTTAGCTCGAGTTACGGGCTCAATCCTTGGAGCGGCTGCTGACCAACGGAAGTGACGTCAACAACTTATTTCCGAGGAGGATGGGGGGGGGGGGGGGGGGGGGGAAGGGGGGGGGAGGGAGGGAATAGCACTGGGACTGAAACAAGAAGCTACCCGGGGGTACGACAGTAACTGGGACTGATATATATCTACTGTTTTACATACCTGTTTGTGTTATGCTTGTGGGCCGAATTTCGTTGGAGGTAGTGGTCCTGACTGCTGGGTGTTAGAGAATGAAGGAAAATGGAGAAATTGTACGTGCTATCTATACAAAAATCTGGATATTTGCTGAGTATGAGAATAGTTAATCCTTGGTAAGTGGCTTTTAGAATAAATAGTAATTATCCCCGAGCGAAGCGAGGGTAATAATCACGACGCTAATGCAGCAAAATCGCCTTATATGAAGACTCCAAGCGTGTCGCCATATCGAAATTTAATGTTCGTGTGTGGGGGGGGGGGTACAACTTTTTAGGCCAGGTGCCTAAGGCAATGACGTAATAATTATCGATTAGCGTCTCCTCCAGTGTTTTTACTGACATTCGGAGGAAAAAAAGATTTGAACGAAGCAATAATTGTACGTAACTGCGTTCACGAAAATGAATTTGAAAACTGGAAAACTTGAAGCAGAACGGTCTCGCGAAGCTCGTCTTCAAAAGAGAAGGGAACAGGCACAGACAAGGCGAAATCGTGAAGCGATCGAACAGCGCCAAATACGTCTAGAGAAAAGACGACAAACATGTTACAACCGACAGCATCACGAACGGAAGCATGCCGAAGAAACGGCTCCGCAAAGGGAACAGCGCTTGAAAGCAAATCGGGAGCTTCAGACGCCGTTTTGTGTTAAACCCAGATACTTATTCAGAAAGGACAAGCAACAAAGGTTAGTCAGTGGAAATCGAACAATCACCGTGACAAATATATTCTACCCGTATCTTGTAACTCGATCACTTCAAGAAATGCATTAGAATCTGTATGCTGATTGTTTTCCCTCGAAGTATTGTTTTAATACGCTTCTGTCGCCAGGTTCGGCTACTGTATTCGCTCAGAGCAATCGGAAGTTGGAGTCTTGAATGATATAGTCAGATGTCTTATTTTTTCTTTCAAGACTAAAACTGTAGCAAATGCTGTAATCTGACATGCGGTGATTGCAGCGAGAATCGTTCACAAGCCCTTAGAAGTATGACTAAGTCTGAAGCCCGTGTATAATATTTGAAGTAAACCGTTCAAGTTTTGCTTTGATTCTGGGAGAAATCATGCTGTTTTGAGCGGGTTCACATACAAAACAATTCGAGCTCATTAAATATGCATGCCTGAGTCTGGTGCATGCAATCCAGAGTAAAAACAAATCGCACAGGAAGCCTATTTAATTGTACTGCCTATGAATTCAAAATCGGAAAATCAGTGTTCCTTTTTTACGTACTACGACGGCCGACCAACTTCAAAACTTGAGTATTAAATTTTGAGAACGTGCTTGGCTGACTGTATGAATTAATTTGACGTGCCGACCGTGGGAAATACATACTTCGTCACGCAATCAACGCAAAAGTATGACACCATTCTTTTTCTCCTCAGTCCTTTGCGTGTAGCACTTGACTTCGAAGAAAGGATTGAGTCAACATTTCGGTAAAACAAAGGCAATGGCAGAGCGAGGGTATCTGCGACTATCCGTATTTCTAGTTATTCAAATTACTGAGCCGCACGGTGGATTAATATAGCAGGCCATCACAACAAATATTTGGTGTCTGGAGGGAATGTCGCAGAATTTGGCCAGAGAGAATTTTTACGTGTGTTTTTATGAGACCGTGTCATTAGTGGTTCTTGAGACCTTCATATTTTGCGAAACTAATTCTGTGTGCATAGCCCGGTCGATTTTCTTCCCTCCAAAAAGATTATCTGGTCCATTTTTGACGTTTCACAGTTAACCGATCCCAGCGTCGACCAAGAAGAGTGAATTTTACCTCGCGTGTGATATCAGAAAAGAATTCAGAGTCGAGGGTCGGTGGTCAGCACTGATGGCTCTTGCGGCCGACCAATCAAAACACTTCTAAGCTGCCTGTCACTCACAAGATTTCATCCGCATCGACTGGCCAATGCATTTGTGATTGCAGTTCGGAGATCAAATTTCATCTACAACACTAAGTTCCGTGTCTATTTATGACAACATCATGATTAGTAGTAGGATTGTAAAAAAAAGATGTATTCCCGTAAATAACAACGACCAGCTAGACAGTTTAGAATCTCACCTTCGTCAAAGCACTTTTTCAGACAAGACGAAATCCTCTGTGGAAAAATAACGAACAAACAATATCAATATGCGACGTTGACAACTTTCGTTTTCTTGACCAGGAAATGTTTCGAGGCAATCTGTACACAATACGAGCTAAATTATTCTATAGCCGTGTAACGGGAACCTTTGTTCTTAAGTGATACCATAATTAATCTTTTTAATCCGATCTCTACTTGTGGCCACTGAACCCAAACTCAAGCCTGGTGGCATAAATTCCGTCTCCGGCTCAGCGCGCGGGAAAAAAAAACACACCGAACTTACTATTACATAACAAGAACGAATCTCCCTGTACACTATTTATCTCAGTCAAACCATCCATAGAAAGATATCTATATATCATACATACTCACTTTGCCTGTTTCGTTTTGATTCGAGAGTGCAGGAAGCTGGTGGCACGTTTTCTGGCACTTGACTGTCTCATTAAGTTCGACACGATTGCCTGACTCTAAGCTCGCTTTGCATGGAAGAACTCCCCTCTCAGCAAAAACACAGAAGAGTGTGAAGATAGCGGAGAACATCTCTCTCTTCATTTTAACAGCTGTCTACTGCCGCGTGCTTCCCACTCCTGAATAAATCAAGTGATACGATATTGTCAGTCCAACAGGAAGTTTTGAGCTTGAGCTCAAACAAGGACAAAAATGTCACATATCAAGTTTCGCCATCAGCAAATAACTATTTTAGGCATTAACTTCCTGTTATTTTCGGAAGGCCAAGCTGATGTGAATTTACTAGAGCTAGGATGCAGCGTACCGTCTCGGCTAAAGGTGATATCTATATATATATAATATTCTGGATTTACAAAAATTCAACTGGATTCTTTGCTTTTGGTTCAAAGATTCGGGTGATTTCGGAATTTTGTCGGGCAGTGATCGGCAGCCAACGTCAATGAAATCTGACGAAGGTTACCAAAGACGAAGACGGAAAGGAAACACAATTTTAAGGCGTAAGGGTAAGAGTGATTCCAGGTGACCTGATTAAGAGATGTTGTTTCCATATTAAACAACATATTAGTGCTCTTTAGGGATTTTGATAAATGAATTATTAAGGATCCCGCTCTGAACTTGAGTTTTGAGTGCAAGGAGTCATAACAAGAAAGATCAGCAAACAATAGCGGCACAGTTTTCTTGTAGCATGGGTGAACGGAAACGCCATATCTTGTCTGACCGGTGTATAAATGCACAAATATCAAGTTTCCGGCGTCCCTGAAGCTTCTAACCGTGTCATTACGAGAAATGTAATCAGAATTCAGCGGAACAGGTTATTTAGCTTATTTCCATAAAAAGGGTCATATCCTACGGAAAGTCATTTCTCGAGGAGACATACCTTCTTGGTGAAATCCGGATTTCTACCAATCAGAGCACTACTGCACAGTTGTCAGCACAACTAAAACACACCTAAATACTTTCCACGTATGTGAGGAGACTAACGTCTTCCTTTCAGCACAAATTTCGTTTAGGAATGAAACCATTACTGTATGCAAAATATTCGTGAAAACTGACACAATAATTGTGACAGTCATCAAGGTCACGCGCCAGAATATTGACCGCACCCCGCGTGGATGCAGAAAATATTGGTCGCATGTTGCAATTTTAATTCGTTCCGCTATACGCTTGGATAAATTATGCTCATAAATTGGCGAATTATGCCTTCTGGCAGTGCTCGTAAAAATCGTGAATTATACTCAAAATTATACTCGGGGAACGAAATTATGCTGGTACGAGCTTCGCCCCAGTCCCTTGCCGCGCATGGTTTTGCCCCCACGTGGCTCCGTATCACGCGCTTCAGAGCTTCAGACTTCAGGGCGTGTAATGCGGCCGCGTTTTAGCGAATGTTGGGCAAATCACAAAATATTTGTTTTGAATTTGTTTATAAATTTTTCTTTTAACAATATGATTATCGGGAGTGCTAATCGGGAGTGTCAACTACCACTCTTGATTGCCATTCCCGATCACCACTCCCGATTACAATTCCCGATTACAATTCCCGATCACCACTCCCGATTGCCAACTCCCGATTACCACTCCCGATTACAATTCCCGATTACCACTCCCGATTGCCACTCCCGATCATCACTCTCGACTGCCAACTCCCGATTACCACTCCCGATTACAATTCCCGATTACCACTCCCGATTGCCACTCCCGATTGTCACTCCCGGTTACCACTCTCGATTGCCACTCCCGATTGCATGGGATGCGGGCGCATTTTAGCAAATGTTAGGCAAATCACAAGATATTTCGAATTGTTTTGAATTTATTTTGTTTTCAACTGTAATGCATGTCTTTGTCTTACTGATAGTTTCCTATTACACTTAAATTATGCTCGAAAATGCGGAATTATGCCGGCATAATGCTCGCTGCCAGAAGTAGTGAATTATGCTCGAAATTATGCCCGCAGTGATTTATCCAAGCCTATTCCACTCGCACTGACACAACATCTCCTGCTGGTTACTGGTTTTCAGTTTCATGCACTTCAAATACGCAAAAAAAAAAACAAAAAAAACTTCACTAGGGTCCGTTTTCTGTTTTTTTTTTTTTTTTTTTGTTTTTTTGTTTTTGTTTTTGTTTTTTTTTTTTTCAGCGGGTCGCGAGAAATTAGAGCAAATCTTCGACTAAGTTATCACACTTTTCGAACGAAGGAGCCTCAAGTTTTACGTGCTTTTGCTGCTATATTCCTGAAACTTTCGAAAGTTTTCAATTTTTGGCAAAAAACATGGGCTACAGCCTTACCATTTTTTCAAAAAATTGGCCAATTTAGAGCTATAATTGAAAACTCTCCAAACTTTCAGAAACTTTTCAGATCGCATGAAATTTTCAGAAACGTTCCTGGGACTTTAACGACGGTTTTGATATGGTTTTTGATAGTTTATTCAGCGCATCGCGAGAAATTAGACTAAATCTTCGACTAAAATATCACACCTTTCGAACAAAGGAGCGTCAAGATTTACGTGGTTTTGCTGCTAGATCTCATCAACGGCTGAAATAATTGTAGGCAAATGTATTGCAAAAAATCTCGTTATAGTCCCAGGAAGGTTCCTGAAACTTGTGAGTTTTCACTTTTTGGCCAAAATCGGCCATTTTTGGCAAAAAGATTGGGCTACAGCCTTACCATTTTGTCAAATATTGGCCATTTTGGAGCTAAAACTGAGAACTCTCCAAACTTTCAGAAACCTTTCAGAATGGCATGATTTTTTTCAGGTTGATATTTTTGATTAGTGAGTCAATAAATTAGAGCAAGTCTTCGACTAAAATATCACACTTTTCGCTATATATAGCACATGCTTTTTACTCAAAAATGGGCGATTTTGACGATAAATTAAAAACTCTTGAAACTCACAGGAAATCTTTCTGGGACTAGAATGATAATTTTTGCAATACATTTGTCTTATTTTTCTTCAGCCACTAAAGAGTATAACAAGAAAACAACGCATAAATTGCCAGGCAACAACAATAAACAAAACTCCAGTCTACCACCTTTTTAATTTCTCAAAACAAAAAAGAAAAAAAAAAAGTTTTTTTATTTCCTGTACATGTATGTAGGTCTCAAACTTCAAGTCACTGCTTCCAGTGAGGAAAACCCCCATCCGTGACAAGATCAAACCCATTTAGTGTTTCTGTCAAGGTCTTGATCAGTAAACATGAACCCTTTATCTTTAGAGTGATGAACTTCCATTTTCTCCTTTAGTTCTCTCTCCAGAGATATATAGTAAGGAGAATTTGGAAAATTGCTCATGTGTTTGTTTATACACTTTCTTTTCTCACATATGCCAGCCTGCCAGATATAAAACCTATGGGATGGTTAGGTCCTTTTTCAAATGGCTCTGTTTTCCTTGTGTGCTGTAGATCCAAACAGCACATAATCAACAAAACAGACGGTGGTCGCTATCGATTGTCTCTCCGTGCCTTGATTGTGGTTTATACCATGGAACCACTACCATCACCAGCCAGTCTACTTACAACCTAAAATAAAATAAAACAAAACACAAGAACTTCAGGGAACACATTCATCAGGTTCTCCTTATTACTCATACCCCGGTATTTTCAAGTCTCACAGAACACGAAAAAAAGTTCAAAATAGTGGGGGTTCAAAATAGCCGACAGTAAATGACTGAAAAAATATATCCTCGGGGATTCAACTTGACTTCAAAATAATGGGGATTTTGAATTATCCAAGTTTGAAATAGTGGGATTCGACCATATGTACTGTACCAACAACTATATCTTAGTGCACTATACAGCCCACTTACATATTAGACACAATACAGTACAAGCACAGAATTGTTTTGGTTTTCACAAAAACATCCATTCCATATAGTTCTGTAGTTCAAGTACAACAAGACTGGAATTTAAATAAAAATGACACCAATGTACAACCTAAGACCATACAGTGCAACCCTGGTATAACAATATCCCCGATATAACAAACAATATACTTCAGCCTGGCCAAATTTACAGTAAAATGTATGGAACAAAACCTCGACATAACAAACCCCAGTATAACAAAATCCCCTGTATAACGAACACAATCCAAAAGCTTAAATTATGTAAAATATAGCCCAATATAACAAATAAATGCCATCACGGGGTGGAGTGTCGCTTACCTGGCTTATTCCAGGAAAATTTAAAATATTTCCAATGATAGGAACTCTTCTCAGAAAATTAATCACAACTGGAAAGAAACCACTGCAGGGAAAAGACAATGAAACCAGCAGATTACAAGATAACACTTGACTCAATAAGAATAAAGAATAAAGACTCATATCAAAATTCAAGGACTATGCAAGGCCAATTTTCAATTTTTCAAGGACTTATCGGGAGCTGTTCAAAGTGCAAGCATTGAGGTTTTTTTGAATTTTCGATCAAAATCTTCCCCAGAACAGGCAAAACTATGGGTCATTTTAGCTATTCCTATTAGACCCAATCAAACGCAGCCTAAGTCATTTCATGTCAAGGAACACTGTACTCACCTAAATAAAAGAATAAACCCATATGTTTCTATGATCATTCCCACCAAAGGCCAGCCAAACAAGACTACAATGATGCCACCAAGAAAACATGAACTGCCCTTTAACTTGTGTTTTTGGAAAAAGAATCTAAATGTCCGTTCTAGGCCAATCACCAGTGCTAGTCCTGAGATAAATAATATCTGTGAAAAGAAAGAAAAAGAAGATAAAGAAACAATCATATATTAAGTAAACGTATTTCTAGTAAGTAAACCTATATAGACCATATAAAGGCCAGAACCAAGTTTTTTGAAAGCCGATTACATAGTGCTAATCTGCAATTAAATATCACTACTCAAAGATTAAAATGTAACCGAGAGTTAGATTGTGTTCCTCAAACACCAATATTAATGCTAGCCCAAAGTTAAATCACGGGTTGAATCGACCTCGCACGGTCGATTACCTTACTAATCACGGAAAAAAGTTTCACGAATGGCTGATTATTGCTTAGGCTCATAAATGGTTTTATTCCGAACCTGAGACAAAAGCAATACCTACTGACAACTTACGAACAAAGAGCTTCAGTGCCTTACTGATTCAGCTAAGATTCAATCAAGATTTTGACAAATCCCCTCACAGATGACGTGGGGGTTTCCAGTGTCAACTGCATTTACAGTACATTATTTTGCTTTAGCTCCACTCCCCCCACTCTAAACCCTCCCTGTGGGCCCTAAAAATGGGAGTGATTGAGTCTTAAACCTACAATGTAAATATGATAACCATAAAGAATAATAATAAGCCATTTCCAAGATACCTCCTGTTTCTCTTTCAGAGTGAAACCTAGAGCAATATCCTAACTTAGTTATGAAAATGAAATTGATTTACAAGAAAATGAACATGCAACCAAAATAAACATTTAAAGGAAAGGTTGTACGATTGTTTTGAAACAGAGGCAACAGGCATTTCGGAAAATTTATGGCATATTGCACAGTGATGTAGAGATTGATAAATGCACAGTCAAGCAATATTGCAAGAGCTGTACACATATTAAACGAAATGAAAAAAGTACTGCATTTGCCTGTAAAGATAGTACTTACATTTCCTATAGCTAAAAGTCCCTTGTCGAAGAAGAAGAGAACACCAAGAAAGAGAAAAAACATCCCAAAGCCCGTCACACCGATTCCAATTTCTGTGAGCAAGAGAAAATGGCTGTATATTATATGCAAGAGATACTCGTAAGGGTTAAAAGGAAAGATGCTAGTGTACAAGGGGAAATGTGCTTACTTTGATAGTCGCTTATAGGCAACATATTGCCTGGAAATGGGTAATTTTAGCGCCTATAAAACTTGTAAAACTAAAATTGTTGTGATTTGAGCAAAATCCATAGGCCACGTTGTACGCAACAGTACGCATGCGTGCTATGCCGCTGTTCAAAAACAGCGACGTAACCGGTTGTACGTCACTCCCCTCCCCCTCCCTCACAATATTTTGTGTGGTTGGTCGCGGTCAGCGACAGAAGTCTTCGTTGTGACAAGACAATAATCTTGGCAATGAATTTTATTCTGATCCATCGACTTGGTAGAGATCTTTATTTAGTAGTGTAAAACATAATGACTGGAATACCCAAGGGGCTTAAGAAGGCATAAGTTCAACATTCCTCGCTGTGTTCTCTGCTCCGCGTTCACACGAGTGTCACCGGAGCATTTTCTTGTGAATTGTGCGCTCTGTTAGACCACTTCTGGCAGACGATGGATGCGTAGGACAAGAAAGAATTCACGTAGGACCGAAGACATCTCAAAATCGCGAACAAGTTGATTCTCATGCGAAGCGGACAAACTCGCCGGGCCGGACATTGAGACAAAACAAAAAGATCTGAGAAGGATTCTCGGCAAACATGCTGTCTGCTCTATTTAGGCGTGAGACGAACCAGAACACACCAGCGGATCGACGAAGTTTATTGAGCTATGCTGAGGATCTCGCTGCTAACTCTTGTCATTCGACCAGGGTAAGTTAAAAAAAATCTGGAATGTATTGCCAGCAATTACTGTGTGCAGTGACGTACATACTGTTGTTTTCTTTTCTTTTTTTTTTTTTTTTTTTCTGGGCCTTTGAAGATCGAAATTTAGACACATCCTAAATGTGAGTTCAGCTTATCGAATCTACTTTTTCTTTTATGGTATCATGATTTTTGCCTGATGTTAATTTTGCGGTGTCTTTGAGTACTGTTTCTATTGTCACCCGGAATTGAACTTGGCAAAGGACACGCAATGCTTCTCTCAATTTGAACTCCACGAGTGTTTGTTATTTGAGAAGCAGCTGATTTCGTTGCATTATTGATGACGCTGTTATTGTTCACTCCAGCACTTAAATATTACAAATGGCTTGGCCGAGAGGTATTTGTGCTATTTCGCGGAAGGTCGACATTTCACTCAAGGCCATTGTTACCACGCACACCATTTCCGGTTTGTTCTGTGGGTCTCTTGAACAATCCGTTGGTTTACTAATGAAGGACTGATTCCGTCCACACTGCATCTCCTCATTTTTTTTTTTGTTTTTGCAAATGTGGTTTCTTTTTTCCATGAGAAAATATAGAATAGCCCTTGAGTACAAATTACACGCTTTGTCGTCACTTAGTTTGAAGAAGCGGCAGCCCTTGACCTTGGTGTTTATTGTCAGGAAAATCTACTTAGACCAAAACATTTGCAGTGCATGATAATTTTAGTGCTTTTTAGTTTTATCAGAAGGTCAATGGCACAAGAGAAATATTGATTATGGACAGATATAAATTTATTTGCAAAAAAATGTGAGAAATATATATTTTAATATTTAGAATAATATACATTTTTTTGTAATAATTCTGCAGGTCCACATTAAAGAATTGTGCATGTTCTTTGCAAATTGTTTACTAGCTTTCTAGTTTTCAGTTATCAGATATCTTAATATAAGCCAGTGCTTATATTGACTGATAACCCTGTGGGATAATTTGCATATTGTAGAAATCTGCAATGTTCTAGAATGAAAATATTACATCACATTATTATTGTGGAATGAATCACATTCATATACACTGCCACTGATCCCGTGTACTTTTCTGCTGGACACTTTTAATACAGAAATCATTTTGCTCCAATGTGAAAGAGCATTGTACAATGCAGAAGTAGGAACACACTGTGTATTGGGGTACTAAGCTATAATACTATTGCTCCAAAGTTATGGCTGTTTCAAATTTATGAGATCAGTATGGAAATAAGACCAAAATTGCCCCACTAGCCAAATAGAACCTTTGTACAGTTTCAACTCATGAGTTATTGGAAATTAAAATCATGAAAAGCAAGGCTATAGTCAGACACTAACCTTGATCTTTAACTATTATTCCATACAAATCTCCTATATTTGAAACAATGGCAGCTTTGGAGCTATCATGCTACAATGCTCAAACTGTGTAAGAATTTGCTAAATGTTCTTTCATGTGGTGTAAATGGTTTCTTTTCTTCATGTACTGTATATACCCTGGGTACCAGAAATCAGCTCGATCAATCTCAGAGAAAGCTCTGCTGGCAGCATGGAGTTTCCGACAGCAAGATAGCCTCTGGTACCCAGCTCGATATATATTGTATGTGGTAAAACTAAGGCCACACGTAGCGGTGGCTTCATACAGTTGCTGCTCTGATAATATTTGTCAAACAAAGGCCAAGTTTTGTAAGTGCAGACAAAATATGATCAAGTTAACAAATTGACGTCAGTTTTTTATGTGTCTGTCCTCTTATTGATCATGAAACGCGTCATAACATTGTCAAAAAGTTGTGGATCCACGAGGCGCTTCGCCGAGCGCATGGCAAACAGCTTAAATCCCATTCACCATACATTTTTTACAATATGTTATTTATTATTTTCAAAAAGAAGGCACTGTCTCTGAAATTTAGTCTGCAATACAGCAATGCCCTGCTAAGGCCTATATAGCTATAGCTCTGTGACTAAATTGTCACTTTCATAATTAGATCAGCTGCACGTTTAATTGTTATTGTTAATAATGGAGTGCACATGGGGGCAATCCACTCATTCTTGGCTAATTGTTTTGTGGCACATAAATGTTTCTGTTTTATTTTATAATGTCAGAGCATTGAAATACCCCGTCACATAATCATCACATAAAAATTTTAAAAATTCAGTAGCCTAAGGCCTTTGTTTTCAGCTATTTTTGTAATGTAGTACACTAACTGCCTGTTTATGGAATAGGGGAGGGGAGGGGGGGGGGGGGGGCACTCCCATTCTTATATACTAAGCTATATAGGTGTGTGCCACCCCAAAGGGTATTATTATTGTCAAGCAGTTTAGTTTGATCTGAAACAGGGTAATGCCCTGGGCCCGGTTTTTCGAAAGCCGACTAAGCTAATCCAGGATTAACAAAATTCTTTCTCTCAACCTCCCTGCCAATAAACTGCAGGGTTTTGTTCAAATATGGAATTAAAAAGCTTGTTTTAGCTGAAAACGTGTCAAGGAAATCATTGCAGGACAACTCCTTCACATTTTCAGGCTTATAAATGACAATAAAGTTTACACCTAATCCAGGATTAGCCTAATTGTGCTTTGAAAAACCGGGCCCAGAGCCAGTTCTAATACCTAATGTAATACCAGATGCACAGAGATACACTATAATACTGAAATGACAATAGCAATGTTCATCAGGAAGTTGTGATGTTTTTTATCCTTGTATTTTAGTATTAGCTTCTACATACTATTTACTGTTATTTACATGTAATATTGTAGTACACCATCACATTGCATTCACTGCTCTCAGCAGTTTGTCAAAGTGGTTGATTGTTTTCTCAACAGAATTGCAAGCTTTCCGAAAGTCCTCGATCAACCTTCCTTATCTGCTTCAGTCCAGACATGTAAGTGATTGAAGAATGCATCTCAGCCTGAGTGATCAACTTCAGTTTTCTCCTTCAGTATTTCACAAGAGATATGCCAGACAATAAGGAGAATTTGACATTTGATAGTTTGCTTTTATGAGCTGAGCTGATTGAAGTGTCAATTCTCAGTACATCAGTCATACACTTTCTGTTTCATTCTTTGGGAGAATTTGTATTCTAAGCTCATGATCGAAAGAGTTGATCAAAATGAATGACTTTTGCTTAGTCAAATAACTTTATACCAAAAATAATGCTTAACACTTTTACTCCCAAGTGATCAGCTTCGATTTTCTCCTTCTGCTTTAAACAGAATTATATTATAGTTTAAGGAGAACTTGGCTTTTGATACCTTGCTGAGATGAAAGCTGACTGAACTATCAATTCTCACTACATCATTCAAACTTTCTTACTAAAAGGTTGGGAGAATCTGCATTTTGAGCTTGGGAGTGAAATTCCAACCGAAAAATTAACTTCCCTTACTCCTTTTCCAACATTTTTTGGTTTCTGCACTCACTCTCAGCAGTTTGCAAGAATAAGCGAAAGCCGTTTAGGGCTTTGTATTTGACAGAGATCGAGGTTTTAAATGAAAGAACATATCAGTGTGGGCGGGCGACTTCGCGAAAACGGAGTTTCTCGAAAACGATGCGTTTTCAAGTGAAAACCTGTCGGGCCGTCCTTTTCTCTACAGGTCTGTTTAACCATTTTGATCCTAACTTATTTTCAGGACACGGATGGCTTCGTCACACGGGGATCATACCGTGAGAGTGGTCAACTGTCAGTCTGGTCTGAACACGCACACACTTAAGGGACATCCCCGCACGCCCTGGTGCGTGACGTTCCACCCTTCATCTAACGACCTGTTGGCGTCCGGCTGCCTTGGAGGCCAAGTGCGTGTGTGGGACCTCAAGGTTTGTGAAGACTCAGTTGATTTGATTTCTGCCGGCATTATCCTGATTCAAAAGAATGGAAAAGTTTCCATTCTCTTGCGCTTGCGTTTGCCGCGTTTGCTTAACCCTTTCACTCCCAAGAGTGATCAAGTTCAATTTTCTCCTTCAGTTTCGGCAGCACAGATATATCATAAAATAAGGAGAACTTGGCTTTTGATACCTTGCTCAGATGGTAGCTGATTAAACTATCAATTCTTGCTACATCACTCATACTATTTCCTTGTAAAAGGTTGGGAGAATCTGCATTTTGAACTTGGGAGTAAAAGAGTTACCTCGTGTGAACCAGCCATTGCGATTTGCCAGAATTATGTTAAGCTGGGATTATCCTGGACTTGGTTTTGCGGGTGTCTAGCGCTTACCAACGGAAGTGACGTCAACAACATATTTTGATCTGTGCTTCACGATTTGCAGGGCGGAGGAAGTGAGACTTATACCCCTGTGGACAAAGCCGTGATAGCGTCACTGGCCTTTCATCCTGTGGGTCAGATCTTACTCATAGCGACTGGTAACAAGTTGTTGTTTTGGAAGTGGAACCAACCGGCACCTATCATCTGTGTTGAAACTGCTTCACCCGACGAGAAAGTCAGGTGAAATAAGTTCGTTTGTTATATGATTGTGACGTTGCTTTACCGTAAAACCGTATTTTCATTGTAGAACACCGGTATAGCCGTATTTTCATTATAGAAAACCGGTTTATCCGTATTTTCACTATAGAAAACCGGTTTATCCGTATTTTCACTGTAGATAAACCGGTTTAGCCGTATTTTCACTGTACATAAACCGGTTTATCCGTATTTTCACTGTAGATAAACCGGTTTAGCCGTATGTAGAAAACCGGGTTAGCCGTATTTTCAGTTTTAGTAAACCGGTTTGACCTTTTGCGCGCGTAATGGCAAGTGAATTTTCAACAAAATGCCGACCTGAATGATGTTATTGCTCGCACAATATCAGCCCTTTTTATCACATCATGCAAATCGTTACCAATAATGACAGTAAACTGATAGAGAACTTCGAAGTTCTAGTACCGGCATTAAATTAGAGAGTTTTGAAATTGGTTACCCCATCTCTTACTTACTTTTTTCGCTTCAAGCTGGTCAGACTATCTATTCTCCTACAAGTTACAGTACTCATGCATTTTGTTCAGGGCAAGTTGGGAGGATTAGAATCCAGATCATTTTGATTAGCCAACAGTTTGTGGTCACTGGCTGTCGTGGGGAATAGGAAAGGACTTTGATGAGGGTAAAAGTGGCGGCAATGATGAAAAAACAAACGAGAAATACCTGTTCTCATAATGTGCTGGTTTTCTCTTTTTCGTCAAGGTATGTGAAGTTTTCACCTTTAGGAGACCACATCTTGACAGGAGTTACCAATATCGTGTCACCAAGGACGGTGAGCCTCTCTTGCTTTCAAGACTTTGTGGTTCGTGCACTGATCTCTATAAGTTCTTGAGTTCTGCAGTATTTGTCTTTGTGAAGAATTACCAAAAGCCAACAATCACTCTGTCACTCGTTCAGAATATGCCAACTGCTGTCACAAACTAAACGATTGTTACCTTGCCGGTCTGAGACGGGTTTGTAGATCTGATGTGCTCATTGTGGGTTTCGTGTATATGATCCTTGTTAGACTTCTGATCACTACTACTGTTAGGTGACACTGGTTCCCTTTTTTTTTTTTTTTTTTTTCACTTTTCAGCCAAGTGTCCCGGCTGCGCCTGCTGTCAGGTGAGTGACTGCTTGTTGTGCTTGTGATCCTTCATTCCTCGAGTTATATAGACTTTGAGTTAGACTAAATTTAGACTTTGAGTTAGACATTAGACTTGAGCTAGACTTTAGCTAGACTAGAGCTAGACTTGAGTTAGACTTGATTTAGACTTTGGGTTAGTTAGACTTGAGTTAGACTTTGGGTTAGACTTGAGTTAGACTAGAGTTAGACTTGAGTTAGACTAGAGTTAGACTTGAGTTAGACTTGAGTTAGACTAGAGTTAGACTTGAGTTGGACTTGAGTTAGACTAGAGTTAGACTAGAGTTAGACTTGATTTAGACTTTGGGTTAGTTAGACTTGAGTTAGACTAAATTTAAACCTGATTTAGACTTTGGGTTAGACTTGAGTTAGACTAGAGTTAGACTTGAGTTAGACTTGAGTTCCAGTTAACAGGCTTAGTGGCAGGATTAACTCCTGTAGTTAACGGCTCGCTTTCATTTTTAGGGATCCTTCTTCCATGCAACAGTTTCTTCGCATGGTGAACTGCTCGAGACTCGGCAGCGACCAAGTGGCGGCGTACATCCTACAGCCAACCACGAGTTGCTCTCCAACGACAGCCTCGAGCAGTAACTCGTACTCTCAGGACAGTTCTCAGCCAAACAACAGAGCAGCTACGAACAGCTCTGAACCCAGTACAGACCGCGCGGGCCCTGCTCGGCAGGAAAGCGCCCCCCGCACTAATAATAGCAATTCGTCCCGGACCTCCACCAACACAGTCGATGGGACGGGACCTGGCACGAGTCAGGACGCAGCCTCGGGAGACTCGAGAAGCTCAGCAAACGGAGACTATAGGGGTGTCTTCGCAATATTTCGCGCTCGCGACAGCGGAAGTTGGAATTTAGACGAGACAGATGTTGAGAATGAGCCGCCTGATGTTCAGCCGGGAAGTGTGTTGTTAGACCAGGGTCGGAGTGACGATTCGGTTGACTTTACTTCGTATCCTGGCAACTCTGACGTGAGTGTGAGCGTCAACACTGACAGCTCTGCCGCCTTTCCTGGAGAAGCGAGTGGTCTGCAAAGCGTCAGCTTCAGAGCTCATCCCGACTGGTCGACCGAAAACGCCAACTTGAACTCAAACCCAGACCCTCCCGCTGCCACGGCCAGCAATAACGTTGACGGAGTGGTGGGAATCGGGCGAGTGATCAACGTGGGTGGCTCGTCGAGGAATTCCCCGCACAACTCAAGCCATAGCTCGAGTTTTTCGAACATTGGGAACCAGGAAGGAAATGGGACGGCGGTTGCCACGGCAACGGCGCGGACTTTTCGTCACGTGCATACCGCTGTGGTAGTGACGGATGGTGCAAACGGAGGCCCACAAATAGCGCTGAGTACCGCTATCAACAGAGCCATTGCTGGCGCATTTGCCGGGAGTGGTGAAGGCGCTGTAGCTAGTAATATCATCAATACCACTCATCGACTTCAATGGTGGGATTCAAACGATGCGCAGCCGCCAGATCTGAAAAACGGTATGTGGAGCTCATTCTCCTCTGTGACTCCGGAACGGGCAAACTTGGGGGTACTGGTGCAGGCAGACACAAACCTGTGGACACTAGGAGAGACTGGTTGTGAGTCGAAAATTACGAGGCAGACAGGCAGACACGAGGAGAGACTGGTAGTGAGTCGAAAATTACGAAAAGAAGCAGACAGCAGACACAAGGGGAGACTGGTAGTGAGTCGAAAATTACGAGGCAGACACGAGGATAGACTGGGACTGAAGGACAGATAGATGAAGGACACAGAGACAAGAGACTACAGATTGAGCGGTCAATCTAACTGCACAATGCCTCTCCTTACTCAGGTGATTTAAACGTCATAGTGAAGGCTTGTAAGATCCATAACGACGCCAGTTGTGACATCTCCTCTGACGGGACGATGTTGGCAGCGTTCGTGCCCAGTATCCGCGGTTTCCCAAATAGCGGTGTGCTGGCGCTACACTCTCTGAGGAAGGAAACACTCGGCCAATGCCTGTTCAGAAAGAAATTTGGTGCGTCATATAACGTTTTTGTGGGACAATCGTAAACTCTCAGTTCAAAATGCAGATTCTCTCAACCTTTTAAGAAGAAATGTATGAGTGATGTAGTGAGAATTGATAGTTTAATCAGCTTTGATCTGAGCAAGCTATCGGGAATGGCATATTGAAATATAGAAAATGTCTTAAGTGAGAGTGACAGTTCTGGTTTGTTTCCAGGCCCCAATGCCATTTCCGTTAGTCTGTCGCCCCTTAATCGCTACGTAATGGTGGGCTTAGCAGCCAGGCGACTCAACTGGTATCTGACGTCACAACAGGTGGGAAGAAAAGGTCGAATTCTTGTTTTGTGTGTGTGTGTGTGGTGTGTTTTTTTAACAACGTAAGTAATGGTTATCGTTTAGGCTCAAGTAACTTACTAGGACAGAAATACTTGGCAAACCGCCTGCATGGATTTAAAAATCTGTCTGGAGTAACTGTGATGTTCTGATTACTTTTCACACTTTTGTGATAGAGCCGTTTTCGGATGACTGTCGAAAGTAATTGTGTGATTGCTTTGGTTTTGCGTTTGCTTCGCTTTCGGATTGGTCCACACGAGTTTGTCAGCATGCTCAGCCAATCAGGAACAAAACCAAAACCAAAACCAAACACTTCTCACGCAAGCGATGGCGTGTACTCGCACTGCTGATTGGAAAGTAAAACCAAACGCAAGACCAAACGCAAATTACTTTGGCTTCCAATTGGCTGAACTGTTTTCTCTCACTTTCTGTGATTGGCCTGTGTGATTACTTTGGTTTTGGTTTTCGACAGTCATCTGAAAACGGCTCTATGTCTTTGATTGGCTCACGCACAACAGAAATCATTGACTTGGCATGCATTGCGAGGAAATAACGGTGAGCGGTAAAATGATACAAAACTCCAAAGGAATTTTTTACAGTGGCAATGGCGCTAACCTTTTCGATGGAACAGGAATGTGAGTTTCGAGCTTTTGGTAGAGAGACTTTTTCGCGCTGTTCACACATTCCAGTCAACTTTTTGCCTCTTGGTCATGTTTTCTCTTCCTGATTGTTTGGACTTGTTTGTTTGTTTACAGTTGGTGGCTCAGATTTTCCGTCTCGTCCCAGATGAAAAAGCGGACTCACCGCAGGAGTTGGACAAGGTGAGGTCTTTCTCAGGTCACTGTTTACTGCTGTTTAGGTACAGCGGCTTGAAAATTCATCGTATTCTGAAAAATCCCAGAATTTGTAAACACACTTTTGCACCTCCAGTAAATATGAAACGTTTTAGAAAATTCATATTTTGATTCAGTTTAAAGTGCCCCACTCCACCCCCATCGATACACCAATGAACAAACCTCGACTTCCGTTACACACACTCTTTCACTTTGTACAAGTTCTCGTGTGTGCTGATTCCTTGGGGCCCCTTTTTCAGCCGGTGCACAGTGTGACTCATGATTGTGTGCCTGAGCGTCGGTCCCACGTGAGCGTGAACGCCGCGTTTTGGAACCCCGTGGTGGGCAAAGGGATCGTCTACGGGACAAACAAAGGGCACTTGAGGATGTGCGAAATAGACCAGGTTAGTATGCAAACTGCACCTCATCCCCAGGCTACTTTGCGTGCCCCATCCTCGTTCCCAAACCCTTTCCCGCACTACATCCTCGTTTCAAGACTTTTCCGCGCTTTGTTTCCAGGCTCTTCTCCTGAGCGGTAGGATGAACCCGAAATTAGCTACAAAGAGCGTCCATTGTGGCGTCTGCCTTTTTACCGTTACGTTCTAAGATGGCGAACGGCTTTGGGTTTTTCAGTTTCATCTTGTCGGTTCATTTGTTGTCCTCTTTTCTTTAGAGTCCGGATAAACTTCCCACAGCAACTGCTTTTTAACACCTTTCTTGGAAGCCTGGGCAGAGTGAAGTGAACGCGTCCGATTACACCAAGAGTAAGTAATTGACGTCACATCCGCATCTCCACGGTTTAAGAGGTTGGCCACGCCAATTATGCTGTATCGTAGAGGTTACATATCGAGCGCGATGCAGTCGATGATCATAATATTCATAATCATTTGCTGTTCTTCACTTGGATGCACACTGTGCCAATGAAAAGCTTGCACTGAAAAGAGTAAAAATCGTTTTTACGTTCTATTCCCAGCTAGTGTTCACTTTATATTATTATTTATTGTTTTAATTTAACGTATGCGCGAGTACCGTAAGGAGATCTCAGATTCAGCGCTGGAAACTGAAGGCCAGGCAACCTCGTTCCCAGGGCCATCCGCGGCAGAAGCTCCCGAGCAATGATCATTGGTCGGGAGCTTCTGCCGCGGATGGCCCTGGGAACGAGGTTGGAAGGCCAGGGATAAAAGAAATGATTGATGAACTGTGCGCGCGTTAGGACGCTTGGGATCCCGCATTTATAGTGCGGGCGCGTGCTTTAGGGACACAAGCTGCGCGACTACAACTTGGCTTTGAAAGGATTAAAGCTCCAATCACAAAGTCTTGATTCAGTGAACGCAGCCAGTGGAAACTGAGCAAGCATAGCGATTGGGGGCCTTAGTATTACATTGAGTGACCAACATCAATTTTCTCCTGCAGTTTCTCACCAGAAATGTATCATACAGTAAGAAGAACTTGGCATTTGATAACTTACTCAGATGATAGCTCATTAAGCTATGAAGTCTCACTACATTACTCGCACCTTTTCTTCTTAAAATGTTGAGAGAATCTGTACTTTGAACTTGGGAGCGAAAGAGATAAATCAGCGTCCGTTAGTTGTAAATTAGAAACTTGAATAATGTTCCCTTTGGATTTTGCGATGTACATAATTAATAGCGGGTGTATAGGAGGGAAAGATGTATGTTTATGTGCTCGAATATATTCAAGCCATGCACAATAAAAAAAAACAACAAATTGATTTGTGTTACTAATTATGATGATCATAATGACAGTGGCGGTGATGACGGGACGATAATTTCCCAAAAATAACCACTCCCCCCCCCCCCCCCCCCCCCCCCCCCCCCCCCCACAGGGGAGTGCCAACAACGAAATATCTCCAGGTTACAAAGATGTGCCTAAAGTATTGATGATTTGGGCGGTTTTCTCGCCTGCTGGTTTGCGCATCTTATCCGGAAGCAAGCTAAGAATGAGGCCAGATGCTGTCCTCATTGTTTTTGTCAAAGATCAGTGATCTATATCATACTGTATTTGAGTTATTTTAAAAGGAAAAAGTTAATGATCAGTGATCAGTCAAAAAAAGTTCTCTTTCCGACAGTAGCTGATCGAACTGTCAACGAAACTGTTCATTTTCTGATAGTAGCTGATTGAACTGTCAACGAAACTTCATTTTCTGATAGTCATAATCGAACTGTCAAATAAAACCGCAAGGTGTGACCACTCACATGAAAGCCCTCAATTAGTGTTCGAGTAAGTTGAATTTGGACAGAAAAACAAGGCAGTAAAGGGGCTAAAACTCGCTAAAATAAAACTAACGCGTGTTGCACGTGACTTTAATTTGTGTGCGTGCTTGAGTTGCGGATCGGAACAACGCCTTCCGCTGAGTCTAGTGCATGGAGTTATCATTGTCGCGAATCAGTTGGGCGAATGACATGAAATGCTTGCGTTCAGTCGGGCAGTGTGCACGAATAGTCTGATTGTTTTGTCTGAGCTAGGCTGACGCTCTTGTCTCGGAAGATTAGGAAGGAAACCACTTAAAAGTGGACCGTTTGGATGTTATGGAAACGTTAACATGGCATACTAGAGAGGATCTCCAGACCCTGGGCGAATTCACTGGCTAACCAAAGGAAATGCTTAAAATAAACACACCAACTTTGCCAGAGGCTTGATATGATCATCAAGCAACAAAGCATTCATGCGAGGCTTGATCGCTTCTGATAAACGAGAACGTATTTTAATGCATGTTTCTCATAGTCACCTCTCCCGAGTCAATGATGTTTGTGAAGGGTACTCGAGAACTTATATTTCGGTCACGTTCGTGTAAGACGATAAAAATGATGGATTTCACGCTGGTGGGAGGACCACTTTTAGAGTCACGGAAAAGTTGAATAAATTAATAACATCCCTATAATAGAGCAATAATACCATGCCCTCCTATGGATATTGACATAAAAGAGACGGAAACTCAGAGAAAAGCCAAGGAAACCCCATCGCAGCTATTGATCGCGAGTGACCCCTCTGGGTCACATCCACCCATGAGCGCCCTGCACGAAAATAAACGGCGTATTACTTGATAAGTCACGCGATAAGTGCGCCATCAGGCCATAATGGGCTCATTCAAAACTACAGTAGAATCTGCTATCTAGAACTCTCAAGGGAAGCGAGAAATAGTTCGAGATAGCGGGGTTCTATCAAGGGAAATTTCTACGAAGTTCAAGGGAAATCAGATTCTGTTCGAGATAGCGGGGAGTTCGAGATAACCGAGTTCGAGATAGCGAGGTTCACTGTAAGTTCCATGTATTCACGAGTTGAAGTTTCTCTTATGCTCTCTTGTTTTATACGATCGGTGCTTTCCATTTTGCGTGTTTTTATCCTGCTAGCGTGCACAGACGAAGTATTGGGGGATACGCATGCAAATTGTATTCATAAAAAAAATGTCGGAAAAGAGTTCTCCAAACCTCTGATAAGGTTTTTTCCTTTAGTTTTTGCTAATCAGTTTCATCGTAACTTTTTGTTTGGGCTCCTTCAAGTCTGAATGAGAAGCCATATACATCCGGGAAGACAAATGAAATAATTCATGTTGAGCACATCAGGAATGAAAAAAAAAATTTTTTTTAACAGTATAAGAGATATTTACGATATTTAAATGAAGAAGTATTTCAATACATGCTGGCCGACCAAACGCAAGCATTAAAATGACATCGTTCGCAGCATAGGTTCGCGATAAAACATCAACTGTTAGTAGTTTTGATTGAAAAACTAGCAGGCCGTGTCGCCTAAATATGAACAAATCTTCATTGTAATATACAAAATATTATACTCGGTGGCGAGCATAACCGATAAAACAATCGTGTGATCCCTCTTGCGAAAATGTCGTTTGTCAAGGCAAGAGGCGGCCGTAGAACTTCAATTTCAACACATGCAAAAACACAAGTGACCATTCAAATGAAAGCTGTGAGTTATACTGCCCGAGCGGTGGCTTGCACTTGTTTTGTTGTAAAACCTATATCGTTGTGATCGGAGGCAGTAGTGTGCTTTGTAGTGTTCTGTACGCACTGAAATGAATTTGTTTTCGTCTTTTCTTCATGACAAGTTTCCGCTTTCAAATTTAAGCAAAATTGACAAGGTCTTTTCCTTCCCCGAGGGTCTGAAAACAGGATCAGTTTGGCGCAACATACATCACCAAAATGAATTAGTGTCGAGTTTAAATTTTGATTTTTCAAACATAAACAACCACTCAAAATTGCTTTTCATTAAAATGGAAAGGCGGTGGAAGTTGATAAAAGTTTATTTCTGTTGTCACGAATACTAATCTCCAGCTGGCGAGTTTCTAATTGCCGTCTCTCATGACGGGACGCATTTGGCGCTTGTATTCACAGGAGGTCTGAATATATAATTTTTTATCTGAATGAAATCAGGAAAAGGGGACCACGATCAGAGAATTACGAAACTGCTTTATCTGTAGAAAGCAGTGCCAGAATACTGATAAAAGTAAATATAACTCACTCAGGGGAAACTATTTCCCGCCTTCAACACAATCAACTTGCGATTAGACAAATTCTACAAAGAGTACTGATTGTGGCCATAACTCAACTCAACTTTATTTGAGATTAACTGTTAGCATAAAGCAGTCATTTGGCGAGCACACTTTGGTGCAGCTAATGCATGGAACCAACTTCCAAATGAGGTTAAGTGGGCAACCTCATTAACCTCTTTCTGTGCAAAGCTAAATCTGTTGTAATCTGTCTTTGTAACTATCAGCTGCATGAAAATATTTACAGGTTTTTTGTTTATACATTTTTAGGAAATTCCAGAACTTTTCAAGTTTAAATCATCATCATATTCCTTTCAACTTTTTTGCTAAAGTTTTTTGAGGGCCATTGGTATATTATGTTTAGATATTAAGTGTAACCCTCGATAAATAAAATGTTTATTATAATATTAAAAGTCCAGTCCACTTTCTAATTTCCCAATTTGAATGCAAGCTTCTACGTTGCCGACAGACCAGTTAAGGCCATGGTCACGGACTCAAGACATGGTCAAAACGGTCAAATCTCCCATAGACTGCAGTGAGACAGGCAAGTAAAAACACGATAATAGCGAATCCTTCCCTGCGGTCCGCCATTTTGTCGACTATGTAACCTGGCCTGGACGTCCTCAAGAGCTAGAGATTACTGGACCATGCCGGAGTCGCCAACTCCATGAAAACCCGGGTATATGACGGTTGGCTAGTCAGAAATCTGAATCGCACATTATTTATTTTTCTTCTCATTTTCGATTCCTTGTGCTTAAAAAAGTCGTTATACGTGCGACTCGTGAATTCATCACCCATCCTTAAGATCAGTACGGATCGACAATTCACTTTTACGAGTCGAGTTACGAGCCCTGGTATTGGACGCTAACCCTCCAAAGAGTATACGACAACCATTTATAATGAGAAAACTTAATCTTCACGCCAGAATACACAGATAGAGAGCCTAAAAGGGGAATATGATGCTATCTGAAAATATATATATATATAGGACTTCTGTAATTGCTTGAATTATGTCCGCCAAAGTGTTAATCGGTCACCAATACTTTTGAGCTGCGACAGCACCTTTTGTTTTGTATTTTGGCGGCCGTCATTGCCTGCAGCTAAGTTCAATGGTTCAGCTGGATAGCACGTCAAGTGTGGTCATAAATCCCTCCTTTCCTTGCAATTTCTCGCCCACTAATTGGAAATGTCGGGAAATATTGCAAGGCAGACGGGCGTCAAAAGATAAAAACAGGAAATCAATCAAGGTTTTAAATGTTTATAAATAGTAACCCTAAATTACTCGGAATCACAAGGCTTTAGCTGGACAGCACAGGGCACCGTTTAGACTGACCGGCAGCCGCGCGAAAAACGGTGAGTATATGAATGCAAAATGTTAGGACTACCTTGCTTTACTTTTGAAACCTCTTTGATTGAGGAGATTTGAATGGCTGTAGGTTAATTTGCTTGCTATACGAGCCAAATAAAAAACTCGGATCGTTCCCCATGCATTGTAAAATTGACAACAGGACGGCGACTACATTAATTTTGACTCTTTCCTTCTTGACAGACTCGAAACTTTAGTAGTCGTTATGTGGATTTTATACATGCCGCGCCCACCTAATATACTAAAGCTCTTTCCTTCTAATTTCTTTCTTTCCTTTCTTATTATTTTTTGCAACGTTCGAATAACAATATGCACATGCAGTCAATCCATCGTACTCAAATAAAAGGCATCAAGAAGGCGAAAGGGCGAAAGGGGAAAACGATGCATAATTATTCAACAAGCAAACCGAAATTCGTGCCGAAATTGCAAGATTCACGGTCTTCGCCTAAAATAGACGAAGAGATTGAGAGGTCAGCCCTTTGCTGTGTTACTTAACAACATCGTCAAACGTATTCAACGACTACTCCTTGACAGCAAACAGCTCCGAAGCACTTCCTCCGTCTTTGAATATCAGTTGCAGAAACATAGAAGAATTACAGGGTGTTGTTTATCAATCAATACTATGTGGTATTTTTGGTCGTACGCTGTTATAATTATTTACCAGTTGGCACAATTCGTTGGCCTTGGATGCCCCCACTCTGACCTCAACTCGTGTGATGAACAGCGCATCAATATACTAATGCAAGCAAACAGTGGAGAGTTATGCTCAGTTTAATATTTTGTTTCGAAAACCCGCGGTTTTGTTTCGAAATACCTACGGAGTATACCGAACTAGACTTGAATTTGCTGTCGTTTGTGCAATGCCCGCCAACTCAAAATAGAAGGTGATCGCAGGGTCGAAAAATATATTTGCAGGAGTTCCCTCAAGCACAATCCTTTACGCGCCGAAAATCTTCGCCATTTTTAGGGCACAAATAAAAAGGAATGGCAATCCATCTGACTCGTTTGAGAATGACATTACTTTATTTGGCCTAAAAGTGTCTTGCATATCTTTCAATGTGTTTGTTATGTTACGTCATAGGTAACAGGACGATCTGATTGGTAGAATGATCATGAAAACTGCTCTTAAACATGTGATACTTCTCATGGGAATGCTGCTGATCGGTGAGTGCAGGCTCAATCGGTAACAAGCTCAACGTATTCTTCTGTCTGATCAAACACCAACAAAGCGGCTCGAAACTAATGCCATATTTTCTAGAATAGAGAAAGAGCTGTCAAAAGAGTGCAACGAGGCTCAAAATGCATGGTGCGCGCATCTCCAAGTAATACGGGCAACATTTTCTCGCAACTGGTCGCGCAACAGTGTTGGGTTGCAAGTTGCACCGTACCGTGGCGCGTATTACTACACAAGTTGCACGAAGTAGAAACTGAGATCCATTTTAAGAGCCTTTCAACCCCGTTTTCTTTTCGGTCGCAACTGGTCGCGCAACAGTGTTGGGTTGCAAGTTGCACCGCACCGTGGCGCGTATCACTACACAAGTTGCACGAAGTAGAAATTGAGAACCATTTTAAGAGCCCTTTAATCCCGTTTTGTTTTCGGTTTTGTTAGTTCCAACAACAAGTCGCCCTTCAAACCAACTCATCGAACAGGAAAAGCTGAGCAGCAAACCAAAGCCGAGTTCAACTGTGTGCGAGTTCCACAACTGCACCGGTCAAAACTGCACACCCACGAAGGAAACTTGTCCACAGTCCAACGGCGTCGGATCTCACTGCTATGCGGTGTACAACAGCTCAGCGGTATCCCTCAACGGCTCGCCGCGCCCGCACCTCATTAGCAAAGGTTGCTGGCAGCAAGACAGCAGCTGTTCGCTCACAGCGGATTGCAGGCTCAAGCCCACGAGGTTCAGGGGAATCGAGTTCTGTTGTTGTACTGGTGACATGTGCAACAGACATGTGGCGTCAGGTTAAGTTCCATGAAGACATAAAGATGTGTGAAGCGTAATCAAATTTAAAAACTCGCTTGAAAGTTGCAACGCAGCGCCAGGTTAAGACGTATCACGACTCTCTCCAGACGATGTGTAGCGTAATGAAAAAAATAAACCCACTCAATTGAAAGTTGTCAGAAATAAATTATGTTGAGTATTCATTCCATTTCCTGGAACATTCCTTTTTTAAATTCACTTTTTTGGAACATTCTATTTCCTAGAATATTGACTCTCTTGGAAAATTCCCCATGTTACAATCCATTTCCTAGAAATTTCACTTTCTTAGAGCATTGTATTTACTGGAAAATTCACTTCTTGGAACATCCCAGTTCTTGATATATATATTGACTTTCTTGGAAAATTCCCTTTCTTGGAACATTCCATTTTATAGAAATTTCACCTTCTTGTGACATTCTCTTTCCTGGAACGTCTCAGCACAACACTCGTTCTCTTCGTTTTCAAACAAGATCAATCACGAAAAGCCCCTGAAATTTAAAATTACGCTCTTTGGCTACTATAATGACAGGGTTTTATAAAAGCAAAATGACAACACACAAACAAACAAAGTAGCTAACAAACTAAGAAACAAATAACAAAACCTAACCTGCCTTCCTTCCTGGGGTATTCTTGTGAAGCACCTCGATTTTGCTGACGGCCACTGCTACGGAGTTCCGTATCCAAAAATCAACTTAGAACACTTCAATTGTAAGGACAAAATCATTGGAGGCGTCGAAAGTATTCTGTTCCAAAAGGTGTCTGAATGTGTCTTTTTAAACTGAAATGTAAGGTTCAGGTGTACTGAGGTTCGAATAACTTCAATAGAAGCACACTTCAGACGAAGCAAATAGACTAAATTATCAAACTAAGACTTTATCCACAAATAAATAATTTCGGAAATTTCACAATTTTACAAATTTAAATATGACAGTGAGTGAAGCTGAACCCCTGTACAATTTTCGACAGACAGTGAAACGAACCCTGGTGTATTTACAATGACTTCGTGAAACCAAATCAAAGTAATTGCAGCACCAATCATAGAATCCGTGGGAAGACACTTCTAGCCAATCAGAAGCTAAAGTAATAACAGCACAGAACACACACGTCGTACGAAAACACTTCTGGCCAATCTGTAGTTTAGCCGTTCTGAATCGTTTGGCTATTAAATAGTTCGAGATGCTTTTTTCCGTGTCTGTATTATAATTGCCTTCTTGTAGTTATCGATTGCTGCGGCTTTGTTCCCTTGTTTTCCCAACACGTCCGCTCGCTTCTTGTAAACCAAGGCGTCACCGGGGCGAAGACTTAGCGCTGGAAGAGCGAATACCAAAAAAAAAAAAAAAAAAAAAATTAATGGAGAGACGGGCTGGCGGCCGACCCGCCAAATGAGCGAGCAGACGATTGAATGTAAGAATAGATGAGATAGTGGATGAATATACCAACGTTGTGAAGGAGAGGCAACCTCGTTCCCAGGCTCTTTCATCTCGGCTCCAAAGAGCCTGGGAACAAGGTTGAAGGAGAGGCTGTTCGGAGGGGGGGGTGATCGGTAAAGTAAGTACCTCGTGTGTAGTCCTCTTCCGCGTCCTTGTATTTTCTTGTGGACGCATACAAATTACCTCGGTTGAAGTAAACATGCGCCGCATACGGATTCCGCTCCACTGACAGAAAACACCAAGTTAGAATCATGTTCCTGAACCCACGTTTCACCTTACAATCGCTCGTGCTCAAATGGATACTTCATATACTTTTTTATGTACGATACATGACGTATCTATCAGAGTCAGTTTGGAGTGCATGTCATTGGTCATCTTAAAATATACGTAAATTATTTTTAGAAGTACTCTGATTTTCTCCACTTCCGTAGGAGGATTCATTCGGAGAACGGCCTCCGAAAAAGCAAGTTTCAAAGTTAAAGAAACACAAACTCAATACAATTGTTGTCTATATTGCATAAATAACCCTCATGAAACTGTATTTTCATGGCGCCAAGGAACAAATGGAGGGCGGCTACATTAAATATGAGCGTATCCGATTGCAACAACAACAACATCGTAAAACATGGACTCAGACGAGTCCAACAACAACAACAACAACAATAACATATTACAGCGTACAGACCTGCTTTGTTGAAATCGTGCAGCGCTCCTTTGGCATCTTTCAGCATGACCTATGGTACAGTGAGCGCTTATTAGATTTGCAAGCGGCATTAATTTCAATTTCCTTTGCGTATATCCACAACTGCGTGAATACTGCTTTAAGAAGCTAAGTTAAGAAAGCCTGAAGAACCGACCAAACGAGTGCAACATGGCGTCCAACATCATCCAACATTTTAAGTTAGAAAAAACAGTGTTGGACGATGTTTCACAGGGTGGCCAAACGAATCCAATACGTTTGGTAGAACGTTGTAGACGATAACGATTCTGGGACCGAAAGTGAGACAACGGTATATTTAGAATGTGCACCTGTGCGAACCAGAAACATGGCCAGAAATAGCGGACATTCTGAGCCTGCAACATTGTCAGCGGGCCGGGTATTTCCCGCCACAATGTGCGTCCGCGGCAGCTCTTCCCGCCCAAAATCGCAGGCAGCAGTTTGTTTACCAAACGTACAATTAGCTGAAGTATGCCGGATTGCGATCAATCACTGCGATCGCTGAGAAAAGTGTTCAGAGACCGCTGGATTGCTACGATCACAGCAATTGCTGAAAAACTGTTCCGAGATCGTAGTGATTATTGGAAACAGCATGCCGCGAATGGAAAATCTGAAATGTTTCAAAGCGACTGGTGACACGCACGATCAGTTTCGTAAAACTTGGTGCTGTAGCTTAATTGCAAATTCTATGCTGAAGTTAGAAGAAAGGATGAACAAGTCTTACAATTTAGCGGTATTAAAACAGTTCCTGCTTTGCTGGACAGTTTCCTTGTCCGTTCTTGAACAACCGTATTTATGCGCCACGATTCGCGACGTCTCTTTCAAAGCTCCATTAAATTTCCAAAACAAATCCTGAACTCACTTTGCAGGATGGTTTACTCACAAGGCTACACAGTTTGTTTTGAACAACTTGGTCAATCGCCGGGGCCGATCGGGAGCTAGAACCGATCGCGAGTAGCATCGAACCTTGCTTCACTAAGCGTGCGTATCGAGTGATTTTGCGGCTAAATTCAACAAAACACATCTTTATAATCCAAAAACGCAAGAGATACAAAGTGCCGAGGGTTACCAATAAGTTTGTTCAGAAGAATGACCTTTCTCGAAGTAAGAACCGATTGAACAGCTTCGTTATTTCAACAACTTCGAGGCAAAACGGTCAGCTACTCTCATCCAGTATGCCGTTTTCAGCTCGTCTGCCATACTGTTGTCTCTTAGACGTGTCTTGCATCTTTACATTGGAAAAACGCAAGAAGTACATATGGACAGCTACTGATTTTGTGTTAATATTTTCGGTATCCTTGTATTATAAGAGAATTCGGTTGAACAGCTTGCTATTTAGTCTCTAGTTCAAAGGTACGATGATTTTTGCGTCCATCTTCATAATAAAGTCTCTTGTTTAGTTTACACTGAAAGCCAAAAAAAATGCAGCGCCTAATGCGCATGCGTGTCCGCTATTTCTGGCCATGTGTTGTACAGACTGCCCAAACGAATCACACATCGCTTATGAAACTCGGGAACAAAAAAAAGTGTTGGATGATGTTGTACAGTGAGAATCTCTGACGGAAATCAAACTTCATCCAACATCATCAAACATCGTAAAACATGGTAGCCAAACGAGGCCAACATTTTCGTCCAATATAATTGGATGATAGACGACGATGTTGGGTTCATTTGGGCGGGCCTTCAGTGAATAATAAGCCTTAAAATTTGTAATAGTCGCTCACGTGGTACAGTTTATTCCTAGAAGACTGCGAGTTTTCAAGTTGAGAAACAGGTCAACAGCTTAACGTCCCCACGCAAAGACGAAGGGTTGGTCAAACACGAAAAAAGTCCTCGCGTACGGCGCCAGGGTTATACCCACAGCGGGGGGAACCCAACCCAGTCTAAATTTGGTGAGAGATCGACGTGCTAACCACTCGGCTACTGGGCATCAGAACAAGATTACCTTGGCAATAGCTCGGTTCAGCACGGCGGATTCATCGTCTGGATCCCATGACAGTGCCTTGTCGTAGTACGTCACGGCCTAGACACAGAAAGCAAAAGCCATACGACAAAGATCATGACGAGCCTTACACAGAAAGGTCAAAGTCAGAGTTGACTCAGATCGAAACAGAGATAGTCCCATTGGCGCGCGCTCACATTGTCAAGAAATCAGTTAAATCGATCTACGATTGCTCGCATTTAACACACATCGATCTAAAGTCGATTTAACTCCCCAGTGTAGACGCCTTGGGTGCTCCAAAGAGACAGGAATCTATGGAATAGGCCCAAAAAAACGCGACAGGCAGACAAATAGACTACAGTTGTGATATGGTTTTCGTGAACATACCTGCTGGAACTGCCTCTGTCTAAAGTAGACATTAGCGGCGTTGTAGTACGCGAGAGCGAAGGACGGCTCGGTTCTAAGAGCGGCTTGGTAATCACGTACAGCGTTTACGTAATCGCCCATGAACTAGTGAAAAGAAACAAGAACACTAAATGAAGAAAATCTCATAAATAACCAAGGAATCGCCCATAAACTAGTGAAAAGAAACAAGAACACAAGACAAAGAGAAATTTAATAAAAATCGGAGGAATCTCCTGCTCACAAACTATTGAAAGGAAATGGGAGCATGCGCCTGAAGGAACGACTCCCAACTAATTAAAGAGCACGTGTTTTATCTATTTTTTCTTTCTTTCTTTTTATTTGCGTTTAACCCTTTCACTCCTGAGAGTGATCAACTTCATATTTCTCCTATACAGTATGGAGAAGTTAGCTTTTGATAGCTTGTTTAGATAAAACCTGATTGGACTATCAGTTCTCACTACATAACTCGTACATTTTCTTCTTAAAAGGTTGGGAGAATCTAAATTTTGAGCTTGGGAGTGAAGGGGTTAAAGTTTAGTTTGGATAGGGAAACATGGCAGTGAAAGGGCAGCTCCCTAAATCTTGGCTTTATACCTGATGTACAACACCTCTGTTCGTCAGTAATTCAGCCGTCTTGGAGATCTGTAAGAAGCGACAAAACAAACAAACAAACAAAAAGCTAAAGCGTTCCCAGTTTATTCAGTTCAGTCCAGACAACAGCACAAACATCACAGGTATGTCCGTGCTAAACTGGGACAAGTGTACACGCACCTTGAGGGCTTCATTCATGTCGACAAAAGCACCAAATGTATTTTGCATTTGAAGATTCACTACTGCACGTCCTTCAAGAGCCGCTTGACAAGCTACAATAGAGAGAAAGAGAGAGAGAGTGTGTGTGTGTCAGACAGATAGACAGAAAGGTTTTAATAATAAACAGCCCAGCACGCGTAACGTAAACAGCCGTACAGCGTATGTAAGAGAGTTAACGATTGTCACAATAGAAGTTTATCTAGCGTAGAACACCTTTCTGTTTCTGTTTTTTGTTCTGACCTTTGAAATGTTATCTTTCTCATATTCTTCCTTTATAATAATCTGGGCACGGGAGCAGTCACGGGCAAATCAGAGACGAGTGTATGTTCGAGTTTGCATGATGACGTCAATTGACTACAACTACCAGAATGCTTTGAGGCCAGCTATTATATTCAGTATTTATTCTTTTGTGAGGAACAGCAGTGCAAGACGTAAATCTACATTACAAAGACTGCAGTGAAGTGTAGTCTGGTTGTTGTTGTCAAATGACTCCATCATGCAAATGTCCTATTAACATGTCCAACAACGCAACTGTCTACCTTTTGCGACGCGCGACTAATTGCTAGCGTGGAAGCTAACCTTGATTGATTGAGATTGCCGCCGAGAATTGATCCCATGCAGCTTGGAATCTCCCTTCGACCTAATGAAGAACGTCAATCACATAAAAAAAGAAAGAAAGAAAGAAAGAAAAATTAAAGAAAGGACAAAAACTGACAGACAGGGATAAGAGGGAATTCAGAAAGGAGAGAATGCGCTAATTACACGGCGTTGATGGCTTCAAAATTTCAAAGCGAGGCTTTTCGTGTGCTAGGAGAGCCTCACTTTGAAGCTCGCATCATTGATCACGAGGGAGGAGTGGGTCGGTACGTCACCTGCAAGTTATAGGCCAAGTTGACTCGCGCTGACAGACATGTTGGATCCATGTGTAAAGCCTTGAGATAATCTCTCCTGAACGAAGAAGACAAAGAAATCAGATCACTAGATGAGTGCTGTGTTGTGCTATTTCATCTGAATGGAAATGTGTATCGGTGTGACGTCAATTTCCATAACACGGACGACCAGTGTTCAGTTAACACATTGTGACGTAACGACGCTCACACGGTGATGTTGTGACGTGTCAAACTGACGTAATGATGTAAGGTGATGAGTGTGAGGTGTTAACATGACGCCACACAGGTCACGTGATATGGTGACGTGCCCTAGTGACGTAACGTGACGTAACGGACCACGATGCCCCTTCTTCACATTACCTTCCTAGTACGTTGCCTGTCTCATGACCAAAGTCCATCAGAGTGTTCCCTCTGCCGTTGTAAGCTTCGACAAAGAACGGATCGATCTGCAGAGCGTCATTATATGCGGACACCGCCTCCAACAAGCGGTTCAACCTGCGAGGCGACACACGGTCAAAATATGCCAAGCGTACAATGTGCTAAACATCAAGAAAAGATGTGCAACGTTCTAAAACAGCGGGGCAACTACTGCACTAATTTCTTCATATCAAGTTTTGAAACGTGCTCGTTTGAGATCCTACTTCATTTTCTTATGTCACTGCACTTGGTCTTACTTGATCGTGCCATTTTCATTTTCCTTTCGGAAGTTGTTAACCGGCCTTGAAGTTAAACGTGGCTTACTCACTTGTGATAACACAAACCAATAGTGTGACGGATTTTAGGGTCAAACTGGGAAACCTACAAAGATTAAAACAAGAACGCAGAACAAAATTAAATAAGACGACCAAATAACTTTCTGAAGCTCCAGACAAACAAGAAAACAAACAAACTGTGTTGTGCTGTGCTGTGCTGTGCTGTGCTGTGTTTTACATATCTACAACTCCTCATGTTGGTTTCATAGGTAATAATAGACTTGGGTGGTTTGGGTGAAGTAGGCTGGGATGGTATGATTCATTAGACGACGATGCAGCAATTCTGTTGAGGCTTTGCGCGGTTCCCCACTTTATGACATAAGTCTGGATTTTCAAACACGAGCCATTTCGCGTATGTTTGACAACAAACAAGCAAATGAAATCAGTAACACAGCTGAAGTTTAGAGCTGTTGGTCAGACCAACAACTCGAAACTTTAGCTTTGTTACTGATTTCATTTGCTGGTTTGTTTAGCCAAAATGAATCTATGCTATCTCATTATGTTTTGATAAATACTATCCCCCCCTCCCCCCACTCCCGTACTATCATTCAAGTAATATGATCAAGTAACTAAGATTTATAAATCTTTGAGTAAAATTGACAAAACCAGTGACAGCAATATATATTGTAATAATTACGGTACCTCCAGCAAAAAATGTAAAACAAAACTCTGTGACTCACCTCAGACGCAGCTAGAAAGTCCTGTAACGCATTCTCCACGTCGTCTATCTCCAGATAAAGTAACCCTCGGTTTTGAAGCACCTGAGGATTAAGAAGAAATAACGCTTCATTACACACGGCGCTCCTCGGCCGATCAGAAGCAGTCAAGAACAGAAAACCCATGTGCCTTTGCGCTCCACGTCCTGTGTTTATCAAACTGTGTCGGCCATATTGGATTCGAACAGAACGTCGTTATTTTTGCAATTAAACGCGTTATAATGCAAAAAAAAAAAAAAAATTCAAGAATATGATTCAAAATGCAAAATTGTCTTGGTGATGTTTTGAGAACAAGGGCCAGCTGTAGCGAAAATCTTCCTCGCAAACTCACTTGGGACAAATGCGCGCAGAAAGAATCAGACATATTTTCGTTTCCCAGACGTCATTGAGGTCAGAGTTTTCAACCCTCTGCCTCAAAGTAGTTTACATCCGATGAGAAAATGTGGTGCAAATAGGTACACTATATTAACTGCATCAAACCTCGTACGCACACGGATATAAATGCGGAAAGTGATCAACTTCAATTTTCTCCTTCAGTTTCTCAACAAAGATATATCATACAATAAGAAGACCATGGCTTTTGATACCTTGCTCAGATGAAAGCTGATTGAACTATCAATTCTCACTACATCACTCATACATTTTCTTTTTAAAAGGTTGGGAGAATCTACAGTTTCATGTTGGAAGTGAAACGGGTCAAACAGAATTCGAGGTCACTTTGAATCTCATACGAAAGCATAATGCTTGAAACGTCAGCTAAATCACCCTTCACATTTTAGTTGATATAATACATTAAATTTGTCAAACTACCTTTAGGTTGGGTTTGTTTTCCAATAACATCACAGTTCCATAATCCATCAGAGCCTGTGACAAAAGGAAAAACAAAAGGAAAAGGAAAAACCTATATTAGCTTCAAACTTTTCAAGTCAACTTATTTTAGAGAAATATTTCGCTATCCAACCTTATATTCCTATGCTTTTTCACTGGTATAAAGTTTTCCAGCATTCTCGGCTAATCAGGAACAAAACCAAAACCACCTGTGATTTGGAGCAGAGCCCTGCAAGTGCCCTGGCCCCGGTTTTTCAAAGCACAATTAGGCTAATCCTGGATTGGGTCCAAATTTTCTTATCACTTTAAACCTGAAGGGGGTAAAGTTTTCTCTGCAACACGACTTCCTCGATGTGTTTTGAGCGAGAACAAGCTTTTTAATCAATCGTCGAACAAAACTTTGTGGCTTATCGGCAGAAAGGCCGAAAGAAAAAAATTGGTTAATCCTGGATTAGCTTCATCGGCTTTCGAACAACCGGGCCCTGGAAAAGTAGACTCAACTGACCTTCTGGAAGAACCTCATCTCGTGGTAACAGACGGCCCTGTTGAAGTAAGCTAAGGCGCACTTGCAGTCGATAGCCACAGCTTCTGTCAGATCCTTCACCGCTAAACTGTACGCCTTGATGTGATATTTTAGGGCGCCTCTGCACAGGAGAAAGCAACAAAACCACAGGGTGCAGAGGAGTTCGCTTGCTTACCATTATGTAAAAACCTATATATTGACTTACATGAAGGATACCGGAAGACGATTTCATCGCGGGCGCGCGAAGGCATATGCGCGTACTAAACACTGACGTGACGCATGTATGCCTTTGCGCGCCCGCGATGTAATCGTCCTGCGGTACCCTTCGTGTAAGTCAATATATAGGGTTTTACATAATGAAAGCAAGCGAACTTCTCTGCGCCCTGTGCAAAGCCGTAGGGAATCAATACATGTGTCAGATATGTTCATTTGATACATGTATCAGTATGTTGATTGTGATCATACGGGTCGTAGAAGACTGTAGAAAAAGAAGTGTTATTTACGATATTTTCTATTTTTCGAGCCGTTCGTTCGAGAGGACCTGAAAACCAGCTTTTATGCAGGAATTTCTACACGTTCCCGGACGTAAACAAAACCTCGGATTGGCTAAGATGAACTTTTAAAAAAAGCAGTTATTTACGATATATTCTAGTTTTCGAGCCGTTCGTTTGAGGACCTGAAAACTAGCTTTTCTGCAGGAATTTCTACACATTCCCGGATGTAAACAAAACCTTGGATTGGCTAAGAAAGCAGAACTCACCGGTACAGATATGCCCTGACGCTGTGCGGCTGGAGTTTAATGGCTTCGTTGCAGCTCATAATTCCTTTGCTGAAGCGACCCTTCATTCCGTAGTAGGCCGCGCGACTCAGGAAAGCCTGGGGTTGATTCAATAAAACACGTGTATTGTACAAGTTGCAAGGGCACTTTAGGCCTCGCCCCCTCCTCAACAAAAATATAAAATATACTTGATCGCACACTTTACCTGGAATAACGTTGGATTGATTGCCAGAGCCCGATTGAAATCGTGGATTCCTTTAGAATGTATCAGTTTCATTTTAGTAAGTCCACGCTGGTAAAACGCCTGTGAAACACAAAGAAGATGGCTTATATTTCGCGAACAAGAAAAACAACGCGTATAGCTCAAGGCGGAATCTACAACAGAAGACATTTGGATTTAGAGCTGTTTATCACTGGGTTTGTCACATCCTGATAAGGGACAGCACGACAGAGCTGGCTTATATTTAAGTGCGCGCTGATCGCACTGCGGGTGGACACGGCCAGAAATTTGTTTGCCAGCTCAGTTGTTCCTTTACGTCCCCGTGATTCTTTTCTAATCAAGAGGTCCACGAGTAAAGAGTAAGGTTTGAACAGCTTGAAGGTTCATAACTGCCTTGAGTGGGGCTTGAACCAACATCCTCAGCATAAAAGTCGACCGCTTACTAACTCTCTCAACAACAAACTCGAAACTACAAGTAAAAAAACTCAGCGGTACCTCAGCGTACTCTGGGTTCACTTTAATGGCGCTGTTAAACGCTTCCAACGCTGAGGCCGGTTTACCAAGCTCTGAGTGACACATGCCAATCAAGAAATATACCAGAGCGGCGGCCTGGGGCAGCTCCTTTTTAGGATCCCAGGGGGTCTGGGGAGAACGAATGGTACAACAATTGAGTGTAAGTACCTATAGGCATGGTTCATGAGGACATAAAAGTTGTCTAAAAGTGTTTATTATTTAATCATTAGCATAGTTTCAACAATTTATCAACTTGTTACTGTTACGTCTAGCTTTGGCAATACCTGTGTTTAAGGTCATGCTAACAAAGCTTTTGTCTTCTCTTCTCTTGTCTGCCTCAGTGTTTGCTTGCCCGTTTTCTGTCTATCTACCCTGGTTCCAGAGGTTTCTCGCTTGCCAGTGAAGAGTAGCAAAGACTTGGCAGAGAGCGGAAAAGGCGAACGGTGGCGAGGGAACCTCTAGGCGCGCGAGGTAGCAACCTCACTTTCATGCCAGTTCGATCGCCATTGTGTTTGTCAAACATTAACTAATCAGCGACGAAGTTCAGATTCTGAACTCATGGAAGTTGCGAGGTTGCTACCTCGCGCGCCCAGAGGTCCTTTCCGCTCGCTTCTTCGTTCTTATCGGTAAACTCTTGAACAAGTAATATAAGGACCTCTGGAACCAGGGTAATTAATGTCTATCCGTCATTCCCTATATCTTCGTATAGCGAGACAAATTAATCCACTCACCATAATCTCTATGGCTGTGTTAAAGCTCGTGATGGCGTCGAGAAATCGCTTGGCCTTCATGTTCGTTTTGCCCAGAAGTACAAACAGCGGCGCAATAGGTTTAACACGAGTCGCTCTCTCTAACACCTCAATAGCCTGGAAACAAAAAATATAAACAGTTTAACTATTTTTCAAGATAAAATTTGGTTCTCAACACAAAAATGCGTAACAGATCAATTGCAAGTAGCACTTTTAGTCCAAAAGAAACTAATATCCTTCTCAAACGAGTCGGATGGAAGTGGATTGCTAATTCATCCTTCGACTTTCGGGGGCCCTAGAAACGACGGATCAAGGTTTTTGGCGTGCAAAAGGTCTGTTGTTGAGAAGGCCCCTTTAATTCAAAGGGGGTGCTACCATAGTTAAATAGAAGGAAACTTTTCACCAGTAAAACGGGCGTTTTCCATTCACACTGAACGTCTTCGTGTTTGATTAACCCTTTCACTCCTGTGAATGATCAACGTCAATTTTCTCCTTCAGCTTTTCAGGAGAGACATACCATACAGTATGGAGAATTTGCTGCTTGATAGTTTGTTCAGATGAAAGCTGATTGGCCTATCAATTCTCACTACATTGCTCAAACATTTTCTTCTTGAACGGTTGAGAGAGTTTGTATTATGAGCTCAGGAGTGAAAGGTTAACTGACGTAAAAACCACAAAAAAATTGGAGAAAACACTACAGCAACAAGGAGGGCTTTCACATACCTGATCAAAATTACGCAGGAAACTCTGGACCACGGCCTGCTGTGTGGCAGAGGCGCCGAGGCCTTGATTCAGCTCAGCAGCTTGTCTGCAGCAAACAAAGATTATAAAGCAGTCACAACCACAACTTTCTACACAACAATAAACGAGAGAAGTTAGTTTTGTCTCGTGTGGAGCCTGATAGCCTGCGAATACAGCCGCCTCGCGTCGAACAGCTTTTATTGAGGCGGCTGTCCATATGTTCAAGGTGTCCATGCAATACCTGACGTGAAAGCTCGCAAGGTCCAACTTGTTCTGTTCTAGCAGCAACCGTCCCTGAAGAGAAGAAATAAATGAAGCAGCTAGCTTTTTTCAGTGCGTGATTTCTGTGCGTGTGGTGTTTGTAAATGTGTTCGATGTGTGTGGTTCGGTGCATACACGACTGCGCGCGTGTGGTATGCAGTGAGTGCGAGCACGTATTTTAGGATAAGCATTCTGCATTCTTAAATTGCTAATTGTTTCTCCCCATAGTTTTCTCACTTCCTGAACAGCTTTGAAGGCAGATTGTTCAGTTCTTACCCGCGCCATGTGATAATCAGCCACGTCCGGTTTTAAATGAATCACGCGCGTGTAGTCCAGAACAGCTTCTTGCAACTGCAGGCGAGAAAAAAAAGAAACACGTAACGCAAGTCAACAATTTCACCTTTCCCTCTCTTCCTGTGTCCTCCGTCCTGCTGTCTTTGTTTGTCTGTCCCCTCCGCACTACTCAGGCGTCATCGCACGAACGCACGCATTTACACGCACACGCACACATACAGATAGACACAGACAGGTCTGTGCCTGTCCGTGTCTGCCTGTCTGTCTGTCTGTCTGTGTCTGTCTGTGTCTGTCCGTGTCTGTCTGTCCGTGTCTGTCTTTGTCTGTGTCTGTCCGTGTCTGTCTGTCAGTCAGTGTCTGTCCGTGTCTGTCTGTCCATGTCTGTCCGTGTTTGTCTCGGTCCATGTCTGTCCACGTCCGTCTGTCCGTGTCTGTCTGTGTCTGTTTGTCTGTCTGGATGCACACGCAAACGCACGCACGCACGCACACACGAACACGCACACGACGAAATAATAGTGTGACGCCGTGGCAGGGGGCCACCTTTGGAATGACTGCCTCTGTCAGAACAGCAGGAGTGAGACGAAGTGTGTGTACGTACCATGTGGACCTTGTGGTGAGCCTCCGCTCGACAAATGTACGCCCGGGTGTACGTGGGATCCACATGAATGGCGGCGGTGAAGCGACGAATGGCTCTGTGACAGAAAAAAAATCCATGATCCACGATCAACTTCAATCTTTTTTTTTTTTTTTCAGTTTTGTCACCAGAAATATTTGAAGGATTTTGAAGAACTTGACTTTCGATATTTTGCTCATATGTGAAATGATAGAGCAATTCAGCTCTCACTACATCCCTACTTACTTGTAGTAGTTGCTGTTTCTTGTGATGTAGATCAAGCCGATGTTCACGTGTGCGCTTGCTAGGTTCGGGTTTAAACAAAGTGCAGCTTCAAAGTCTGGCACGGCATCCTCCCACCTGAAACAGACATCTCGCGGTCAGCCATGGTGGTGTAATGCTTTCGCCTTTCGTGTAAGGGATTATCAGGGTTTAGTCCAGGTATATTAGCACATGAACCTTAAAGATGTAGAAACCTGGCTCTCTACAATCTGGCTCCGATGACCACGCAAAATCTGAGTCCACGTAAACCAAATTCAGCATTGGGTAATTTAGGAATACAGTCGAAGCTCTCTGGGTGGATGTACTCTCGTAAGCGGACAGCTCTACTTACGGACGCCTCTACGAAACCCCATTTAAACTCAAGCTTAGTCAAACTCTGTATTTACACATTCTCGTAAGTGGAAAGTTCCAGTTACGGACACCATTTCTGCTTCCCAAGGTGTCCGCTTAAGGGAGCTTCAACAGTAGTCCCAAACGCGCCCTGAGATCTAATCCAGGATAAGCGCGGTGCTAATGCTTTGAACAACTGGGCCTGTGAGTTGCCTCGTCGTTCCTTCCACTGCAGGGCACAGGAAGCAAATGGTCAGGACACACGAGCGTATCTGCTTCCCTTTGTCTCACCTTTTCATGTCCGTGTACAGAATTCCGCGGTGAAGGAAAGTGTTTACGTTGTCCTCGGAGCTGTCCAATAGCAGCGACACACTGAAGTCTTGCAGGGCCCGTCTTGGGTGAAGCCTGAAAACAGAACAGAGACATGAGTTCTGCGAGCAGCTCCCAACGTCCCATCTCCCTGGTTGGGTTCTGAATGTGCCAGAACTCAACAGGAAAGCCTACTCCAATAAGCTTTCTGCAGGTAAATCACGTGACCGCATTACGTGACTGAAATTCGTCACATCAGAATTTTTAATACCATAAACGGACAAAGTATGTAGAGCATTACAACATTAAATTTGTCTGCATTTTAAAGTTATGAAGAAAGTACTTAGAGAGCAAAATTTGTAATGCAAAAGTTGCTGGACAGCTCTTTCCATTTCTGGGCCGGTTGTTCGAAAGCCGATTAGGCTAGTCCAGGATAAACGTAAATCTTTCTCTCGACCCCTCTGCCAATAAACTGCAGGCTTTTGTTCAAAGATGGATCAAAAAGCTTGTTCCAGCTGAAAACGTATCAAGGAAGTCGTCACATTTTCAGGCTTATAAATGACAAGGCACTGGCACTCAAAGAGTCTTAGCTGACCAGTTTTCAGTAACATGATTAATCTTTGGATTTGGGTCATGTGACCTCAAGCTGCAAAAGGACTGTTAGTAAGACGCAAGCGCGGCTTACTTTCTCAGTAGGCATCCTCTGTGATAAAACGCTACCGCGTTGTTGGGGCCGTAATGGACAGCAGCGGATAAGTCCCGTAAGGCAGCCTCAAAATTCCGCTGGGAAAAAAGGAATAAACAAAAAGAACAAAGAAAAAAATGAACACTTCAAACACGAAGCACTGTCCCAGTTAACCAGACAAAGGTTTTGAGAGAACATTTTCTTATTGTTCTCTCCTCCAACATGGCGGACATTCCCACGAGATGCAAGGGGTCTATTCGTAAGTTATTCTTTTCTTACTTCTTTTATACCCTTACTTCTTACCGTTACTTCTATACCTATGCCTATACTTATACTTAAACCTATACTTCTTTTATACCTATAATATTAGCACAACGGAAACGCAAGATATAACAAGAAAGTAATTAAATGAATGAATACATCGACTAACCATCTTGGCGTGGGTTCTAGCTCGGTACGTGTAAGCCACAGAGTCTCCGGGATCTTGATGAAGAACATCGGAATAATCAGCCAGGGCAGCGTTCCAATTCCTGTATGAACGCAAACAGTCATACACCGGCGCTCACATAACAAATTATATTCTTCATCCGAAATCCCATACTCTTTCCAAACCGGACAGCATGTAGTCTCATTTAGGCCATGTTTAGACGACCCCGGATTGGGTGCTTCAGATCACCGACCCTGGTCAACCCGCCTTCAGTCAATCTTCTGTAAGCGTTTATATAAAAACAACTTTCGTCTGTAAATTATTACAGAATATTGACTGAAGAAGGGTTGACCCGGGACGGTGACTTGGCCCAACCCGGGGTCGTGTAAAAACATGGCCTTAACACTTTCACTCCCAAGAGTGATCAACTTCATTTTTCTCCTTCAGTTTCTCACCAGAGATATATCATACAGTATGGAGAATTTGCCACTTGATAGTTTACTCAGACGAAAGCTGATTGGCTAATCAATTCTTATTATATCACTCATACATTTTCTTTTTGGATACTAAGGAGAATTTGTATTTTGAGCGCAGGAGTGAAAGGATTAAAGGGGCAGTGTCATGAGACGCGCATGCACGCGCGTTTAGTGGAATCTTGAAAGCATTCGCCCAATGTTTTTCAAGTTTAAAATCCAAGATGTCGTCCGCAACGGCGGTGGATCTGCCGCTCGATCGCTCGCCGCCGTTGTGGACGCCATCTTGGATTTCAAACTGGAAAATATCGGGCGAATGTGTTCACGATTGGAACAAACGCGCGCGCATGCGCATCTCATGACACTGTCCCTTTAAGAACGCGCCGCGTATACAACAAAGTCCGTGGTCACACTTAGAACGCGGCAATGCACATCAGTTCTTTTGAAATTTCACCACACACGCAAGCATGTGCTAGACAATCAAATATGGCGAGGTCAAGCAAAGGTAAGCGCGGTTGGTCATGTTTGAACCTACTCGTGTTCAAAGTGATACCGTCCGAGTTCATGCATCGCTTCTGTCTTGCTGGGCAGCAAAACGGCGGCCATTTTGTAGTCCTCAAGAGCGAGAATCATGTCCCCACGCTGAAACAAAAAAATAAACACAATCTTTCCCTAAAAAAAAAATGCAGACGAACGAGCACACGTATTTACACTAAAACTAACCTGAGTTTCAGGCTAATCTCTTCCCCGGCCTAAGGGACTGGGGAGAGAGGAGAGAAGTCCCCGGACAAAAGCCTAGAACTCAGGTTACACTCACACTCAAACAGACACACACAACACCACAAATGCATCAGTCCTACCTTCTTGAACATCGAAGCTCTTTGATAGTACGTTTCTGCGTCGTTCGGGTTCAGTTTAATTGCCTGGAACAAACAAATCAGTCACTTTAATGCAACAAGTAAACAAAACAACAATAATGCATGAGTCGCGGATGATCTGTGAATGTAACAAAGAAGTCAAGACATCAAACCTGGGAGTAGTTGACAATAGCCATGGTAGGGTCGCCCTCGATGCGGTACAACTCGGCTCTAGACGGGAGCGCAGTTAAATATTTAGTAAGAATCTAGCAGAAACCTACCTAAGAAAGTCGCGTGACCATATGGAAGCAATTAAAATATATAAAAGTAGAATAGAGAAGTAACTGAAATGATTCCTACAGCCATGGTCAAGATTGCTAAAAACTGATTAAAATATTAAAAAATAGAATAGAGAACTAACTGAAATGATTCCCACAGGATTGCTGGGACGATTACAAATTCAGCCGCACCTGGATCTGAACGCTCTGGCCTGCTTACTGCTGGTCTTGATTATAAATGTCAGATCCTCCAGCGCTGCCTGTCCCGGAGAGTTACAGGTGTAGTTAGCACAAGAAATCTAATATATAAAAATATATGTATATAGGTTTAACTTTTTCCAAGCTCAAAATACAAATTATCCCAACCTGTTAAAGAAAATGTATGAGTGATGTAGTGGAAATTGAACTTTAATCTGAGCAAGATAACAGAAGCTGCAAATGGTATATTTCTGGTGAGAAACTGAAGGAGAAAATTGAAGTTGATCACTCTTGATGGTGAATAGTATATTTAATACCATACAAATATGTGTATCATTTTAAACACGGGGGTGAGCTATAAAAGGGGACCCCCTTCCCATTTTTTTCAAGTTAAATGCAAAACGACAGACTGAAGACAGCAAACATACGTTTTATCTCTGCGCCGACGCATGCCTAAAACTAATTGTCACGAGTACTAGCATTTCACGGTTATCAGTTCTGTAGAATAGTGTCAACCTTTCTGTCCTCTCGGAGCAGATGCAGGAGATGTCGATGCCAATAAGCATCAAGAAGCTGTGGCTCCAATTCGATGGATCTGTCGAGAAACGGTAATTAGAAAGACCCAGGAAAATTTCCTAGATAAACTAAAAACAACCATTTAGTGGTCATTCTAAAGCTTCTTCTAAAGGAAAGGCACGCTTTATCTGGTAAAACGTCAATCGCTCCTATGCGAATCCCTTGAAATTCTTATATCGAATGCAGAAGACAACTTTGCGTTTGCACGTAAAAGAGTTCTTAGCTGAAATATGTGATGGTATGAGGAACACCGAAGACATTCTCCGAATCCAATACTCATTGTGATCGTTTTACAAACCTGTTGAGGTCATCCCATGCCAACTTTAGCCGACCAAGCTAAAACAAGAAAACACCAACGAAATCAGAACTAATTCAAGCTAAATGGCTCCTTACAATAATTCACCAAGCAACAACTTTGCCTCTATCTGGTTCTAGTTGGTTATTTCCGAACTGTATTTGGTCTCTGTTCAAAACGAAGTGTAGTAGAAGTGAATGCAGTGAAAGCTTTCGTTCTTTCTGTTTCTAACGATGTTCATAAACTAAGACGTTTTTGTTGCTTATGGCTGTTACTAACAGTTACTTGTGTTTGGTTACTTTGCTGTTCTGACAGTATTTTACAGCATTTTAAGCTATCCCTTCTTGTTTCTAATCATGTTGATGTAAACATTTTTGTTGTTTTGGTTGTTGCAGTTATTAATGTTAAGTTTGCTTTTTGGTACGTATGTCTCATAGGCCGAGTTGTCTACTGCAAGCCGCAGTAGACAATTAGGCCTATGAGACACAGATAAAATGAAAGATAGATTTCCTTCTGTTCAGTTATGTTCAGCGAAAGCTATTCCTGCTTATTTCTATTGATGTTGATGTGAACGTGTTTCTTTTGCTTTAGCTGTTGCAGTTACTCGTGTTAAGCTTGTGTGTTCAGTACCTTACGGTAGACCGCACCTCGGCGACACAGATAAAAGGACAACGTTTCGTTCTTTTCAGTTGTATCGACCAACTCAACTAGCCTTGTCACCTCCTCTTCTAGGGCCTAAAAATGGAAAATGTATTAATAATGTAGAAAAAAGCAGCTGTAGTTTGATAAAATAAACATTGTCCAAAAAGTTTATGTAACACTTGCATTCGTCGGGGCTAAAGCGTCATTTGAAATTGTAAATTTGTAGACATTATTTTCGTTAGAGGTTTCACAAGCGCTGCACGAAATATAAACACCAAACTTGAACTTGCTGTCGTTTCTTGCTTTTTTGTGCAATGACCGCTGACTCAAAAAATAAAGCGATCGCATTGCTACAGTTCCCGTGTTACCATATTATCCCAGACATTTTGTGACTGTATAATTCCCTGCGTTTTTCTTCGTTCTTTTTGTAAATATTATAATTCATTAATGTACCTCACACACCATACAGACCACTCATGACAACTTTCGCACACGACCAACTTCAGAGTTGTCTTAACAGGTGAAGAGCCACCTCGTGGATACTCTGTTAATAAACCATTAGTATAGGTAATCGCATGATTTCGAGTGCAATTTGGAATAAATTAGCACGAGTAAATTTTTCAAAGACGACAAAATTGCACGAGCGCCGCGCGAGTGCAATTTGTGGTCTTTGAAAAATTTACGAGTGCTTATTTATTCCAAAATTGCACGAGAAATCATGTGATTACTTGTTAATAACATGCATACAATAATTTACAGCGTGCAATTTTTTTTCAATGTCGTTACTCTCAAGAACTTTGTTTTCTCGCAAACAGAATCGGAATCGTCCTGAGCCAATGAAAACGCTTTTTGTTTTGTTTGGCTTTGCCGCAAATACGCGCGCCAACTATCGGCAATCTTCAATTTCAAATTTCTGCACTGTTAATTTCACATTTCTGCACTGTTAATTCCACATTTTTGCACTGTTTGGGATAAATTGACGCGCGCTCAGCCAATCAGAATGCAGAAATTATTGTATGCATATTATTATTATTATAAGTATGACACACACAACGTCCAGTACCGTGTAAAGCTCTCGGTTCTTCTCGGAGATTTCTGGCTCGATAACTTGAACGTCATCCAAAATGGCGTTGTTCACAACCACCGTGCTGCTTTTGCTACGTGAAATGAATTAAAAACTACTTATTATAGCAAACAAAGAATATATCACCCCAAAGCAAAGACTGTATTTCTAAATTACGACTGGAGTACGTACAGTATAAGGATGTAAACACGCTAAACAGACCCGAAAATTTAGGATTTCTCTTATCCTATATTCCGCTGACCAAGAAAACGGCAGACAATGGGTATGTAAGTGCGCGCGGTGCATTGTGGATGCCTGGAATTCTTTAGATATCTGTCCTTATTGGTCGTTCGTCTCACTCCTGGTCCTACCCTGCTCTTTGTAATACTCACTCACCTTGCAGAGGCAGGCCGCGGTGAGCTCAGGTGACTTTGTAGATCAACTGCATCAAAAACAGATATTATTTTGTTAAACGTGGCAAAGAAACTTCACGAAAAATTCATGATAACAAAAATAAGATGGGATTCGCAGGATTAGATAGTGGCAGAGGTATCAATAATCTACAGCGTAGCTTTGACTTACGTCTGATTTCCGGTGGTGGCGGACTCGGGGGGTACACCTCGTCAAACCAGTTGTACCAGAACTGCTCACGAACCCAGTCAAACGTGTCGATCACAGGACTGAAAAATAGGGACGTGTGGAAAGGGCGGTAAATGAGAAGAGATGGGACAGACACAAGGACAAAGAAAGACAAAAACAAACAAACAAACAAACACAGAAAAATAGAAAAAGAATAAGACAGGAGCATAAGCTGGTCAATTACTGAGAAGAGAGGGAAATGTGTACGTGCAGGGGACAATATCACAGAGAGGAGGGTTGTCAAGTTACAAGAGTTTTACTCACCCCACAGAATTATCCTTCGTAAATTTGTCAAAGTCAAGAAGATCAGGAACACTGCTCAGTCTGTTTGTGGGTTGCCTACAGGAGCGATAAGTTAAATACAGCTAGGGAGCGATACAATTAAGTTAAATACAGCTAGGGACAGACCAAGATTCACAATTCGTATCAAACTCATAACTAACCCGCCCACGTCTTGCTGCTCCTCGCGTGACTCGTTCTCTTTTAAATCTCGGAGGCAATGAAACGACGCTGTTCTATGAATCAATAAAGGATAGGCAAAATGCGGAGTCATAAAAATATCACTATACAAAACCAATGAAACGCACGGACATGTACAAAAACACACCCGTCAAGCGCATACGTATGAACGTCTGTATGGAGAAGCATTTGATCGAAACTGGAGTAGTTAAAAATACCTTGTCTTGCTTAGACACATTCTACATACAAATATAGGACATCAGACTTGCACATGCCCGTATGCCTACATGAACACATACTAACATCATGAAATACCAAACCACACCTATATACACTACACACCCACTACTCCAGTGCAAACAATCTGGAGGAGCTTTGTTCTACCTGGACAATGGTCTGGCGGGCTGATCAAGAAATTCCTTGATTTGCTTCTCTCGCTCCTGACACGGATAAAGCAGACAACCACCATCAGTATCCTCACACAGAGAAACGAACAAATGTGTGAATATAGACACCACTCACTGGCATACGCTGAAAAAAAAAGAAAAAAAAAAAAAAAAAAAAAAAAAAAGCTATTCGTTCCTACCAGGTCCTTCTTGGATTTTTTCTTATTTCTCCTTGGAGGTTTGCTACAGAAATGAAAAGGAAAAATGTATGAGTAGTGTTTGGAGAAGTGATACTCTGATCAACTTGGATGCAAACAAGGGATCAGTTGCCATTTTCTCTATTCGTGAACACTTGTAGCTGACCATGTATTAAAAGGAGAAGTTTGTATTCGACCACCCGGGGCTTAAAGAGTCACAGAAATAATGCAACGCATTAGAAATATCAACAAATTCGGCGCTAAAAGGCTTTTATAAAATAAAAGTATTATATGTCCAAAACTTGCTAACGAGTGACGTAATTGACTCACAGTCTATTGTTTCTGGTAAGAGCGGTCGCTCGGCTAGTGCCAGTGACGGCCGAGACGCTGTCGGTGTCAATCCTGCCGTCCTCTGGTTCCAGCTCTTGATGTCCCCCCTGGGTATCTGCAAATACCACAAAGACATATTAGAAGCCATTCGGATAGTGTACAGAACACCGTTAATGAAATCAAAGTCATTTTCATAAAGCGCCAGGTTTTCGAATGACTTTCGAAGCGACAATCTTAAAAGCAGTGAGAACCAGCCAAAAGTCAAAATAAGTTGCGATTGATTTCACTTCGAAGAAACCAATCAACAGTGCAAGAAGACGCGCGCGTGGCCGAGTGGTTAGGCGCCGGACTTGAAATCCGGAGGTCCCAGGTTCAAGTCCCGCTCTGAGCACTAACTGAATTTGTAACACGGTAGCCCCGCGTTCAAATCCTCGGCCACGTTATGTAAATAGCCAACTGGTTAGCCTTCGACCAGTTCGGATTTTTAACAGATTTACGTTGAGTTTAAAACATGGCCCCACCAGCTTTGCTGAATTACTTACCGTGTATAAATAAAGACACTTTACTTTTTTTTTTTTTACTTTTTTTTTGCGCGCAATTTGTTTGCTTGAGCAGATCGCAATCGAGTTCTGCTTTTCTTCCCGATTGGCCGAGAATGCTGGCGAACCTGTTTGCACCAATCCAAAACCAAAGCAATCACACGCTTATGCTTTCAACAGTCAAAAACGGCTCTAAGAAAGGTTTCGCGCACTAGGTATCGCACAGATCTCGAAAATGGCCTTTTACACAAAACAAAAGCTACAGTGTACAAATCATGTGATGAGCAACCAGACACGACTAAAATAAAGAAACACGGGAATTTCATTACCGAACATGATGCTCTGAGACTGCAAAGACTCGTGGACAGATGATGAGTTGTCCTGGAATTGAAAAGTTGAAATGAGTGGCAAACAAACTGATTTGCAAACATGGCCGTCGAAAATTAGCATATAATCAGTGGAAGGCTCTAAATGGCATCCATAAAAACCAAAACGGACTCTAATCCGACAAAAGTCTGCAAAACGTTACAGATACAGGTCTAAAATGCACAAGTGCAACAGTATTCAGCCATGGTATTGGAGTAAAGTATGTTTTGACCTGTGGGAAAACTGATTTAACATGTAAAACACACTTGTAAATGTTTTACTGAATTGGCCCCAAGGTCTAACAGGAGTCCAAAATCCAACAACGCTCGACACAATGCTAAATGCAGCTGATATAAAGTCAAAGTACACAATCCTACTGAACTGCGACATAAAGCTTTCCATGAGGAATCTTGTACAAACCAAAGTAATCTGTTTCTGCCTCTTCTCGGCTTCCTGGATTTCTGCTTTGATGGAAGAAAGTTGATTCATCTGGTAGTTTAACTATAAAAAAAGAAAATGATCGCAAGTTAATGACAACATTACATGTATGGTAATAAATCCCTCGCCACGTCCGTGAGAATACAGCCAGTTTAGAGGACACGGCTCAGTTGTGTAAAGCTCAATCAAGTTGATCCAGGATTATCCAAAGTCCTTCTCTCGACCTCTGGTGAAAAGTGCCGTGTCTTGCTCAAACTCAAAAACTTGTTTTAGGTCTAAAATTTTCGATTGAACGTTGTTTGATATACACATGTATATCTTACAGTATCCGGGCCTGCAAATTAAAACAAAATTTAGACTTAATCTGGCCTCGAGCAGTAAAAGTTTTTTTTATTTAAGACTGGATCTCAATTTCCGGAAACAAATATTTTTATTTGTCTTGCGGCTCCAAATTGGTTGCGTTCCCGCATGACGTGAAAGGTGTATAAATCGGTCTAAAGAAGAAGAAGGTTGGTGCACTGTTGACAAGTTAGTAACCCGTTATTATCTTATCCTAATAAAATATTAACCTGAGAAAGCTTATGATGCAGTTTGTATGTGCATGTAAGTGGAAAAAGACAGACAGACAGACGGTGCGAAAAAGAGGGCACAGGCAAAGAAGTCAACTACTTCTCTCACTCACTTCTTCCATACTGATGTCATAATCTGCTGACACTTGCAGGATGTCATTATCGCCTGTCAACTGGGGCTGAGAGAATGCGCGTCTGCAAACAACAGAAAAGAGAAAAACAGTTGACCCTTTCACTCCCAAGAGTGACTAACTTAAATTTTCTCTTTTCAATCTCCCATCAAAGATATCTCATACAATATGGAGAATTTGGCATTTGATACCTTGCTCAAATGACAGCTGATTCAAACGTAAATTCTCCTTTCATCACTCATACATTTTCTTATTTTATGGTTGGGAGAATTTGTATTTTGAGCTTGGGAGTTAAAGGGTTAAAGAACAGAAAAGCTCCATGAGTACACATCACATAGTCACCGCACTGTACCTAATTGGACTTTTGTCCTCAGTCAACACGGCATCTTCGTTACCCTCTTCAACATGTTCGTCGGTCGCCGCGCCTTCTCCTTTAGCTTTACTTTCCTGGCGCCGCTTGTCAAGAACAGACATGAACTTCGTAGGAGTATCAACTGAAAAGAGAAGACCTTGTGCTTAAACGGACCCTCTCAGCCAAATCAATGTTTTTGTTTACATCTGGAAAATCCAAGGTTACATTTGGTTCCCAACACGAAAGAACGTTATTAATCAAAACAAAAATAGGTTAGTAGCACTTTTAGATCAAAAGAAACTAATCTTCTCCTCAAACGAGTCGGATGGAAGTGGATTGCTATTCATCTTTCGACTTTCGGGGCCCCCAAAAATAGCGGATCCATAAATAGTAACCATTTCCGTCTGACTCGTTTGAGGAGAAGATTATTTTTTTTTTTTTTTTTTTTTTTTTTATCTAAAAAGTACTACTAAACTATTTTTCTTTTGATTAATTACGTTCTTCGTGTTGGGAACTAAATTTAACCTTGGATTTCTAGATATAAACAAAAGCATTGAATTGGCTGAGAGGATCCCTTTAAAAATGACAGTAACATATCTAACTCTGTTGTTTGTTTGTTTGTTTGTTTGTTTTTTGTTGTTTTTTTTGTTGTTTTTCTTTTTTTTTCATAAATTTGCGTGAAATGTGATGTCTGACTAACCATCATCCCGACTGCTGTTCTCGGTGTCTTGTTCCCACATGACCTCAATCTCGCGTTGCTCTCCTCTCTGTGGTTCAGTTCTGGGTCTTGTTCGCGCCACTTGTTGTAATTTATCCAGATCTGACATCGAACCGTGCGTGCGGCTGAGAATCCTTTAAAATCACAATAATGCACTGTGTTACAACCGGCTTTTCTTTCAGGATTATACGAGCAAAGTGTTTGTGCCGTGGGTAGATGTTGAAACTTTTCAACTCTAGTGAGTAGAATTGTAAACATAATCAGATGCCGATGCCGGTATGAATTGATGATGATGATGATGATGATGATGATGATGATGATATGATGATGTTGATAATGACGATGATGATGACGATTATGACGATGACGATGAGGACGCGATGATGATGATGATGCCAATTATACCGATAACGATGACAATTACTATGCTGATGGTGATGCTGCTGAACATGACGACATATTTCATGTTTCCTTGACTCTACTCAATTCTACCTCGATTTAAACTCCTTGTCCTCGGAGTCAAGTCCGTCACCCGCAGTGCCTTCGTCGTCGCTGTCTGGTAGCGTCTGAGTGCGGTGTTCAGTCAGCAAGCTCTCCTGCAGCATGGACGCGCCGTGGTACTCAGGAAACAACTTGGACTTGATCGTCTCTGGTGCTAAGCTCATCTTCGGCGGGGCTGGGGTCCAGTACAACCTACTGTACACAACAAGAGCAAAAAATGTGTTGTAACTACAGAACCAATCACAGAGGCTTTAGAAAAATACACTTTCAACCAATCAGAAGCCAAAGTAACTAACACCAGCTGTTAGAAAACACTTTCAACAAACTAGAAGACAAATCACATAATCACATAAGTGGCGTCAGAAGCCAATTAAAGTAATAATATAGCTTCCACCACGTAGGTAGTAGAAACACTTCCAGAAACAGAACTAGAAGCCAAGAAAATCCCAAATCTTTTGAGACCAGTGAATGAGTAACGCGAGCAAACCCTCTTCCCAACATTGTAAACCAAAGCTTTTGCTCCTGATTGGCCGCGCATGTTGGCAAACGTGCTTCGACCAATCGGAAAGCGCAACAAATTTTAAAATCAAGAAATCACATGAGCGACTGTCAGTCATATTAAAGTGGCGCTGTGACAGTCATCTGACCTTGATGAGTTGTGCTTTAATTCGATACGGCCTCCTGTGATGTCTAACGGCTCCTCTTCCTTGGAGGAAAACTGCAACAAGCAGAAACAAGATCAGTGAGTGCTTTGACTGGTACTACACATGCAAAGGGCTTGCGATCCTGGTCAGTAGTCGTTAGGACGTGTTCAAATTTCCATGCAAGTCGATGCGAGTTATTCACCAAAACACAGGGTGCAGAGGAGTTCGCTTGCTTACCATTATGTAAAACCCTGTATAACTGATTACCTGCATGAATGATACCGCAAGACGATTTCATCGCGGGCGCGCGAACGCATACGCGCGCCTAAACACTGACATGACGCGTACCAAGTATAAATATCTTGTACGTATGCCTTCGCGCGCCCGGGATGCAATTGTTCTGCGGTATCCTTCATGTAAGTCAATATATAGGGTTTTACATAACAAAGCAACTCCTCTGCGCCCTGTGCCTAAAACAGCGAAAGGGTTCAATACCTCAACAAACACAGTTGGTCTTACCAGGCGATCCGCTGCACTCTTGAGCTTCTGCAATGTTTCTTCACTATCACCAACAACGATTGCCTCGTCGATAATCCTTTGTGCTACCAAGGACAGCCTCCTATCCTCCGAATTCCTAAGATTCTTCAGCACTTCAGCCTCGGCTACTGGTTCTTCCGTGTATTCCTCCTCTGGATAACCTTCCCTCACGTCCTATTGTATGCGTCATAAGACTTGTATTAACCCTTTATGAGATAAGGTGGATAGTACGCGCAATCTGATTGGTAAACGCGCGTGCATTATAACTCAACATACGCACGCGCGCGTCAATTTGACGTCAGCTTGCGTCAAATTTGTTTTTTCCTTTGTTGTTTTTTTCAAAATTCGTTTGCCTTATCGTATAAAAGAAATAAAGCACTTGTCAGCGTACGTATATTGAGTTATAGATGCACGCGGGAATTTGAACGAACACGAGAGAAGTCTGGAGAAGCACTCGGCGGCCTCGTGCTTCTCCAAACTCCTCTCGTTTTCGTTCAAATTCCCGCGTGCTGACGCGTGCTTTATTTCTTTATTCAATCACAAGCTCAAAATGCAAATTCTCCCAACGAGTAAAATGTGCGAGTAATGTAGTGAGAATTATCACACCCTGATTGCACAGGTACAGTGTACTAAGCTAAGGTTCTGTAAATCAGGGTAGGTGGGTGAATGAGCTCAAAGTGTCTATCACAGCTCCATAGAGTGGTAAAAGTGATGATGTCACAAAAATAATTTTTTCGGAAATATTGGTTTTTTTTTTGTAATTCTTCGGAATGGCCCATTTGAAGGAAGTTCACACACAAAATTGGCTCTTTAGTGCATTAAACAGCTGAGATATGGGCTTTTGAAGTTCAAATTGCTTCATAGTAAACCCTCTTATTTGGTGCCGGTTCCTTTGATTTAGAACTGATGCAAAAAAAAGGAAGTTTCGTATCTCAAACTTTAAACTTCTCTATCTTTGCTTTCAGTAGAGCTAGTGATTTGAAATTTTGCACACATTCCTACAGCAGCTATGTATATCGCATGATGTGGTTTTGAGTTTACAATGGAAAAGTTTGCAAAATAATGACATCACACTTTACCACTCTATTTTTATAAAAGGGGTGCATTATTTTCTGTACCTGATCCTTGGTGTTTGGTATCATGGGCATCTCTTGTCTGGCTCTGGGGAATCTGTCCTTTGTGTGTGCAGCTCTGGTTAGTCTTGACAAATACGAAGGGAGTTCCACTCCTGTCGGGAGGGTGCAGAAGTGATGGATGTTCACCATCTTGCCAGGCTAACAACAAGAGAACAGAAGGCATCACTTTTAATTTCTGAAACTGAGACTCAAAGCAGCAGAACATTACCATTCTAGTGTGCACCATCACGATTAATAATAAGCAAATTCCAAAATGCTTGCAGTCAAAGCTCCAGCAAGTAGACACCGCTGGAAGCAGAAAAAGCGTCCCTAACTGGGACTGGCCGTTTCAAGAATTTGTAAATAGAGAGTTTGACTGAGTTACAGTTTAAACGAGGTTGAAAACAGTGTCCGCAACAGAGCTGTCCACTTACAAGCTCTCAACTCAGACAGCTTCTACTGTATTTTAAACCAGGCCCAGTTCAGGAGTTAGTTAACAATTATTCGCCGAAGTGGAGGTGAATAGCGGTGGATATTTACCGAGCCGTTTCGGCGAGGTAAGTATCCACCGCTATTCACAGACACTGAGGCGAATAATTATTGTTTTAGTATATACCACATAAGTTTAATAGCCAACTCCCAAATAGCTATTTTATTATTTTATTTCCGACAAAAGTGGGCAAAAACTGGGTTCACGCGCCATTTTGTTTTACCGGAAGCCGCCAGGAGGTGAATAGTACTTGATATTCCGAGATTGAGGAGCCAATCAGAGCACGTGAAAAGCACTATTCACTTGTGTAGTATATACTAATAGTAGCTGTCAACACTTGCTAACCAGCAGTGCAGGCTAGTAAAACAAATGTTCATATCAAAGGTTTGAAACAGACCAGCATCTTGGAAATGACCCATTGCTTGCAACTTCTGTTCTCTCTCTTTTCTGGATATCATTTACATGTCTCAGTTAATTATTAAGTGCTGATATAGTGTGTCACTAATCCTAGCACTGGTGTGTGGTTACAGTGGTTAGATCATACATAATAAATACAATGAATAGATAACAATAATCATAATAACGATAAGAAAAAATGTACAATATATAGTACATAATAATAATGATAATAATATATATATATATAATATGCAGTTAATAAGCAAAATTTATAGTGCAAGTGAAGTATCATGACATACCTTCAGATCTTTTTGGGTTTCAGGAGCTTGCCATGTTCCCAAGAATGCAAGTTTCTTTGACTGCTGTCCAGTTTTCTGATCTTTTAAGTCCTGGGACAAATTCTCATTACTGTTTATGGGAGCAACTGTATCTTTGGACACCAGTTCTGCTTGTTGTCCTTTGATGTTAATCACATCTTCTGCTGTAACTTCCACGGGCAGCTGCAAGTCCTGAAGGAACATAGAAACCAGACGAATGATTTCATGCACATTTCTCAACTTTACAAATAAATTGTACTACTAACAGCACTTTTTTTACAAAAATAAATCTGCAATGGCTACATGTGTCTACTGCAAGGCTGCACTGAATCAAAGCTTTCTCTGTGACTTTTGTAACAGCAATCACTGCTTGGCATTAAGGTTTTACCGGAAGGTTGGTTGCCCTTCTGACTGTAGATTGACTTCAAGCAACATTATTGGTTTTTCATCATTTCTGCTTGCCCTCAGCCCTGAATTTACCCACCTGACCAAGGTTTTTGGCTACCACAGGCAAAACAGGCAACCGTTAATGTTGAGCACTCGCAATTTATTCATTCATAATGAGCAGTGTTGTGATGGCTGCGTCACAAAAGGGTTTGTTGTGATTGGTTATGAGCAGTTATCAATTTGATCAATCTCTTATCAATAAGTTAATATCATGGTTTTCAATTATAATATATAGTATCTATAACCTACGCATGTGCAGTAGACACAAAAATATCTTAAATAAGTTTATTACATAATAATTTATACACATTATTTTTTTAAATAAAATGTTTCTACTTATGAAGTTACTGCCGGTGCCATGTTGATCTTTACTTACCTCTCTTGCTTTCTCTGTGCTTACTGGGACAGTTTCCTGAGAATATACATCTCTTCTGGAAAATCCAGTTGGAATGGATCCTACGGCACATGAAAAGCTCATCAGGAAATTGAAGTCAATTAACTATTAGCCAAAATACTATTCCCTTTTACAGGGCGCAAGGAAGGCCTAGCTTGGGCTACCAATCTTTCCTGTCAGGCTAATAGTATCAGGCATGTTCCCAACAACTTGCTCAGAATAATATTATCTCTAGACTAGTGCATCCTAACCTTGGGTTAAACAGTACATAAAACTGCCAAAAAAAATTTTTTTTCAAGGCAGGGCACAATGAATTATTCAGTGTGCCCTGCCTTTTACAAAAATGAACATAAAGACCTATTGTCCCTGTACTGTACCTGTTAGCGTAGCATTGGCTGTTTTCACTGGGGACACATGCGTGTCTTTAACCCTGACAGACGCTGGCGTCCTTGTCAGTCCATCCTTTGGTGGTGACTCTGCAACCCTGCTAACCTCCTTACTCACTGAACTCCGAAAAGTGTTCGTCCTATGATCCTTCCATGGTGCATCATCCCCTTGTGACTGCATGTTGTCTCTTCTCATAGACGTTCTAGGGGTGTGCGTTGCTCTTGGAGACACACTCTTTGTGGCCCCCAGTACTGAGAAGTCCATGCCATCCCGTTCGGCCAGAACTTTCATGAGAATGCTCTCTCTCTGTGAGGCTAAAAGGGCTTGAATATCTTCCTTGGTTTCTTCTTCCTGGACAGCTTCAGAAGCCTTTATTAAGGTTAGGATGTTTATTTCAGGCTTACTTAGTTGGTGTGTGAGTGCCTGAATCTGTGAATGAATTGAGTCATGATGGGATTCTTCTCCGTGCAAGGGTTCTGAAGTTTTTGTTTCGGGCAGTTCCATTCCCAATTCCACCACCGGGGGTGATGTTTCTCTCTCTTGCTCTGCATCCTCCTTTGCACTCATTTGTTCATGATCTTCAGTAACAGACGTGTCATACAGACCATCAACAGCTTCAGTGGGTGTCACACAAGGACTGATGGCAGTTTCTCTGGCAATGACAAAATATGTCACAAAATCATCTGTCAGCAACAGTGCCCAATACCGTGTACACATAGCTGACTCAAAAATACAATACATACAGTGTACCTATTAATTATGGAATGCTAGTCAAGTCCCTGTATGAACCAGGTCACCATCGGCAGTAAATTACTGTTTACATAATTATACAGTTTTTGAAACACAGCTCTAAAGTACTGTAATTATAAAAATTTGGTTTTATTTTGAAGAAACCAATCAGCAGTGGAAGAAAATGCCATCACATGCACTTTTACTTGCTTAGTGTGAAAAAATCACAATCAGGTTTTGCTTTTGTTCCTGATTAGTTGAGATTCACTCATTGCACAGTGCCTCCATTGATTCAAAGCGAGGCTAACCTGGCATGGAATTCACCAGACATGAAACAAGAGAGTTTCCTATCACTCTAAAGCACCAGGCATCTACAGAGGAGATGCACATGTTTCATTTGGGGAGTTACACGCACAAATTTCCAAGGGAACTTTCTCAGTTATGCCAGAGCAGCCTCGTTTTGAGGTTCTCGCCAGTTCCCATGCAAGGAGCCCATTCTGCCAATCTTGCAAATCCAAAAGCAGATGCAAAAACACTATTTTACCACATACGCACATACTCCTACTGTATATTGCACAACAAAATAACACTCTCAATTATCTCTTCCTATGGTGACTACAGTACTGGGCCCAGTTCTTCAAAAGCCGAATAAGCTAATCCGGGATTAACAAAATTCTTTCTCTTGACCCCTCTGTCAATAAACCACAGAGTTTTGTTCGAAGATGGACTAAAAAGCTTGTTCCAGCTTAAAAACGCATAAAGGAAGTTGTTGTGAACGAATTCTTTTCATTTTCAGGCATATAAATGACATGAAAGTTTAGACTTAATCCAGGATTAGCCTAATCGTGCTTTGAAAAACCAGGCCCTGTACATGTATACTACTCACTCTAGTGATTCATGCTGACTTTTCCTGGACTTGGCAGAGCTTTGTGAGGCAGCACGGCATGGTTCTTTATCAGCCACTGATTTGAGAGCTGGGCGAGAGGCAAGTTGAACGGGGACAGTCGTTGTCTGTGTACCTATGATTGCTGGTTTTCTCTCAGACTCCTCGGGCTTAGGGCTCTGGCGAGCAGACTGTCTCTTTGTCCTGCCAGATCTTGGCTTGCTTGGAGGTCTCTTCAGAGCGAAATATTATTAATACGTGTACAAATTAATGGTTTTGTGAGAGGATCACCAGGTAAATATTTATATGACTGATACCATGTATAATCAATGTAAATTTCTATGCTGAATTATTCTTGTCTTATAAAGTATTCACATTGTCCCTTTGATGGGGGAGGGGGTTACAAGGAGTGCAAGGATGAGGGGGAGAGACAGAGGTACGATAGGATGGGCAGGAAGATGAACAGGCTTGGAATAAGACATTTTTAAGTTGTTTTTTGCCTGTGTTTTGAAACAAAAATTAGCCAGTGTGAGACCCTTCATATGGAGCTACTTGATACTAACTGTAAGCAAGATATAATAAATAATTATGTGGACTGAGTAGAAATATTTTTCAATCTTCTGTGATAGGAATTTCTACTATGTATACTGTACTTTTAGCAGCTCCAATGATTTTAGGGTAGGGTTTAGAAGAGCTACACTGTACGTAATGTAGTCCATATTGGAAATGGTCTATTGACTGCTGCCAGGGGCATATCCAGGTGAAAATCTGACCAGTTTCCAAATCTGTGAGCACCAATGGTGCAAGCTTCTAGGGGGATCTAGGACATACTCCCCCAGAAAAATTGTGAGACTTGGCTCTGTAAAAACACTATTTCTGGACTAAAATCTGATTAGTTTCCATAAACCAGTCGAATCCTGCCTGGATCTGCCCCTGGATGCAGTAGAACAATTTCACACACTTGCTCTGGGAGAAGGAGGATCCAAGCCAAGCGTGCTATACCTTTCTGTTGCGTTGCTCATCTACTGACAAAACCCCTGAGGAGTGCTCTTCGTTTGCAATCCCTCTCCCTTGCATGACAACATTCAAGTCAACTTTGGCCCTGATAGAAGCCGCCCCAGTGGATCTTCCAGTCAGTGCGCTTTGTAGATCCTCTGTCTGTCTGCCGGTAATTATGGAGCCTTGCATTTCGTTTCCTTTAGCTTCTGAAGCAGTGCGCGGAGTCTCAATGTCTGGGGTGCTTCTGAGCTCAAGGTCTATGGACGGGCTAGGAGGTGGGACTTCATCGAGACTCGAGTCTAACCCATCTGCACTCTCCCTCTGTAGTGATCTCTTGGATTGAGACCTTTTAGGTCTCTTCTTCTTCTTGGTATTGCTTTCCACGACAGTTGAGGGCGAAGAAGACAGTAACTTCGCTTTCTCCTCCGCCGGTAAACTCGAGTATTCATGTTGAGACTCCCTCGTCATTTGACGGAGCTCTTTTTTGAACCTCAGTTCTTCTCTCTTCAAAGATCTGCCTCCAAACGACATATTCTACGACCAAAGGTTTCTCAATAACTTCAAATTACCGCAAGATCTAGAACGAGCAATAACTTTTACGCACGCCACACAAAATCATCGCAGATTCGTAACTTTTCCTGAAAGGACACGTCTTTCGCGCACCCAATTAAAAAGACTCGAAGTACCTTCTATGACAGTTTAACGTGCTCTCCTTGTCTCTTTTTAGGACAGGAGTGCAGTAAAACAGCACATTTAACTTCCACAGACAAACTAGGCGCCATCTTTGTTTGGTTTTTCGTTGCCCGGATAAAACTCGACCCAGTGCTTCACATTGTGGAGCAAAGGAAGCCCCAGGGGATGGGGGAAGGGAGATATTCCCACAAATGAAGTAAAGTCTTCCTCTCTTTCTCGGAAATTGAAAATTGATGAAACGGGTCTAAAATTAAAATTATTTCTTTGTTTGTCATGGTGATTACGTTGTGCTACGAGTTGCAATTTCAAAAATAAAGAACAAAAATGCGGAAATGCTGACACGAAGGTTAATTCATCTTGGTGTTTGTGTGAATGCGTTCAAAAGCTGCAAGCCTTTCCTCACAATTTTAGTCACGTTCCTACAACAGAAGGAAACGCCCAGGTACATACGTCGTTTTAAATCTGTTAGAGTCTGTTCACAAGAAACTAGTTAAAATTGAGACGTGAAACATGAAGTTTCATTTGAAAATGTTGATTTAGCTGGATTTAGCACTTCCAACATTTTGTCAAAAATAGCTTGCCCAAGTTAAACTGTTTTTCTGCGGCTTAACTTCATGCCTAGGCTAGCCGTAAAAGCAAAAGAAACCAAATTTTGGTGGTGCCACAAATTGTTCTTTAACTTTCACCGTTCACTGTCATAAATGTGACGTCCACAAACTGTCACTCATAGTGGTAAAGCAGACCAAATTACGACCAACAAGTCGCACTGTAGATTTAGTTTTTTCCTCCAAATGCTTAGAGTTTTCACAAGTTTTAACTACGAACACTGTGACAAATTGGGCTTTCTTTGTCAAGGAAACTGGATGTAAATTGTATCACTACTTCTGTACATTATTCCAGACATATAAAAATTTGAATACAGTTTCATAATGTCTAAGTATGTCTAAACAGCTGGCGTGCGTAACCTAGTCAAAATGCTATCTTTATGTTTGCATATTTTTTTTGTAGAGGAATTGAAAGTGATTCAGACTACCTCAAGTTCTGTATTTACAAATCAATTTATTTGTCTTCATTTTTCTTCTAAATTGTCTTCTTCACCTTCCTTTGTCTACTCTTTCTTTTTCCGGCTTTCGTCTCTATCTTCCCTTCGTCCTTACTAAGTCACATCACAGGCAGCTGTTTCTTTCTACAGGTTTTTTTTTTTTCTTGTTTGTCTCTTTCTTCCACTTCTTCACTGAATTTTCCTTCTTTTTCTTTTAATTGCTCTTCAGTGTATCTTAAATCTTTTCCTTTTGACCATTCACTCTTATTTGACTTGCTTTCACATCTTACCCTTCTCCAGTGTCTTCTCTATTTGTTGCTGTTTTTTGTTTAATTCTCTCTTTCTCCTTTCAAACAAATTTGCCAATATTCATCCATTAATGTTTCTCATTCTACCTTTTTTTTTTCCATTTGGTGCTCAGTTTCTTTTTCCGTGGTAGACATTGTCTTTCACTATTTTAAAAATCTTCTCCTCTTCTTCACTTCTTCACCTCACTTCTTCACTTCTGCACTAATGTCATCTCTCCCTCTGTTGAAGCCTTCCTCGTCCCCCTCCTTTCTGTCTGTGCCTGTGCCTCTGTCTGTCTCCATGGCTGTCTTTTTTACCATCTCTCTCTCTCTCTCTCTTTCTCTTCTTAATGATTATGAAAATCGCTTATAATGTATTTCTGATTATTTCAAAATTTACTACTGGAAAGGGGCACATGGAACTACTGGTGAATGAAACAATGTCTAACCGGACAACCTTCCGTTTAAAGGTAAGCCTGACTTTCTTGTTTTGGTTTCAATTGGCATTAGAAGGCAAACTAAGACAAGTTCTGAATTAACACTAAAGAAAGTTAGAGTGCAGAGAATAGCAAATCGAGCCGGATCCGATGTCGCCTCGTTTGCATGCAATACATACAATCATTCTCGGTAGTCGTGAACAACTACAACGTTTCTCGCGTCAGTTAAACGCTGATCTCTGAACAAGCAAAGAATGTTGGTCTCCGCTGCGAGATTCATGGTAAACCGAAAAATCAATGAAAACTTATGAAATGGCATATTGTCAAATCCTTATTGAAATGAACGTTGGCCATATAGTCAGATCAAAAATGCGCCGTATGGTCTGTAAAAAAAATTATTGGAGGATAAAACTAACAACTGTGTGAGAAAGCCGAACTCAAATGCGAATTTCTTGACCTGCTACCGAGCAGCAAACTTAATAAACACTGAACTAATGAATTGCCGAACGTTTGAGTGAGAAAGAGTTAAAATTCTACTGAGCAAATGAATGACATATACTACTGAGTCCAGACTCGCCGTGGTAACGAATTCCCGGCGCTGAAAGGAAAATTAACAAAATGAACTGTTTAAGTCTTCGGCAGTGAAACTTGCAAACAACTGTAATGTCGACCTACAGTCGACTTTGTGACTAAATCGAATTTCAATATTGATGAATTTAACACACTCAGTGTATAGAGACTGTAAGACACGGTAGCTTGTGGCCGCTATAAACGATATGGTTAAATCCGTCGATAAGTCAATAACATTTTACAGAACGAAGCACAAGCTGAATCACAAGTAACATATATTATAGTTTTTCTGAGCTAAACTCAGGACACTTGTACAACAAAGCATTCTTGCTTAATCTTGTCAGTAGAGGTCTAGTTTACTAATTAAAAACAGTTTTATTCATGCTCAATGCAGCAAATGTTTTTACATGTGTCGAAGTCTACGAGAACAAAAACTAAACATGTATGACTGGGACAATTTTAGCATTGAAAAGTACCTTTATTTCTTGATTTCTTGGAAGGAAATATTTGATCGTCACTCATCTGAAACAACTCCGGCGTATTTTCGCCAATGCATCCGACTTTCTTTGGCCTGTCAGGCAGTGAAATATAGCTTTGGCAACAGCAGAATGAGGGCCGACTAGTCCGATTTTAACTATAGTTTCCATGCACGACATCTACACTGACCAACAAAAGACCTCGTGGCATTTCTCAAGAATAGGCCCAGATAATGTGCCGTCCTCGCCGAAGCTTCAGCCTAGCCAATGAGATTCTTGCCTGAAACTCACCAACCATTCTAGTTTGTCGGGGGTGGAGGTAGTCAAAATTTGGTCTTGTCAAACTGTTTTGGGATACTGCACACTTGGATTCGGTATGAAAATGGCCTTCTTTCTTTTCACGATATTTCGTTTCTCTGCATGCTTTAAATGGTAGTCATCAGAATGTATGCCGATTTCTGTCTCTTCCCCCCCTCCCCCCCTATGAAAGTCGAACGATGATCACACCAGACCGAGTCAATGTTATATTCAGTCGGACTTCGTGCCTTGCTTCCGGGTCGGTCATATCTGATTGGACAAGAGGTGCGTCAAATTTTCCCTTAATGATTTCGAAAAAACATTTGCCGCAGGAAAAGGACAAGCGATATGTCTTCCTTCGAGGTAAGGCGAATCACATAAAGTGACAAAGCGCGCCTTGTTCCCGGCTTCCAGTAATGAAAACAACTCTCAATATCGGCATTTAAGCGAGCTCTGCTCATGCAATATATCGCTCGGGCTTCGCGATCTCGCCCCGGAATAAGCTAAGTGACAGAAATTCTGAGTCTGTTTACAGCTTATCCGATAGAGGACGCATCGATAAAGCTAAGCTTTGACAACTCGAAGTCTAAAGTTCACATAATGGATCTGAGAGTTTTACTGTATAGCGTCTTCTTGCAACATTCGCAAACTCTACCCCTGAAAGTATATATTAAGAGCATTAATTGATTTGTCCCTGAAAACAGTTGAAATTCTCAATCATGCAGACAGGCCAAAGGAGGTATGAGCTACGGAATGGACTTAAAGGTGTCCATCGAGTCATTGGCCAAGTCGATTCAAGGCCAGCTATAATGCTCAATAACTATGGCCGTCACCGCAAACATAATATTAATTCACATTCAGTAGTTGTATGTGATAAGTCGTAAAGTTAGTCCTGCTGATAAAGAGGCATTGACTGCTCTTTGGAAGTCAAACCAGGTCCTTCAGCGCCAGCACATCCAAGAAATTTTTGCACGTGTACAATTCGAAAGTCCGAACCGCGTGTCAGTCACTATTGAACAGTGCAGTTCCAAACGGATTGCTTTCGTACCTGATGCGGCCGGTTTTTGTTTTAGTTAATTGTTGCAATAGTGCATAAAGTGTATTATCAGGTTAGTATGCACAGGATTCTGTTGTCGAGCATTGTAAATCTACCACGTTTTGGTTTTAACTCATTACAAGTCGTCAGAATCTTTTGTGGAAACTCTCCAGAAAATGACATCATGCAGCGATGAGGGCTGAGCTGTTAATCGTGCTCGGAGATACAGAATCTTTAAAAATCACCATGCAGTTGCGATTCATAGAAAGCTAACTGAAAACACCGGGCATTGAGCCGAGTCTATACTGTCGACAGGAACAAGCATTTAATGTCTTGCCTCTCCAGGTGTCCTTTGGTTTGACGTTCATATGGTCGGGTTCGTTTCGAACTCACTGTTATAGAGAAGCCCTATGTCGAGAAACAGTGCCGCAAAATGAGTATTATACTGACAGTGATAAAACTTCTGGTTCTTCAGTTGGTCCATCGGTGTAAGACCTCGTCAGTTCTTTTTGGGGGCTTCAATTAATCAAGGTTAATTTTCTCGTCATGCAACTATCGAAGCTTGGTGTGGTGTACTATAAGCTGAACAGTCTCTAAAAGATCCTCCTGTTATCGGCACATTGTTATCAAAGAGATAATTTCGATGCTACTTACCATAATTGTGGGTGATTTCGAGAGAAAGAAGGCACAGTGGATTAACAAAAAGTTCGACTTTAACAAGACGTGCATCAATGCTCGAGGATTATAAAAACAGGAGCCATGTTGGATCCGAACTGACACCACATCAGTAAATTCTGAACTATGCAAAAACTGCATTTCTCTGTTAAAATTAAACTTTAAAGTGCAAGAAAAGAACATATATTCGAAGACGTTCTGCTTGTTTGGGGGTGAAAATCACTTGATTAATCAGTCTCTATGTATATAACACTGATTCATATAGATAAATAGACAATAAGGTCTCAGAAAAGACCACAAACGTATTTCAAACTACCTCTCATGCTTATTCCTAACATGGAGTTCTTATTTCCTTTAAGAACAGGACAAGAACTGATTTGATGTATATTGTGTAATAATGCCTCTGACCATTTGAAAAACTAAATTATCCTCGGAATGCCAAACAGGTGCATGTGTACTCAATAGAAGCTTTCATTTGAAGGGTCACACCTTTAGGTTCCATTTGATAGTTTAAGAGTTCGAAGTGAACATTGCTATCAAAATGTACTCATTGAGAACTTCATTAATTTGAATGGTCACGCCTTTATGTTTCATTTGACAGTTCAGGAGTCGGAAGTAAACACATTTAATTATAATGTACTCGCTTAGAGCTTTCTTTTGAGTAGTCACGCCTTTATGTTTCATTTGACAGTTCAGGAGTTGGAAGTGAACACAGCTATTAGAACGTACTCATTGATAACTTTCATTGATAACTGTCACACCTTTAAGTTTTATGTGGCAGTGCAATTTTCTTGATGGGATTTATTCGTCTTGGTGCAGTAAGAATGGAGAAGCTGTACGATCTGAGAGTAATCAGATTAACATAGAATAAATGGTAATGGAAGTTAAAAAAGAAAAATTGATCGGAAAAAAACTAAGCCATTATTTTAACTAGAAGTTTCATCAATATTTTAATTGTTTTTTCATAGGTGTCCAAGTATATTTCTATAATTCTTACTCTATACATAAATATTACATAATAACAAATATATATTTAGTTACAATTACATGATATAAAATAGATGAGAAAAATAAAGTTGACTAAAGTTTAGTTTGCAGATCCAGGATAATCCAGATCTCAACAAAATGGTGTTGACAAAACTGACCTATTTTTGTTCAGTGGCTGATTATCTTTTGTCTTGAAGCAAGTAATTATTATTTTATACACACAGTCGAGACATGTGTGACAACGTTTTCTTCACTCAAATTGCAGTTAAAAATTTCTACAAAACCAACTGTATACATTAAAGGAATCTGAATATATTTCGTTATAATATATTGCTTCTGATAATTAACCCTTTCATGGCCAAACAACAGCTTTGACTCAGCTTTGACTAAGTGGATTAAGACTTCCAACTCTTGATGTAGTGAAAATGAACCTAAGGTGTCGCCACTCAACTAAACGAAACCCCTCGAGTCTGCCAGAGTGCATCTTGTTCAATTGAATGTTTTAAGTCATCAAGGAAAGCTCACGTTTTTGCATTTTCAAGAGGACAGCAATTATCCAAACACTGTGATTTCTAGTTTATCTTTTCAACCATATCGATATGACTGTTAAATTTACATATATACTAGTGTAAATTGCCATTTAGTCTCAGGTGGACGTATGCCTCGTGATGTCATGCAATTGTTCGGGACCAATATAATGCTCACGGCAGTATGTTGTGGGAGGGAAAAAGTTCGCGTATATAGAAACCTTCAGCGGGAAAAGATTTAGAACCTGTTACGTCCATAAAATAAAAACGGGTATTCATCTTCTGTTTCATCAAGTCTGGCCATCTCAGTCCGTCCGGAAGTTATTTTGTGCGGACGCAATACTGATAGGAGGTCATTAGGTCGCGCGCGGTGTAGCTCGGGAAACTGAGGCCCGGCCAAGGTTGAGGTGTATTAGAAGACTATATTGTGTGGATAAGTTATATTGTGGTAACATAACGTGCGAAGAAGATCACGCTGTATATGCAATACCTTTTGTGACCGGGCAGTTTAACATGGGATTATCTGAACCATCGACTGAATCCTTTCTCTTTGGTGATGATGCTTGCAAGGTTAGTGAATGTTTTTTACAAATACAAGTTAAATAATTTATGTGGTTTTTCTAACCCGCAGCTAGACAATCTTTTAAGTCGATTTTTCCGTCGACTAGGACCTCAAGATTTCATTGATGAATGTTGGTCTTTGTGTGATCATAATCATGATCAGATCACACAAGTAAAAGCAAATTGTGGCCGAACCAGTTTCTTTTTGACAGACCGTTGCAAAGTTTTCGTTTTGTCTCTCCAAATAAATCAAGCTAATCGTAATATTAATGTGCCGTTAGTTTCTCAGTTCTCAATATCGCCTTGAAACGTACATTTTTTGCTTTGAGTAATGGTCGGCATTAGGCGAGAGAGTTGATTCTTTATTTCTTATAACGTCATCTGTCAGTTTCCTTCTACGTTTTGTAAAGAAGAAAATCAGTGTCGTCTCTAAAAATGCCGGACTGTGACAAAGTGCCAATTGACGTTGTGTAGTTCGTACAGAAAGTTTGGCCGTGTTGTTTGAAAGATCAGATTCAAGTTTTATTTGAGAGACCGCTGACACTTGCCCTGCATCACTAGCATTGTTTGTCCGTACACAACACAGACTGGTAAGCTATTGTGAGCTAATTTCACGCATCCGTTTAATACGAAAGATACACAGCATGTAGAGAGGGATAAGAAGGAGCTCATACACGTTTTATTTCCTGCAAAGTGAGCTGAGAATACTTGAAAATTCGGCAATGGTTCAATTAAAGGTAAGTCTAACATTTTGCTCCCGAGGCCAGTAAGCCCGTTTGTTTAGCCTTTTCCTATCGTAAGTCGACTAGGGCATATAATAAAGCACGAAAAAGCTCCTTTTGCAGGTAAAAAACCAGCAGTCGTTGCAGAGGTTTATGGCTGTCCCGGCTTGCCTTTGCGGGCATTCATGTAAGCGGCAATTAACGAGCGAAGTAAATCGCAAATTCATAAATCGCACCTCAAATTGATTTAAATTCCTATATAATTATCATCCTCTGAATGGCTGGTTAAGATATTACTCTTCTAATCGTCACTAAAAAGGAGTTACTTGCAATTTCAGCCAGCTGGGCACTGATCATTGCGGTCCCGGCAGACCTAGTATACAACCACAGGTCAGTTGCATGTATGGTAGTCCACAGGTTGGATCTAGACTATATAATTCATCCACTCTCAACGCCCAGACCTGTCCCGAAAATCGATCTAGAATATATAACTCATCCATTCTCGACACCCAGAACTGTCCACTTAACATTGCGAACTTATGTACACCTTCGCGGAGAGGTCGCCGTATGAAAAGTGATGTTACCGGCCGTCTGCTGGTGTTCGAGAGACCGATGTATAGTAGCACACAGACCGTTTGCACTGATTATATACCTTAATTCGAACGCCTACACCCTGAAATTATGCTAGAAAAGTGACAAGTAAAGCCTTTAGGTATTGTGATATAAATATCGTTTTTATACGGCGGGAATCACTATTGGTCAAACTGTTTTTGCCACTGAGAAGTGAGTCTGAGAGGTATAATATTAACAACCCCGCAAGCAACACCTTTGTTTACAGCGGTCTCACGGCGCGCACAAGTCGATTTGTTATCCACTAAATCGGTGAAACCCATGCTGGCAAGTCCCATAAATTTGAGTGAGCAATATTGCACACATTATTACAAATGGAAGCACCATGGAATTAGTTCGAGACGCAGGATTTATTGTAAAACAAAAGGCGTATATGTGGTTTTTTTTTGCTAATATTTTGTGACAGTACATAGAGGTGTAGTTTTATAAACCCCTTGAATGATCAATCATAGTCATGGCATATCTTCTTCGTTTCCCGCTACATGTTAGTTTTTCAAACTATATCATTTTGTCGACTACGTGATCAATCATTGCCGCCTGCTATTCCCTGACAAGAGTAGTCAAAACAAACCTGTTGTGGTCGACTGGCTGGCTGCTGAATTTATTATCTTAGCATCAGTGACTCGCGTTACGTAATAAATTTTCCAAAAATCGACAGTGAGCATGTTCAAAAGCGACTGAATTGTAGTTATACTGAACTGAAAAACGTATACGCTCGCAACCGCTTTCAGAGGCAACTATAGTAAACTGATTTGTAGCAGTCCGTCCGATGCCGTCACAGAATCGATCCTCGTGGATATCGCAGCCGACCTTTCGCAGCATGTAACTGTTTGTATCATAGTTTCGTGAAAATTAGTCGTACTTTTCGTTTCAACGGATAGCACGGAAAGTTTGAGACACGAGAAGACATTGAGTCAGTGTCAGTGGTCAAGCTTACACTGGTGTTTGCCGCATTCCTCCACCAAATAAGTTGATAAATCGGCTGATTGAACTGTTTGCAATTGTTTCATAGTTGCTAATTTAGGCCACTGTAGTAATGCCGCACTAACAAAAATAACTGATAAGCGAAACATATAGAGTATCTATATATAGCCAGTGTTCTCGTGCACGCAAAGCTCTCAGAATTGCGCGGACATTTCATTTTTGTAGCAAGTGAAGGTTTACGGATTTAAAATAGATCAAATTTATTACCATTGTCAGCACATTAAACTACACTAAAAATCTGACAAAACAGGCATTTAACGTACTTCTGATCTGACCATGCAAGACTTGTGTATTTCAGACATTCAGAGTTTTGCATTCCGTGCACGTTGAAGTTGCATCTGTCAAGGCAAGTCGTCTGTATTTACTTTCTGTCTATAACTCAGTTTCGCCTGCTTGTAAGCCTTTTGCGGATACTGCTTAGTGTTGTTCGTGCAAGACGCACCGGGAATGAACTGCTTAGATAGTGGTTAGTGATGGACTTGGCAAAACGCGCATCATCGAACTCTATATCCAGTCAGTGAAATTTTCGACTCCTGGACTGTCAAAATGAGATGTGATTATTCAAATGGATATGTCAATACATAAAAGCCATCATAAACAACGTCGTTGTTTGAGCAGAGTTCCGTCAGCCACAGAGAATTCATATTCATGGGTTCATGTTTGCTGATCGACAACAGCCTCCCTCTAGCCGAATCAACTGACAGCAACGACATTAGTAAAGCGATATTCCACAAGAATAGCCCAATATCTGGAGATAAAATGACTAAATACATTTGCACACAACGACAGAGTTAAAGCGAGAAAATGCTGCGAGAATAAGTGCAGTTATGCAAAGCCAGTGAATAATCACAGTAACTGAGCTACGGTTCAGTGTTTAATTCAGTATAGATACATTCCATACATTTATTTAGTCAGGGTATGTAAGGAATCATTGCTAACAATGAGGGCCTAGAACTTCAGGTTGTCAACTAATAATTGGGTATTTTCAAACTGACTATATACTAAAAAAGAAAAATGCAATTTTAACTGAAATTATGACTGCATGATTTTATTGACCTCCCAAATATTTATCGTACATCATTGTCATGCATTTAGATACGACTTACAAATAAATTTACCAAAGCTGTTGTTCACTAAATTAGTAGCTCCACGGTTGAAACTGCAGGATCTAAATTCTCACAGGTTTCTATAGTCAGTCAGAGCAACAGTACGTTTTGTGTGTGTGTGTGTGTGTGTATATATATATATATTGCAGTCAAGCATTGTCAGTGTGACCTTCAAAACTAATATGTGAATTTGGCTGAATATCTCAAAAGCAATGGTATTCTAGATGTCTATGGTTGTCAGAGTAGATTTGATACCAGAGTAAAGGCATTATACCATACAAATAAGAGTCTTATGCATGGAATTTGCTCAATATTTGTTGTGGAATGACTGTTATACAAAACTGGAAATTCTAAAAGATGACTGTTCTCAGGCCGAAGATGTGATATTGACTGCATAGTTAAGTCTTAGTTTAGTTTTGTCAGGTATTGGCACTTTGTGTCCATTGGTCCTTCGAACTAGTTGCTCAAGGGTGCTGGATCTGTGTACTAGTACTGTTGGTACTCTGAATAGTGCTGTTGTCCGTAATAATGAAGCTAAACCCAAAGTTGTCAGACAACTTTACTGCAGCATTCTTTTTTCTGAGTATTCCATTAACAGTCAAATTATATGCTTATTTATCACTGTTTCTCACGTGCAATTATGAACCAAACCATACAGTCACCGTGCTGTTGCTTGCTGAGGTTGATCATCGGCTATATAAACACTACCATAGTCTATATTCCTCAGGAAACAACATTGATTTTGCAGCATCTTTTAGGAGCTCAAGACTCATTTTCGGTTTAATTTTAAATAGTCCTGTAAAAATGTTATCATTAGTACTTTCTGCACACATCATAACCAGCAAAATCATGATGTTTTGGTAGCTGACAGCTCCAGTCCTGTGAAACAAAGTGTGTGAAGACTCGTCCCTAAAACCAACGTTTCTCTGTCCAAGCTTAACGTACAAATCCAACGGCTAAAGCAAAAACTTTGCTCATACATTCATTCGAGTTTCATTTGAGCCGTGTCGGCAATGCACCGGCCTTCAGATTTTTTGAGAGTTCAGGGAATTGTCTTGTCATAGGTTGTCTGATCGTTGGTTCAGTAAGGGGTTAACACCTCCAACACACTGCTGGTCTGGGTGCTCTTGAGCTCTTGTGCAGTGTTTTATGGTTCACTATATTGTCATGGATATTTTACTATACCCCCACAGATATAGAGCACCACAAGCAGAAGCCAATTCAATAAACATTTACACGTGTATTTTACAAGTTGGACCATTATTCAAACACCACTAAACGGGCTCTACTCCATCAAAATCTGTACAATATTACAAATACAGGTCTCCAGTGTACAACCACAGCAGTATTTGGCCATTGTATTGGATTAAAGTGTGTTTTAGCGTGCGGAGAAATTGGTCAAACTTGTAAAATACACGTGTAAATGCTTTATGGAATTGCCCCCAGTACGCAGTCTATAAAATATTGCCGCTTATACTATTAGACCACTTCAACTGAACCAGTGCTATTTATTTCGTTCAGTCTTGTATTTAGTTGTCCCATTACGTACACTAAGGCTCTATTGGATTAAAATGTGTTTTAACGTAAAGGGAAATTGGTCCGACTTATGAAATGAACGTGTAAATGCTTTATTGAAATGGCCCCAAATGAAATATTCAAAAAATGTTGTAAATAGACTCACACTTTTCTGTAAACCGGCGGATGCACTGTCCGAAAAACTCCGCGTTTATGGCGACGATACATTTGCGGGTACTTGCATGCGAAAAAATTCCTAAACCCACTTTTAATTCACGACAATATATTGCAGCCAGGGTAATCCAAACCATTGGATAAGTGCCTTCAGCGGGTGCTGTCAAATGGCGTGCGTTACCATGGCAGCTCTAGTCAGTTTATTATCCTTCAAAAAAAGAACCGCATCAAAGTTTGAAAGCAGATCTGCTTTGCAAACAATAGCATTTCCTGTTAGGTACACGAAGCACGTACAAGCTTTCCTACAGTGTTGTTGAGCTGATGTAGTAACAGCTGATAATATACAATGTCGTATGTCCCTGAGTTAGAAAATACAAAATATTGAGACTGATATTTTTACATCCCTCTAATTAAAATAGAGCATTGCACGACATAAATCTGAACCGGAATCTGTTAGGATAAAAACTTGAATTTTTGTTGTTTTTGCTTGAAATTTGAAATTTCTTTGAGTATCCTTGGTTGATGTGTGTACGATATTTTGCTGCCATTCACACGCAAAAGAATACTGTAGTCTTTCATTTATCTTTGCGCGTCACGATTTAGAAGATATAAAGGTTTCTCTGCGCGATAAAACCTGTCATGATTTAGAAGATACAAAGCTTTTTTTGTCCGAGATTTCTTTACTCAACAAGACCTCTCAGAAATCGTCTATTTTGGCCAAGCCAACCATTGATATGGCAACGAATCACACCATAATATTTGCTTTAAAATACCTTAAAAGGGTGTCTTTTGTGTGTGCTGTTTCGAACACACCCAAGGAAAAATCTTCTAAGTTTAGAATAATTCCCTAAAATAGAGTAAGATTATGAGCCTACGTGCTTGCTTGCGAACCAAGCTTAATTAATTATGCAGTGATCACACAGGCATGAGGAAAGACTGAATTCAACGTAAACAAGTCGGCGTGTATTTTTGACTGAACCTGATGAGGTTCAAGCGACGGCGTAGTTTCAAACATGCCTAAATATATACCATGCGGCCGGAAAAAGAAGTAGCTCTCACGTTTACAAGCCGGGACGTACTATACTTCGGGTGGTAGCCGGAGGTTCCCATTATTTCGCCACTGTAGTTCTCATCATCCCAGCTCGACTCGCGATCTATTTTGATGGAAGTGAAATAAAGTACTTACCGGCCACGACGCCAATTTGTGACTCAATTTATTAGACGCAGTTCAGTGATTACTAAGTGGGGTACAGTGCGTTTCGGTCAGAGCGAGGACCGCCGACTGAAATTCAGCGTTCCAATGCTTAAATTTTTAAGCCGCCGACAGCCTCAGCTGAAAGCTTCATTTGTTAATGCCTCTTCAAACGTATAGTCAGTGCAGACTTTTTATCTTATGTTTCCATTTCGCGTTTTTGTAGAGTACATTGTTTTGATAAACAATATATTGCCTCGTGTTTTTGCTTTCGGGTTGGCTCGATCTGTGCGTATGCTACAGTGTGGGTTTGAAAATTCTATAGTTTGTATTTGTGAATGCACCAACAGTCCACCCTTTTCCCGATTCATTAATTTAGTGCGTAACCATTCCGAGCTAGAGCGAAGCAATCAGTTTTGTAATACGCCATTTCCAGTCGCAAATTCTCCGAAAGACAGGAAGTGGTTGTCACTCAACCATAACTGCGCAAACATGACAGCATCGCTGAAGCATGGGCCAATCAGAACCCACCCGAGTTCAAAGGGCCAATGAGAGATCACATGTCGTTCGACTCAGGGGAGAACCCGTGTTATTCGGCTCTCAAACGCGCTAAGACGGCTGCAGTTGTTCATAATATTGTTGTCCCGCGCAAAGACAAAACGGTACAGTGTCCACTTGTATCATTGACGCCATAACTTGTGTCAGTGACTCCACAAACGAGGTAAGCGAATTTATCAACTGCAGTTTAAGATAAAAAGAAAGGCCTTTCAGTATGGATTGTTCGCCCGCATCAGATTCCTCCCTAGCTGAGTCGCTGATACGTCAGCGGTACAGTTTACGGTGCGTAATTATTTTATCGTATTGTGGTAAGATGCATATCACTTTGCCTGGGCTTCGTATCGGCGATGACTAAATGCATTTGAGAACAAAATGCATTTGCAGTCACAGGTGAAAGCTAAATTCGGAAGTATGAGGTCATCAGACTCGTAGTAAACAATAGCTTTCAAGAAAACAATGCTGAAACGGATGTTGTAAAATGAAACCAGGGCTAGGCGTAAATTTGAAAATAGTTAGAATTTCAAAAGCTGGAGAAATATCCACAGCAGTGCATTACTTCATTCTGTAAAATTTTGACGCAGCACCTATTTAAGCGGAGGTAAACATCATGTCGTAATGCATATGCTACAAACTGTCTGCGGCCACAGACATATTACGCAAAGTATTTTTAAAGTGACAACCTCCTCTCATACAGAGACAAAATATCTTTGCAAAAGTCGAAACTGAAATTGCTTTTTGATAATTTGTGTGATTTCCAAACGGTTCTATTTGGTACATGGGTTGAACCTGGAATATATGCACATAAAATTATAAACGCCACATTTATACTTTAATCATTTTTGTCACGAAAGTCTGAATAAATGTTTGCCAACTGTCGTGCGGAACAATTTGCCATTGGGTAGGGTACCGGACACAACCGAGAAAACTGAACACGTAGAGGCGATGTTTCCAAGGACAAGGATGATAATATTTACAACGCGCGTCAAAAACAAAATAACAAACGTCACGCCAGGGTCCACAACAGTAACGAGCAGGTGATCAAATTGTCACGTCACTATTGACTTCCGTTTATTTCTGGGCTATTTGCTATCAGTTTATAGTGAACACTCAGTTCTCGTAAAATATAAAGCACACACACATGCACACACGCAAACAAATAAACAAAAACACAACAACCGGCCAACTTCACCGATATATGGTTTTGGAGGGTAGTACTGCGTTCTTGGCTATGCAGGCTATTGAATATGGCAGTATCGCTCAGTTATAAACAAACAAACAAGCATTTAGTCGAGGTAGCGAAGAAGCGTTCCCCTGTGAAGTTTGAGAGTTACATGTAAAGTTTTAGTTACGAAAGCATGTTGAGCTATGTTTCAAAGCAAATGAGGGCTTGACCTTTTTTTTTGTTTGTTTGCCCGGGCTAAATTCATCCTTTGGCGAGCCGACAGAATGCAGCAGAGTGGTACATACATCCGGTGCGGTTTATAGGGGCGGTTTCAACCTTTTGTCCATGCACGCCATAACTTCGTTAGGCTGTTCTCGAAGGGGCGCTGTTCTCGTCCCTTTCTGTCGCCTCTGTGGCACTTGGTTTCAGCCTGGATATAATGCTGGTACTTACCCTGTTAAACTCGATTAACAAAGTTCGATATACAACATGTGGAAGCGCCCAATTTATCGCTTTCGAATTTCGAAGCGGCCAGTGGACAAAGTAATATTCCGCCCTTGTCCGATACCACAAATCCGAAACAGTGGTGGCCGATGACAATTACCTCGGTACGTAAATCTTCTTTCATTTCATTTCACCAGTCGTAGAAAAACGCGATATGCATGACGCGAGACTGTACAGAGAGCTATATAAAGCGTAACATATAGTCAATCTGAACTCTTGATATATTGATCGATTGTCTATGAAGACCGCGATGTCCCGACAAAATATCGACGTCCCATCGCGCGCACGTTACACTCTCGGCGGGAGATTTCGTGACTCTCAACCGAAGATATTCCAGGGGAAAACCAGTAGTCTAATCGACGCAAACCTTGTCGTTGTGCGGGTTTGCTAGCTTTCTCGGTTGACTAGCCTGAAACGAATAAGGAAAGGAGGGCAAACTGCCCGGCCTCCCTTGCGGGCTAAAACAGCCGGCTTTATAGGCTCTCTCGCTTCAGATGTAAGACGAAAAGAAGAAGAAGAGGAAAAACTGCCGATATTTTGGGGTTTCCATGGTTTAATATATGACTTTGGTTTCCAGTTATAAAGTATCAGGTCTGTAGGGAAAGGCAAACAGTGTTCTCTTGCTTTTAATTATTATTTTTTACAGACTTTCACAGACGAAGAACTGCAAGCCACTGTCCAGATGTTGCTCAACAGCGCGCTACAAGATGCTCAGACTCCACAGGAGTTAATAATGCCCGAGGAAGCACAAGTTGTGCCCCAGGGACCGATCTCCATGGAGACGAATACGGAGATGATTCCAGAAGAATTTCCCGCTGCTTCGACCATAAAGCCTCACTTTCAGGACTTCCCCGCGGAGTTGAGTTCCTGGCGAAGCACGTCCAGTCTAACCTCGGGTTATCTGTCGGATGAACTCGGCTCGCCGAATCACTTATTTCCAGATAACGCCGAGCTCCCTTCCTCACCAGGCAGATCGTTGCTGGATATTTCAAGAAATTTCCAGCAAGCAGCTCCTGGGCCAACGGGTATGAAAATGACATGTTTCTCTCATTTTATATTTGTAAGCTTCACTTGCCTTTACTAGCAGATGTCTGACAAGAGTTCCCCCTTCAATTCAAATCAAAAAGACACGAACTCAATACATTACAATGTATTCATTGAGAGCTTTCATTTGTGGTTACACTCTTGGGTTTCATTTGACATTTAAGAAGTTGGAAGTGAACACTGCTTTTCATTTAAAGGTCACACTTAGGTTTCGTCTTAGCTCAGTATAAAATGTCACTTCACTCAGCTGGAATCAGCAATTTGCTAAGTAAAATGTGCCTAGTTCATGTTCCAATATTTTTTACAATTTATTACATTTTCCTCAAACTCCGCGCGGTGCCAAGGAGTCAGATGTCACGCTGGTTAAATGAATGCAATTATTTTTTCGTTTGACATTCATTGGCAATACAGGAAAGCTAGATCTTTATGCCATGCAAGGCGCGCCATTGAGGCGTCAAGAGTGGTTCGTTTCTTCAAGAGCGAAAGTTTTGATATATTTATTTGTAATTGTTGAGTGTTTTTCCTGCGCATAGCGCCCTCCTCACGGAATTGATTCGGCCAACTTTTCTATTTTAGGAAACTGAAGCTGTGCTTCTACTTAGAAAATTTGAGATGGTTTTGTCTTGTGCACTAATTTCCATGTGCGACCCCACTGTGGTGTGTGAAATGTACAAACGATCTTCTTAAATACTGTGGCAGCAACTAACTAATGAGCCTTTGTGTATAGTCTGTATTAAAAGGGAAGGTAGAATTGACACTTTTCATAAAGTTGCTAGCCAGTATCCTCAACACATTTATTTCTATCATTTGCTGCTACCCAAGCCGGGAATCGTTTGGATTTCGTTGCACACACACGGAACCGAACATCGGTTGTTGAGTAACGGACAGGCAACTGCATGGCGTGACGCGGCGATGGCCAACAGTTTTTCAAAAATTTTCAAGTCATACTTTCCGCTTTTGAGGACGAAGAGGAGGGAGAATGTGGATGCAAAAAGGTGCCAGAACCGCTGCAAAATTACCTAGAAACAAAGAAATGAGGAAAACAAACACCCGGGGCATATTTTAGCAATTTTATATTCGATTCTTCACCCAATTAACTCCGAAAGGCTCCGAAAACTAAATCCTTCCTTTCCTCCCTGAAAGCGTTGTGTGGGCGATGCAAGTGATTAAATTTCACATTTTGTGAAGCTCAGATGCAGATGTCGCGTACGAAAATAATCACACGGGCACCTTGAGTTGCTGGTATGCGAAGTATGATCTTCCTGTTTTGAAAAATCTGCCGTTCGTGACGTCACAGCGCCGCTAAACAATGACCCAGACAGGACTTTTGGTGAAGAAGCGGCAAAGATGGGGTGCAATTCGACCAGGTTTTAGCCGGCAAAATGGACCTAACAGGCTACGATGTAGGCTGTCCCACAGCCGTGACTTGCTACTCTTTTATTTCTGCTCTCTCTTCGAGGGAAAGCGTGGCACGAGAGCTCAAACAGCCGATAGTTTCCACACCGCTGCAAAGGTAAACGTTTATCTCCGTATTTCAATGTGATATTTCGCTAGCACCTCAAAGCAAGCAGTTTCTCACACGAGTGAGACACTAGTTAAAGCGTGGATAAAATCCGACGATCTACTCGTTTGCTGCGTGGTATAGGTCGAGGAATGCTGCGCTTAAAAAAATGGTATTCGGCAAGATTTTAAGCGCTTGCGGTTGGGAAGTTAAAATTCCGGTATGCTAATTTTTCGCAGTTTATACAGTACGCTATGGTTGACATAGTCGTCTATTTGAAATGTGTCGTATTAGCGACAAGACCATTTCGTAGTCATAATTTTAATGACACTATTAAATCGGCTTGCCTTGAACGACGATCGCAGAATTTCTAAAAGGTTCAAATAGTCAAATAATACCAGCGAGACTATACTCCCCAATTTCTGCATGACATGGCATAATGTGCGGATTAGTCTTTTCTGGCCATTCGAGTTGAAACCATTCGTGTCATTTTACTTCGAATTTCACTCAAACTACAAAATCTGAACCAGTAAAAGGTGTAACCAATCACCAATCAATCAGATGGTAGCAGCGTGATGGCGTTGTTGTTGGGTTTTTTGGGTTTTTTGACTTTTTTTTTTTCTTTTTTCAATCTCGGTTGTCATTTGATACTGGGATCGCGAGTGAAAGGCTGTGAAGAGGATAACCTCGGCTTGGTGATTTGCAGGGCGCCGCCTGCCAAAAGTATTCCCGTTCCTTTATCTAAAATATATCACTAAAACCCCCCCAAAAAAGAAAAAATTCGGAAGAAAAAAAAAACCGCGAAATTCACTGACCGAGTTGATTAATCCCTTCAGCCTGAGTTTGCAGAGTTGTACTAGTTCCAAATCTCGATTTTGGCGGATAATTTGTGAAATTTTCTCTAGCTTCTCACAAATTTTTCCCTGTCCTTGTGATGTTTATCCAAATCTAGTCTGCTAAAATGCGCCACGAAGTCTGAATTCGCTTAAGTAGGTATGAACACAGCTTTACGTAAGTACTCAGTTGAGAGCTTTTATTTGAGTTTCCAGCTGCTCACACCTTTGCGAATTTTGTTTTGTCCAAAATCCGTTGAAAATGTTAAAAACGTGAACTTTGCTCAGAAGCCAGTGTGTTTCATGTGAGTGATCACACCTTATTTTATCAGTATAGAGGTGGAAACTCTCCGGCAGCTTGAACAGCATGTTTAACTACGCTGATTATCTATACTATGTATTAATATGCTCGCAAATTTTTGATGCGGGAACTTTTTAACGATATTTGCGCTATTTTCGTAACTCCTCGGATCCTTCCTCATGTGGCTTGATTTTAATTGTTTATTCTATCAGTTTGCTGAACTGCCAAATCGGTCGCGGATTCAGTTCGACACTGAATCCGCGATAAAATTTATTGTTCCATGATTAAATCTGTTGACTTCTACATTCAATCCGTGTTTCCTAGTTCGGTACACCACGTGACGTGAAACTTGACTTTCACCAATCAAAATTTGATTTCTGCAATGCGCGCGAAACGCGCAACCATGAATGCGAGGAAACAGTCGCTTTACATTCACGCCCAGGTTCCCTGACCGCGATTGCCTTTCCCGCGCTATTAATGCAGAATGAATATTTTGAGGCAAGTGGTCGCCATTAACCGGTACGATGATTGAAAAAGGAAAAAAAAAATCCTTTCGCTGCCTGGGTTTTGCTGTTCTGTCGATTTTTCAAACATTCATTGCTTTCTTTATTACTATGACGAAGATACCTGCACCTGTCCTAAGTTCAAGTGTTTTGAGAAATCAAGGCTTTTTGCGTCCTATTCTCGCGCGCAAGGTCTACTAGCTGTGCATTCTTATGCGTATCTCTGTAGGTCATAATCTGTCCTTTGCGCCGGAAACTTTTAGTCCTCCATTTTTCGGATTCCCCAAAAATCGAAACTCGGTTTGCAATCTTTTTCAATCCGAATAATTTAAGAAGAAGAGTGGTTTGTTTGGTCTAAAAGTGCTACTTACCTATTTTGTCACTCGACTAATTTATTCTGTTTGGCTAAACTACGTTCCAATTCTTATTCACTCCCAAGAGGTCACACACGACAGATGTTAGCTACTAGTAGTAATCAGAGATTAGTCAGGTGCGTTCGACTTTGCTTGGAGTTGTTTTGTTCTAAAATGTTTTTTTGGGTCTTTTTCTTTTCTTTTCTTTTCTTTCTTTTTTTTTTTTTTTTTTTTTTTTTTTTAATTCTTTTAAGATATGCGAAAATTGTAAGACATGTTCAAATGCGATTTATACCTTCGTCGGAAGAAATAAGTCAGTTGAGTTGCACACGAGAGTTTCACTATTCGACCATCCTGTGGCTTGCGATTGAATCACCGCGATACCTCTGTCTCCACAAAGCCGTATATTTCTTCCAGATAAGTATCTGGAACATCAGTAAAGTGTCGGTTGCATATTGAGTATATTTTCATCAACGCAGAAACTGAAATACGGCAATCGCGAGTCGAGTTACATTTTTCTGCGGAATTCTTGCTGTCGTGCTGCCCTTATTATTCCAGAAATTGGCTTCTTTTACTGAAAAGTAGGTGTCTTTGCTTTGATAGACCTCAGTGTGATCATTCAGAGCCACTCGTGCGACACAGAGCGCTTATAGTAATTATTCAAAATGGCACAGATTTTGCACAAACACCGTCCACCCAAAAAATATCGATTCTTCGCGCTGGTCGAAAGCACGTGACAGGTATCCCATCGACCCCATGGAACCCACATCAGTTGAGATTAGGGTTGCGTTCTCCTTCGTCGAACGCAAAAAACGCATTCAGAGCGATCAAGTTTTGAAACTTCTTCCACCTGATAGATATATTACATCAGTTCCTTTTGTTTTTCGTTCTTTCCCTTCCTGTTCTTTATTTCTTCCAAATAGCATTGCCCCATATTCCCCTTAATTTTCCTTGGACATTCTTTCCTACACATCCATTTGCCCTTTTCTCTCTTTTTATAACAACAGTATGTTCTCATCATCACTGCCAAGGTACTGCGCATGTACGACACATTTTCAAACGTTCACTGCAAAACGGCTTATCGGTGCCTAAAAGAGTTTTACTGGTGTATTAATCTTAGTGAGCAGAGAGAGCGGTTTTAAGATAACTGTCGAACTAATCGTGTAATTGCTTTGGTTTTGCGTTTGCTACGCTTTTGAATTAGTCAAGACAAATATAGTAACATTCTCTGCCAATCAGGAACAAAAGCAGAACTCGATTGCGGTCTGGTCATGTAAGAAAGTGGCGATGGCGTTTTCTCAAACGGCCGATCAGTCTCTTCTTCAAATAAATCCAAAGTGCAAATTACTTTGTTGACAGAGCCGTTTCTACATGATCGGCGCTGTAATTACTTTGACTTTGGTTTTCAACATTCATCCGAAATTTGTTAGGGTTAGGTTGCCGTGATTGATTTAAAACACGTGATAATAAACGAGAACAAGATTCACACTAACTTGATGCCAGTCCCCCAAAACCTTGACATCGCAGGCTTTAACTCGCCCCATTACTTCTCAGATGATCCCCTCGCAAGCGGGGACGCGGCCGATTGGACGAAAGCGCAAGTGCAGAGTTGGTTGAGGTCTACTTGGGATTTGTACGGATTGGATGGTTCCTTGGACCCTGAGGACTTTGATGTGACCGGTGCTGAGCTGTGTGCTCTGACCCTTGATGACTTCAAGAACCGCTCTGATTGTGGTGCCACGCTTTATTATGCTCTGGAAAAGTTCCGCAAGGAAGGTTAGTGGGTTTCTGTATACCTGGACACAGTTGTTCAAAGCACGATTAGGCTAATCCTTGGTTTAGCTCTATTTATTGTTGCTGTTAAGGCCTGAAAACAGGAAGGTTTCCCTAACAGTACAATTTACTTCCTTGACAAGTTTCGCGCGAGTCTTGGAGAAAAACCTTGCAGCTTGTTGGCCAAGATTTGAACATAAAGAAATTGAGAGATCCTGCTTTATCGGACTTTGAACAATCTCCTCGTTCAATTCTGTTTGGTTAAATTCATTAACGGTTGCCCGCTTGCCCGCTTGCCCGGGGCAACCAAAACTTTTGATCGGGCAGGTAAATTCTGGGCCGGGCAATCAGAAACTATGAAACTTTCTGTTGCTTGAATTCAATCTACAGTCTGAAGGGCAACCAACCTAAAACCTTAATGTCGAGCACTGATGCGCCTATGGTTATCAGGGGCATCTTGAATGGCTAAGACCCTGTGTTACTGTCTTTCTTTGCATTGATTTAAGACCGTATTTAATTCTCTTGCAGTGTTTTGTGTCTTCAATGAAGGTAAGCTGGACCAAAAGGGTCTTCCTCGCTCATGTAATATTTATTTTAGAACGTTTGCATTGTCGAGCGGTTTTTGAATGACTATCGAAACTTAAGCCAAAGTAATTTGCGATTCTTTTACGCTGACTGAAAAGAAAAAAACAATCCACTTGCCTGCTTGCGTCAGAAAGTTTCTTTTCTTCTTGATCGGTCTATAAAGCTCTGTCAAACTGCAAAACCGTAAATTGAAGACCAAACAATCAAAAACGCTCTATACGCGTTACGTTTGCAGGTTTTGTTTTTCGGATATTGAGCAGTATTTGCAGTGGCTTTTTGTATTTTGAGCTTTGTTTGCAGCGTGTTTTTGTTATGCCGCGTTTTTGCCATGCAGCAAGTAACTAAGAATGTGCCGAGGTAGAGAGACGTAAGCGGTTTCTTATGAGTTGTGGGACAAAAGCGCGTGAAGTGATCTAAACGCGGGCGAATAGAAACGATAGCCACGAGCTGTCCGGGTAATTTCCCAAGTAGGCCACGTCTTTGTTTCACTGATTTCACCCAATGTGTCTTGTGAAGATGCTTTGCAATTCAAACGTGGGTAAACAAAAACGTTGGCAATGCGCAACGTCATCCACGTACCGAGAGGCGTTTTTCCGATTCGTTTCTCGTGCAGAACATGTCTTCGTTTCGCAGATTTGGAGCCTTGTAAAGATGCTTCGTAATGTTCGGACGTAGGCGAAGAGAACGTTTTTCCACGAACGTTTACATCGCGGCGGTTTCCGGGCAACAAGAGACGTATTTCGGCATCGTTTCGCGCGCATGAATCCACAAGTTGAATGGAATGCCTACTTGCAGGCTGTATCTTCGTTTTATAAGGACGTTCCTCGCGGTATGCGAATAGAAACGTTAGCTATGCGTAAACGCGGTTTCCACGTCATGGCAACGTCATCCACGCACCAAAGACGCGCTTCCCGAGTCGTTTCCTGCGTTTCGCGCCTTCCTTTCGCACATTTCACTAAATGGTGTTTTAAGATTTTTCGTAATAACGGAACGTGTGGACGGATAGAACCCTGTACTACACCGCGGCTTCCGCGCAACAATTGACGTCTTTCCGAATCGTTTCGCGTGCATGAATCCAGAAGCTGAACGGCTGCGTCTTCGTTTCATAGCGACGGTATGCACAGAACGTTGTATCTGAATTTCAGGGCGAGAGACATCTGCGAATATTATATTTCTAGTAAATTTTACCCGATGATGTCTTATAAAGATGCTTGTCATTGCAGATTTGTCTACTGATGATGAGTTTTTTGCTGAGCAAGACGTTGTTGGTAAGTCTTCATTCAAGTTATTGTGTTTGGCTTGGAACGTAAATTAAAGAGACAATTAACAAAGGGGCGGAGAAGTCATGGTCGTTGGGGGTGGGATTGAAGAGAGAAGTGATGATAAGTGGCCAGGGGAGTCTTAAGGAGAAACTTTATTTTCTATTTAAATATATTTTTATCTTTGCGAAGTTAGTGTCGGCCAGTGTCTTTTTAAAGACGCGGCGTCTCCACTCTTCTCTCGTGTTTTTACAGCCTTAATGGGAGTTTGGTTTAGTAGATGAATAGATGAATAATAGAAATGGGAAGAACGTAGAAGTATGTGAAGACAAACTGACTTTAAAAAATGGGCAGGAGGAAAGCGGCACTGAAAGGATGTTGGAAAATGTTGTTTCGTGAAATCCGTGACAACTATGAACTGGCATTCATTGCGCGCATCAAGCTAACTGATGTTATTTTGAATATATAAGAAGTGAACTATTCAGTCCTGGCTGAAAATAGCGAAAGCGACAGTTTCTATCATCAGTAAGAAGACAGACACATAAAACTAACGGATAGGGTTGAGTGGATGGAGATTAGGGAAACAGACTAAATGAAGGGTGGAAAGCGGCCGAGAGAAAAGGACGGATAAAGGTTTATGGGATACAATCACAAGGCAGAAACAGTCAAGTCCTCGTACAGTAATTATTAGGGAGCTTAAGCAAACTAGGACGGCAACGGCAATGCGAGGAACCAGAAAAAGAGTGTCTCTGTAATCCTTATGTCTTTGTAACTTTACCTATTCTTAGTTTGCTCAAATGTTTTCCGTTTTTGCCGAAGTTTTCTTGCTTTCATCGTCTCCTACTAAGAAGAACGATTGTCGTAATTTCTCAAAATGTCGTCCATGTCCTGACAACAGCCTAAAAAAAAAGCATTTGGAGTCGCACGCGAGAGCACGACGACCCCGAGATCATGTCAATTTCACGTATTCACGTGCGCCTTTTGTCTTCTGCAATGAGTTTTATTGTTTCACCGACGTTGCCGTCGTCCTCTCCCGTCCTGGGCCCGGTTTTTCAAAGCACGATTAGGCTAATCCTGGATTAACGAAATTCTTTCTTTCGACCTCTCTCCCAATAAACTGCAGGGTTTTGTTCGAAGATGGATTAGAAAGCTTGTTCCAGCTTAAAACGTTATCAAGAAAGTCGTTGTGGACGAAACTTTCACGTTTTCAGGCTAAAAAATGACAGGAAAGTTTAGACCTAATCCAGGATTAGCCTAATCGTGCGTTGAAAAACCGGGCCCTGGTGCTTAAGCTCTCTATTTCTACTGGATAACTTTTGTTTCTTTTCTTTCTTGCAGATAAATTAGTCGATGAGCTGTTTCCTCCGCTACGAAGGAGTAAGTAAGCTAGAGTGGGAGGGGTCTCGTGCTTTCCCGTTTTAGTAGGGGGTGCTGGAGAGGGATGGGGCACTAATTGTCCAGTATTGACCCCCTAATCAAGACAAATGTGTAAAATTGATAACTAATTACAACACACTAAGGACACTGATCTCGTCCATGCTTTTAAATCTCGTGACAGCGAATTTGATTAGAAAGAAAATAGGTTTCATTTCAACATTGCGGAAGTGACAACAACTTTGTGTGAGCCGACTGCCTCCCGAGCACTTTCCGACCGCTTGGCGACGGAGCGTCGACATCCCTGAATCTCTTTGCTGGTTCGGCTTGAGCCAACACGACATCAGTGTCGCAAGGAGCGTGGCCGCCATGTAAATTCCTTCGTCGGCTGCGTAAATTCAGTCGAAATTGTTTGTAAACCAAACCGTTACCTTGACACCGAAAGTTCCAGAATATTCGCCGCCGTTAACTTTGAAAATGTCATTAACCTTGAGACATGGCCAAGGGCACGAGTCAAACAAATGCTTTTATACGGTTTTTCTCTAAACAGGACTTTTCTTACCGTCACTAAGACGTTGAAAACGGAGAAGGAATCGTCGTTCCCTACGCATTTCCGGGAGTTAATTATTTCCGGGTCGACGTCCCCCCCCTGAGGGTCAAGATGGCGTTACGTGCTTGCGTGGGTCCATCCGCCCACTTTTTTTTCTTTTGTTCGGCGGAAACGACGTTTTGAAGTCGTGCTCGCCAAATTTCATCGATGGAGGCTTATCTAGCACGATTTTATCAAAGGGAAATGCCTTAGATTGGTCTCTTTCTGTGCAGAACTTCAAGTTATCCTTCACATATGAATAAACAACATTCCTTTGTTTACTCGAAACTCGAGCTCGTTTCTCGTATGTCACACTTCCGGGTAACTTGCAGGAAGAATCTTGTCTAATCATGGACTTCCAAAGGCAAAATCCTTCGTTTCGTAAGCACATAACTTTATACGAACAGCATTAAGTGAAAGCACTGGCCCGAAACTAATTATTTCGATTCCTGAAAATGCAAATACCGAACTACGTAAATAGCCGAGCAGCCAAACTCCACGGGGGAGGGGTAAGGCGAAGGGTATTTTTTTGGAAGAAAGCTGTATTTACGGATCGTCCCACATTTGTGAAATAGCATGTATCGGTTTTCCACCTTTTGAGGATAGGAATTTGGATGTGAATCTTTTTAGTTGTTTTCTGTTGCTCCAGCCTGGACGAAGGTTGTAATTCTGTTTTACCCCTCCCCACACGGGAGTCAGCGGTATTTGGCATGTTACTTCGGTGAGGTGGTTCGAGCACGTAGCCATAAGCACCGATCTGAACTCCGTGTAGACGTTCAGGAATGCCGTACTACTGTTCCTTACGGATATTTAGCAAGGAAAGAAAAAAGAGAAAACACAGAAAAGGTAAAGTCGTAATATTTGGCTCTTCGCGTTCGGCAGTTTACGTGAAGCGGTCAAGCAAGTGATTTGGTTGGAAGCGTCAAATATCTTGCTATGATATATTTACTATTAGCATTCAAGCTACTTGGCTAGTTTTAATACGGGGCCAGCCTGTTGTTCGCAACTTGCTTCGAGACTATATGATTGTACTGGTAGTCGTGCTGACAGTTTCGCCATCACCATTTCGCGGTGCATCGAGCAATTATTTACTTCCCGATCACAGAATTCCATATACGGCTGGTTAATACCTCAACGGTAAGGACGAAGGACAGAGTGACAAAAGCGAAGCGTAGTCGTAGGAATGGACCATTCGCTGAGTTTAACTCAGCGAAAAGTGTTCATTTAATCCTGGTCATATCAAGGCGTCGATATAATACGGAAATGCGCCGCTCCTTCAGTTAGACTCGCATTTTACCCTCGATATCTAAGAATTCACAACGGGGAGAAAGCAATGTGGTGCATTTGCTCGTTGTACTTCCAAGAACAAGTTTATTCGGATCATTAATGGACGTTCCCGGCGACATTTTATAATCGATAATCGAGAGGGCACATTGCTCAACGCGCACTTAGCATAATATTCCCAATTCAAATGAATTTCGCTTGCATGACTTTTTTGTGTATTCAATTGTTTCTAGGCTGAATTCAAAACTCGTTACTGACTTTCTTCCCTAAACGTTTGCCCTTTGGCAGTTAAAGAGGCCGTTTGCTGACCCGAGAGTACACACTGTGTTGTATATACATATGGCTGACGTCTTTTTGCAGCCAAATTTGCATTGGGTAGACCCATTCGTTATTTTAACACCTCTAATTTAGCGTTTCTTACCTCGGCAGATTCTCCTGACGCCCGTTTGGACATTGAGAAAGGTAGGTTTTTGAATGTATTTAATTTCAAGCTGAAACCACTTGCGAACATTTCTCGTACGTGCAGTTGTGTTTTGTTGCTGATCCGGCTTCTTGTCGCTTCTTGTTGCTTGATCACCCGCGGCCGGACGAACCGAATATTTCCGGATCTCTAGCTTGCTGATCAGGGCTCTTTTCCGGGATGAAATTATGTTTTCTTTCCTTCGAACGAATATTGTTTACGACAGTTTGTATTGTACAAGGGTCGAAGGAAGAGGCCGTGAAATTCGAACTCTACCTTGCACGATTGAACCCAATCTATGTGTGTTTGATCGTCGAACGATAAGCCATATTACGCAGCTGTGTTGATTCCCTTTTACACTTTTATTAGTACCTGGCAGCCAAGAATAGAGCCAGCTTGCTTGTGTCTTGAACGTTTCGAGACTGACCCTTGGTGAGCAGGTTATCAATTACACTTCGGGTCATTTTAAGGCCACATTAAAATGACTCGAAACCACTTCGTTTTGTATATTTTGCTGGGTTCTTATAAGCAAACAGTACATTTAAGGACGGCTAATACTCAAATTATTTCACTAAAGAAGGCTTGTTCAGAGCATTGCCACAGTTCTTCGACAAGTGAACTCTTTGTAGTGAAATACATGCGTACTTATATCATCAACAAAGAAGTCGTTTATTTAAAGTACGCGAGAATCTTTGTGTCAGATGAGGAAGGCCTCAGTATGAAATACTAACCTTGTTGTCAGACACATTACAAGGTGTCATTAGACGAGTTATTTTATTAAAACAAAGTGGAAGACGTACTGCAGCTAAAGAATGGACATGTCGCTAGCTGTATGTTATTTAATATTCAAAGAGTCCAATTTTCTTGAAGTCGAACATGCATTTTTCTCTGCAGGCAATGAAATATTTAAAAAATCCTTTTTGACACGAGTAACTTTGTTTTTGCCAAAGTTAAAACCCTTTCTAAGTTTCCAAGAGTGCGTTTAAGAAATAGACTCCGTCTCAGGAATGCATAAAATGATGCTGTATGGCAGCTGACTTGAAAGAAGACGAAAGTCTAGTACACTGTATGCGTTCCTCTTCTCAGCTCCAGATCTATTGTAATTTCAGTCAAACTAATCTCATGCATGTTACAATTCGTTTTGGCTTGCTTTAATACTATGGCCTAAGCGTTAATCATGCATTTCTACAATTTATAACCATTTCTCTGAGATAACCAGTCGCCTAATAAATACTTAATGGACTTTTAAAGTAGTTTTTCATGCAGATCATGCCAAGCGAGATGTCTCTATAACAACCGTTTGTGGTCATTTATTATGAAATTTCTTTTGCTCGAGCGGGGGAGGGGACTTTTTTTTAATAGTTGGAGACGTGTTTTGCTTCAGCGCGAAAGCCAGTCATCTTGAAAAACATGACTGTAAAGTTTGAAATCGTAATGTAATGATAATAAAATGTACGCATATCACTTCCACCCCCGATCGATATATGTCAGCTTTGCGACTTCTAATAACTATTTACTGGTCTCGTGCCAAATGAACGGCGTAATCGTGTGCGTCCATTTTGAATCCTTGAGATGTGATAGCAAGACGTGGCGAACTTTACCGATAAACTCGAAGAGTTTATTCCAGATGCGATTTTTAGCGTGGGAGGGAGGCTGAATTTTAGAATTAGTCCCTCAGGCCATAAAAAAGGAGTTGTTTTGTAGTGACAATTGCATAACAAGCAAAAGTGATCACGTTGTAGCCAACCAGAAATTCCTGTTCTGGTTTATAAATAATGAGTGTCTGTTGTTCCTTCAAAGAAAGGCCGCTTTGTTCCAGACCTTTTTTTGAACATTTTGAGGGACTCAAATACCAAAGGAAAAAGTGTTATGCAACGGTTTATTGAAACGAACGGTGTCAAAAAAAAGTTGAAAATTCCGATCATTTCAGGCTTCTCAAGTAGCTCAGTATAGCTCGTTTAATATGTAGATGGAGCTGATTGATTTCCACCTGTCAAGCTTTCAACCTCGCTGATTTTTTAGCAATAAACTTTATAGACGTTTGCTACCAGGACTGAATCTCACCTCAAGCTGATGTCGTGCTAGAGAAATGGCGTGCACTAGCTCAATTGGCTCACCCTTGTGTTTTCATTTTAAAAGGATGCCTCACGGAAAACCGCTTATTTTTCACGGCCGATTGGAAACCGAACCGTTTTGAAAACGACCCACTTTTTTAGTGGTGTTTTCTGCGATTTTTGAGAAAACAGTGCGGGAAAATGCATAAAGAACAAACGTGTATAAAACTATCTTTAATAGTTTCACATCGCAGCACCGAGCCATATGCAAGAGAATATAAACAAGAATATAATAGTAATGACACGTTTGTGATCGAGCGAGTGTTCTCTTTCCCTGCGATAGGTTTCATTTATTAAGTCACGCAATAGTCTCTGGGTGTTTATTTTATTCTATATTTCTATATATATATATCCATATATATTTTTACTGATTGTTTGCGGTCAATACTCAACACAGACCGTTCGTAGGTGTACACCCCGCTTAACGTAGTGAACACAGAAACCAAAGACCGTTTTGACATGTGAGCAAACAAAAAAGTCCCGAACAAAGGGTAGCTTCGCTCGAGGAATGTTTGACAATTGGCTGGATTAGGAAGCTTTGAAACCCTCTTGGGTGGCTCATATCGCCAGTAAACACACGAGATCACTGCAAGGCAATACAGCGATATAGTTAGGGGGCAAAAGAACTCGATATAGAATTGTGTAAAACGTGCCATATCTGCGACATGTATGAAACTGTCGTGTTCCTTTTGTTCAGTGAACAATAATTACAGCTGCAGAAGGAGTTTCTGTAGTCTCCCGCAGCCGTTATTGGCTCGCCACACAACGCAAATGATGGCGAAAGAAGGGGAAAAAGTGGTTGTGGTGGTAGGGGAGGGATTGGATTTTGGGGTCAGCGTCTCTCTAACATTCCGGACTTCCGTGCATCTTGAGCAGACTAAATAGCTCAGTTTTCGTGGACGTGTTGTCAGATACGTTCGGGTATTGTCAAGGCAATTTGATCTCGCACGACCGCTGCTGAAACGAGGTTCTTCCTCATGCCGGCATGTCTCGAATAGCCATTTGCGCAATCCGGCGACAGACGGCTTAACGCCCGCTTGGAAAACTGCTTGAATGAAAATTCGCTTTCGATAAAGAAATCTGTAGAGTGAAGTTTCAATTGCGCATGCTCTGTGTTTGTTTCTGCACAGTTTAAACCTATCATTCTCTTTTCTCAGATGTCAGTTCCCCTGAGCCTGTCAGTCAGACTGCCTCAGATTCCACCCGAGCCACACCGGAAGAGTTATTCGGTAAGTCATATTTCCGGAGGGGGGAGGGGAGGGGGTATTTTCTGTTCGTAAGAAAACACAGTTAGACCTTTTACTCCCACTGTTGATCCTCTTTGATTTTCTCCTTCACTTACACACCAGAAACATATGATACAGTAGGGAGAACTTGGCTTTTGATACCTTGCTAAGATGAAAACTGATTAAACTTTCAATTCTCACTACATTGCTCATACATTTTACTCTTAAAAGGTTGGGAGAATCTGCATTTTGAGAATCTGCATTTTCAATAATCAACATCATTGGCCAATCAGAAACGCATTGCAAAACCATCGCACTTGATCTTTAATAACAACAATTTTAATCCAACAGGTGGCTCAAAGAAGTTTCGACCAGATGGACGCCTCCCCGAGCAAGGGACGCTGAACGAGATTGGTAAGTAGTGGACACACTCATACGCAAGAGGCTGCTCATTGATGACGTCACGCGATGACGGAGACGTTCAGTCAGTAATACGCAGACACAAAACCCATACATTGATCAGTTGCTTCTGCTATCCATCTCCCATTCGAAGATTCATCAGATTTCGTGTACCCAGAGGAATGGAGACTGCCAGCACTAACCCTAACATCCTCGTTTTCTTTGTCATAATTTCAGGGTCCCGCCACGCCTCTTTCTCGCCCAGTAGCTTCTTCACACAACGTGTGCCCTCACACAATAGCTTCTGCCCGTCTCGCCTGTGGCCGCCAAACGGTTTTTACCCCCCGTGCGTTCCCACGATCTCAAGCATCACTCCACGTCGTCCCGTCCCAACTTCACCAATGTTCGACAAAAACGCCAGTCTTCCACCCGTTCCTGCTTTGGTGAAAGCCCCTCCTACGAGTCCCAGAGAGAACCAAAGGCCCTCCCCTGTGTCACCTCACAGAGGGCCCTTTCAGAGCCGCCTTCCCAATATGGAACCAGCGCAGAATGGCCTCTCTCAAAGATGGGCCTCGGCGCTATGTGACGAGATGTTGGCGAATGGGTTTTCATTCGCCGACAAGGAGAGGCTGCTAAACGGGTTTTCACACGTTGATAAGAGGACTCTAGAGAACGGCCTCGCGCCAATGGAGAAGAAACCTTTGGTCAGTGAGTTTTCATCTTTCGAACAGAGACCCCCTTCCAATGGATTTCCGCCTTTCGAAGAGAGAGCCAAGATGAACGGGTTTTCTGACCTACTGAACGGAGGAATTTATACCAGAAGGCCCTCGCTGAACGGGATCTCATCCAGCGCTAGGTCCCCCGCGTCGGAAAGTTTCTCCCCAAGGTCAGATGATTTGGAAGGGCAGCTCACACCCTCCCCACCCTCCCCACCCTCCTCCTCTTCTTTGGTGCCGTCTCCGTCACAGAGAGACGGCGACTCTCCCCCAGTCGGAAGAAAACGGCGGAGCAGTTCGAGCTCCACGGATTCCGGCGCCGAGGACATCAAGGCGGGTAAGTAAAGTAAAGTGAAGTGTCTTTATTTATACACGGTAGGTAATTCAGCAGAGCTGGTGGGGCCGTGTTTAAACTCAACGTAAATTTGTTAATAATCACAACTGGTCAAAGGCTAACCAGTTGACTATTTACACAACGTGGCCGAGGTTTTGAACCCGGGGCTACCGTGTTACAAATTCAGTTAGTGGTCAGAGCAGGACTTAAACCTGGGACCTCCGGATTTCAAGTCCGGCGCCCTAACCAGTCGGCCATGCTGCCCCCTGAGTGACGTCACTCGGTTTCTCAAGTTTGTCTCGCCACTCACTTGTGTTTCTTTCTATTTTTTAGAACCAGTACAAAAACGCTCTTCATCCGAGTCATCCTCTCCGGGTAGACCTCGCTCTGGAAGAAGAAAACGTATGTATTTGAATACTTGCACCGACTAAGGGCTAGCGCTCGAAAGGTCAGCTTCAAATTCTCTTACGGCGTCTAGCTTTCACACATCGATCCCTAGTTGATTCATTATATCCGTTATGTATTCGAATAGATTGGGGCCTAAGCATACATAAATCAGGCAGGTGTTCCATTGCGAGCACTCGAAAGGACGAGAGGACTTGGGTCAAGCTTCCTGAATATTTTCGTGCGTTCATAAAGGAGCACCCTCATCAAGCCTGTTGCCTCGGTTTCGAAACGAGGCACAGTGCCAATCCTTTCTTACGAAACTGAGTTTGGTTTGCATGTGAGTAAATGCGAGTAAAATAAATTTTCATAAGAAAGGTATCGCACTAAGCCTTGTTTTGAAACAGGCAACAGGCATCTCGGACGTGCCCTAGTGAGTGCCATACTCTTGTCTGTTGGATGGTTCTATGACGTGTCGTTTCGTGACGCTTTGTGACGTTTGCGACTCTCTTTCAGAAACGAGATCGCTGCACTTGTGGGAATTCCTCAAGGAGCTCCTTGAGAACACCGAAACCTGCCCTAAGTACATCACGTGGACATCACGTGAAGAAGGTATCTTCCGATTGGTCAACTCGAGCGCAGTGGCAAAACTGTGGGGTCAGCGGAAAAACCGGCGCAACATGAACTACGAGAAGATGAGCCGCGCGTTGAGATACTACTATGAGAGAAAGATCCTAGAGCGAGTCCCCGGACAGAGACTCATTTACAAGTTTGCAGCGGATACCATGAAGGAGTGTAACTTCAGTTTCATGAAGAACGACGGCAACTAATGTCGGCCATTGTATCAAGTTGAAGAAATCCCTGGTTGAGGTAACCATGGAAACGAGACGCAGACCGCATTTGTGTAGGATTTATCGTTAAGGGTTTTTTTTTTTTTTTTATGGAGGTAGGTGAGCATGTACTCACTCGTCACTCAATCAGAATTAGGTTGAGCTTAGAAATGTTTTCTTTTTTTCTTTTTTTGGTGTGTGTGTTATTTGTTAGTAGTAAAACAACCAGGCTGGAACGAAATATTAGTTCCTTGCAGGAGATAAAGTTTGAGAACCAACTTGTATATTATTATAATCAAACGTACCAGGCCCCTCTTTTTATATTCACGTTCACGTAATACGATCGTAAAGCTTAGTGGCCACTTTAGGCCGCGAGAGGCATGAGGCAATATTTAGCCACTGGTATCCAGGCACCATCGGCCTTTCCTTTCCTTTTTTTTTTTTTTTTTTTTTTTTTTTTTTTCCTTTTTTTTTTGCTGACTTTTGAGGACGATTTTGTTTAGTTACTTTTGAGGACGATTTTGTTTAGTTGAGCCGTACCCTTCTGCTTCTATTGTGTTAGACGCTGCCAAAACTTGGGGCCGTATTCATGAAGGAAATTTTCCCATAAAAATCTTTTTGATATTTCTGAAATTAAAATGCTGCCAAATTTGATGTTTTAATGCTATGGACGTGAATTTTGCAGGTACATATAATTTGATGCTCTCTCCGTTTATAGGTCTCATTCACATTGTTAATTGGGTCATGTAACCTATTGTTCAAACTTACAAACCGTACGAAAGTTCCCTCACTTGACTTCTGATGTTTGTTTTGTTTGTTGAACGAATGACTCGTAAAAATGAAAAACGCACAGATGCACTATCTGCTAGTTCTAGATTTCGACGTGTAATGTGCAAATGTATTTTTGTACGAATTTATCTGTATATTTCGAATCCCCAAATTTGTTTCTGTAATAACAAAAGTTCGTGTTGCACGAAGCAAGTTTTCTTACAACTTTCAATGCAATTGCGAGAAAAGTTGCTGAAGAAATTGTAACACCCAGTGAGAGAAGATTTGCAAAGGAAAGTAAAACCAAGTTCAAAGTAAAGATTCTCCCAGCCTTAGTGAGAAACTAATAGGCCAATCAGCATTTATCTAAGCAAGCTATCAGACGCCAAATTCTCCTTATTGTATTATATATTATTGGCAAGAAGATGAAGAGAGAATATCTGATCAGTATCAGTTATTCGAGATCACTTCTTGGCTTTCATGAGCGCTTATGGATGCACAATTTAGAAGTTTCATTTCTCTTGTATAGTTTTTCCTCTTAGTATGAAAGACCTTACACATCCCTGGCCTTTCTCCACGAATTGCAAACTGACCAAACCAGTCAAAACTTGTTTTATTCCTGAAAAGGGCAAATGAACTCTGTACATCATTTGAGTGGTTGACAACATGTAACCACGTGGTTTTACAAAGCATTTCCTGGCAACCGTTATACATGGGGAGGGCTTCGGGTGTTAGCAGGGGTCTTTCAGAACGTAACAGGCAGTTTAACGTGGTGAACCAACCATTAAATGTACAAAGAAATCAATACACGTTACAAATATAAAGAATTTGAAGCCAGAGTTTTTGAAAACTCAGCGGACACTAAAGGTAATACCAAAGCTTTGGAAGAGCACTTCAAAATAGGTAGGAAGGCCCACGTTCTTGAGCAATTCTTTTTCTTGCGATGTTACAAAATTCATACAGTTTACGTTGTACGGTGGAGGGGAGGAGAGAGCCATGTGAGTGTTAATTTTTCAACTTTGTAGAAAGAAAGCACCTTATTATACAACGTGGCATTTTTACTGACTGGTAATGCGTTTAGTCCGCCTCGTTTTGAAGTACCCTGAAGCACTTTATAAGAGATCCACTCATTACTTAATCTTTTTACATAATTTTCTATCTCTGCCGTTGAAACGACTTTCTAACAATTTCGTGTAAAAATTTCTGGGTTCAGAATGTTCAAATTACGTTTTCATGAACTCGCTTTTGAAGTACTGTATACAGGTACACTGCGTTAGCTGCCAACTAGTGTTTGCAGCCTGGATACTAGTGGATTTGTAACTTATATTTGATACTTCATAAACTTGTAGCAGCCAGTAGAGCACATTGTCTATTAGCAAAGACGTCTAGAGGCTTAAAGTCATTGAAACACGGCGAAAATCGCCGGTAAATAAAGTTTGGAGTTATTTTGTATACCATAAAAGGAAATAAACATTGAAAGATAATGCTTTACAAAGTGAAAGTCTCTCTCCCCTTCCCCACCCCTCCCCGTCTCTTTTTATCGCACGCGCAACGCTCGCAATCTTCTAATCACAAAGTGCCAATGCAGTTGCGCAGGCTATGGTTAAGTCCCAGTCCACTGAAAGGAGACCCGGGCGCTGAAGACAAATTACTAGGGGAGGGGAGCGTCTGTTCCCTCGGTCGAAATAAAAAGAAGCCAGTTTTGGTTAAATCACATTTAATTTAAAACTCACAATTAGAATTTCTATTTTTCGAAGGGCAGGGGGGTGGGGTGGGGGCAACTAAACACGCTTTTTACGTTCTTCCTCGGCCTCCGGGAGCACGTGGGCATTGTCATGGGCGACAACGCCATTGGCTTGCTGCTCTTTCTCTGCCCTTTGCTTTCTGCGTCGCACGACGTAGGAATGAAGATAAAAATTTCCGAACAGCACGAGGAATGAGATCATGTAAACAATGAGGCCATACTGCATCCACAGTGGGTAGTCACACTTCACTCTCAGCGAGACGATGCCATGTGCCATGAGTATGCAGAACTGGATCTGAAAAAGAGCAAAAGCAAACAGTCAAATCGGAAAACCTTGACCTGTTAACCTGTGTAGACGAACCCATAACATGTCAAACCTACATGGAGTATATAACCTGTCAAACCTGCATTGAGGAAACCTTAACCTGTCAAACCTGTGTAGAAAAATCTAAACCTGTCAAACAGGACCTGTATACACTCTTGTTCGGGACGAGATGCCAAAATTCGCAAACACCATTGGAGGCCATAATTAGTATGTATTTTAAGCGAAAAAATCACTATCCGTATAATTCAGCGACATGACAGTTACGTGAAATGCGCAATAATGGCACAAAAACGCCGGTCAAAAACATCGAAATACATAACATGCCCAACGGTTAGCGGCTTTGAAGATTTGCAGTTTGTTTGTGTTTGGGATGACCATGTATTGTTTTCTGAGCAACAACACTATTCACTGTTCTCACGCTCCTAAACGTAATCTGTTCTTACCAGACCCAGGATCCGGTACACGCGACTATGACGAACACTAAATTATGAAATTATGTCCATGTATATGGCACATAAATTGCGCAATAATGGCTCTTTTTATGGAAGGTAAAAGAACCTTGAAATACATAACGCGCCTAACGGTTAACGGCTCTGAAGATTTGCAGTTTGTGTTTGAAATGACCAAATTGTTTCCGAGCAACAACATTATTCACTGTTCTCGCGCTCCCAGTCCACCCACGTGTTCTATTACGTAACGACTATGACGAACACGTGTTATGTGTATGGCTCTCCTTGTGGTTCCCACAAATATCACATGGTACCCCACGCGAAGGATTTCTCGCGGACCATGTAATCCGACTGACACTGCCACACGGACTAAATCCAATAAAAGTCTGCAGAACGTCGAGGGACAAAGGTCTCAAATGCTGCAGTACTAATTCACGGTTTTGGATAAGTGTGAAATGAAATCGCGCCGACTCGCAAAATACAACTCTCAGGCAGTGGGCCCCGCTGAAGACAGAGCAATCCTGGAGAGACTCCAAGGATAACCACTACATCTGTTTAGTCTGTCTGAGACCGTGATTTGTATTGACGCAGTAAAAAGAGTTGATCTAATAAAAGTGCCAACAAACTGTCTCTTACTTTTTCCCGTCAACAAAACTTTTCGCTGCCATGTTTCTCTATCAAACTCCAAAATTCAAAAACAGAAAACTGGCCCTCAACAAAAACGTGGACACACTCATCCAGAGCTTTCATTTGAATGGTCACACTTTCAGGTTTCATTTTACAATTCAGGAGTTGAAACTGAAGAATGTACTCATTGAGAGCTTTCAAGTTTAGTGGCCACACCTTTAGGTTTCATTTAGGTTTAGGAGTTACAAGTGAACACTGCTATCAGAAAATGTACCAACTGGAGTCAGTGCATCAGCTTTAATTTGTTGTATCTTATTCACTGGGTAATGTTGGTCCAGTATTAGGTCACTCATACCTTCGGGAGGACTAAATGGTATCGATCCATCTACGACATGCCGTTATCTATCACGGTGTTTAGTTGCCAAGTTTTATTGTTCATTTATACTCACTCTGAGTGCGTTTGTCCTGTCAACACCCAACCCCAGACACTACGAAACTGATGTAATGCGCGCTTTCTTGTATTTCTTTTCAGATTTCTTTTTTTCTTGTCTTTTTGGAGTTGCTACGAATAACTCAACAAAAATCTCACGGAGAGTTGCTTTCTTTTATCATTGCGCTCCGTGTGGTTTGATTTAATACCCTAGCACGTCGGTCAAAGTGCGAAACGCCTTTGTACTTCATGTTACATTTTGTAATTATGCGCGTCTTCCACGATTTCTTTAGCTGCATTAGTTTTGCTCCGTTTTTGGATTTGCAAACAGAAACGCTCTCTCAGCGCCTCTGCATGCCAGGAGATATAGTTACTACAAGAACACTTTATTGTTTCTAATCGGCCCTCTCCACCTTGACCTGCGAAGTCCCACGTCCAAGTATTTCTTACAATATAAAACATAAACACATTCACAAGTGTATTTTTATACATGCTAAATCCAAGGAGCTTTTCATTAAGACCTTCATCAGATTAAATTCCGTTAATAGATGTTTATGAATGGTGACTTGTACAATACAAGTGCAAATTGTTTATTGAATTAGCTCCTGGGACCGATCCAACAACACTTGCGCGCGTGACATTACAAGTTGTGTTGGTATGATTCTGACACCACTAAATGAACTTCAGTCTAATAAAGAATAATGTTAAGACCTACGGATACAAATCTCAAACGACAGCTGCAATACCATACAGCCATTGCACTGGATTGAAAGTGTGTTTCGGACGTGAAAAAAAAATTGCTCCAACTAAAACGCACTTGTAAATATTTTATTTACTTGGCTTCAGGTCAAGACTGTATTTATCCGGTTCGTGTGGCAAATTACCAAGACGCGAATACTCAACATATCAAAATGGGTGTTTGATGCCGACCTCCACACCAAATCGGTTTTATCGGCCCTGCATTGACGTCAAACGGTCCAACTTACGTCAACCCGCAGGTCAGATCAAAGAACAGGCTTAAGTCTGGGTTACCCGATAAGCTCTGACCTTTCAAGTATGTTTACTTGTGCGTGATTGGCCGAGACGTGTCACATGAACAAATGAGGCACTCGCAAACAATTTTACTTTAAACGAAGTTCGGCTGCTTGGAGAAAGAAAACGATAGCTGCACTCGAATAACTCCAATATCAATAACATCAAATTTACTTCTATCTCGGAACTTGGCTGCGCGTGGAGCCCAGTCCTCCAATGAAGCAAGTCACGCTCTGTCGCTTCCAAACCGGGGGGGCACACAAATCTTGAATGCTCGCGTGACATCAGTATTTTTGCTTTACACCTGATTGGCTAATATGGGGAGGTGGAGTGGACAATGGGAACAAGAATAAACGCCACACATCCCTGTCTTTACGTGTGCGAAGAAAAATGTTCTTCGACAACAACAATAATAATAATAATAATAATAATAATAATAATAATAATAATAATAATAATAATAATAATAATAATAATAATAATAATAATAATAATGATGATGATGATAATAATAATATAGTAAATATAGTAATAATAATAATAATAATAATAATAATAATAATAATAATAATAATAATAATAATAATAATAATAATAATAATAATAATAATAATAATAATAATAATAATAATAATAATAATAATAATAATAATAATAATAATAATAATAATAATAATAATAATAATAATAATGATGATGATGATGATGATGATAATAATAATAATGATAGTAAATAACAATCCACGATTGCGTTTGACAGTCATCCAAAAAACCACTCTGTCAGTAAATTTTTGCCATTCACTTGTACCTGAGCTTGCAAATCTTCTGCCAGAGCAAAGTTACGGCTTCAAACAAGCCAACCTGAACAAAGTTTTAGGCTGAAAATTCTGGACAGCAGTCTGGGCCCCCTCAATAGAGGGGCGTGGCTCCCAAGAGGGTGATGGCTATAGAAGTTAATAAATTATTATTACTCACCAGTTGCATTTGCGTGAGGTGCCTTTTCCACCACAGGTATTTTCTAAGACTTGGAATGACGGACATACCATAATACGCATACATGATCACATGGATAAAGGAGTTTATCATCACAGCGACAAATGCTGGTGGTTAAAGAAGGGAAGCCCAGAATTTACAGATAAGTACAACAAAATTATTTGATGACATCTTTATCCTACATCCACGAAACATTGAATTTTTTTTATTTTTTATTTTTTTATTTAAACATATTTGTTGCATACATTTGCTCCAAGAGCCCTTGGCTCATCGAGGGAGCTCACATCAACATTGAATTGAAGAGGTTGATGTAGAGTCCTTAGTGTTTAGTCCTAGAGTGATTTTTTCCTTCAGGGAAAGAATTTTTTCAGGGTTTTGAAATCTTTTTGCCAGAGACAAATTCTCCATTAAGTACTCACCCCCATCCCCATCCCCCTACAAAAAAACAAACAAACAAACAAACAAACAAAATTTACATAAAAAATAATTACATGCCAAGGTATCTTTGGTTTTCTAGAGGCATTAGTTCTCTCTACACCAATGCAGACTAATCAAAGTATTTTTCTTGCAAAATGTCATCCTTGGAGAGCCAGGGGCAATCGTGGATTGGCAAAATGGCAATGGAAAGAGCTCTTTTCCTCCTTCCCCTTTCCTCCCCCTCCCTATTCACCACTTTTTGCCTGTCGTCTCACAATCTGCCCCTGGGTCTCCAAGGATGGCAAAATGTGTGCTATGCAATGAAATCAGGACTCAAAAAGAGTTTGGACTGATGTTCAAAACTTGATCTTGAATATGCAAACTATATGAACTGAGCAGCTTTGCAATTATTTCTTTCTACTTTATACTTACACTGTCCGCCAGCCACCCACTTTATACCAATCCACCAAAGGCAGACCATTGAGGAGTGATGGTACACATGGAGGAATGAAACTTGGTTGCTCTTCTTACGTAAAATGAAGAAAACCTGGAAGAGAATCAGGCAACAGAAACCGTACAAAACATTGGAACACCGAGATGGCACAAAATCAGTCAGCCATTCACTTACAACTGCACATGCATGGCAGCTTAAGCCTTTCACTCCCAAGTTCAAAGTACAGATTCTCCCAACCATTCAAGAAGAAAATGTATGACAGATGTGGAGAGAATTAATACTTCAATCAGATGTCATCTAAGCAAGGTATCAAAAGCCAAGTTCTCCATACTGTATGATATATCTCTTGTGAGAAACTGAAGGGGAACATTGAAGTTGATCACTCTTATGAGTAAAAGAGTTAAGCTTAAGTGTATGACTGGATTACTGAAACAAAGAAACTTGTCTGACTTAATATCCAAAAAAATGTTATAAGAAAGTTCAATAGATTTCTTGACAAAAAGTCAAGGTTATTAGAATCAATCTTCTGCTCAAAGGACAGTAAGCCTCACAGTAATCAGAAAGAATGGAATAAGAAAAGTTTAAACTTACTGTATCCAGAAGTTCAATAATTTTGGACAAGTAGAACCACCAAATGACAGCTGCAACCTGTAATGCAAAAAGAGAATGCACTCTTCAGTCTTTGGACATTTTACATGAACCTCAAATATTTCTACAGAATACCATTAGCTATAAATGCATCTCAGATAAATCATAAAAAAAAACTTTAGGCAAAATATATTTAAACTGTGTATACTTTAATATATGGTCCCCTGAATAATCATAAGACTAGCAGAACAAACCCTATACCCTGAGTGAGAGATACAATACGACCCAACCACTTTTTGGGGAACAGCAGCTGTGGTCTTAAAAGTAAGATTTAACACTTCTGATGCATGATCAGTGCTCAAAATTAGCAGTCGTCCGGTCGTCCAAGATGACCAAAAGTTCACTCCAATGATTGGTTTTCTGCCAAATTGATAGTCTGGTCGTCCAGGAGAAAACCCACCGGGCAAACTAATTCACGTATCCAGACAACCTGGACCTTTTAATAATTTCAAGCACTGCATGACAAGCATTTTCTCTATTTCCCCTAAGATATATGCACACTAATTGTGTAGCTTATAAATTTAGTATGGCTGTTAGCAGTCAGCTACAAATTCTACCTACCCTCATTTCTTTTGGATCCCTAGGTGCGTAGCTCACTTTTTGACAGGAAAAACTGTAATTTGCATCCCGTGTGGAAAGCAAAATCTGCAAGAGAAAACAGATATGATTTTGTACCCTAAGGTATGTGTAATTATGGTGTTTTGGGCTCTCCATCTGGGTCCATATTTATTACTTAACCCTTTCGCTCCCAAGTTCAAAATACAGATTTTCCCAACCTTTTAACAAAGAAAATGTATAAGTGATAAGTGAGTTTAATCAGTTATCGTCTGAGCAAGCTAACAAAAGCTAAGTTCTCCTTACTGTATAATATGTCTCTGAGACTGAAAGAGAAAATTGAAGTTGATCACTCTTGGAAGTGAAGGGGTTAACAAGAATGTTGATAAAGCCAAGGGTCTGGGCCTCACTCGGTCCCACTACATAAATGACTTAAGTCTTTTCTTTTTGAATGGTTGAGAGAATTCATATTTTGAACTCAGTAGGGAAAGCTGGTATAGCATAAATTTGTGGGAGAAAATGCACCTACAGGGAATTGACATGACCTGGATACAGACTGGGAGATATAAAAGCTGCAGCTGTGGAAGTGTTTAAGAATTTTCCGCTGTAAGTTCGAGCAATGCACGCAAAAGGTCTGTTCCTGAGAAAGAAGCAATATTTCTGTGATTTACAGTATTTTGATATCCTCGTTTGAGTATGTAAGATAATCATGCATGAGTAACACCGAAAATATTTTCTGCTGCCTTCCTAGCTCAAAATGTGCAATAATATGTGCGTTATCATTGCAAAATATTCTTCCTCCTGTTTCTTAATGAGTTTTGTAAATTATCTGTCAGTGTTACAGTGAAAGACGCCTGGCATCAATATCTTCAAGGAAGTGATGAAAAAAACTTAATCACAAATAAATTGTGGTATGGTACAAGAATTATTGTTTCGTTTTACCGTGATCATTACTCAAGTTTACAGCAGAAACCCTCTTAACAATAATTATACACTCAGTTGATCTTACCTCGATGAAAATGTACAAGTTTAAAACTGTAAGAGCACCATTGTACAGCACTAAGAATCGAGAAAGTTGGAAAGGTTCGCGGTCTCTCATGAATTTTGGTCCTAGGCAAACAAATAGAAGGTAGGACAATACGGCCAAAAGGGGAAATGTCATTGAAGAAACAAATGGCCATTCTACTAAACGAGGATCTAGGGAAAGAGCAAAAGAACTAAATGTAAGAAAACAAAATACAGTCGTTTCAAAAATGGCTGACCCTCAAAGGTTTGCCTAGCAACATGTGATAGGCATATACGACGACTGAAGAGGATATTGGGACTCTTGATAAATTTCAGTTTGTTTACTGAATACAGCCGAGATGGGGTATGGGGTACTACGATACATAAAGCCATATCAGTATGATGCCACTCCAAAGGGTGTTAATTGTTTCAAGCATTTTAGTCTAAAATAGGGTATAAATTTTGACCCTCCGGCCTAGAATAGGATATGTATATTTTGTTATTTGGTCAAAACAGGACACAACTTTTTTGGCTGCAGGTCTGAAATAGGGTAAGGATCACCCCTCCTTCACCCTCCCCCAGCAATTCAGATAAGAATTTTTGCTCACTCTCATGATCACCTAGAGAGCTCTGTCTATCAACCAAGTGGGGCTCAGATCTCCAGGTCAGCAGGATATACTTTTTGTAACATGGGAGCTAGGGGACGGACAGAGGCAAGACCCCCTTCTCACAGAATTTGATGAAATTTCAGTTTTTTGATAGTGTACCAGTTGTGTCAGACAGTGTATTGTTCCAGACATTTAAGATTATAATATGTGCGAAAATCAAAACACGTGAAAATAAGTCAGAAACACGCGGTTTCGCATTATGGTTTTGCATATCGTAATTTGTATGTGCAGTTATCTAACTGGTACGTTACGAAATTTCAAAAATGGCTTAAAAAGGTACAATACGTATATTCTTGTTGAACATATTAATTAGCGTCATTTGAGAATTATCTCTTATGTTAATGTTAATATACTCACGGAATGTACATAAAGTTATACGTACGGGGCTTTATACCACACCCAGAAGGCACACTTACCACTAATGGAGTCCATTCGAAAATAGAACTGCCTCAGATCTTCCCCCCAGAGCATTATGCTCGCCGTGTCCCTGGAGATCGATGCCTCTGCAAATATGTCAAACGTTGAACGTCATTTAAGTAAAATGCAAAGTCTTAATGATACCATAAATCGATCTATTCGAGCGACTGGGCACATTTTCGGTCATACCTCTTCGTCTACACAACAGTACAAGCTAGAAAGCCCCTCAAGCTCCGCCAGATTTCACAACAATCCTTATTGCCAAACCAAGCGGAACGTGATCAAAGTCCAAATGACTAAAAGTTTCCCGCCAAATTTGACAACCGAGCACGTGCTTCGAAGGCTGCAAGGCAGATCTTTTCCTTCGCTAAGTGACTCTCGGTGTAAATTCCACTTTAAAAGTTCAACATTTCAAAGTTCACCAACAGTTCAACTACCTTTCTCTTCGTTTCGTCCTGTTTCTCATGAAGCAGATGTACGGTTGTCAAAACAATGGCGCTTTTTGACAGCTCTCGCCACTGCGAGTCGACCAATCAGAGCGCGCCGGAGCTTCTATAAGGTCAGTCTTGCAAAACGACACACTCCTCTTTCTGCAAGTGCTCCGTAGGCTGGTGGAGTTAGGCTCTCAAGGTCGAGGATCAGGTATTATGTAGCAGATGCACAGCTGTTTCATACACAAAGCCTTTTTCTTTGTCGTGTACATATAGACAGTCGCATATCTTAATTGCCGTGAAAGAAATTGGCTTGTTCGAAACCGCAGCCAAAAGTTTAATAATTCTTCACGGCATATATACAGAGTTTCCAGCGTTGCTTTACATGTTTCGTCGTTTGCAGCCCAGTGTGGGGACGAGAATTGCTGAGACAAAGACGATCGAAGAATTTAATTTCTATAATTTACGTAGTGCAATCGATATACAGTGTGCTTTCATTTTATACATCCGTGTATGTGCAATGTCTTATAATAACACAGAAATTCCCTTCGTGTTGGCTAATTCCTCCCCCTCCCAGCAAAAGCAAAAGCAAAATCATTTTACTGTAGGAAAAAAATCTCTCACAACAGAGATTCATTGAGGTGGCTGCGAATTACGCAACTGCATCGACACCGTTCGTCTGGTTTATTTTGTCGTCGATCGGAAAGGATTATATAACCCTGCACACAATCCCTACCGGACAAGATCGAAAATATCTGACCTTGTAGCTGATCATCAGACAATTCGTAATTCTAAACTGTCTGATAGAGTTTACGCCTGAAATAAGACAATTATAGCTCATTATTTCATAACATCGATCGGCAAATATAATCGATAAACCAAATGTTGCGAAATGTTGTTGAACGGAATTCAAATGAGCATCATCTCCTAACGAGAGTCGCCAAGGTACTAAACATTATTCACTGCATTTAACTATATTAAATAGGACACATTGTTTTTTCACGTTTCATCTTTGCAGGTACATACCTGCAGCAACCATCCCATCAGGATTTTTAATAGTATATTTTACTTCAAAATGTTTGTGTTGATTTGTGTATTTTTACAAAACCCTCGTGTGAATAATCAAGTGCTTAAAGAAGAAAATATCGGCCCATGGAGTTAATTGAGAGATAAATAAACTTACCATATACAATAAAGTATTTTTTTATCATTTTGTATTTCACAACAATAAATTGTCCACTGGTACCAAATTAAAGTACGCAGATAAACAAATACACCAATTAATCAAAATCAGTCATGCAAACACACGCAGTCAATCATTCCAAATCTACACATCCTATTTGCAATAAGCTGTTTCAAATATATATAGGTAATAGTGAGAGACAGGAAAGTCTGGTATAGCCCAGGCTAGTGGAAATGATTTTGTCATGTAGTATACTGATTAAATAAATGCAATGCTGTAAGCTGGGAGTGCATTTGCCAACATTTCCCACATGAAATTTGTGGTATGTAATTGGTATGTTCAAGGTATGTTTGAGGTATGTACTACCATACCTTCTGCATACCTCCTGCATACCTCTGACATACCTATTAAGAGGTATGTTTTTGGTATTTTTTACATACTACTTTTGGACCACCTGAAAAATACCAAAAGCATACCTGAAACATACCTCACATTTTGGGTATTCTTTATGTTTGACATACCTGTGACATACCTTTGCCATACCTCTAGCATACCTGTGACATACCTTTACCATACCTCTAGCATACCTGTAACATACCTTTGCCATACCTCTAGCATACCTGTTCTGGGTATGGTTTTGGTATGTTGACATACCTGTAACATACCTTTGCCATACCTCTAGCATACCTGTTTTAGGTATGTTTTTGGTATTTTTTACATACTACTTTTGGACCACTTGAAAAATACCAAAAGCATACCTAAAACATACCTCACAGTTTCAGTATGCTATGTCGACATACCTGGAACATACCTAAACCATACCAAAAACATACCTCACAGTTTGGGTATGTGTGCTATGTCGACATACCTGTAACATACCTAAACCATACCAAAAACATACCTCACAGTTTGGGTATGCTTGTGGTATGTCAACATACCTGTAACATACCTTTGCCATACCTCTAGCATACCTGTTTTAAGGTCCTCTGATCTAATGACACTGCTGGCTAAGGGGCTCAAGCAAAATTTGGGTTTGATGCAAGTTTAATTGTTTAATCAATACAAATAGTGAAGACATTCCTAGCTAGATGAACCCAATTCTGAAGTCAGCCCAAAAAAGCACAGCCAATATTTATCAAGCATATCAATTCAAATGACTGTTTACTCAACATATTTTAAGACAACAGATACAAAATGGCGCACTTCAAAAGTTAGTATAGGAATGCAAATTATGTTGCATATTTTTCTTGGGACAACTCAGATAAAACTTGGTATTCTTAGTTGTTTAAAAAAGATCACTTTCAATTGTGCTATGTTCATTATTGATATAAACTACTTTGTGTCAGTCAAGGTTTGCAAAACCCGGTTGTGTTTGAATTGACCATTTCTCATACGATAAAGTTTCTCAAGGTACAACAATCAATAAAAAAACTGTGAGCTAGGAGTTGAAGCTCGGATTTTACTTACAGTTCACTCGGAAGAAATTGCTTCCATTGATATGCACAGTAGTGTTGAACTTGATAATCGCCTTTCTATAGTCACTTGCAAAGTACATCAGTAATTGGCACACACAAAGGCAGAGGGATTCCTTTCGACTTTAACAGTTGTTTCATGTTTTAAAGCCAGTTCCTGTGGATTGCCCCTTTCTCAGAAATCACTTTTCCTTTTTGATCCAGTTCGGACTCACCATTAGTGCTTTCATGCAGAAAAATATCGATGTAAAACTTGCAAAAGTCTGATCGCGACAGCTTCACTCCTGTTGAATGACGAAAAAGAAACTCGCCACTGTGACGGCCGCGCCGTTTTTCGCGCCACAAGAAAGCTGGCTTTGATTGGTCAATGTGACTCGTTCCCAGTGCCCACTCAGTCATTTTCTCTGACGTTGTTTACGGACTTCACGGCGAAGGAATGTTTGTGTATTTCACGGCTTTTATATTAATTCTGTGGATTTCACGACATGATTCCAGCAATTTTGACTGAGAAGTGAACCTAAGTTTGCATGTTTCAAGAAGCGGCTTCCCCACAAAAGGTGTGAAATGGATAATCTCCCAGCTGTTTGTGGCAGCCATTTTGAACACTTTTCCAGAGATCGGATAATGACTCGACTGTACCTGAAAACTACTACACTAGTGAACCTAAGATCCAAGGAGAACTGAGAGTAAACCTACGAGAACATATAATTTGATCTGTGAGGACTCGCTGCGAAAAACATGTTATATTTTCATTCTTGGAAGTACGGGGAGAGCCGGGTGAGTGCATTATCGGCCCTGATGTCGATCAATTTTAAATTATTGTGTGATCGCTGCCTTTTTGACGATATTAAAAGAACAACAATTACTTTGCAATGTACGATTCAGCTCGTTGACAAAGAGTAAGTATCTATTTCTCCTTTTTTCTTTCCTTCGACTTTGCTTGTGATTTTCAGCACTTGTTGCACGTACACTGTACAAAAGAGTAATATATATATGGACACTATAGTACATAGATTAGGCCTGAAAATTTTATCTTAAAATTCTGGCTCACAACTTTCAGGATCTGTGCTGATCCTATGCATGGGCATGTTCTATTTCATGTCACATATCTGTTTCTACATAGCTTCCGGGTAAGATTTTACAAAACCACTGTTTCTCAGTCTCCTGCATTTAACCTTTCCGCAGAAATGTGATGCAAACTTTTTACATAGATGGCAGGCTGTTTTATAATGTATATGGTGAAACTGTGTGCATTTACTTTTAGAAAAAGCTAAGATGGATAGTGCACATGATGGTGAAGGCTAACGAATTCCATGTGCATCTGCTAGCGACGTGCTCTTGCAAAATTTTGTTATAACAAACCAAATGGAGTTGACCATGAAATTAATTGATCTGAAGCTGTAGGTCAGAGTGGCCAAAAAGCAATTGCAGCAAAATTTTAAGTCATTTCTGATTCTTAGGTATGTTCAAGGACATGCCCATGTCCTATCTTGTGTTCCACATTATAGCTATGGGTATGGTTTTTGGCATGCTTCAACTGGTATGAAATGCAATGGGTAAAAGGGTATTAGTTAATAGAATAGGTATGTTCCAGGTATGCTTTCATAAAAGGTATGCTTTTGGTATGTTAGAAAAGGTATGTCCCAGGTATGTTTGGTCTTACAAAATGCAAGGTATGTTTTTGGTATGTTAGTGGTATGCTTTTGGTATGTTAGAAAAGGTATGTCCCAGGTATGTTTGGTCTTACCAAATGCAAGGTATGTTTTTGGTATGTTAGTGGTATGCTTTTGGTATGTTAGAAAAGGTATGTCCCAGGTATGTTTGGTCTTACAAAATGCAAGGTATGTTTTTGGTATGTCAGTGGTATGTCAGAGGTATGTCAAAAAGGTATGTTTCTGGTATGCTGTGGAGCCAAGCCTTTGGTATGTCAGAGGTATGCTTATGGTATGTTCAAGGTATGTGTAAAAGGTATGCTTTTGGTATGTTTTTCTTGTGCATACCAAAAACATACCTTGTGAAATGACAACATACCTCAAACATACCTTGAACATACCAATTACATACCACAAATTTCATGTGGGTTCATAATGAAAAAGCAGTATGTCAATGTTTCTTATCATGCATTGTGTACTTGTGTTGTACTGTACCATAGTTTGCTTTAGACCTTTTAATTTGTTGTCAAAGCTACCACGGGGTACAGGCTTCCAAGCATAGATTTATATCAACAGGAATGTTTTGTTTTCATACGTAGGTTGTTGGAATTTATTTGTGATGGCAACCACATCTCAACGTGTTGTGGACTTGTATCAGTGGATGATATCAGATGGAGGTAAGACCCTCCCTCCACTTTCATTTCCACATGTGTAATTCATCTTTTCCATGAATTAGACATGCCAAACAAAAATGGAAACCTCAAACTTTAGGCAGGGGATTCAGGCTGGGAATCATTGGGCTCCACCTTCTTGAGGGGCTGAGCTATGTGGGGGTGGGATATGGGATGGTAACACTTGCTAAAATAAACTTTAGAACTGAAGCCGTCTTTTCTGCTAAAAAGGAAAAGAGCTGAAATTACACCTCATTATTTTTTATATATCCAATAAAAAAATATGAATAACGTATGGGAAGTCAACTTGAGTTCTCGGGGAGATGAACCTCAAAATGTGAGGGGTTGATGAAGTAGATGTGGATGCGAGAGAGTCCAATTACTATCACTGAGAAGGCTGAACGAGATGGGGTTTAGAGATTATAGAACTGAGATTACAGAACTGAGCCACATGAACACGAGGTAATAGCTATAAAAGGCTATAGGTTAATTATTAATCGTACTAATACTAATTACTTATTTTAACCAAAGGTTAAAATCCTCCACATTGAACAGAAACGTTTGTAGGGCTTGATAAGACAGTTTAGTAATCTGTGCTGCATGATTACATTGGTTTACAGACCCCAAGACAGAAGACTGGCCAATGATAGCCACTCCTTGGCCAACCATTTCTCTGGTAGCAGTTTATCTGTTCATCGTAAAGCAGGGCCCCAAGATCATGGAGAATCGAAAGCCGTTTGATCTCAAATGGGTTCTGATTATTTACAACTTTGCATTGGTCTTCCTTTCTGGGTGGATGGTCTACGAGGTGAGTAAAAATTTGAACTTCCAGTACTTTTGGGTTTGTCCAAAATATGTAACTTAATAGTGAATGCCTCAGCACAGACTGTAAGGAAAACAATATTTAAACCAACCAGCTAATATGCCAAAGTATAATATTATTTTTGCGATTGGTAGCACATGAAAGACAAGACTTATATTAGTTACTGTACGGCATGTCTAATTCACAGAATCAACGGAAGTCTAACTGTGACCATAACCCTAATCATAACCATAAGCCAGCTAACCTTACCCTAACACCAACACTAACTCTAACTCTGGGTTAGGATTGGAGTTTAGGGTTATGGTTGGATTCTGTTGGTTGAGTCAGTTCTGTGAATTAGTGATGCAAGAATACACCATTATTGCTCACATGTGAGCAGATCATCAGAATCTGTTTGTGCATTTTGTTACTACTTGACTAAGAATGTTGCCAAACTTTTTGTTTGGACCATTGTGCATGCTTTTTGTGTTTGTTTTGTTTTGTTTTGTCTTTTTGGTTTGATTTTTGTTTTGTTGTCGTTGTTGTTGTTGTTTTTTCAGTTTATTGCAGCAATTCTTGATATCCCCAACTTTAACTGGTGGTGTGAACCTGTTCCTTATGTCAAGGATGATCCAAAACTCAATAGGGTAAGACAGGTTTTCACAGAAAACAGCAAATTGTTAATAATATTGATAACAAATGACCCAGTTATAATTACATGACTGTGCAACAGTCTGTATATTAGGGGGAAAATTGACACCAAGTTAAAGACTGTTTTATCAAATGAGTTCTACTAAGCCACATCCTCCTATTGGCATCCATAAAAGTCACCTAATAGATACTTTGCAGGATCTGGTCGCTCAACCTAAATCACTTAGGGCTATCTGCACTTTAAGTGCCAGAAATGGGAAAAGCATAAAAAAAACCATGTAGAAATGCAAAAATTCAGGGGATACTCTTCCAATTTCTGGCACTCGAAAAAACCCGAGGTGATAAATTTTCAGTCGTATGGTGGATTTGGGTCATGTGACCAAATCATGCAAAGGGTCTACTGGCTGCAACTAAATTGCACACAAGCACATTTTCTATGACTAGTTTTCTGTTCATGGAGCTTATAACTTCTGATCAATATCCATGACTTTTAATAATTTGACATCCCAAAATGCTCATAAAAATGTAGCAAGCCCTTGATATTGACGTACAGCCTAATCGAAGGCCTTGTGTACATTTTGCTTTGTTCTCATAAATATTGTATATTATTTTTTCTTTTGCTATTTTGTTTTCTTTCATGCTTTGCAATATTGTTATCTGTTTTGTGACTAATATCACAAACCAATATCATACATAAAAGTGCAATGTTTTATTTATTTATTTATTTTTTTCATTTTTTTCTGCAGCTTGCAAGGGTGTGCTACATCTACTATCTTTCAAAGTTTGTGGAGTATCTGGACACGGTAAGAGTTTTGTGCCATGTTCTTACTTTCAGTGTGTTTGTTTACATACAAGTACAATCAAACCCTGCTATTTTGAACTTGGTTAATTCGAAGTCCCCATTATTTTAAAGTCAAGCCAAATCTCCTTTGATTAGCTCAACTAGCTTGGTTATTTCAAAACCCCGCTATTTCAAACTTTTTTTTTTCATGTCCCATGGGACTTCGAGGTTCGACTGTACATTGCATATTCAATTTATACACCAGAATCATAAAGATGGCAGATGCTCAGAGAAGCCTGGAACTCTGCACCAAATCACATTTATCCTAATAAGCCTCGACAAGGCTTATTAAGATAAACGTGATTTGACCCACACTGTGATTCTAACTTGGTGTTATTTGCTTTTATTAGCAGTGTCAGTTTATGCAGAGTATTGTTTCATATCATTGCAGTTCTTTTTCATCTTGAGAAAGAAAAACAACCAAGTGACTGTACTTCATGTGTATCACCATGCATCTATGTGCTGTCTATGGTGGTTGGTGTGCAAGTGGATCCCTGGTATGATTGAGAATATTAGTTTCATTGAGTGTAAAGGTTGTATTTACTTATATTTTGTCAGCAATCTTGCTGTGTTTTCATGTTTGTAAACTATCGCACATTCTACCAGAGGCAATCAAAATCATTGGAAAGACAAGAAGAAGTAAACAAAAAGATAAAAGACTGAAGGACCATTACTTGACTACCATTACTTTACAATATGTGAACTATCAAACTAATATTTTCTTGATTATTTCTGTTACTGATTTGTTTCTTTCCTTTCTTCCTTCCTTTCACAGGTGGAGTTTGTAAGTACATTAACTTTGCTGGTCATTCCATAGTTCTTAAATGCAATCAATCAAGCTGTCTTGGAAGGGGCCATTCTTCTGTGCAAACAATTCTTGTAAAAAGAAGTGATATCACACTGCATAACTAAATTGAATTGTGTTATGTAATACTCATATTTGCACCAAGTATTGCATTGATAACTGTAAACTAACTATCAACTTGTAATAATATTACAGTTGTGGTAAATTATAACAATAAAAATTATCTTGATTTGTTAGCTGCAAAGCTCCTAAAAAAATTTTCATTCTGGTGAAAAACCACACCCAGAACTCTTACGAAGTTGCATGAGCATGGATACTAATAAATTATTATAGCACTACATGCAAATCTCCTACTCAGGGTCAGTTTTTGGGTGCTAAGTCTAAATTACTGTTTCTTGCCTGTATCTTTAGCTTACTTTGGTGCAACATGCAACAGCTTCATTCATGTCCTCATGTATGCTTACTATGGTCTGTCTGCTATGGGACCTTCTGTGCGACCTTACCTTTGGTGGAAACGATACCTCACTTCGATGCAGCTGGTAGGTTTAAATTTTCTTTTTGTTTTTTATTGTAGAAAACGATTGCACTTTTAATTGATAATTAGTTAATTTTTAATTAATTAACTAAGCTTTAATTATTAATTAATTAATAACATGCATACAATAATTTCTGCATTCTGATTGGCTGAGTGCACGTCAGTTTATCCCAAACAGTGCAAAAATGTGTAATTAACAGTGCAGAAATGTGAAATTAAGAGTGCAGAAATTTGAAATTAAAAATTGCCGACAGCTGGCGCGCGTGTTTGCAAAGCCAAACAAAACAGAAAGCATGATTTTATCGCTCCTTAGGATGATTCCAATCCTGTTTACGAGAAAAAAAAGTTTTTGAGACACTTGTCATTGCAACGAAATTGAAAAAATATTTTGCGACGTAAATTATTGTATGCATGTTATTAACAAGTAATCACATGATTTCTCGTGCAATTTTGGAATAAATAAGCACTCGTAAATTTTTCAAAGACCACAAATTGCACTCGTGCGGTGCTCATGCAATTTTGTGGTCTTTGAAAAACTTACTCGTGCTAATTTATTCCAAATTGCACTCGAAATCATGCGATTACCTATACTAATTAAATTAATTGATTGAATTAATAACAATTAATTTAATTAATTGTAGCTGGATGGCTTTCACTATTTGCATTTACGAGCTATTCAATTTTTTAGTCTCATAGCCAAGGTGAGATATTCATTGCTACATGTATTCACCAAGACTGAGATGATTAATTGGTGTATAGAGGATATTACACGGCGGCGCGAAGATATGAATTTTATTTTCGAGTGGTAAAAACAATATTTTACGAACGAGCGCTTCGCGAGTGAATAAAATATTGTTTTAACATGAGAAAATAAAAGTCATATCTTCAAGCCGCCGTGTAATTTTCTTTTTATTATATTAGACACGAGTGTTTTACGAGAAATTGCACAAACAACCGTGCAAAAGCGGGAAATGATGCCAACGATATCCTCACTAGTGAGGATATGGAAAATACACCACTCGGGTCCCAGATGTAGTTTCGTATGGATTTTATGCACGGCATATTTTCCAGTAAAACACTTGTGTCTATATAATAATGTTGTTTATATTTTTGCTTGTGATAGAACTGCATGGGAATATCAGGGTACATGTAGTATCAATAATTTTATACATTGATGTTGTATTTATTATTGAACTATATTGTTATAATATAGTATTAATATAGTATTTACTCTTTATTCTCTCTTTACTGTTCTTTTTCTTCACTGCTCGAGATTGATTCATAATAGATAAATGGATGGATAGAAATAAATTTAGTACACAACAAGGCAAGTAAACTGAAGAAATGAATAAAAGACAAGTGCATAAATAAACTGGTGGGTAAACAATAATCAGATGACTGATTAAGTGAGTTTGAAGTTTATAAAATTAGATCTTTATTTACAGAGCAGTTTTTGGGTGAATTTTGTAAAACGAAAACCAAAGTAATATTATTACAGTACTAATTAATTGATGTTTGTTCTTGATTGGCCAAAAATGCTTCCAAATTTGTTTGGGCCAATCCAAAAGCGAAGCAAATGCAAAACCAAAATAATCACATGATTACAATAGTATTTCTACAACCATCTGAAAATTGCTCTTAGTGTAGTATATGACTGTGCAAACTAAATGAATCAAGCTTAAATCTGTGCCATTTAAACATTCTTTAAACCACTGTGGGCTAGCAAACTTAAATTATTTAACTGTAAAACGAATGAAATAATGAAATAAAAGTGCAGTTCTATTAAGCTATTGCAAATAAACAAGTTACCTTTTTGCACTAAATTATCGATGATAAACTGGATAAAACCGGAGTGTTTGCCTTTAAAACGTACGTACCCACAAATGAACATGTGGGTTTGAAACATTCCCATCCCAGTCTCGGACCCTGCATGTGTGCTTAATAGAAGATTTGTGGTTTGAATTTCTTATTGCTGCCTCGGGTGACAAGCTTCTCGTTTTGTCTGCTTCCACCTCACAGATTCAGTTTGCAGCCATCATTATCGTAGGGGCAAATGCTCTGTTCCAAAATTGTGGGTACCCCTCCTGGCCTATGTGGATTCAAGTTTTCTATGGCCTGTCTTTGATGGCATTGTTTGCCAACTTCTATATCAAAACGTATCTGCAGAAAAATGGCCAAAAGAAACAGCAATAAGCATATGGTCTTCGACGTACTTTCTGTGTTTCCTCGACATGGCAGGCGATTTCTGGTAGTCGTACGATTTAAACAGATAAGTCTCTTTTCTTTAGGAATAACATATCTTCCCTAAGCTGACTGGAAATTTGAACACAAAATGCTACGTTTCTAATTAATGTTTAGGTGTTTAATTCGTGGACTAATCACATATTGTACTAGTGCACTGATCCCTTATGAGTTAAGGACATTTATTTCTTCTTCCCGTACATAAGGTGCATGATCTTGTTTCTTTTATACCTTGTCCAGGCAAAATGTTTAAGTTACGAATATCTCCGATACATTTCCTTTCACTTGTGGGAAGCTAGTTTTTGGTTTTTGTGATTTTCTGTAATACCGTCCTGCCCCCGCTGGGGAAGAGAAGCCTATTAATGTCTTTCTTGTGATAATACTATTGTCGACTGAAAATACCGTGCATTTTACTTTTCTGTGTGTATTCTCTAAAGCCATGGTTTATACTTGTAGATCAACTGGAGACATTTCCAGTTGGGTTTCTAGGAAGATGTTCAACCGCATCTTATATAGTTCTAGGCAGCTAGTGTTGGTTTGTGCTGGTACACAGACGAGATAGTTCTTTGTAGTTTCCCCGTAGTATTAATTTGGCTGTGCCGAGAGGATACTGGATATGACAATCAAATCAAATAAAAATGGACCAGAAATGTTTGTATTAACTTATATTCCATCCTTGTAACCGCCTAACGTACCCTATTTGTCGCTTCTTTTATCGATGCATTTGTCATTCACCATGCGTTCTGTCACTGATTTATCGTTCATCGATGCATTTGTTGTGTCTCGCTTTTAAGCTTAATAATCGGCAAGTTATGAACCAATCACATTTGAGGAAATTGTAATGTTTATGATTAACTGTTAAAGGAAGCCTGACAGTGCCACCACTCAAGTGAAAGATCTGGATAAGTACATTCTAATAGCAGTGTTCACTTTTAACTCCTGATCTGTCAAGTAAAAACTAAAAATGTCACCTCTTGAACGAAAGCTCTCATGGACTACATTCTAATAGTACCATTCACTTCCAACTCCTAAACTGTGAAATGAAATCTAAAGATGTGACCACTTAATAGGTACATTAGGGTTAGGGGGTTAGGTTGCAAACCGTCAACTGAAACGTAAAGGTATCACCATTCGTGTGATTTATTAGTATATTCTGCTAGCAGTGTCTGTGTCGTTTCGTGCAGTTAATGTTTGTTTTTAAATCTAATATGGACAGAAACGCGGACGTGAAAGGTTGTAGCGTGCCGAAAAACGACAACAAAAACAAAAGCACTACTCCAAAGAATGCCCTAATCAAAACCTTCACTTGCCACAAAAAAAAAATGTTCATCTTCGTAAAGAATACGTCCTATAACAGTATAACACACACCATATTTTTCTCCTTTGCGTGCAGCATATGGCTTTAAAGAAATGATTGCGTCTAAACTTTGGTAAAACAAAGGCTGCTCTTGTGGAGCAGTACCAAAGTAATAATCCAATCAATGCCAGAGCGAGGGGGTATTTGCGATTATCGTATTTCTAGTTTATACTTGTTTTAGGGGGTGGAGGGGTGTATGGATAACTTGTGCAGACGTCACTGAACGTACACCGGCCTTTTCGTTTGTCTATTTGTCTGTCTTCTCACAGGTGCAGTTCACGATCATTTTCCTTCACGCGTCTAACGCCATCCGTCTCGGTTGCGGCTGTTGTGACAAATCCTTATGGCTGCAGTGGTTTTATTGCATTACGTTGTTCAGCTTGTTTGCTAACTTCTACGTTAAAACCTATAAGACAAAAAAGAACAAGGACGCGTAGAATTTTAAAAAAACATCCACTTAAATTATTGCTGTTGTGATTTTCGAGACAACTTAATTGTTAACGGTTAACTGTTTAATTTGATTTTGAATTTTGACGAGAAGTAACGTTTTTTATGTCATAAGAGACAACTTGTGCCTGAAGCTATTCATTTCATTTAATGTTCATTTGATCAACGCTGAAAAAAAAAAAGAAACAGTGGTGGCCAAAGGAGCAGTCCAGCATTCGTAGTTCGCTGTTTGTGTCCAGTTTTTCAAGGGTCGATTAATGATCTGTAAACCTAGGGATGCGATTTTTTCCCTCAAACAAATTTAGTTGACACGGTTTAACCTAAAACGAGCCCTTCAGTTGGTTTTTGACTAAACCTTGCACTTTTCTACGTACCAAGAGGCTGCTTAATCATGGATTGCCTCATGGAACGTTTAACAGCCGGGCCCTGGCACCATTTCCTTTTTTCGGCGTTGATTTCGTCATATGCAGACCGCGTGATAAAAGTAAAAAGAGGAATTTAAATGAACGACGACGGAGTATCCATAACAGAGTAGAAGTAGGTATTACGGCCCAAGTTCGGTTTTTAGTCGGTTTTACCGACAGCAAGGTATTGTTAACGTAGAGCTTGAGCCAAGTGTAAAGGCATCAGTTATGAGAGCTCTGAAAGAATCGTTAAATAATCTTTCGATGTTTTTCTTCAGACAGTTTATATTGAAATGTTTATTGAAAGAAACGTTTACTATCATTTGTCCTACGTTGTGAAAAAGAAGTTCTTGACATCTTAAAATGTTGCAAATAAATTAAGTCTTATGAATACAACTACGTTTGGTGTTTAGGAACGTGACTAATTATTAACAGTCCCGCCATGTCTATCTTTCATGATGAACACTTTCAAGTTAGAGCGGTCACCTCGACACTGCATGGCACACACTATATGTCCCTCCCCTGCCGTCACTCACTCGCTTATGTACTCTCACACATTAATGATCACGTACTCGCGTGCACTAAGTCACGTATTTTCTCATTATACACACACTATCACTCACGTACTCTTCCACCGTACATCCACGATCACTCACGTGTTCTCCTACACTAATGATCACTCACGTACACTCGGTCACGTACTCCCGCCAAACACCAACGATCGCTCACTCGCGTACTTAGTCACGTACTCTTCCACACATCAACGATCACTCACGTACACTCGGTCACGTACTCTCCAACCATATACTGACGATCACTCACTCGCCTTTTCGCACACACTCATTGTTCACGTAAAGTCCCTCAATCTTTCCTACTTAAAGTATCTCGTTTAGCTGAAAGAGTGTTGCTGTTACACACCGGGTGTTCACCAGAAGTAAACTGGAAACACTTTCAAGCGGCAAGGTGTGTTCATTATGTTATCTTTCATCCATTAAATAATTCGGAAACAATACATGTGTGTCCAAACAAAAGGTTTTTTGTGCAGTGTGCTACTTTGAAACTGACTTGATTATAATGATAATAATGATAATGGTAATAATTATAGTAATAATAGTGATAATAATAGTGACAATAATCTTTGCTGCTAAATAGCAAAGTGTGCCAAGTAATGATAATATATACAAATCTAGTTGGAACTGTGCTAACATAAACTACTAAATTGAAAAAAGGCAATTCTTAATATCATTTATGTTGTAAGGTTATAAGCCAAGTAATGATATATATATATACAAATCTGGTTGATAACTGTGCTAATGTAAACTAAATCGAAAAAAGACAATTCTTAATATCATTTATGTTGTAAGTTTATAAGACTAACATTTGAAATATCTCGTCTGGTTTATAGAAGGCCAGCGTTCTTTTGCCTATAAGTTCCAGCCTCATCCCCAAGGCCCTCCGTGTTAAAGGTTCCCAGGCACAGTGCCCTGGGTACGGGGTTGCAAAAGTCATGCAAAGACGCCAATCTCCACATTTTTCATGCGGGAGATTCGGGGTGGAGTGGGGGCTTTTTGCCGAATTATCGAGTCCCAGTTCTAGCTATTTTATGGCATGTTAACCAAATTCTTTTTCTTCGTGCTTTCGACCAAGAAACTTCAGAATCAGTTTGAAGAACTAAAAGGTGTGGTTTAGCTTTGATCAACTGAACCCAGAATATTAAAACAAGGTTTTGACGGTGTTTTTTTTGCCTCTCGCTTGTAGATGCAGTTTGTCCTGGTTGTGATCCACACGTCGTTCGCGATTCGTCAAAAGTGTGGATTTCCAGAGTTCTTTCTTTGGCTGCAGTCTGCCTACATGTGCAGTCTTCTCTTTCTCTTCCTTGACTTCTATAGTAAAGCGTACGGGAACAGTAAGAAGGCGGAGTAGCTCCAGTGGTCTTTACTGATTTGTCTTTAAAGACAATCACAGCAAGGTTGCACGGAAACTCGCGCTTCAAAACGAGGCTTTCCTTGAATAACTCAGAAGCTTACCCAGAGGTAACCCAAGCATTTGTTAAGATTTAGTACATTTAGATAACTTTTAATTCGTAAAATCAAAACTAAAATGGTTTTAGTTCGGAGAGCGGACCAATCAGCAGTGCAAGAAAACGCCATTGCTACTTGCTTGCTTACGTGAGAAGATCGCAATCGCGTTTTGCAGTTTAGTTTCCATTTGCTGAGAATGCCACCAAACATGCTTCTGAAGGCGTAGCAAACGCAAAACCAAAGTGACCCAATTACTTTCGACAATCATCCGAAAATCGTTGCATGGACTGGAGAGCAGTAAAAATTGTCGAAGTTGCGAAGACACACAACCCAAAAGCAGATAAACACACCAGGTACGGTTGTGTTCTACAGGTATTTCAGTAATTGACGCAATTTGCTATGAAGCTCCCACTCGAAGACTGAGTTATATCAGGAAAGCCTCGCTTTGAAGCTTGTCCCAGCTCTCGTGCGATAAGCCGATATTTTTGACAAATATATTTTTTTACTTTCTCCTCCTGGCCCAATATATATTTTCTTATGATCGTGTGTGGGTTGATATTTATTAATATAATTTATTCCTCACTATAAATGATATAGTAAGGTTTAGAAGAGCTTCATTTTATTTCCTTATATTTATGCCATTCTATTTTGTGTTATTCTATTCTAATTTGTATTTTATTTCATTTTGTTGACTGATACATTTGCAGCTGTCTCATAAGTCATAGACAAAAACGGACTTGCAAACGACACATGTTTTTGACTGTCGTTTTGCTTGGCCACTCATTTTAATCTGAATGACTTTGGTCGAGCCCAAATTTGCATACAAAGACGACGACACAATTTTTGTTTCGCCGTTTGGCCTCTCATTTGCAAATCCGTTTGCAATTTCTAGTTTCACAGGCTTCTTTAGACTGCGAATAATTGTTTATTATTCCCTCCAAATCTCTCTCGCAATCACAGGCGGCCCACGATTTGGGGGTGTATCCGCTGTTAGTTTGCGGGAGCAACTTGATAGCGGTTGGGATTTATAAGAAAATTTCATTTTTCTAGTGGGGGGAACCAGCGGGACAATTCTGGCTCAAATGGCACCACAGCCCGCCCACTTAAGCAGGAGACGCATGTCCCCATACATTCTCATAAATCCCAACCGCCATCAAGTTTCGCCCGCGAACTATCAGCGTATTCACCCGCAAGGCTTGGGTCGCCTATGTCACAAAACGATCTTGAGGAAAAGAAGGGACTTTCGCAGTCTGAAACTTTTTTGACTCGAGTAGAATTGCGAGGCAGTCCGTTTGGCCAGGGTTTAAACCTAAATCCCATTATCTTAGGAAATGAATTAATCCATGAAATTTGTACACAAATGTGAACATAATAATATAAATTAAAATGATAATAATTATTATAATATTCCGAGTCTGTATACAATTCTGATTGGTACATTAAAGTCTTTATTTTCTCTGCAGTCTTTTTTTGGAAGTTATCTTTTTGTAACTCCTCCATGTAACCCACATTAGTTGAGATTAGGGTTGCAAAAAGAAAAATGATTGCATATCGCGGAAATAATCTCTCGCTAACTGCTTTACATTACCATTTCCACAATAAAAAAAACAACAGGAATTGTCACCATTTATATCTGGATAGGAAGCAATGCACCCAGTGCAGACAGTCTTGTGAAACCTGATGATAACATAAATTTAATTAAAAAGAAAAAGCAAAAATGCGTCAGTGCCACCTTGCCCGGCACAGTCGTACAGTCTTACGTACGCCTGTTTCAAACGTCGAACTTCACATGCGTCGAATACAATGTAAATTAGCTGAAACAACAGATTTTGCGGTTCATTTGCATTGTATTCGACGCATGGCGACGTTTGAAACAGGCCATGTTTTCTTGTTGCCTACACTTGGGAGGTTTGTGTCGTAGCACTTTTAAGAATTAAGTAAAATTCCCATGAATGACAGTCGTAAGAGTTGCTCAGGTGTAAAAAGCCAGAAAATGATAATTGGCACGATTAAGAGTTTTTAAATTTGCATATTTATTTTTATTTTGTATCTCGCAATCTAAAAAAATTGCTTTAAACATAACCGAAACTTAACCCTAACCCTAACCTAGGCCTAAAAAAAAGTCAATCAATCAGTCGAGCGCACACAAAAACTCCATTGTAAAAAATTGCATGCTTACAAGACTTGTACAGAAAATTCTTATGCCATAATTATATGGTTGAGAAAATTATGATTACGTATGACACTGATATTGTGTACGGTCTCGTTTAGCACCGCACAGCGCACAAACATGCAAATGGCCTAACCATTTATAGAGTTGATGTATGCGAGTGACAAAATGAGAAGTGATCGCGAGATTCAGCAAATGCTGAATTCTCGGCCGTACTGTATGATGCAAATCTGGCGAAAAAAAAAATGAAAAGAAAAAATTGAATAGTTGATCGAAGCCAAAGAAAAAGTCTAGACAAGAACGTACAGACGCAAAGAACTGGGAAAAGGACAAATCCGCAAAAGACTTTGTCGGTGTTGATTGTGACCATAATGCACCACGGCATGCGGTAGTGCGTTCGTATGCGGCAGGTGCACCGGCCATGGCTCAAAATATCTTTCCATTTTGTCTTCACTAACAAAAATTAATTAACAGTTTGCCGATTGGAAAAAAGTCTGTTTCGTCTCCCAACAGAAGCATCAGTGCAAAATGTGAATATAACCAATTAAAATACGATTTCATATGAAACCTGAAACTCGAAGGGAAGATTGAATTTAGAGCCCCATGATTTTTAGTCACCTAAATCAATTAATTTCTACGATCTAATATTGCAAGTATGAATAAATAAAACTTTGATATCTAAATACAAACTGAGGTAAACTTCTTTTTGATGTTGTACGTAACAGCAAAGACTGATTGGACAATATTTCTTTGCCTAAAATAGAGGGCTTATGCCAACCTAACAAATATTCAAGTGTCCGACTGCAAAACCTTTAACCTGAAAGGATATTGTGTTTCTCACGCTTTGCAAAAGTTCATATATTGTTTGCATTTTTTCAGAAGCGCACTTTTACACGTCACCCTCTCTGAAACGTTCACTGACAAACAGAAGGGCTGATGAGCAAAATCGTATTCTTTGCAAATCTAATTTCTATTAATACTTTGTCCTTTTAAAAGCGCTCGTCCACAAATTGTGACATCGAATGCGTCATAGGTCCTTGGGCTATCCCTAATTTTATGAACTCTCGAATTCTCGCTTTTTAATTGCTTCTGGAAGCACTTAAAAACTGTTATACTTACATGTTACTGGCTCGAAATAAAACTAGTCTCTGACGCCACAAAAGACATTTCAACAATACTTTTGGAGAAGACTTAAAATTGAGCTTGTCTTAAATGCCACTGACTATACACGCCGCTCTAAATACGATTCCATTAAACACTACATCACGGGCTGCGTACCATCCGGACACGAGCTATACTTCCTAAATTAGTTTATTCATATTCTGTTTGAGGCTTCAGTGAATTTCGTCGTTCGGTACGTTTCCCTTTCCGTCTCCTTCGTCGCAAGTTCAGTTTGAATGAATAACGACGATTTAAGCTGAGCTTCAGTCACAGACCGTGTTTTTCTCGTATTTTCTCTAAATCGAACTTCATACTTCTTCCCTGTGCTCTCTGGATGAGATATCCAAGGTTGTTTTTCACCGCATGCAGTCCATTTCTGTGCTGACTTTCTTCAACAACCCGGCTCCAAATGTTATTATATTTTCCGTTCGAAGTCTCCCCACAGCGATTGCGCCTTGTCGAGTTTATCGGCAAAATATAGTGGATATCCTCAAGCTCTATCGACCAATGAACTCGTCTTTTTTCCGCCAACTTTTCTTGTGATTCCACGCTTGCTCGTTCTACGTCTTTCATCGTCTACGGCAGGCAACAGCATATAGTAATTTTAGTGCCACTTGTAAACTTCGTCCGCCTCCCGGTGAATTCTATGATTGCTTTTTTAAACACGCTTTTTATATTGTAGACGCCCCTTGCAATTGTTGATATCCGTCTTGGAAAACAGCCAATCGCTGAGCAAAGCAAATATTGGAAATAAAAAATGATCAAAACAAAATAATTTTTAATCATGTGAAAGGTTATGAATTAATCATCAGCTCAAAATGTAATCACTGGTTTTTGAGTTTTAATCAAAGAAAGGCACTTCAAAAGGAAGAATCAAAACTGATAGACCCGTCAACTGCTTTTGTGTTGTCTGAGTGGTGTTTTTTGCAGTTAATTTCCGGCATTCAGCGCTTAACAGTGAAAGTGATCTTCGCAGTTATGAAGCAACTTAAATAAGCAGTTGCAAAAATAGCCCGGAAAAACTTCAACGGGAATCCGCGATACCAGTGAAACGCTCTAATCACTGTATCGCGAAGGTCATGCGGATTATTTTTCTTTTTTCCGGGCTATCTTTGCATATTATTCAACGCTTAGTCGTCGTTATCCGCCCGATTACCGATTTCCGACCGAATATTGCCCGACTACCCTCCCGTCTTCTTCATCAATTTCATTCTCAGCGAAGTTTATTTTGAAAAAGTTCCCGGATGAAATAGAAAATTCAAAGCACAAAGCATTGTGGTCCGGTAGAGTCCTCGCGCTGTCCAGAGTGCTTATCAACGCTTTCACTCCCAACAATGATCAACTTTAATTACCTCCTTCAGTTTCTCAACAAAAAGTACCATACAGTACGAAGAGTTTGACTTTTAATAGCTTGCTTAAATCATTCATACATTTTCTTCCTAAAAGGTGGAGAGAATCTGCATCTTGAGCTTGGGGGTGAAATGTTAAGCGGAATGGTCTTCTCCTATGTCTAATTTCTATCTGAATTGCAAAGGTTGAAAATTTCCATTTGCACTGGATCAACGTCTCCGCTGTGGAACATTGCCACTCAGTCATCTGCGAAAGGACAACAAATGTTTGTTATATAGGTCGTGAATACGTATTTGAGTTGTTTGCAGAACATTTCAAACATTTCGATAATGATACACATAATATCATCTACATGTGCGCGGGACTGATTTTTACAAGATTGAGCCTGATTGGTTATATCAATACAATACAATGCAAAACAGTGAGCCAGCTAGTTACGGATAAAATCAGTCATACTTTCGTCAAGCATGCGCAGTAAGAAGTAAGCACACTGTACACATGTACAACGGTTTAAAGTACCTTGAGCGGTCTCCAGGCGTATAACAGATCGCTTGGTCTTGCAGCCGGGCAGCTTTTTCTTGCACCACCACCAGCGTTTTTGGCGCCTCTTGGCAGCAAGATGCTCTGTGCCTTCTGATGCAGAGAAATCGGCGGCTCTGTCGAGATTAGAATTGGGTTACAACCTGCTTGAATGTTAGGCCTGTGTACTTCCAATCGTGGGTTTTTATTACACGACTTCACATTTTTGAGTGCAAATACGGGCCAAAACGAGTGCAAAGACGGGAGCGTATTGCACTCGTCAGGAACTAGATCAACTGGTTTATTAGCTTACGTGATCATTTTTCGCAAGCAAAGTTTACAAACGCGTCATTTTTTGTTCCATTTTCCGCGCAGCGAGAACGTTTGCCCTGCTTCGTTTTTCGTATAATAAACAATTTATTACACGAAAAGTCGTGCAATACGGCTGTATTTTTACTCGTCTGAGGCAGGCTGGAAAAAATAAAACCGACTCGTAAAAATACTCCGCCGTATTGCACTCCTTCCCGTGTAATAACCTCTTTATATTTATCGTATGAAAAATAAGATGCGTTCAAAGTTTCGGTGTGTGCTCTGTATTACCACAAACCGGCATCGCATACGTTCTTGGCGTCACATCGCCAGAAATTCCGGACATTTTGCGTCCACGATTGCTTCCGGTCTTTCCCAGCGGCGTGCGGTATGAGCATGCGCCATTCATACATTCAACATTGTTACGTATTTTGCCTCAGTGGGGTGGGGGAGGGATGGGTTTCTCCGGTTCAAAAAGAGACTGCTACGTTTAGGAAATGTGCCGCTGACCGACCCAGTTGAAATTAGCTTTCGTTTGATGCAATTTTCATGCGATTTGGAGCTTCCTAGCCCAAAATATCAACATCCGAAGTCAGCGTATTTCACGGGAGGCATTCGCCACGGCTGGCTGTGAACTGCAAATTCAAACGCAAAAAATACACATCGAATTTGCTCCAGGGGACTGACCGAGGCTTCACAGGAGATGTTCAATCCTTCGACAATCAGGTAAGGGGTAAACATTTTGCGTTGTACCCAAGGTTCTTGTATTAAATGCAGCTTAAAAAGTGACAGTAGCCGGTTTTGAGTGTATTCTGCTATCAATCCCTTCTTACGTCGGCCAAAATTTTAAATCCAAAAAAGTACACATCGAATTTTACCGGAGATAAATATTTTTTGTACTGTTGTGTTTAGGAAGCTTTCCTCTTCCGAATGCTGCCCAAACATTTTTACGAACGTGCGAAAAGCGCAATTTATTATCAGATCCCATACATTTCTTTGTTATTTCTTGAGCGGCTCTCAGCGTGAAACCTGATGCCTTTTCCAAGATGGCGCAACCGGATGTCTGAAATTTCTGGCGATGAGTTGCGCTGGTCAGCATTCTTCACCTTTACTATTTAACCCAAAGTAAAATTTTACCCCCGTGTGCAAGCCCGTTTTCCTTGTGCACGGAAATTCAAGGAAGGAAACGCGCCGAGTACTGAGCGAGAAGAAGAACAACGACAGGACTCAATACAGAACTATTTAATAACAGGCTTAAAGGGGCCCTCTTGGCCTTTTCAATGTTTTTGTTTGCATCTGGAAATCCGCCAAGGCTGACTTTGGTTCCCAACACGAAAGAACGTAATTAATCAAACGAAAAATAGGTTAGTAGTACTTTTAGAACAAAAGAAACTAATCTTCTCCTCAAACGAGTCGGATGGAAGTGGATTGTTATTCTGATCTTTCGATTTTCGGGGCTCCCTAAAATGGCGGAACCAAGGATTTCGGCGCGCAAAAATCTGTGGTTGAGAGGACCCCTTTAAAGAAACGAGAACAGAAGGGGCCGACTACTGTCTGTTACAACCAAATAAAGTACGAAAGAGAAGAACAGAAATCAAAAAAGAAAGTAAAAAAGAGAAACGGACAAAACGATTACTGCGGAGCAAGAGCTACAAGAAGACTGCATAAATAAGAAGAACTGAGAAAGAAAAATAGAAACAACAAGAAGAACGACAACACGGGAGAGCATGAACGGCTACAAGACCGGCAAAATGGAACAAGAACTTCAAGACCGGCAAACAAGAAGGACGGCAGAAAGAGGAACGATAACGACAAAAAGAACGACGACACGGGAGATCAAGAACTACAAGACCGGAAAATAGGAACAGAGACTCCAAGGTCAGAAAATAGTGAACAGAGGAACGAAAATGACAAAAAGGACAACAACACGGGAAAAAAGCAAGACCGGTGAAAGGAATTCAAGTATTTCAAGGCTAGAACAAGGAGAGAAGAAAGAGCAACGAAAACTGAAAAGAAGAGCGTAAGAGCAAAAACAACAGCTACAAGACTGAAGACTAGGGACCAAGAGAGACAATTAGTGAAGAAGTCGGCAAAAAAATTGAACTACAAAATGGGCAAAAAGGAAACAAAGAAAACGTCGGTAGAACAAACAGGTAACAGGGATAAGAGCAAAGGAAAGAAGGCACTTATAATAACGACAAATTAAGAAAAAGAGCTTGACAAACCGGCCATTATCGAATAAGTCCGTGAGTTCCATCGTCGTTTCGCTTCTGGCCGTGGACGCCAGAAGAAGGGCAGCAGTTAGAGAGAACAGGCACACAAACACGATTATCTTTGACAGCATCTCGTTAAAACCGTTCTTATGGAATAGCTGACCTCTCTGGAGTAAGTTGAGTTTTTCTGACTGTTCATGGCAAACCGTCTAGTCATTTATACCCTCCTGGTAACTGATAACGAGGCTCCGATGACACTAAAAATAAGCAAGTTACTCATCAACAAATGACATCATCTTCCGCTGTTTATAAAAAAAAAATGTAAGACTACAATATAGCTTCGCTCCCGTGCCACTTGGAAGTTACTCAGTTGTTTTTAATAAAAGACCAAAGGATTTGTTTTACTTTGGCTTTCACACTTTAGCCTTGAATAATATGCGGGAAGAGCTAAAGTTCACAAAATCAGGCTCAATATTGCTTCTTTGTCAACTTTTCCGATTTTAGACCATTACCTAAGTATAAGATGCAGGGCAACGGAAGCCCAACGGAAGCCATTAAAGCCACATCCTAGCCTGCGGAAATAACCTCTTAACATCGTGACACCGGACGAAGCTCCGATCCGATATGAAGTAATATAAACCATGTGAAGTGTGCTATATCCCTTGCTACAGTCCCCACCAAAACACGTATGAAACACTTGAAAAGCTTTGGTCGACTTTTTAAACAAAACTTAACTTAGACCTGGTTTATCGCTAAACTGAAGTTTAGACGGACGCCGTAAGACAGGGTTACCGTTGTCCTTTAAACACTGCTATAGAGTGGTAAAGTGTGATGTCATCATTTTGCAAAATTTTCCATTCAAACCTCAAAACCACATCATGCGATATACACAGCTGCTAAAAGAACGTGTGCAAAATTTCAAATCGCTAGCCCTACTGAAAGCGAAGATAGAGAAGTTTAAAGTTCGAGATAGTCTTAACTAAACTCTCTTATTTAGCGTTGGTTCCAAATGAAAGGAACCAACACCAAATAAGAGGGTTTAGTATGAAGCAGTTTGAACTTCAAAAGCCTATATCTCAGCTGCTTAATGCACTAAAGAGCCAATTTTTTCTGTGTGAACTTTTTTTTTGATAGGCCATTCCGAAGAATTGCGCAAAGTCCATTATTTCCGAAAAAATATTTTTATGACGTCATCACTTTACCACTCTATTGTTTAAATCTTGTTTAGTAGACCAGGACTTTCTTAACCGCAGACTTCAGGCTCCCCATCCATCCACCTTTGCAATTTTGTAAAAATCCCGAGAAAACGCGGAAAGATATGGCCGACCCTTCCAACATTGGGGGGGGGACAAAGAGTTTTGGCTGTGATTGTACATATCGGATGAGTTAGGACCGGTTTTTTAATGATGTATTTCCGGAAATACCGACCAACCCAACAGAACAACTGAAGCGGAATATTGACGTTAAAAGGATTTTTGGGAATGTACTCAACAGATGGCCTGTGTGTATGGGGTTTGCTTGTTGACCGGATAGGTAACTATCCTTGTTAAATGAGTTTGTTTGTGTTTTCCACCATACTTGGGAACACTCAGTGGGCAAATTAGAAATGTTCTAGACACAATTAAATTTCAAGTTACAATATACTGAAAAATGAAACAATACGATGAATAGTATGATAATAACATACGACGCTAAATAGCGTACAGTGTAAAAAGTAGAAAAGCGTTCTAAAAATGCACTTTTTATAGTCGCCCTCGAATCAATGTCATCTTTATTTTCACCATCACATTGCCAACAGTTGCCAAATGACAAAGAGTTTTGGCTGGGATTGTACATATCGGATGAGTTAGGACCGGTTTTTTAATGATGTATTTCCGGAAATACCGACCAACCCAACAGAACAACTGAAGCGGAATACTGACGTTAAAAGGATTCCGAATTTTTGGGAATGTACTCAACAGATGGCCTGTGTGTATGGGGTTTGCTTGTTGACCGGATAAGTAACTATCCTTGTTAAATGAGTTTGTTTGTGTTTTCCACCATACTTGGGAACACTCAGTGGGCAAATTAGAAATGTTCTAGACACAATTAAATTTCAAGTTACAATATACTGAAAAATGAAACAATACGATGAATAGTATGATAATAACATACGACGCTAAATAGCGTACAGTGTAAAAAGTAGAAAAGCGTTCTAAAAATGCACTTTTTCATAGTCGCCTTCGAAGCAATGTCATCTTTATTTTCACCATCACATTGCCAACAGTTGCCAAATGAAATAAACAGCAACAGCGTTGTACTAATGTTGCTGTACGTGCCACTATTCATATATGCAATTAGGAGACATTAAGGGAGCGGAGGAGTTTAGTTAATCACCCTGAAAGAAAGCAGAGGTAATCAACCCAATAAAGGCCAAGTTGTAGGAATGTGCGTCGTAATCAAAACAAAACAAAATTTAGCCAACGCGTACTTGTCATTCAGACGGGAAAATATCACGCGACTAAACTGTTGCAAAATATTGCGTAAGTACATTGTCATGCAGCTATGAATAGCCTAGTTTTTACGAGCGATGTAACTACAAGCAGGAATAAGTGCAAGCACGAGTAGTGTGTCAATATTGAAAACGAACGACACAAACTTTTAGCCACAACTTGAAATACAATACTCGCAGAAATCCGAAAACGTGCGAATACTTCCCGTCGGAAGCTTTTTGAGACCCCCAAGGCAGGCTACGTGGCGTGGACCCAATAGGCTAGTCTGCTCGCAGCCGTTTGTTGTCGCAACACGGCCTTGGCACAAGGTGCTGCGACCACAATCAAATCAGCAAGGCAGCTGTAAGCTCGCGAATTTGTATAAAGTACTTTTGCGGGAGTGGGTATTTAATAGAACTGGCTCAAGGCCACATCGTAGAAATTGCTCAATTTTAGGTATGTGGAAGTTCACATCCGTTTCCGCGGGCCTCCACTTTTGTTGAACCGCGTATTCGATTTAGTCTCAGTTTTGAAAACCCTCAAGGTGGGAGAGGGTGAAAATTACAAACTTAGACGCTCGAATTGGGAGAATTTAAAATCCTTGAGTGCCAAATCTTTGAACCGGAAGGAGACCTTCTGGAGTCGCACTGAAAAAAGTCTATCCGTGACTTCATTACTCATGTCATGCACAGCTTATGTTCAACATCTACATATTCATCAGAGGCCATGATACTCCAGCCTGGGCTGCATTCAAACTAAATACGTGCTTAAAGAAAACACGCCTTTCTTCTTTTGGCTGAGTTTCAAGTCGAATATGTTTAAGTGAAATCTGATAACTTTTGACATTACTTGCGGTTTTGGTCAAATTCATTTTCAAATCCTTCTTCTTCTTCCAGTTATCCACAGCAATTTTCATTGCTGGCGAAAACTATGCGAAGCAAAGCGGTCACGGGTATTTCAACTTTGACTTGCGCTTGTCAAACAACCGAGAATTTACCAAAACCTGTGTGATAATGGTTCTGAAGTGCAACAGATCTACTGGCAATTAAGGAATACAATGATAACAATCAAAATAACTCCAGAAAACATCTTCCCATCTCTTCGTTTCTTCATGCGTATTCTCTGATGCTCAAATTTCAAAGGCAATTGCTGACACAGCATGACGGATTGACTGACTGACGCAGTCTTAACTGCAACTAGACTGGCCTTGCCAGTGAGCTCGCGGCGTGAGTTGGGTCGAGACCAGAATATAAAATGGAAAGTAGGGGACAAGAGCGGAACTCCCAAGAGAGACTTCCAATTTCTCACCATAAAAATATCACACAGTATAGAGAACTTGGCTTTTGACACCTTGCTCTTTTGACACCTTGATTAAACTAAAAATTATTATCACAACACTCATACACTTGCTTCTTAAAGGTTGAGCGACCCTGCATCTTGAGAATGCGTGACATATCTTTTTATGCACAATCGATTTGGACAGTTTGACCTTGACTCATATTTCTAATCAGAGGCCACGATTAATCCAGCCTTCGCTTCACTACTTATGTGTTTTCTTTTCTTAACTCAATACGTTTCTTCTATCAGGCTTTCGAGTATTCGTGCTCTGTAACAAATATAAAATTGAAAGCGAGGAATGTCACACGAGAGATGTTTACATATTGCGCTTTTGTGTGTGTTCAGTCCATTTGTGAATGCAAACTCAATCCTCAGAATTATTTCGGTGTATTTTTCATTTCTGGTATTCACTGACCATTGCGAAACAAAGGCTACATGATCGAATGAAAGAAACACTTCAACAGGCAATGTACGATACGCAGAAGAATTTTATGAGGCAACAGATGTCATGTACAGAGTAAAGCATAAAGCGTCATTGTTTTACGGCTAAAGCTCACCGTAGCTTTGGTTTCTGCTTTCGCCCAGTTATCTTCCCAAAAGTATTTCGTGTCGCCACAGAAAGTTTCGTCGGGACTAAATATTTATCGGCGACAGCGGTACCATCAAATATTTGTTTAAGGCTATTCTCAAAGCTTCCGCGGTGAACGCGAGCCAAAATCGTTCCCGAAAATCCAGTTTATCCGTGCCTATTCCACAGAGCCAAATGGTGTTGAGTTTGGATGGGATGCAGTTAACTTTTACACACAAGTAACGAGCAATTCACTGGCCACATCTCGAGTTGTTTAGCGAAGTCAATTACGTCATCGCCCAGCACGTGATAATATGAACCAATCACCGTGTGCTGATTCTCGACCCACAAAAAGGAAAAAAATAAAAAATAAAAATCTCCATTTTTAAGCTCTCGTGGGCCCCAGGCCCCCGCGAGCAATAAGGTGGGACGCTTAAAAATGCCACCACAAAAACTACTTCGACGATCGCGTTCTCGATTTTGTTGCGTTGTCGGTACTATCGATACTGCCCAAATTGGGAACAGAACGACTTCCATATTTGGAATCCATTGTTGACAGCACCGGGACACGGCACACATTCCAGTTGGACTAATCGCATAAAGCTTCGCTTTTCAGCACTTCGTGATGAACGCGAGCTTAAAAACGGCTCCAGACTATCAATAGGCTGGAGTCGTAATATTGAACCAAGCCTTCTTTCTCCCTATCCTTTTTTCTTTCTTTCTTTCTTTTGAAATACAGTTGCGCTTATTTTTACGTCGCTCGTGCGAGCCGGTCCTCTTTTTCTATTTCGCATTAGTCACATTAGGCAGGCTTGGCGAAAGCAGATTATAGCACAAGAACAAAAGTGTTTCTTCTTCTATTCTTTGTGCTTGTGCTTAAAGGGTTTCCCGGCTGTACTCGAGTAATTATCACGGTAAAACGAAACAGTTCTTGTACCAACACAATTTATTTGTGATTGAGAATTTTTCGCCACTTCCTTGAAGACCTTGATGCCAGGCATCTTTCACTGTAACACCAAAAGAGAATTCACAAAACTCTCATGGAGGACAAATATTCCTACCAAACTCTCATTTTGCAGTGATAACGCACGTATTATTGCATATTTTGAGCTAGGAAGGCAGCTAAAAACACTCACATCTTCTCTTACACTTCTTGACTATTTTCGGTGTTACTCATACATGATCATCTTTACATCAAACTAGGAAATCGACATAAATCACAACAATAGTGCTTCTTTTTCTGGTACAGACTCTTTGCGTGCATTTCTCGAATTTACAGCGGAAACCCTCCTAATACGTTGCTTGTTCTTACTCACACTGTATTTCGATTCAAGTCAGGAAGCCTCCCGGATGTCTGAGCCCGTAAATTTTCAGCGGTGTTAAGCCCGAGGGACTAATTGCACTATATAATACGACACATGACGTACTTCATGGGCTTCGTGCGTTCAGATCGCAATATAAAAGCGGGTTTAGTAGCTTGGCGGAATGGATGCTGAAGACCTCCATAACGTTAAATCGGAACTTGCTGATATTTCGGCCCAAATTGAAGCGTTGCTTGAAAGACAGGAGTTCCTACTGTCAAAAAAGCTTCAACTGGAAGCATCGCTTTCAGCCGGCAAAAATTCGACTACCGCGAGCCAAAACGAGAACGACAAAACAGACTGGACAACTACGAACTTCCCATGGTCTCAGAAATTGGAAAAAACGCGAGAAGAGGTGTTCAAAATCCCCAATTTTCGGCCACTGCAGCTGGAGTGTATTAACGTGACTATGTCGGGCAGAGATTGCATTCTAATTATGCCCACTGGCGGAGGGAAGAGCTTGTGTTTCCAACTTCCAGCGGTGATTTCCGATGGAGTGACTCTTGTAGTTTCACCACTGATTTCTCTAATGGAGGATCAGTTGATGGCATTGAAGGAACTCGGCGTCAAGAGCAGTAAGTTGAACGCGAGCAGTTCTAAAGAGGAAGTGAATTCTGTACATAGCGCGATGGTGGAAAAGAAGTCCGACTTGAAGCTTTTGTATGTCACGCCGGAAAAGATTTCCAAGAGTAAAAGGTTTATGGCCAAGTTGGAAAATACTTTCCAAGGTAAACATGCTGTGGAGAATGTGTGCAGCACAAATGAATAACACTATATTGTATTTTGCCCTTCCCCACCTCAGGGCATCCTCGCACTTAAATTTTGAGATTTGGTACAAACTCTAAAATGCCATTTCCTGCCATTTCCAGAAGCTGGCTCCAAAACTCTGACAGGTTTCTGTAAACGGTTGGAAACCAATTTGAATCTCCGGACCCTAAGAATATGTGTGTCAGGTCACTCAAAAGTTTGACAATAATATTGCAAATTTGTAAATTGTAAATTTGTGACCTGCGGTGGGGTGGGCAATCTTTTAGAGCTTTCTGACTTCTTATGGCATATGTCACATGTTCTGAAATGTACAAGTGACATGATGAGACTATTCAGTGAAATAAACAAAAAAAGAACCGGCTCGATTGAATTAAATCTCAAACTTTTTGAGATTTATTTCAGCCAACTTTTGTCCTGGCAAAGTATACCTGGCTGCCAGGTTCTCCATACTGATACTACACAATGTTCTTAGAGCTTGAAAAGTCAGTACCTTTGTCACATCAGTCAAAGCCATGTTTTGTTTCTCTCGGTCTTCAGTGGATCGTTTATCAAGGATAGTTGTAGATGAGGTACACTGTGCAAGTCAGTGGGGACATGACTTCCGCCCAGACTACAAGATCCTGGGAATTTTAAAGCGTCAATTCCCAGGAGTACCAGTCCTTTGCCTGACGGCTACAGCAACTGCTAAAGTGGTCGATGATGTGAAGAAAATCCTTGGTCTGCAGAAGAACTGTGTTCTGTTCAAAGCTTCCTTTAACAGACCAAATCTGTTCTATGAGGTGAGGCCTCCTTGGTGAGGGGCTGGATGTGGGAAGTGGGGTGGGGCTGATAAGAGGTCTGGATGCACCTGGTGTTTTCCGAGCTGTGTGAAATGAGATGGGATGACTGTATATTTTTGTGTCATTGGAGTGTGTTGAGGGGTTTGTATGATGGGGTGGGGAGAGGATGAAGTGTGTACTATGCATATCACAGGGGTTGAGTGTGTGTGTCATGGGGACTCATGAGATGTATGTGTCATGTATGTATGGGAGGGGGGAGGTTTGTGTGACAACCTAATGGTCAAAACAGTTTGTTATATCACTTGATTGAAATTATGATTGAGGATGTTTTGAACTGATCCAACATCAACAGGGGTGGTTACCGGTATAGGGCGAAGTTTTTAAAATTTATTTTCAGTTACAAGTTTTGGATTGTGAGAGAGACCACCAAAACTACAATTGTCAGAAAACTAGTGTTGTCAGGCCTTCTACATATTACATTTGCAAAAAAGGAAAAGCCTAGATATAGACATTTGTAAAGGTCCCCATTATATTTTTTCCAGTATAATTGCATTATTTCACTCTTCTTTCTCAAAGGTTCGAAACAAGCCATCTAACCAAGGTGCTTGCATGGATGATATCGTGCATTTAATTACCACCAGGTTTCCTGGCCAATCAGGTGCTGAATAACTTTGTCACTTTAATAATTTTCTGATAAACCACACAGCTTATTAACCATCAATGTTTATACTTGGGGTCCGATGAAGAGGAATAATAGAACAAGAACAATGGGAATTTTTGCAGCGAAATAATGGAATAATGGCCTTGCTTTTTCTGGAATAATAGATTAACGAGATTTTCTTTGGAATAATCATCGACAATATTGACCGGAATAACGAGATTTTCTGGACTGAAATAATGGAATAATGGACATTTTTGAGGTGGAATAATAGAATAATGCCATAGTATAAATTGTATTACGGGTATTTTGACCCCTGTGCTACTGTGTGGAAATTAATAATGGGTGAGTTATATATGGGGTTACGGGGGTGATAAACTGGCGAATATGATTGTAATATGAAATTGTGCATGTTAGTGTGTGATAACATGTTGCAGCGCTAAAATGCGGCTGTGGTCAGGTCAATAATGAACATACATTATTCCTCTTCATCCCCCGATTATACCTGTATTAGCAATCAAAGTGATGACGTCACAAAAATATTTTTTTACGTAAACATTTAAGCGTAGTGCGTGCGCAGTTTAAGTGGTTTAACGTCCAGCACCCGTGTGCACGGTATACTTGCAGAACTTGCCACTAAATGAATTTCGAACTGCTTTCCCAACTCAGCATTTTACAAGTTCAAGACATTAAATCAAAATCGAGGGCTGAAGAGGAATAATAAAATAACCGAAATTTTTGCAGTGGAATAATGGAATAATGGGCTCCGTTTTTCGGGAATAACGGAATAACGAGTCGTTTCCTTTGGAATAATCATCGACAATAACATTTCTCTGGAATAACGGGGAAAAAATGTAATTTTGTGTGAGATTTTGTGAAACGGAAAATGAAATTTTCTGGACTGGAATAAGGGAATAATGGAAATTTTAGAGTTGGAATAATGAAATAGGATATACACTTCATTATTCCTTTTCAGCCCCCGAAACCAAAACTTTTCGCGAACAATCGTCCAGAAAATACGCTAGAGTCCAGTTCAAGATATTCACTGTGTGCAATGTTCATATTCATTATCCGTTTCTTGGAAACATCGTTCCAGGTATTGTGTACTGCTTTTCACGGAAGGAAACAGAGCAGGTTGCTCACCAACTTGCATCACGTGGCATCTCTGCCGCGCCATACCATGCTGACTTGACCGCGGAGTCCCGGAGCCAAGTCCACAAATCCTGGATTCAAAACAAAGTGCAGGTGAGATGCGTTACCAAACGTGCGTGACCGGTGTTGTGTTACCTTTTAGTAGTCATCTTTGTACAAAATTTGTTTCCACTTATCTTTGAAAGTACTAATATTAAAAGATATAACTTGACTGTGTGCATGCTCTGATTGCTTGTAAACCATCTTTATGTCAAATACATGACTATTTTTTAGAAGCGATATACAACTACGCAATGATGTAGCGAAAGTGACCGCTAGCCCAACGCTTGGTATACGTACTGTAAATGCGCAACTTCCCGTGGGGTTTTTTTCCTCTTGACTCTTTCCCTTTTGACTCTGAAGATGACTTCCGCTCAGGGAATCGAAACTTAAGTCACCAACAACAGTCTTCCAGGAGACTACTCTAACGCGGACGATCACAACCAACGTCCTGTTTTTTCCCCTCTGTTATAAACACTCGGATGTTGAATACTTGAAAAAGTTAATTTTTAATTTTTCCTCGTGCTTTCCCAACATTTCTCGTGTTTTTAATTGACTGTTTTCAGAACAACCTGTTTTCAGTTTTACGACAATCAGAACAGTGTTATGTTCAGGGCTAGTGATCCCTGAATCCGGGCCTCCACACTTGTGTTATCTGCCAGTCCATTGGCTAGTGAAGCAGAAGAAAAAGTGTTGAGCCCTGTCTCCAAAATTTATTACAAAGTACAATCAGTCAAATGCTTGAAATCCTCTACTTCCAGGTCGTCGTAGCAACCGTTGCCTTCGGCATGGGCATCGACAAAGCTGATGTTCGTTTCGTGCTCCACCATTCGATCAGCAAATCAATGGAGAATTTCTACCAGGAGAGTGGGAGAGCGGGTCGGGATGACGTCACAGCGCATTGTATCGTGTATTATCGCCCGTTTGACGCATTTCGACAAAGTACCATGGTGTTCACAGAGCAGACAGGATTGCAGAACTTGTACGGAATGCTGGCGTACTGCCAGGAGATCCGGATATGTCGGCGCTCGTTGATTGGCCGACACTTTGGAGAGGCCTGGGACCCACAAAACTGTGCTGCCATGTGTGATCACTGTCGGCGGAATGGTACCGAGGGTAACGGAGAAGGTACGGCATTAATTATGCATGACGTCACACTAGTTAGCTTAATCGAGCTTAGAACTGTAGTTTAATCATTCACGGTTTTCAACATTTTATTTCTCTACAGATACGGCCACACAAAAGAAAGACATCTCACATTACTGTCTTGACATTCTAAAAATCCTCCAGCAAGGCGCGTCTCTTTCGGAGCGAATCACAGCGCTCAAACTCCTGGAGGCCTGGTACGGCCGGGGACAAACCAGTCTGCGCGTGCGCGACGTGAAACGCCCGAATGTACCCCAAGAGGACGGGGAACGAGTGATCATTCATTTACTGTTGGAAGGGGTTCTTCGGGAAGACTTTCATTTCACTGCTTATTCGACCATCAGCTACCTTCTCCCCGGACCGAAGGCAAAGGCTGTATCATCTGGGTTGCGTGTATTTATGAATTTAGGATTAAGTGCAGTCAAACCAAGAAAGGTGAGGCTTGGATTTTTATTTATTTTTTTATTTTTTTTAATTTGTCGCAAAATAGTTCTGTTGCTATGGAATCAAGGAAGCCGTGTTGTGAGTGACGCTTTTCCGTTTTCCCTAGTTCTCAAAATACAAACTATTTCGACCATTCAAGAAGAAAATGCACGAGTAGTGTAGCGAGAATTGATTGTCTAATCAGCTTTGATCTGAGCAAACTGAGTCAAGTTGGAAATTCTCCATACTGTATCATATCTCTGTAGCGAGAGACTGAAGGAGAAAATCGAAGTTGATTACTTTTGGGAGTGAAAGAGTAGAACAACGTATTTCATTCATTGCCAACCTCTTGTTACCACTGGGCGAACAGTGTGAAAACATGTCACTGGATTTAAAGGGCTTCCATGAAAACACTTTGTCGTTTCCTTGAATTTCGCAGGCTTCAGCAAAGTCAAGCGGCAAACGGAAAACTTCGGCGCTTTGTCCATCGGAAACAATCACACGCGAGACGAAAGACGAGGCGCCCATTTCGAACAGCTCCGGACCCAAGCGGAAAACGATCGATATTCACTCGGAAATGACCGACGACGACTTCGTTGTAAAGAAGAGAAGCCGGGAAGGGACAAGTAAAGGAAACAATCGAATCTGCGTCGTAGCTGCAGACAGTGATGATGATGTCGTAATATTAGATTAACGAGATCTAGTCACATAATAACCATTTTTGTGGTTCGTGAAACAAGCCAGAGGGTCTCTTTTCTGCTTTCAGTGAGTTTGGTGTGTCCATTCCTGCACCCAGGACTTTCTGAAAAACATTGGGTCTGTAACTGTTAGAATTGTTCAAATTCAGTATACTACAGTATTGGACAAAAGACGTTGAGACGACATTACTTGTTCATAATTATTATATCCGTGGTAGAAAAATGCTTATCCCCTCCCCCTCCCCCTCCGTCAACCAATGAGTATATAAAACTACGACACATGGCTAATTTATGAAACTGAGATGCCAGCGATGTATGATATATTTCTTATGTATGATATTGTCTGATGCCATCAGACTGTACCTAGCCTGTTATTACTTGCGCGACGCGGTGAGTCTCTTACCATGACTCCCTAGTTGTGCTCGACCGAAACACAGAATCTTCACCTTTCTTCGATGAAAAAAATTACGTGAACAGCACGTGAAAGTTACACAACAGAATATATATATCAACTTGTTTTTTGTTTTGGACGTCTTCACGACTTGAATAGATGCCTGCAAGTGTAAATTCCAAAGCCAAAATGAGGTTAAACCTTTCACTCCCAAGAGTGATCAACTTCAATTTTCTCTTTCATTTTCTCGCCAGATTATATCATACAGTAAGGAGAACTTTGCTTTTGATACCTTGCTCATGTTACAACTGATTAAATTATCAACTATCACTACATCACTCATACATTTTCTTTTTAAACACTGGGAGAATCTGCATTTTGAGCTTGGGAGTGAAAGGGTTAAAGGCCGCCATTGCGAGACAAGTTGCAGAGGAAACGCCCCTTCTTAGCAATTTATATTGCGACGATAATTTGCGAGACGAGTTGCAGGGAAATTACCGCATTAATCTATTTTAAAATCCCAATTTGTACTGTACACATCTCAGAAAAGTACCTCGCCAAAGTTTCAACAGCCATCACGAAATATAAGACTTAACCGACCCTGAAATATAATTTCGGCTAAATCCTCGAGACAAAATTACATTTAGAAACAATCTTTTAATCAGCTATACATTTGACAACCTCATTGTTTACACCTCAGAGAAAGTATTCACCAAGATTTCGATAGACATCATCAACAATCGTAAACAGCTTCACAAGCCAATCATCTGCGTTCAAAGTACACGTCCCGCATTGGCCTGTCGCGCCACGTCGACTTGGGAGGGTCAAGTTTCTTGGGGATCGTGTGGTGTCGCATCATATAGTCCCGCACGTCAAGAGGGGCGATTCTCCCACACAGAGGGCAGTTCAGGGTCACTTCTTTTGCCAAGGGACTGAACTCCTTGTCTTTATTTGGGTTACTGAAACGCAGGATCAAAAGTTTTGTCAAGCATTTGTCGATCTATATGCCTTTAAAAGGCGCCGGATTGTGCTGGTATTTCAACATTCAAGTTTGTTTACGTCACGGGCCCTTTCGTTCGGTCAAGACCTAACTGTGGCGTATGAGTTGACGCCCTGGTCGAAGAGAACCAATCAGAGAGCTCGAAGTCGTCGCCGCTGCAATTGACAATGTTGTTTAGATTGTAAGGTTATAAGAAATGACTATTCTTCTGACCTCGTGTCTTCTTCTTTCGCTGTTTGTGCCGTCTGTTCGCTCGTTTTTCTTGGCATTACGAACTGGTCCACTCTTGGTACAGTCGCGCTCTTGTCCGTGTAGAAATGGCGATGAGCTTGGGCTTGCTGTGTCAACAAAATAAAACATCTCAGTACAGTTTGAGCCAATATCATTAATATCACTTGCACGTGAATTAGAATTCAATGATGTCAGTTTAGAGACTTCAGGAAATAAGCAGTAAACAATTAGCCTGCGAATACAAAGAGGTTATTACACGGGAAGGAGTGCAATACGGCGGAGTATTTTTACGAGTCGGTTTTATTTTTTCGAGCCTGCTTCAGGCGAGAAAAAATAAAACTGACGAGTAAAAATACAGCCGTATTGCACGACTTTTCGTGTAATAAATTGTTTATTACACGACAAACGAAGCAGGGCAAACATTCTTGCCGCACGCAAAATGGAACAAAAAATGACGCGTTCGTAAACTTTGCTTGCGAAAACTGATCACGTAAGCTAATAAACCAGTTGATCTGGTTCCTGACGAGTGCAATACGCTCCCATCTTTGCACTCGTTTTGGCCCGTATTTGCACTCGAAAATGTGAAGTCGTGTAATAAAGCCGTTTACTGTCGGGCAGCTTTTGACTTACAGCAATGTTCACGTTGTCGTCGAGCAAAACTCTTGTTGTGTAAGTCAGTCTTAAATGCAAACCTCTCACTGCAGATGCTTTGCGCGCCCTGACTGATGCGGCGGCCATTTTCGTATCATACGAAAATGGTGGATTCTCATGTTTTTCTACGATTTATCGCGAAAAATAAATCAGCACAAACTCAGAAAGTGTATTGAATACGGCAAGCAGCGACAGTCAGATCGATCAGTCATAGCGTGGGTGCCTCAGGAAAGTCGAGCTCCGGATGTAAATATAAACATGGGCGCGCAAAGCATCTACGGTGAGAGGGTCTCTGGATAGAGCATCATATAGCAGTGAAAGGCGCCTCGTTCCTCGCCTTATAAAAGTCTTTTATTTCTCCATCTCTCTTGTGCCTGTTAAACAAGGTATACTTGGGCGCGGCGGACCATCTGTCTCTCATTCGTGTCCGCGCGGCGAGCACGAGGTTCGGGTTGTTTGAGTACACTGTAGGAAACTCCGCCTTGCCGTCGCTACTCATCCCAGGCTCTCTCACCACACTCGAGTTCAAGCGCGCCACGCGACGGTCCTGAAAGTATTTGGTAGTGGCATTTCCAAACGTGTCGCCGTAACAGAACTTGTCTTGAGGTCTGTAGCCTGCGTACCTGTCAGAATACAGATAACACTCAGTTAATCTCTGTTTAACTCTTTCACTCCTGGGCCCAGTTTCTCAAAGCACGATTAGGCTAATCCTGGATTAGGTCTAAACTTTCTTGTCATTTATAAGCCCGAAAATGTGAAGGGACTTCCTTGATACGTTTTGAGCTGGAACAAGCTTTATAATCCATCTTTGAACAAAACCCTGCAGTTTATTGGCAGAAACGTCGAGAGAAAAAATTTCTTTAATCCTAGATTAGGTAAATTGGCTTTCGAACAACCGGGCACTGAACTCATAATACAAAAAGAAAATGTATGAGTGATGTAATGAGAATTAATAGGCCAATCAGCTTTCATCTGAGCAAACTATCAAGTAGCCAATTCTCCATACTGTATGATATATCTCTGGTGAGAGAATGAAGGAGAAAATTGAAGTTGATCACTCTCAGGAGTGAAAGGGTTAAAAATGAGGTCTACCAGCAAAGCCTTTCATACCAAAACTTAGTCTAACCCTTTGTCCCATGGCTCGATAAAATGCAAATTCTCCCAGGCCCGGTTTTTCGAAAGTCGATTAAGCTAATCCAGGATTAACGAAATTACTTCTCTCGACCTCTCTGCCAATAAACTGCAGGGTTTTGTTCAAAGATGGATTAAAAAGCTCGTTCCAGCTTAAAACGTTGCCAAGAAAGCCGTTGTGGACGAAACTTTCACGTTTTCAGGCTTACATAAGGCCAGAAAGTTTATACCTAATCCAGGATTAGCCTAATCGTGCTTTGAAAAACCGGGCCCCGGATTTTTAAGAAGAAATGAGTGATGTAGTGAGAATTGATAGTTCATTCAGCCTTAATCTAAGCAAGGTATCAGTAGTCAACTGGTCTTTGTACTACTGTGTGACTGCTATCTCTGGTAAGAAACTGAAGGAGAAAATTTAAATTAATCACTTTTGGGAGTAAAAGTTTAGGATAAAAACTTAAGGTCACTGATTACATATTCATGATTAGAAAGAGTTAAAAAAAAAAAAAAAGAGAGAGAGAGCGTTCTGAAGGTTTTGAAAACGATAGGCATATTAATCGCATGTTACCCCAACGTCAAGCTCGGTAATTGGAAAGCAGCCTCTTTTGTTGTGGCCAGTTTTTCAGTGTGCATTCCCGCCATTGAGACACCGAAAGTGCTCTAAAAATATACAGTCACATAACACTGAGACAGAACAAGTTGTGACGACACAGAGAAACTGGTTGTGACGTCATCAAATATGACGGACAGCCGTTTTTAGGATTTTCGAGCGCTTTATTTTCGACTTAGGAAAGTCAAGGGTAGTTATTGTGCCAGTCCTATATGTTTTGTTTGGGCATATACTGCACAAGGATCCTGCACGAGATCCTGCACAACAGAAAACTGAAGCAGCAAAAAGCTTTCTCGCCTCAGGCTCTCTGGGATAGCATCCAGTCTTTCCCGTCCAGAGCCTCACTCGTTACCAATCTTCAAAAGCGGTCGTTTCAAAAGCTTGGTTTTTCCTTTGGCGCGATCTCGTGACTTCTTCCCTCCAAGTAAAGCAGTTATACTGTCTACGGTGCACAGACCAGATCACTTGTGACATAGAGGTTCAGGGTACTGCCGGTTGAGGAACTTGCAGAGATTTTTCACTCCTTCACTGACAAAAAAGCACGTTTCAACTTGAGAAGACAACATGGCGGCAGATCAGTTAGTGTTGCGATATGATCGTTATGGATTTGCTGTGTTTCGTTCGGGATCAGAATACGCTGAAGATGACTACAGATCGCATGAATACAAGTAAGATGTATTCCTTACTATACAATTGCAGGGATTCCCAACACTTACGTTTGAGTTGCACATAAACAAATAAACAAAAATTGAATCGAACTGGCTTGGTCAGGGCAATAAGGAACTAGTTCTGTACCACACGATTAATAGATGGCCCTTAGTTGTGCATTTTACTGTTTGTTGGCTACACAGTACATAACTCTGGATAGTGTCTGATGTCATTTGATTTCGAATTTTCACGTATTTTTATACATATCCTTCATCTTCATGAATGTTCATTCACTCTTTTTACCTCTAGGAATCACGTAAAGGCTTCTTCTAAAGTGAAGACAGCTTGGAATAGGATTATCAGCAACTGGGACCTCAATCACCTCAGCTCTCCAAAGCAGGTACATACATTAGTCTAGATCACTAAGGTTGAGGATCTTGGCAAAGATGGCACTGGATCTTGCCAAAATATTATCTTGCATAACCTTGGCATAATAACAATTTAATAACAATAATAACAATAATAATAATTTAATAACAATTATTGTGATAACAATACCTTCATTTATGTGTCAATGGATTAGTTTTTTAAGCCTTTTAGCCTGGTTTTCACTAGCACATGTGTATGCACAAGCATATTAAGCAATATTCATAAGGAATTAAGGAAAATTATGCTGATACTTAATGTTTACAGTACACTTTACTGTATGCTTATGCAATAGTGAAAACCAGGCTAAACTACAGCTAGTAATTGGGGACACATATACCAGTCCTACTGGTAATTTGGAATCCTGGAGTCCTGGGATCATAATCTCACAATAAAATATGTGCATATTTTTTTGTTTGCCCACATCTACCAATGGTGATGTACTAGCTTGCTGGCCATTTACCCAAAGATAACATTCACAAATAAAGCAACATATCACTGTGTGTAAGTCTTTTCCAGGCCATTTTTTTAGAGTGATGGTGGGTAACTTATGCATTCACTTCTAACGTGGCTCGTAAGTCAGAATCCTTTAATATCAACAACTACTCTCAATCTCCCTTGTGCTCGCTCCAGCCCCCTCTCCCTCACTCATGCACAGCCTGGCTCTCTCCCCAGACCACCACATCACCCCATAAATCACAAATGATTTTTCTTTGCAGGTGAGACAGTCTATTAAACAAGGAATTCCACATGAAATGAGAGGGGACATATGGAACTGTTTGATTGGAAGCCAGACAGCCAAGAAAAACTCATCTTTTGACTACCAGGTAAACTAAAAGATTGTACTATACATGTCACAGGACACAAAGAGTCAAAGGAATATCACTATTTTACAAGAGGGGTTTAATAATAAGTTGCATTGATCCAATAATGACAAACTAATGTCTTATTTCAGGCCAATCTGAAAGACATTCGGAAGCTGTTGGTGGACCTTGGAGTGAGTGAATATGGTGGAAAAAACTCTGTGGCAAGACTGGGACAAGTCATGGGTAATCAACTGTGATTTTTGTCGATTCAGAATTAAACTCCCACTTGCTCATCAAACAACTGCACCTGCTATAGAACGCTAGTCCTTGCGAGGATTAGTTTTGGTCTGTGTGGACCATTGTCGGCACACTAAATCATTGAGTGATGAAATATGTGTCAACTTGATGTTGACATCGAGAAAGCGTGGAACGTTGACTTTCAGTTGAAACATGTTATGCAGCATGACACGTGCTTGTTATTTTCAGGAACATTAAATGTATCAAACTTTGAAGAAGATGCTAGTCCAGAGGCCATGGAGACAAAAAGGCACTGGAACAACCAAATCTGTAAACAGATCGCTGTTTACAGACAAATCATGCTAGACATTGGTGGGTAATGTGGACACCGCGGAAATACGTTCTTGACGTCACTTCCGTTGGTCAGCGTTCGTCACCATGGCTGTATAATTTCTCATAATTCATGATAAAATTTCACATCGTGTGCAAGCCTCGTTTTCTTTGTGCAGAACTTAGAAAAACTGTTGCCCGGTTTTCCCACGCGCGAAGCATTTGTTGTGGGCCTGGACACAAAAAATGTTTCTGAAAAACTTCAGAAACATTTGTTGTGTCCGCAGTGAGCGCAACAGTATTGCCGCACGTTTTGCCACCCAGGAAACATCGAAGGATACAATGTTGACGCCACAATGCGTCTTCATTTTGCCAGGTCATAATGCGTGGCTGCAGAACTTGGGTACTGATGAATTCTGAACCATTTTCCAACTCAGTTTTCACAAGACATTTTTCAAATGTAGTCCCGAACAATATTTGTCCAGAACCCATGCTGAACTCTTGTCCAAAATATTTACTGTTTCCATTTTTTTTGTGCATGTTTTGGGAATGCTCCGTGTGTGGGCCTACACAAACCCACAGCTGAGTGCGATGTCTGCAAGGAATGCATGATTTGGTGATTCTTATTGGGTGGTCAGTACTTCTTTCCTCTCTAGACAGGTCATTTCCATCGCACAGAATGTTTATTGACGGAACCACTGAAGGGCAAGAAGGGAGGGCAGCATTGTTTAGAATATTGGCACTTTATGCGAACTACAATCCACAGGTCTCCTATTGTCAAGGTGAGTAAACTCGGAACGAAGTCCAAGAAACTGAATTCCAGACAGTCGGTTTTGTGTAAATTGTACAGGGCTCGAAAAAAATGATTCTTCCTCAGTAAGCCTCGTAAACAACTGTGGTAGCTCGGATTTTAGGCCTGATCGTAACGCTCTTCTTAGTGTCAACTGCTAACTTGTCTGTAAAAGAGAAAGTCTACTTGCCCGTCGGGCACAGAACGAACAGTTCTTGATAGCCTAGATGCCAAATTTCGCTAGCCCCGAACGTCGAGCTAGTGGGTTTTCGAGCGCTGATTGTTTAGATTTTTTTAAACTTAATTTTTTACTTTTAACATTTTGTTTCCTTCACCGGCAATATCCTCAGGAATGTCGTACATTGGAGGAATGCTGTTGATGCACATGGATGAAGAGGTGAGTAACGCGGAACCGCAATTTTTTCCGTGCGTAATGGCCTGGCAAAACGAGGACACATTGTGGCGGCAACATTGTGTCCTTCGATGTTTCCAGGGTGGCAAAACGTGCGGCAACATTGTTGCGTTCCGCGTAGACACAACAAATGTTTCTGAAGTTTTTCAGAAACATTTTTTGTGTCCGCAACAAATGTTTCGCGCGTGGCAAAACGGGGCAACATTTGGGAAACATGCGCGCGTGAAATGTTGCCGCCACAATGTGTCCTCGTTTTGCCACGCCTTAAGATAGCTCTTTGCAGTTGCGAAAATATTGTGATCGTGCGTGTTGTCTACTAAGTAACTTATCTTACATTAGTATGCGTAATCCACTAATCACATTAGTGCGAGTGCAATTAATGATTTACACCACAAGCGAAGTTTGAAAATTGTACCAAAATTGCACGAGCCGCTTTGCGAATACAATTTGGTACAATTTCAAACATCACGAGTGGTGGAAATTGTCGGTAAAGCCGTGGAATAGTACAGAAAACGCGCGAATTATTTGTTGATGAAAGTGACGATTAACTCGCTTGCTCTCAGCCAATCGGATTGCAGAAATGTTCATAGTCATATGATAAACCAAGAAACTATGACACTTAATTTCAAAGTCAGATTTCCATGTTTTGAAGCAACTGCTGCTCTGTATATTCTGCCAGTAACAGCTTGACCTGAATATTGCAAATGCTCTACTAAGACCCTCTACACGTTCAATTTTTTAAATAATCCCTCCCCCTCCCCCTTTCGTCCTGTCGACTTTGAGCACCAAATTTAGAAGAGAAACAGTTATAATTACGTACTGTGGTACATAAATGAATCACGTGTATGGACGTTTCTCGGCTTATTTGTCTGCAGGATGCTTTTTGGTGCCTCGTTTCCCTGTTTGAGAGACCCAAGTATCTAAACGGCTACTTTGACGACTCATTGGGAAAGTAAGGACTCCTGTTGCTGGTGCCTCGTATACTCTCCTCTCCCCACCCCCCTGAATCCCTAATCCTAATGGTTCTCAGTGTTACACGAGGCAAGATGGGGCCACTAGACCACTCTGAACTTTGCCGCTAATGACTGGAACACACTTGATTTTACTCTTAGGGAAGCTTGTTCACTGTCTGTTTTTAAGCATGGTCTTTCTAAAGCCGTCTTGTAGCTAGTGTCATTTTAGTATTTTTAGTATTTTAGCATTTTAGCGCTTTCGTAATTATTAGGTTACTGTATTATTAAGTAGCTTTTGTAATTTTTCTCATTATTGTAATTGATTGCTCTTAGCTTTAGTCTTAGTAGCAATTTATATACATTTTTTATCATAGTTGTAGTCTTGTAGAGGACCCTTCTGTAAATCACTCCTGGTAAAGTTGGCATCCTCAATAAAGATTGTTATTATTATTATTTTTTTCTTGCAACTTACAACGCAACCTATATTGAACCTATATTTTAGGGCTACAATGTATCAGGTCAAAAGGTCCATCTATAAGAACTTACGTTGTGGCTTGCTCAAACTGTCGTTAACTGTGATGCCGTCTTCTGTAGAATACAAAGGCATGCTGCTGTTTTCCAGAGGCTCCTGAAACAGAGACGACCCGCACTTTTCAAATGCTTGGTAACTTACTTCTTATTTGTTTGCGTATAATATATTCGTAGTTAAATGTCATCTGTCATTTACAGAAGTCTTTGCTTCCATAGTTCTGTTCATAACACGTTTTGTTTGTTTGTTTGTTTGTTTGTTTGTTTGTTGTTGTTGTTGTTGTTGTTGTTGTGTCATCCTGTCCTTTACAGTGCAGGCTTCCTGGTCCATAACACTTTGTTGTTGTTGTTGTTTTTTTACTTTACGTAGGAGTCACAGAACATCTCTCCGTTGATGTACCTTACTCCCTGGTTCATGGCACTTTTCACGTCCCTTCCCTGCTGGGATACTGTACTTCTCATCTGGGACTTGCTGCTTCTTGAAGGTGCGTGGTCTCTCAACCACAGTCCTTTGCGCGCCGAAATCCTTGATCCGCCATACGTTTGCGTGTGATTGTCAATATGCTTACGTTTTTATCGAGCTTCGCGTGTTTGTGCAATAGGCCGCTTTCACAATTATAGCACTTTTTACTACCCACATAAACGAGTGTCTGTTAAGTAAATCTCTCTGCTAAGCTTGTTTTTTTGTCTATGAATTGATTCTAACATATAATAAACCGTTTTATCGCCACGTGACCCGCCAGATCATCTGCGCTTCGCGAACTGCGCGTGATTGAGTGGCTTATTTTAGAGTTGCCCTGCATCTTTCAGGAACGATCGTCATCTTCCAAGTCGCTCTGGCACTCGTGGATCTTCTTACAGGTCAGTTCAGCCAATCAGCTCAGCCAATTGCAGTGTGTTATTTGTCAGTTATTGTGCGAGCACTGCAGCACTAACATGCACGTGTGGGCCAAGGTTCTTATAGGCTCAGTCCCCAGCCGTCGGATGTCTCGGCGCCCGCGACGCTTTCAGGGTGGGGAGGATTGCGGGCGCCAAAACACTCGACGGCTGGGGACTGGACTTAAGGTTCTCACCGCTAAGGACTCAAATTTGGGTTCGAACTTCACTCTGTGGTCTGTCTGGTTTTATCTTCCTTTTCTAACCTGCCCCAGTTCTATTATACTTGTTTTTGTTTGTCTCTAGTTTTGTTTTTTCCCTCTCTGATTCAGTCACTGCCTCTCCGTATTTCTGCTTTTTTTTTTTTTTTTTTTTTTTTTTTTTTTTCTCGATTTTTTTTTCGAAGATCGCGACTAATCTCGAAATTAACGTGTCGCGAAAATTTCATGTAATATGTTGTTTATTTATGATCCATCTCTTCGTCTTTGCAGGCAAACTGATGTCGGTGCCGGAGATATCCCACACTCTACCCCTGCTTCTACGTCCACCTGCTGAACTGTAAGGAAAATGACAAAACAAACGAACGAACCTACAGGAAACTAGTGGGCTGGTAAAACGAAGACACATTGTGGCGTCAACATTGTGTCCTTCGATGTTTCCAGGTGGCAATACGTGCGGCAACACTCGTTGCGCTCAGCGTGGACACAGCAAATGTTTCTGAAGTTTTTCAGACATATTTTTTTGTGTCCGCAACAAATGTTTCGCACGTGGCAAAAGAGGTCAACATCTGGGAAACATGCGCGCTAGCAATGTTGCCGCCACATTGTGCCCTCGTTTTGCCAGGCCTTTATTTCCTTCAGGTAACACGTAATTTCCCACAACGGGCACCTTCGACTTAGTTCAGTTGTGTTTTAAACCTCGGAGTGCTTGGGTTCAAGATGGTCAGATTATCAATTCTCGTAACAATTGCTGGTACAGTTTGTTCAGGGCAAACGTAACTCCATGTTGTTGTTTCGTATTTTTCTCTAGAACCAGTCGTGATCGCCTACTGTCGGCGATGTCCAAGATTTCACTTCAGGGATGGGAGGTCGACTCCGTTCAAGCTGTTCTGGACGAGGAGCATGACAGACGCGAAGGTTCTGTTCAGGATAGTGCACACTTACAACGCAAGCATAAGCGTAAAGAAATTTTTACTTTAGCTTCTGATTGGCTGCAAAAAGACATGACGATTTATCTCTTTTAATTGCTTTCAGTTAAGCGAACCAGACGTCTCTCGCACGTGACATGTGAGTTAACAAGTACTCCAGCTAAGAAGCAGCGTATTCACAGCACAACCGAAGCGCCGGGAGCTGGAGGTAGGGTCCACTAACACTCCTCCTTTCTTCTTCTTCTTCTTCTTCTTCTTCTTCTTCTTCTTCTTTTTTTTTTTTTTGTTTTTTGTTTTTTGTTTTTTGTTTTTTGTTTTTGTTTTTTTTGTTTTTTGTTTTTTTTTGTTTTGTTTTTTTTGTTTTTGTTTGTTTTTGTTTTTTTGTTGTTTTTGTTTTTGTTTCTTTTTTTTGTTTTTGTTTTTTTTTGTTTTTTTGTTTTTTTTGTTGTTTTTGTTGTTTTTGTTTTTGTTTTTGTTTTTTTGCTTTTGTTTTTGTTTTTGTTTTTCTCTTTCTCTTTCTTGTTCTCCTTCTTCCTCTTCTTCTCCTCCACGTCCTTTGTTTTTCTTTCTTTTCCTTGTTCTTCTGATATTCTCCACCTTTCTCTTCTTGCTCTTATTCTTGTTCCTATTTAATCTCGTTATAATAATATTACCACAGTTATTTCTGTCTAAAGTTGATGCCACTGCTTACGTGTTCTTCTCCCGTAGGTGATTCCACTTTTCAGCCCCCTCTGTTGCAACGAATAGTTGATTTATTCTCGGCGACCTTCAGACAAGAAGCGACGACTTCAAACAAGACAAACATCGAGATGACAACCTTCTCCAAATCTGTCCGAGGTTCTCTGCGTCACGGACCTGCTGTAACGCCAGGTACAGAGAGATCAGAAACAAACTTCTCTTCATTACAAAGTCACTTTCGTGTAGTTTGGTGTGGAGAAACACTTCACAGTTCCCAAAGGCTGTTCACTGCTGAAGACTTTACGAAAAGTGTAACCTGGAATCGCAATGTTGAATTTCTCGTGCTTTCTTTGTTTGGTTACGTGTAGCCAGTTCCCAGAAACCCACACGGCGCCCTCGCGGCTCACTGAGGGTATATCACATGACCAAAGGGAGTCCCGTGCGGCGAAGTCCTAGACTAGCGGCAAAGAGAACCCCGCTCAGTGTATGTGGTTTATTTATTTATTTATTTATTTACTTTATTGTCACCCTCCTTCTATGTAAACATGGCCTAACACCCTCACCCTGTCTTGCAACGAAATGTTGCGTGCAAGTTGCAGGAAAAGTAGCAAAACATTATTTTCGCGACGTTGCGTGCAAGTTGCAATGAATGTTGCGAGTGTCTGGCATCCACAGCAACTTGCTTATGATTGCCCGCGTCCGCTTGCGGGAATGTGCAGATAGAGAGTTTGAGTGAGAGTTCAAACGGGGTTTCGTGAAGGCGTCCGTAAGTAGAGCTGTCCGATTACGAGAGTGTCCTCCCAGAGAGCTTTGACTGTAGTATAATTATGTTAGGAATGTTTTGTTCTGTTCATTCGTCCTGTATTTGTTTCACTGCAGGTGCTTCAAAATTCTCCAGGCAGTTTTGTACGAAGGTAAGTCTTTAGCACTTGTTTTGCAAAAGGCGTAACAAACGCAAAACCAAAGCAATCACATGACTACTTTCGACAGTCATCCGAAAACCGCTCTATCCTTGTGTGTTCACAAACTGAAAAGCAAATATGACACGCCCTGTGGTTGCTTCTCCAGATCAGCGCGACAGCAGCACTCATTCAAAGTGTTCAACACCCCGACACCCGTGAGACGCTCACAGGTACAGTACTGTAGGGAAGTGGTCAGAAAAAGAGAATGAAAGGCATAACAAGCGAACACAAAAAGGAAGAGACAGACAGGGAGAGTTTGTGCCTGTACGTGTGTGATAGATAGAGAGAGAGAGAGAGAGAGAGAGAGAGAGAGAGAGAGAGAGAGAGTGAGTGAGTGAGAAGAGCTTTATTGGCATGACCTTCATGCTTTTACGATCGGGTATTGCTAAAGCCTATTTCTATAACAGTAACAAGGTATAAGATATAATATATATATATATTCATAGCTGACTAATTATGTTGAAGTTTGTAATCACGTAAATGGAAACATGAAGATAAAAACTTTGCTATTAATCTGATAACAATTGGGTCTTTGGACTTCATGATTTCTAGCATAAAGTCATTATTGAGATTTGAGGAGGGTTCAATGTTTGCTAAATTTCTAAGATTCCTGAGGAGGATAGCTCGAGAGAGAGAGAGAGAGAGGGGGGGGCCGAGATTCTAGACTCGTATTGGACAGGGCCACAGCAATAGACTGCTGTATGTGTTGGGTGCTAGCCCCGATCAAGTCAGCGTCCCGGGTCAACCCTTCTTCATTCAATTTTCTGTAAACGTCTACAAGAAGAACGTTTTTTTTTCTTCATGTAAACGCTTACAGAAGATTGGCTGTAGACGGGATGACCGCCCGCCCCTGGTTCGTGTAAACAGGGCCTAGGAAAACCCTATTCGACCAAACAGAAGCCAAAGTAAGTTGCAGTTGTGTGAACGTAAAGTTGACTGATGTTTTGAACGTTAGCCCTCTGCTCTTACGAAGTGCTTTACGCTTGAAACGTCTTTTTACGTTGATACGTTGAGTTTTACCGCCACGTTGACGCAGGACCAAAATTAATCTGCAGTTGGCTTTATTTTGAGGAAGAGCGGCCGGCCAGACACGTGATTTATTTTTCGTTGCCCATGGTTTCCCCAGGTTCGAGCGTTACGTCACCAGTCCCCGGCATGCACCGAGAACTCTCCAGCCTCTTTTACGTCACCTGAACTGCTCAGTTCCCCGTATGTGGAGCTCATGGAAATCGCACACACGGAGAAGAAACTCGAGTTTACCGATACATAGAAATGTAGCTAGACAGATTAATATAAAATCATCTTGTTAATTTTTAGGTTTTATTGATTGAAGGTTTTAACTGTAAAATCGCTGCAGTGATAATAAAAAACCCACATTTTTAGTCGATTTGGCCGTAGCTCAATTACCTCTCCTTTTAGATTTTTTTTTTCCTCGGGTGTTTTGTTTTTGTTTTGTAATTGTATTTAAACTCGCCAGGAGTTTTAGCGGTGACATGCAACTTGCCCCAGTGTTGTACTTCCAGGAAGGAATCTGGAAGTACTTCATGTTTCCCAAGAAAAACTGCTTACGCCGCACAAGTTGATAAGAATACGGTGGTCTAGAAAAAAAAAAATCCAAAAATCCAGAGTAATTTAATTTTCTTGCTAGGCCCGAATTGTGGAAAACATTTTTTTGTTTATTCGTTTATGGATTAACTTGTGGTGTTGTGTGAAATTTAGTCGTTCATTCAGATACAAAAAAAAAAAAAAAAAAAAAAAAATGTTGACCGCTTGTGCGGAACGCTCCAGTTTTTGTTCAAGGTCAACTGAGCCCCAGTCTTTCACTTCCAGAAGCAAACCGGAAGTAGAATATTTACAGGCTTCCAAGAAAATTGCTTTCGTTGCACAAATCGATCTAAGAGGCCTTCATAACATTTTGCGTCGTAATCCAGCGTATTGATGGATAAAGAGCAGCTTAACCGCCTTTTGCACCGTTACACCGTATCTAAAGTCCAAATTCGAAGGGACAGCAAGAAAGTTGCTTTACAATCATGGGAATCGAAAGTGAAAAGGATAACTGAGATGGTCTCCTCGTATGATGATCGTTTTAAGTTTGAATTATTTCCAACGGGGAGTTTCTATGATCGCTTGAAAGTGAAGGAACCAAATGAATTTGATCTTATGCTGATAATGGAGAAACTGGAACTCGGTGACGATCCACCTTACGACGGCCAAGAGGAACACGACGGACTTCAACGAGATCCTCCCATAGGTAATCGAGTTATAACTTGCGTTGTCCAGTTTGTGTCAGGGCCCTGTTGTTCAATTAAACGAATGTGCTTGTACGTTGGAACTTACCCCCTAATCCGGATTTACCGGTGTTCATAAATTAATATTAGTTTGCGCGCGGCGCAGGCTACAATAAGTGACAAAAGTTCTTGGCACTTTCAAAAATTGATGTATCTCAGACACAAGTCATCGAATAAGCGTACTGAAAGGCGCGAAACCATTTTTCTCACCACTATACAATGTTGCGTGTGTTTGGGAAAACAAGTTCAGGCCACTTCAACATTGAACGGGGGGGGGGGGGGGGGGGGGTGTCTTTCAACTGAAACAGTAGAGAAATTACCCAAGACTTTTGTCACTGATTGTAGCGTCAAGCAACAAAAGTGCAGAGTTTTACCACTGGGCTATAAAGTAAAAAGTTTGTTCTAGCCCAAAACTTAGTGAGGAAGTCATCCAGGTCATGCAAAGGGCCTATTTGAGAATGCATACAGAATATATTTGTATTGCCATTTGTCTTTTGCATGAACTTTGTCTTTTTTTTTTTTTTTTTTACATTTTACACACCCCAGGTTATACCACAGTCATGATTGACCAAGGTGAGGAACGTCGATGGAATCAGGGAGACAGCTGGGTAAATGCTCGAGGGCTTCTCAATGCTGTTAATGTGAAGGCTGTGTTTGGGAGACATGTTTCTCATGCAATACAAGAGTTGGACTATGAGAGGTATAACTCAGTGGCTTTATTTTTCTTTATATTATTTACATTTCTGTAAAAAAAAATCAGTACCACAGTTTTCCACTATTATTATCACTATCATGATCATTATTATTATTATTATTATTATTATTATTATTATTATTATTATTATTATTATCATTATTATTTATTATTATCACTAGTACTCAGGACTCATAAAGCATTGACACCTACATATTTCTTACACTGATACTTCTATCCCAATTAATCTAACCCACCCCCACCCCACCCCCACACACTGAGAACAATGTCTCTCAAACGAAGTGGGGCCCAGAGTCCCTTGCCTGAAAATATGTTGAGGTTCAAGCATCATTGCTTTTATATGAGTTTGATGGTATCTCTTTCCGTCATAGGTCCATTTCTCAGACCTCTCAAGGGCCAGCAGTGACACTGAAGATAAAGAAGAATGAGTGTACTTCATACTCCATTGACATGACACTTGCCATAAAGGATTCCAGTTGGCCTGATGATGCTGCTGAATGGCTAACAAGGCCACGGCAAGGTATGATCAAGGGGCTTATTGCACAATGCTGTCCGCTGGTAGGAAGTGGACTGTACCGCCACATGATCCCCAGAATCCATCAACAAAAATGACCTAGTCATCAAAATCATATTTCAGATATCATAATAATATTATTAATCTAAGAATAAAACATATCCCCAATTATTTTGAAGTTCTGATGTTTCAGTGTATGTGCAGTGTTTTGTGAACTACAATGAAGTGTTTTATGGTACTATTGTTTTTCTCCCTTTTCAAATGACAATGTTGTTCCTTTTATTTGTATGGTATGTCTGTTTTTAGGATGGCCAAGCAGAGACTTGGTAAATAGCATCCAACGTGATGGTTGCCTTCTCATTGCAAAGCAGCCGAAAGACTTCACAGGAAGTGACAAGCCCTTCTTCTGGTACTATTCCTTCACCCATGCAGAGAAAAGGTTATTCCGAGAGGGTGGTCATGGAGAAGCTGGTTCCTGTCGTAAAAACGTTTTGCGCATCATGAAGGCACTAAGGGAAAACCATCTCCAGCAGACACCACTGAAGTCTTACCATCTCAAGACCATCATGTTGTACGAATGTGAGAGCAAACCACACCCACATCAGTGGTCATCTGATCAAACTTGGAATCGTTTCCAAGATGTGATGAAGAGGCTGCAGCAATGTTTGCAGAGGAAATGTTGCCCACACTATTTTATGAAAGAGTTAAATCTGTTCCAACGAATACCAACGCAAAGTTGTCAGGAGTTAGCCCACAGAGTGACAAACATCCTGACAGACCCTCAACGATACATAGTACCATGACACTTTTAACATAAGGGTGTTAAAAATTAATATTGTTTGTCTTTATAATACTGTTAAAGGCAAACATTTCCTTTCAGTACATACATGGTACAGTATACTTTGTCAGATGTGTGAATGGAAAAACTGCAGTGACCTCTGTGCTTGGGTTCAATATGTATAAAATGTATGGTCACTTCATCTTCCAAACACAGTATTAGAAAAATACTTCTTGAGAGAACTCTTTGACCCAAAACTAGCAGAAAATGCATCAGATTGCAGTTTTAGAGTTTCAGATTTTAACAACCCTACACATTGTGGGCCTTCAGCCCGACATTGTATTAAAGACATCTGCTTTTATCCTCCAGCCAGCTATTTCAAAACATTCTGAAACCCCTGAACACTTAAAAATTGAGAACAATAATATCTGTTTATAATATTCCAACCTATACCTGATTGGAGAGAAAATAATGAAATGAAATGTGGAGAAATAATAAGTAAAAAAAGAGCACAAAGGTGGCAAAGCATGTCATGATTGAATATGTACTGTATGTGTACAGATGTTGTCATGAAATTTACCGTATCCTGTCCTTTGCCATTTATTACCTTATTCATTTCAATCTGTATTAGCACTGTTATATCAAAGCGATAAAGAAACTTTGTTTGTTGTACATCAATGCACGTAATAAAAGTGAAAATTCATTGCAACCACTGATGCATACAGTAAAACTCACCAAAAATGCTAGCTAACTATAATAATATAAAAGCCTGTCACCCAAGGAGTGATGAAGTATGACTTTCTTTTCTCACCATGGTTTTTGATATCTTGCTCAGATGAAAGCTGATTGATTTATTTTCACTACATCACTTGTATTAAAATAATTTCACAAAATTATGACACAACAGAATGGCCTGAAATGACAGGTCTTTTTCTTCACACGAGTTTTCACAATGTATAGGAAAAATGCCTCAAAGCCAGAACATTTTCAACCAAGGTATAGGTCTTTGCTTTTAGAATTTGATTGAGTGAGTCTCCTGGAGTGCCAAGTAAACTTGTCCTTTTGATATGTTCAACAATGGATTATTTGTTTACGAGGACCTCTCCAGTCAAAATAGAACCTATCCACAAATGTCTTAGGTATGTAAGTATGACAGCTGACTTTCGGTTTTGGGAAAACTGTTTCTCTGATCTCCTTCATTGGCATCCCAGCATCTTTGCACTCCTGAACTTTCCTCATCAATTTCTTGAGTTCACTGGCTTTCCTTGACTTTAATTTGGAGTCCTTCGTATTCAAGATGTAATTATCAAATCCACCAGCTTTGTCAATACATCTCATTGCATGAGTTGTGAAGTTCAGTTGTAGTTGCTTCTCCAGCACTTCACTGTAGTATCTTTTACGGTGAACATTTGGTTTCCAGGTTCTCTTTGTCCTGGATTAAATAATTTGAAAGTGTATTAAAGAAAGCAAGACACTCAATGCTGCAGACTACTGTAGGCAGGATTCAAAACTAATGGTTTTCTGGTTGTCCCGAACAACCAAAAACATGATGGGGCAACCAATGCAGCCTGCATGCAGGTTCATGAAATTTATAATGAAAATTACTGGACTATTCTCGCTATCAAATACACTACATTATGAACTTGGACTCATATTCAAGAGTCAAATTTTCAGTGAAGAGTCATCATCCCTTCAAGCTACATAAATGCACAACTTTTTTTTTTTAACCTGGCCAATTAGCCTCAATATGAAATCTGTTTTATACTCACTTCTTTCCAGAAAATGTGGTCACATGACCGAACATTATTCCCTTGCCCGCGTAAATCCCTTCTTGTGCTCGTTTCGGGATGGACTTCATGAGCAGAAAACGAAGTCCCAGCAGCACCATGGCCTAAACTTCGCTCATTCACGTCCAAAAGCACTCAAAGAAATCAAACTCTCGCTTTGGCGTGGCTAGTACTTCATGTAAGATGACACACAAGCCAAAATTGCTGAACATGTGCTTTATGGGGGCTTCCGCTGAGCAGGGAATCGCAGTCTTCAGTGTTTTGGCGCCATCGTTCAATCGAAAGAGCACAAAAGGAGAAGCGTCGAAAGATTTTACTTCCCCGCCCTTAGAGGTCATCTCTTGGCAAGCGGCATGTCGCTGGGAAGGAGATCAGAGCGGTAAGGAAGCAACTGAGTAACAAACGGAAGAGTTCTTTAAGCGTAACTTGGTTTATAATTTGCTGTAAATATAATAATTAAGTCAGTGCTCATGTCGTGTATTTTTAGGTTTGCACTGTTTACGGCGTTTATTAAAAATCTCGTCGATCTATCACTTCTAAATTAGCAAAATCCCTCCACAGTTTTCCCTGGTTTTCACTTAACATTCGCTTTCTGTGAGCGCGATCGAAAATATTCCGATCCGTTTCGGTTTTATCCCATATATCTAATGCATTTTCCCCCCTTTCTTTAAAGGGCGAAAAAGAAAGTGAATTACAGTCAGTTCTGCACAGAAGAAGGCGATGAAGAAGAAAACATCTCCACAAACAGCGACGGTAGGCGTAAATAGACAGACTTCCCCGCGATAATTTAACATTCAAATTTGTCAGTTCACAACAAAGACTCGAGCTCTCTAAAACTTTTCACCCGAAAGTGCTTGTGTTGTGTAGTACTGGGTCAGTGTAGCAACAAAAATGTGTTTGTGACCTTTGACTGTCAAAATGAACTCAGATCAAGCATACAAAAGTGTTTTTATTTGCTGCTGAATATTCGAATTTTAAATTAATTTCTTTTAAGCCTTGTCCTCACTAGCGCATAAGCATAAGCATAAGCATAAGCATAAGCATAAGAATAAGAGAGCGACAGTGGCGACATAAGCATAAGCATAAGGATCAAACATGTTCGTTCCTTATGCTTATGCTTATGTCACCACTGTCGCTCTCTTATTCTTATGCTTATGCTTATGCTTATGCGCTAGTGAGGACAAGGCTTTAAAACGCACGCGTCCGGGTCAATGTCTCTGAAACCGTCTTCAGTTCAATGGGAATTGTTTTACTTTCGGTATTAACAGACTCACGTGTTGACATATATATGGCACAGTACACGTTTTCTCCCTCTGCCCCTCAAATAAACACCAAATCAACTATGACCCCTAATACAGTAGCTCTTTATTTTTGAAAATGATACCTTGATGTTTCAGTTCTTTCAGTCTCTAGAGATGAATACAGCATCTCCAACTTGGTATTTGCTAGCTTGCAAGTTCCATATGATCAAAATGCTTTGTTCTCACTAAGTATAGACCAAGTTTTTCATCGCTTTGTGGCCCAATCACAAAGTGTGCTGGCCATAAGCTGATGAAAAAAGAAACCCCCAAGGTTGCATAGCTTTAGGCCAAGCAATGAGATTAAGATATATAAAAAATATAGTGTAATATTATTTTATTATAATGGTGGCATCTTCTGCAAAGAAAAAAAGGTGCATGACCATAGTTTTCCACTTTTGGAATACAAAGACATTCCGGCCATGCTGGTGCCACATACAATAGAAGCTAAAAAAACCATTATTTGTTGAAGTTTATCCAACATGACATGGTTGCCATGACATCAGATGAAACCATAACTTTTTTTGTTGTGCTGATTAAATTTCAGATGACTTCCAAGACTCATCGGGCCCTCCAAGCAAGAAGCGCAAAGTAGTCAAACCAAAGCCGGACAGGCAAACAAGAGAGGAAACCGGCAGCAAAAAGAGAGAACCACCCTCAAGAAAGGAAAGGTAGTGTCATGCTGTCCACATGAACATGCTACGCATAAAAGAACGGCATTACCACATTCAGTGGTTCTCTCACCAATGCAACCCGGGTTTGATTCCTGGCTCGGGATCTGATCCTGGTGCCATAAATGAGAATAGACCACCCAAATAAATGAACTTCATGATGGTTTAATTCTCTGCTACTCTCTCAAAATATTGATGATTTCTTCTTGAATGGCTGAGTAAATAAATTATTTTGAGTGTAGAGTAGAAGGTTGATTTCATATTCTGCATTCATCTATTGCACTAGACTCTCCTTGGAAGACAAAATATATAAAAGAGAGCTGGAGGCGGCACTAGAGGCCTCAAGAAAAGAATCTTCACAGGACGACAGCAAGTCTGTTGACGAGGAAGAGATTGACGGTGAGCAAGAGGAAAATGACATCCATCTGACATTGAAACAGGACAGAAAAAAATCAACATCAGCAAGTGAAGACAATGACAAGGAAAACAACAGGTACAGACTTCACAAATTTTTCTGAAATTATATCGGATTTTGTCAAAAGACCACAAGAATGCATACGCATCCTAAGTTGACTGCAGACCTGCAAGATGAATTGTTTGGGGCTCAAGTCTCAGTAGCCTAGGGCCAATTCAATAAAACATCTACAAAGTGTATTATATTTGAAACATTTTAATCCAAAACTATGGCTAAATTCTGTTGACCGCTTGTACATCTGTAACATTTTGCAGATTTTGCCAAATTAGGAACATTTGGTGGTGTTTGAGTTACAGTACGTACAGTACACTATGGTGCAACTTGTAAACTACACATGCGAAATGTCTATTGTATTGGTCCCTGGATTCAGGGAACTTTAGCCCTCTAAACATGAAACTGTTGTTGTTCTTATGATCAACACTGCAGGTTGATGCCATTCTTTTCACACATGTCACATACTGTCACAGAATTTATCAATCTGCCAAGTTTACAAAACATTCAAGACAAAGTATTATTTTTGTTCTGCATAACTTTTTTTGTAGTGAAGAAAATAAGCCAAGAAAAGTGAAGACAGCAGGGGCAGAGGAACTGAAGAGTGATGCGGGAAAATCCATAAATAATACTACCAAGAAAAATATGCCAGTTTCCTTCAAAGAGCAAACTGATGATGACTTGCAAGTCCCCAAAGAGGAGGCTCAACCTGGTAGATAAACAGTTCTCATAGACATGTGCATAATGAATCGATTCAGGGTCGATGTGTGAAAGCTACTGTAGACGGCATAAAGTAGAAGCTGACGTTTTGAACGCTTAGCCCTTCGTGTGAGGAAGTTTAAGCTCTTCGATATTGATAACTGCAGATCAAATGTTGCTTGTGAATTTAGAACCACACTATTTGATTAAACTCTTGATAATAAAATGAATTATTCCAAAAATACAAATCTAGAATGTATTCTGAAGTTCTCATACTTCCTTCAGATGATGAAAGTGATTTGGATTTGGAAAAAGATGACAGTGATAACGAGAGCTTTGGTGAAGATGGAGATGAAGAAAGTGACTTTGAAGAGGAGCTGGCGGGGAAGAAGCCAAGGAAAACAAAAAGCCGTGTTCAGCCGCCAGCCGCGTCCACCAGGCCAGGTATCAAACCAAGAACAAGTGTTACAGGTATGCACAAGTGTAATTAAAGTCCAGTGAGGGTTCATATTACAAGTTACAATATTTCTTGAATACCCTGAACCAAACACTAACACACAAGGTTGGGGTGTTGGTCTAGCAGATTCAAAGCTTAAAATATAATAATGCATTTAATGCTTTCAGCTGTGGCTCAATATATAATTTAATATTGATTATTATATTCTTTTTTTTGTTTGTTTTTTTTTGTTTTTTTTTTGTTTTTGTTTTGTTTTGTTTTGTTTTGTTTTGTTTTTTTGTTTTTGTTTTTGTTTTTTTTACTTTTACTTTTAGTGGAACACCTATTGACAATTTCTTACTGTTTAGTGCTTGAAATTTGTGGTCATCTAGGATCTCAGATAACTGGTGTTCTGCTAAATAATAAATGGTCTGTTTGGGGCATTGGGTGAGACAAACCCATGGGGCAACCCAGCAGAATCCTACATGAAATAACTGAATGAGTCAGAATAATACAGTCACCGTATGGAAACTTTTCCCATATCTTTTGAGTCGAATGTACAATACATGTCCCCACATGTTTTTCTCGGAAAAAGTCAGAGCAACAGCAACTTTGAAAATGAAAAAAACACTACAGGACAACCAAGAATTTGTCGGGGCAACCAGTTTTCTTGGCTTTGGTTATTTGGTTGGCATGGACAACCTGTTTTTTTTTTTTTTTTTTTTTTTTTTACACTGCTGCCTGCGCTGAAAGTGTTGTGTTGGTTTCACAGTCACTCCCTTAAAGATGCGAAAAGGGAAAAAGCGAGGGAAACCAAAGAGTTTGCCAGCAGCGGCCAGCGGATACTCTTTGTCACCCTCCATTTCTAGCTCTGCCTCCAACTCTCCATCAAGTAAGAGTTTGAATTCTGTTTGTAGTTTGGAGGAACAACCAGAAAAACCTTACCAGATATTAAACCTTTAACTCCCAAGCTCAAAATACAAATTCTCCTAACCATAAAATAAAATGTATGAGTGATGAAAAGAGAATATATGTTTTAATCAGCTCTCATTTAAGAAAGGTATCAAAAGCCAAATTCTCCATACTTTATGATATATTTCTGGTAGGAGACTGAAAAGAGAAAATTGAAGTTAATCACTCTTGGGAGTGGAAGGGTTAAACCAAGAGACTTGATGTTTTGATCAATCAAATGTCTAATGTTTTTTGCCATATAATATTGACAGTTCTCAAAACTTGGCAGTATGTCCTTTTTGTCTTTTAGTGCTACAAGCCAAACTAATAAACACATAATACCAACTGGGCATAATCGATAAAACACTAAACTGTTTGGTAAAATAAAGAAACTAAAAAAAAAAAAGCATACCAAATTTTATTTGACCATAATTTAATGATGTGCCCTTCAACTTTTATTAGTCACTACAGAAAAAATAATAATTTAATTGGTACTGTATGTCTTGATCCTCTTATTTAAACTAAATTATTATTTTTTATCAAAGTCAAAACAATGGCAACTTAATAACTAATTTAATCGAGTGACGCATGGAAAAAGAACAGGCCTTCTGAGCTCCTTCTCCATGTATTTTGACAGGTTTCTGCTGAATTCAAAGAGGAATTCGTGGAGAGAACATTAACCAAAGGTAAACAAATATTTTAACTTCTCTTTAGAGTTTATGCAGCTTGAAATAGGAAGTATAGAATACCAGTAACCTCTTGCTTAAATTAAACCTTTTAAATTAAAAATATAATATATAAATTTTCCCATATTCCCATATTGATGAACGGCAGTAAATCTAGTTAGCATGATAATGACTCATCTAAATCAGTTTGATGAAGACTATATTTTACTACTGGCATGTCATAGTTATTAAACCAATGAATATACTTTCAGAAAACAAGAGTGACAATTGTTTTAATTTATAACATCTGGTCTGTTGTCCCAAGCTACTCATAGAAAATACAAACTCTGCACTTGGAGAGCAAACTACTGTTTTTATTACAGCAGGTGTTGTGTGGGGCGATTAGTCTAGTATTTTAATGCAGCCACAAACTTGCCAATTGTCTCACTTTATATGGGAGTTTCCTGAATCCATGTAAATCTTCCACAATCATGCTTGGTCTTCCCTAAACTCACACTGAACTCCAGTTGTGTAGAAGAGCTTGAGACAGGCATACCTATTTTCAAGTTGACCTCAGCCAGTGATCCAGTCAGAATGGGGCCTGACTTGAATCTTCCATGACCTGTAAATTTGTTGAAGTTAGCATCTCTGTACTGTATGATACTGAAATGAACAAAAATAGTATTAAATCTGGACCTCTTTTTTTCTTTATTTCGTCAGTCAAGAACAATTCATCTGCTAAAAACAGTTTATCAGTCAGTTCTAAACCTTCACTTCCGCTGAAGTCCAGCTCTGCGTCAACACCACGATTAAGTCTGGGAACTGGTCTGGGTGGAGTGAACCTCAGCAGAAGTAGACCTGCTATTCGCCTGGGGCTTTCAAGAAATGTTCGAGTCAAGCCCCTTCACCCAAATATGCCTGTACAACAACATTGACCTGGCAAGTTAAACATTTCGTGGCTTGTTGGAGTGACATTACCAACTTTATCCTTGCATGTCCTGTACAACGTGCTGGAAAGACATTTTAAACCACCCTATCCTTGCATGCATGCCTGTATAAAATGGGCCTGGTTGTCTGCTTTCAACGTTCACAGCAACAGAAACCTCTTTATCGTCATGCACCTGTACAAAACTGATCTGGAAAATGTAAACTCAGTATTTCACTATGTCCACTTGTTGGATCTAGATATTGCAAACCACTTTATCCTTGCATGCCTGTACAAAATGGACCTTGAAATCTGGGATTTTCACCACTTTACCTTTATTAGTGTTTCTCACCTGAGTTGAACCTGTAGATTGTCATTTTGCCACACTGCAATAGGACATGCAGAGCATATTTAAATGTGTCCTTGACCAGCAATAGTTTACTCATGCAATAACCTGTTAACTCCAGTCGTATTGTGTACAAATTAATGGTACTGCTTTTATGTTGTAGGTATTATTATTGACATTTGCTATACAGTATATGAGTATAATAAATAGAGGACATTACACGGCGGCACGAAGATATGAATTTTATTTTTGACTGGTAAAAACAATATTTTACGAACAAGTGCTTCGCGAGTGAGTAAAATATTGTTTTTACCACGAGAAAATAAAATCCATATCTTCAAGCCACCGTGTAATTTTCTTTTTATTATATTAGACACGAGTGTTTTATGAGAAATTGCACAAACAACTGTGCAAAAGCGGGAAATGATGCCAACGATATCCTCACTAGTGAGGATATTGAAAATATACCACTCGGGTCCCGGATGTAGTTTCGTATGGATTTTACGCACGGTATATTTTCCAGTAAAACACTCATGTCTATATAATAATAAGTAATATTATTCATCAGTATATTATGCCACCTGTACATGAAAAAAACATATTGGACTAAAAGTGGTCTTTAGTAAACAATAAGTTACCCCATGCACAATAATTTTGGTGAGAGGCATACCATCAGAGCTGAATTTAGAAATCAAAAAGAAATGATTTTGATTTGTTTCCAAGTCACTCAAATCACAAATTTAGCAATATTAGCGCCAAGAGCAGAAACAACCACACTTTAGTAAGACACATACTCCTAATGACAGACTTTATACATATGATAATGCTTTAGTACGGTATGTTGAAACATGTGTCAGTTAATAACAGTATGATTGAAATTCATTGACCCTTGATCTCCTGATCCTGTGATCCTCCTAACCATTATACAAAGAAAATGTATGAATAACAAAGTGATAATTTTAACAACCTATAGAATTCAAACTGACAATATTTTTATTATTGTATGTGTAATCTTATTTAGTTTTATTGGAGATTTAAAAATGTGTGCTTTCCACATTATTTTTAGGAACCTCTTCCCTTTTATATACACTGTATTCACTTGTGTATAAGGTGTACCTCGAGTTTGGGAGTGTAACATTTGGAAAAAATAATTTAAGGAAAAAAATAAGGTATCAGCAAAAATCACCTTTTGTTTTTTTCTCATAAAAATGGGCAATGGGCCATGTTAACATGAATTTCTGGGTACTGTATCTTATAAAACGAAGCAGTGCATATGCAGAGTATTTCAGTTGAGAATGTGAAATGTTCATTTGTTGACAACTCTACAGATTGATTTCAAAATTTATTCTGAATAATTTCACACAAGTTTAAGGTTGAGGTGCAGCTTATAGGAGAGTGAATATGGTATCTATGAAGACTTAATTACCGACACACCACAACACAGTTGTTCAAGGCTATACATGTACTGTCTGGACTCCCAATCAAAATCCAGAATTAAACAAATTCATTATCAATCGTGGTTTTTTTTTTTTTTTTTTTTTTTTTTTTTTTTTTTTTTTTTGTAGTTTGGAAGTCAAAATAATCGTAATACAAAGTTGGAGCAAGTTAGGCATTTCTTCACTGTACTAATTTACGTTCTATGTGATAGGATGTAAAACAAAAGTCAGTAAAGAAGGTGCAAGGGTATTTCTATCACACCTTTGTTTTATATTATATACACTCAAGTGGGAATGTGAAACATGTTAACCAAAATAAACTGATCACTATAATTTTTTTGAAGTGTTGACTTGTTCTATAGTTCATGTTCTCAGATAAACCAGGCTCACTCAAAATGTCTCCAAGGTTGCAAATCTGATAACTGCATGAATTGTGTTTCCTTGTGCACAACAATATCAAATTTGCAAGAATACTCTGTAATTGGGCAAGGAATGTGAAACCCCAATATTGTATTGTTTTGAAAAGCAATGCTCTGGTGCTTTTTGGAAATGTGATGATCAAGCAATATTAACACTCACACTGCATCACTCATGCAAGGTTTTATTCCTGAATGGTTGAAGAACTTGTATAATACAGCAGTTGTCTATTTTCATAGCCTGAGGTAACAAAGGTAACGATGACCGCTGCGAACAAACTATTTCATTCAATGATTTTTAACTTCACGCTTTGTTGCTTTTTGAATTATCTTGTCCTTTTTATCACATATTTGGGTCATTTATGTATTCTAGTTTAAAATAAACTTCATTTGAGAATGGTATCTCGCTTCTGTAATTACTGCGCATTTGGTTTATTTTTGCGAGTCGCGTTGCGCTTATCATTTCCTAAACCTCCCAGGAATTGGAGGTAGCTGTGTGCATTATTTCTCCAGGAGTGAATGAGTTAACCTTTCCCTCCCAAGCAGATTGCAGATTCTCCCAACATTTTAAGAGTAAATTGTATGAGTAATGTAGTGAGAGTTGATAGTTTAATCAGCTTTCATCTTAGCAAGGTATCAAAAGCCAAGTTCTCCCTGTATCATGTTTCTGGTGAAAAGTGAAGGGGAAAATTGAAGTGAATCACTACTGGGACTGAATGGGTTAAATGCAGGCCATCATACTTTAGATCTGGGCTGTATATTTTACCATTTCATTGCAAAAGACAAATTGGACTAAAAGATGTCCAACTGGCCTGGGGAACAGCCAAAAATATCACTGAAATGTACAGCCACACATGAAAACAACCTTGCAGCTCATGCTTCTTGTGTGTTCTTTCTTTATTTGTTGTTTTTTTTGTTTGTTTGTTTGAGGTTTTAGTTGTTTTTGTTTTGTTTTTAGTATAATTCAAGATTGAAGAATTAAATTTGGACAAAGATGACAGTGGCAGACAAAAAAGGATCACATTATCTTACAATATTATTATTATTATTCTCATCACATAACCGACACAATTTTGAGAGTGCCAACTGCATGTAAACCAAACTGCTTGAAAGGAAAACTGAGTAACACTAACTTGTTTTTACATGTATAGAGCCGTTTTCGGATGACTGTCGAAAACCAAAACCAAAGTAATCACACAGGCCAATCACAGAGACTGAGAGAAAACAGTTCAGCCAATTGGAAGCCAAAGTAATTTGCGTTTGGTCTTGCGTTTGGTTTTACTTTCCAATCAGCAGTGCAAGTACATGCCATTGCTTGCGTGAGAAGTGTTTGGTTTTGGTTTTGTTCCTGATTGGCTGAGCATGCTGACAAACTTGTGTGGACCAATCCGAAAGCGAAGCAGATGCAAAACCAAAGCAATCACACAATTACTTTCGACAGTCATCTGCAAACTGCTCTACAGTTCATGATTGCATACAATGAAAATCACACTCAATAATTCCTAAAAATGTAGCAACAGAATGATCATCAACCATGTTTGTTAATATCATTATTTACACGTTGGGTAGGTTTGAAGAAATTGCACTTGTCAGCATGTTTTCTAAAAGCAGTTCAAGTACATATATTGTAAGATATGTACAATCAAGAGCTAGGACCACACATGACAACTAAATTCTTATCACACCTTCTCTATTCCCACAAAAAATCTCTCTTGGCATAACACTGACACTAATGTTGCTATAACATTAGGAGTAATCACATGGACCATGTTACCAACAACATATTGACCACACACTAACAGCCACATACTGACCAGTGCAAACTGTTCACAATTACATGCTTAATACTTGTACATGTACTGTGCTGACTACAGCACCTTTTTAGGGTCTAATGTAAGTTTGTAAAAAAGAGAAATACACTGTGTCTTACAATAGAGTGGTAAAGTGTGACGTCATCATTTTGCAAACTTTTCCATTCAAACCTCAAAACCACATCATGTGATATACACAGCTGCTGAAAGAATGTGTGCAAAATTTCAAATCGCTAGCCCTACTGAAAGCGAAGATAGAGAAGTTTAAAGTTCGAGATAGTCTTAACTAAACTCTCTTATTTAGCGTTGGTTCCAAATCAAAGGAACCAACACCAAATAAGAGGGTTTAGTACAAAGCAATTTGAACTTCAAAAGCCTATATCTCAGCTGTTTAATGCACTAAAGAGCCAATTTTTTCTGTGTGAACTTTTTTTTGATAGGCCATTCCGAAGAATTGCGCAAAGTCCATTATTTCCGAAAAAATATTTTATGACGTCATCACTTTACCACTCTATTCGCATTGTCACAAACTTTGTAAATAAATGTCTGGTATACAACACTTGAATACAATCTCAGCCACTTCAGAAAAAGCTGGACAGGAACAGGAAACATATATCAGAAAGTAGCTGAAATATCAAATCTGTCTTCATTTATAAGAAAATAAAATTTATCTTGAATATTGTGTGTTACATGCAGTATGCACCAAGTAAATTATTTATGGTGCATACTGTATGTAACACAATCTTCAAGCCAATTGTAATGAGAGCTCACCAAGCAAGAAACTGAGGAAGATGATGGCAACATTGGCAAAACTTGAAGAAGGCAAAAGATGCACATGGGTACTGTAATAATGTGAAAGTGATTGCTTATCTTGAAGTTACAGTGCTTTCAAATGCTTCTTTTTCTAGAATGTTGTCAGAGCATGGACAACATTGTTCTATGATTGGTTAGTAAGGTGATAGCAAAAACGAAACAAATTATTGCAACTAATTAACAGGAAAGTTTACAAAGACAAACTCAAGGAAAATACATGTAGACTGAGATATTTGTGTTGCCATCGCTGTCCTAGTTTGCGTTAGCTCTCTGCCATAACTGCCGGCCATCTGGCTTTCGATCTGAAAGGGCTCTATGACCTGATTAATAAAAATGCCTAACTTCTTCTCCAAAGCCACACCAATCCAAGCACCGATGCGCACAAGCCCAAGACGAAGGCAAACTCCATGTTCTCCCTGGATTTCAGACTCCTGAAGTAGTTCACCAGGGCTTCCTGTTGGAAAGAACAGCAGCAACAAAATTAATCTCTTATGGCTTGAAAACTTTCACTCCCAGGACTGATCATCAAAAATGTTTCTCAACTAGCAGACACAAAGCTTAGCCCACTTATTAATCACACACTCTTTTGCACACTGAGCTTGCAATTCACTTTTACATATCATCAGTATCTTTACATAGCCACACTTTTTACACCTCAAAATATACAACAACAACCCTTTACACACTATCCACAGTATAGAATATAGGTTGCTAAACAACTAAACAACTACTGTCCTGGCTCCTTCCTGGACTTTCTCAATGATGTCACATTGAATGAATGAAACATATAATGACGGCCCACCTAAGATTGGCGGGTTCATCCAAATATGTTGTGAAGGAGCTAATATAGCCTCAAATTACTGCTACTGCTTTATTTATTATTGTGTCTAAATATTTTACCCTGTCAGGTGTAGGAAAAATTCCCGGTCAAAGGGTTAAGAATTAAAGCCTGGCTTTCATGAGCAACACAAACACGAGGTCTTTATTTCACAGTGAAAACAGGCTCAAGGCAAAGCACAAGGATCAAAGTATTTTGATTAAAATACTTTGATCATTGTGCTTGCGCTTGCGCTTGCCTTGAGCCTGTTTTCACTGTGAAATATGGACTCTTGAGCTTATGCTTGTGTTTGTGCCACTCATTAAAACCAGGCTTAATGGATACCAGAAAACATTGCACCACTCACCCATCCACCCTGCTTGAAGATCCAGTCCACAAGCTGGTCTTTGATGTACTTGCAAACCCATTCAATTATCTTTTTGATGAGTGGCACCTCAAGAATCACTTGAACGGCCAATTTGTAACCAAAGTACAACAGGGTCACAATTCTACCCCAGTTCAAGACACCATCCTCAAAGATGGACTTGGCGACTTGGAGAAAGGTGTCAAAAGCAGTGTCCTTTGTCACTACTACTTGAGAGATCATATTGTTCAAAGCTGTCTCATTAGCCAGACGATCACCAATCTCCCTGATGGCATGTGCAACCTCTTTATTGATGCTCTTTCGATCTGCATCCAGTTCTGTTGGAACAGACAAGCCATCAGCACGGAAGCATTCGCTAAATATAGCATTTACTACAGATGGGGTCTGGATAGCAACTTCGTCAACACTGCTAGCCCGGAGATATGCAGGGCGATTCTGTTGCTCTGGAGCTTGCTCTGCAACAGCAGTAGCTCCTTCTGGTGTTTTATCAGTGGATTGTCTTGCACCTCTTGCTTCTCCTGGTGCCATGATAGAGATTAAAATGTCTTCCTGAAAAAAAAGTAAATTATGTTGGCGGTGGCCCCTTTCAAAACTGAAAAGATCTGACCGGTTTCTATAAACCAGTGTAAACTGGTCTAGATCTACCCCTGGCATCCTTATTTGGTACTGGAATGAAACACTATCTGACAAGGTCAGGAGTCCAATCTATTTAGAAACTTAGTTTTTATTCATCGACAAATTAACAAGTGTAATTCTGTAAATGTCATCAGGTCCACAAATAAGATGAAAAAAGCATTGTTTATATTTAAAACGTACTATGACAAATCCTCCACCCTCCACCCTTCAACGGATGACGCAAGGAAATATCGCCTACGACTATTCAGAAGGGAAACCAAACTTGTCACCGGCATTTAGACCAATTATATAAAGTTTGCAATACAAATATGTACTTTGCGAAAGGAATTTCTTCGCAATGTCTCTAACAGAACTGGCTAGAAAGATTGGCTTCTGACGAAAATTTGTTAATGCACTTGTATTTTATGCCGGTAACTCAAAAGGAAACAAAATCGGAACGCTTTTAAAGTGTCTGTTCACAAATATGAACACACTCGGCAGAAAAAGAACGTTTTGGTACTCAAATTATCGACTCTTGATCGTCGTAATATTGAACTTTCTGGTCCACTTTTATCTGCCGGCGTAAACTTTCCGATAATATTCATTCGAAGAATTTACGAATATATTTTTTTACTTTGAAATCCAAACGCGCGAGGCCATGTTGGTTTCACACGAAAACTCTCACAAACGCAGTAATCGACTCGAAAACTCGAATATCTGTCAATAACAACACAACGAAACAAGCATAACACATTAGATAAAAAAATATTTTGACAAATTGTGTGCGCAAAAACTGTATCCACGCCAGCATGTGAATCAGAAGCTGGTTTCAACGTCAAATCTTGAACGGGTTCTGGCTCATTTTATGCGACTCAGCAACAGAATATATAGTGTTAATATCTGACGTACCTGACTTTTTCACTGTGCTTCTTTTGGGATCAATTTTCGCCGTGAAAGAATGCTTCTTCGCTTCTCACTGCGCGCCTCCAAGTCCGTCACGTTCATATGTTCAGGCTATAATTTAGTATAATTTATTACACTTCAAATCATCTGATTGGCTGAAAACCAGACGGTTTCACTTCCGTAAATGACATCATTCAACATTACACGCGCGAACTTCAAAAAATACGGCTTCTTTCTCGAATTTATGACGCGGAAACTTTAGAAAACCAGTGAACTGTTACTCGGCCAACCCAAAGACTCAAAATTTCGTCCAAGGTCGTTTTTTTCTATGCCGAAAAGCCATCCCGCACCAAACACACGTGTCAAATCAAAAATTAAACGCAAATCTGCAACCTGCAATATGTTGTTTACAAAAGGAACAATAACCTTTAAAAACGTGCTGGGGCAGATTCCAATTTTGTTCAAGTTATTATTGAATATTGTCTCCAGAAAAACGGAAAGGGACTTTTTCTTGCGCAGGGAAATATTTTGAGTAGTGATGTCGCGTGCGTCGAGACTTGTCCAGTACAAACATCGTCACCACTTATAACATAGTACGTGATGAATTCAAAATGAGTAAACTGGTCAAAACAAACAATTTTTGAAACGGTCAAGGCCAAATGCTGTGCATACGAGACTTTCTTGAGATTAAAGTTAGTTTAGCGGTTCGGAGAATAACGCTCCATTTGTAAAACACGTGTGAATTTTTATTGAATTGGCCCCTGGTTGACATGGCGACGCAGTTGAAGGGCACTAGTCAACGTGGAAAAACAGGCTACTCTTGAAGCAAAGGTAAGCACAAGGATCAAAATATTCTTTTTTCTTTGTGCTTTGTGTGTGCTAGCTTGCTTCGCCCATTGTAGTTACCGACGCAACATGGTGACTTCACGGCAGATCGACTTTCATGGGATTTTCGCGTGAATACAAAAAAAATATTTTAAAAGCAATAAAACAGATCGAGTCATTCAGCTACCGCTTGTGATGAGTTCGGAGCATCTTTGTTCCCAGGCTCTTTTCCCTACCCCGCCGGGATAGGGAACAGAGCCTGGGAACGAGGATGAGTTCTGAGATGATTTGTTTTTGCCGGTCAGTGCTTCGGTGTAGAAAGAAAATGTCGTAAAAACGGCGCCAAATTGCTTGGCAAGGACTCCATCTGTTGTTTGATGGATTTTGAGAAGAATACCTACGATATTCACGCGAGAAACGTATCGGGCGTGACGTCAAGGCCTGCATCGATTTTCCACTGGTTTGCCGTGGTGTGGACTCTTATTTACCACGATTTACGTCATCATATGGTCAAAATTAGGTGTGGATTCACTCGGCGCAAAGCGTGACATGCTGGCGTCAGCATCGTTGTCTGGACTCTTATTTACCGCGGTAAATTGACCAATCACAGAGCGAGAAGTGTGTTGTGGTAAAAAAAATAATTTGGCCGAATGTATGCTGTATATTTTAGCCTAAAATAGTTTTGTTTAACATTTTTTACCATGAGTCAGCAAAAACGCAGTTTTTCAAAATGTAACGTGCGTTCTTTCTCTATGAATTAATTTAACTTCGAAATTTGATTACAAAAGTTGTGGCTGAACAAGCTTATTTATGACTCATGCATAATAATTTATTACCCGATGACTTTAATTTAAAATACTTGACGCACGTTTAAAAGCTATTAGCTTGCTATAAAAATTGTATTTTAGCTTATTATAGTTTTGTGTTAAATATTTATAAATAGTTTTTCTTGGAAATTTCGACCATGAGTCGGCAAAACTGTATTTTAAAATGCAACTTCGTGCCTTCTGCTGTCTATGAAATTATGACTGCGTCCTATTCTTAGCATGTTGCCACAGTTCACTCATAACCACACTTTACGCGGGAAAACATTTGACAACTTGACATTATTATTATCATTATTATAATTCATATTACATACGGAGCAATCTCGGTCCACTTCGCGGTAACCTGATTATCAGGCTTTTTCGCTTAGGCCGGAGAAAACTAGATAGCTTCGCGACATTTTCAAGGCTTGGCGATACAGACGCCGTGAAAAAAGAACAACATTCATGCAAAGGTGTCACATTTGAACTGACAAGGCTTCAAATCCGAAACGGAAAAATTTGTAATTTATAATCACTTTATTTCGAACTGAACAACAACACACGAAAATGCGAAAATGATGACGTCGACTGATCCACTGATATGGATTTGTATGGGTGATTTCCAAATCACGTTTTATGTTGGGAAAGAATCTCGCAAAATCGGAGCCAAATCGTCTCGAATTAAGTTATCATAAGCGGTAAGTAAGGGCTCTTTTCTGTTGTAGACCGATTTTAAGAGTAAAATTTATGTTATTTTCACGCGTAAAAAACGTGGTTTGAAAATCTCCTATACAAACCCCGTTAGCGGTTCAGTCTTGAAGTCAACAGCCCGGCCATGTGGGCTTGCCTGTGGTTTTTAACCAAACTTTGACAGAGGCTGTGCGTCTAACTGGAAGACGAGAATGACTCATCGAAAACCGGGAGAATTGGCAGCCTCCGCAGTTGCTTCGGTGTCACCCCATTTGCCAACTCCCCTACGGCATAAATGATTACCACTCCTTTAATACAGTCCCAGCCCATGGTTTCATGCGCTTCATAATGTCACGCCAGTCGATCTGAAGACATAGCTATCTATCTATCTATCTTTTTTTCTTTCTTTCTTTCTTTCTTTCTTTCTTTCTTTCTTTTTCCTTTTTCTTTTTTTCTTTTTTAAGTCAAGCCTGTAAAATACATTTAAAAAAAACAACGGAGTTTTGGGAGTCAGACCATCCGGACTGAGGCATTTTACAAATGCAACCCATTTCTCAAGTGTCGTTTCAAGGATCACTACAGTCCAAATTGAGAAGGCTGATATCTTATATCCGTGATAAGAGGCCGTCAATACTCATACAAAAACAAAGTTTTAGTGGAAAATTATGTTTCAGTATTCGCCGACCACAGAACGCAGAATGGCATGCGGTAAAAAGCACCGAGAAATTTGTGGGAACGCAGTGGGTCTGTGGTTTGGGCTATCACAAGTCACGCCAATCAGTTATCGATTGTATTTTGGACCAATCAAATGCAATATCGGGTTGGTAATCTATTCATCCGCGTCACTCCCTTCGTCGGCTTGTCCAGTTTTATTTTCCCGACCAGAGAGATTCGAGAACAGAGAAACAAGAGTGAAAATTTGGAAACATGTCGTCTGCGGTAGGAGAAGGTAGTTATGTTGCGCTTTTTTTAAATTGCTTTTTTGTTAGGCTTCGATGAAAGTTCAGCGGAGCCTGCCTGAGTTTGTTTGCACGGCCCTTGTTGGCGAAAGAGCAATCGCCATAACTTTAGACATCCAACACGACACATGAACCGTCAGCGGGCGATGTTAGTTTTGATAACACATTCTTTGCCATGGATGAAAGCTTTTAATGTATTTTGATCTCAATGTAACTTGATAATACAGTCCACTGCTCAAATGGCATTATTTATCGATAAACGATCTGTTCACAGTTTTGTGGGATTCTGTTCGCACCAAGCGCAAATCTATTGACAAAACAGCTCCTAAACAACAGTTTCACTGTGTTTCAGAATATTCAAGCCGTCGGCGAAGGAGAATCGCAGAAGACGAGAATGAGGTAGGATTGTGAAGTTATTTGAACTATGCATTCATCAATCGTTCAACACTGTTGTGATTGCAGACCAACTTTTGGCCTCTCGTGGCCAATGCAAATTCGTCTTCGATCGCAGCCATTCATCGTCCACTGCGACGACAAGTTTATTAATGCTAATTTCAACTGTTCGTAGTTTTCATGCATATGGTTGATATTGAAAAATGTCTTCAGTAAATACAAAAGAACACCGAAGACCGACTTTTGTTCTACTTCCTTTGTTTAGTGTAAAATATCATTATGCCGAAACTTTAGTTAAAACACAACAAACCTTTTGGAGACTTCATTAAACTTTAGGGAAGTGTTTACATTTCCAAATTGTAGTGCAGATTATAAATGTCTAATTAAACGGTTCGATTGAGAACTTTTTATCAAGTAATATGTTGATCAGCTGAAATATGTCGTTCAATATTATAACAGACAAACTCTTCGTAATTTTTTGGTGCGCAATGCATGGCCTCATTTTTTGCCAATTGGCTTCATTTGCCCTTCAATGAGAATGTAATATCTTTTGGGCAAGACAGAAGACAAATTGACTACAAAGGAGTTCAGAATATGGTGTGGTCGGGGGTCTCCATTTTAATGATTTTTCTGATACAATACTGGTTCAATTGCTTGTGTCAATCTGGTTCTGACAAATGGCACAGCGGCCGTGCAGCTATAAATCAATATATAGGTAAACAACAAAATGATATCCAGTTCAGCCTAGAGCAACACATTTTTTTTACCACTTTTCTATTTTTTCTTCCCTCTTTTTTTGCTAATATTTTTCTTTTTTTTTTTTTTTTTTTTTACGACTTTTTGTTTTGATGGTTACAGTTAGGCCCTATGAATTAAAATGGATATGTGAAAAAACTTTCTTATTCTAACCTACAACATGTTTTTACAAAATATTTCAAAAATAGGTATGTACTACAATTTTATACACAATGTCTGTTTTTTAACAGTACTCCTGTTCAGTCTTTTGATGGCATTTTCTCCAAAATAAAATGCACAAGTGCTAAATATGTTGTGAGAATTGATAAGAATTGGATGAAGGTGTTGCAAAATAAAAAATAAAATTGTCCCAAAAGTCACTTTAGACTTTCTTATGCTCAGCTCTTCTATGTCCAATCAAATTTCACCCAATTAAGTTCTCTATCATATGATCACAATAGGCCTTTTGCAGTTAGCGGTTACATGACCTACCCACCCTTAAATCAAGAAACAGGGTCAAAGTGATGCCCAGAAATGGAAAGAGCAGTTTCAGCCCTATATGTTGGATACAAGCAAAATGAGAACGAAAACAAAATTCTTCCTTTTACTAGGATTTGTATAGCTGAATTTGACTGGAGAGCAAGGCTTGCATTGCAGCCATACAAATCCTAATAAAAGGAAGAATTTTGTTTTCGTTCTCATTTTGCTTGTATCCAAAATATAGGGCTGAAACTCGGGAATTTTACTAATATCGACCTACACTTTCCATTTCTCTAATATTCTTCCATTTCTTCTCAATTTAAGGGTGGGTAGGTCACATAACCACTAACTGCAAAAGGCCTATTGTGCTGATCCTCTACAGCAGAACTCTGATATGTTTTTGTAAACATCATCTTTGTGAACATTTTGGTTTTAGTGTTTTTTTGTTTGTTGTTTTTTTTTTTTTTGTTTTTTTTTTTTAACTTCAGTCTCTTACCAGAGATACATGTATCATGCAGTATGGTGAATAATTTGATGGTATTAATTAACATAGCTGCTCAGGTGAAATCTAATGGAACTATTACCGCCTTTCGTCTGAGCAATAAGCTGTCAATTTCCAAGTTCTCTTACACTTGGTGTATGATTATATTGTCTCTGGCAAAGAGACTAAAATATAGAATTGAAGTTTATTATTTCAGGAGCGAAAATGGTTAAAGAAATCAAAGGTATTCTTCCTAAACCTGAAAGTAACAGCTGGAAAGTTGATCTAGGCCTCAGATTGATATAAATAATGAGGCATCTTGTTATATTAGTGCGTGGTCAAAATGTTATGCTTGGGTCACCACAATAACCCTTCAACCAATGTTGGCTTTGTGATATTACAAATAAAGTTTAGACTTATACTTCCCTTCCCCGAACATTATGGCACAGTTGATTACATTAGCATAGGTGCGTTGTGTGATGCTTATAAACAATGTGGCTATTTGAGGTGAAAAGTCAAGAAAAAATCTACTTCCTTTATACAATCCATGCATCTTTCACACCTGGCATGAATTTTAGCTCCTTCAAGTATTTCTGAGTGTTCAAAAGAGCACATTTCAGCTGGGCTGCGTTCATTCATAGTACAGTAGCACCGATGTAAAGAGTGCGGGCATTGTATGTCACTTCATGCTCTGTCAGGAGACTGGGGCAAATGAAAACAGATCGTGATTTATGCCACAAATGACAGGCATACCTAGCAAATAGAAATCCAGTTGGCTGTGGTGAGTTGAGCTGGGTCTCTGCTACTTCTGCTGCTGAGTTGTGACTGCTACCAGGGCACATTTGAAGCTTTCTTAGATTGTGACCTTAGTCAAGAATCAGAGAATACCAACATGGAGGTAACAGACTTTATAACACTAGAATTTGTGAGTCTGTTCTGTGACAGGGAAGACAGGGAACACCCTTATTCAAACTATTAGTCTGTTTCTTAATCTGTTGCTCGTTTTGTTGCTTTGCCCAGAGAAAATCAACTCTATCATATCAGCATTTGAACCTGAAGAGCAGTGTAGCTCTCCATGATCAAATTCTTTCATGGGTGAATTTTTCTTTGCTCACTCTGTGGTGTTCTTTTTTTCATGTATCTCATTCAATGGACATTATTAGAAGTAACTTCATGATTTCCCAGCTAGTATACCTTAATTTTTTCCCGGGATATTTATTGTAGAGAATCTCATGCTTATGTCTCTGGTAAAATGAATGTTTCAGACTGTTCAAGTTGATGTGATATGATATGTTGAATATTGGCTGACATGAAACAGTTGACCAGGTTTTATGTTTCTGTCAGTTTCTTCACACTCTGTACTGTGTGGTAGGACTCCAAGTTTCTCTGATACATAAACAGCATTGGGAATTTAATCAACATCTGTTTATCTAACAGCAGAACATAAAATCTTCTCAATTAGCATTTTCTGTCTTTGATTCTGACCAGAAAGTTATCTGATACTATGAGTTGAGTCAGTAGAGTGTGTTAGAGTTTATAATATTATTCCAGTGTAAAATAGTAAATGTGCCTGCCTCTATGGCAGGGAACAGAATTGCCTGACAGGATGTGTGTTTTTGTGTATGTGTGTGTATGTGTGTGTGCTGCAGAGGTCACCCATATCTGGTTTCAGTCATGTCTGTGTTTTGCTTGTGTAGTTAATGATCACTGATTTCATTTCATCTGCACCTAAGTCTTTGTTTCAAAGGTAATCTTTGGCAACTTGACATGATTGCTTCCAAAAGCTTTGGCAACAAGAAGATATGTTCTTAGTTTGTTTTCACTATATAAGGGCATAGAATTTCAGAAAGTCATACTATGAATATAATTAAGGCCAAGCCATCAGGCATCACTATGCAAATTCCAATGCACATTCTTTGCATTCCAGCATTCAAAAAGCTAGAAGAATTTACAATCATGCTTTAGCGTGCTTGAAATGCCCCTTTTAAACAATTTTAGATTGTTCAGTCATTTATTATTGCAGCAGAGTGCCGATTTTGATACACCTTTTCAATTTAACTTGCCTAGCTGAAATCACAAAATGTACTCAAAAATAGTAACTGTGGCACGTTGTAATAACAAAGAGAAATGGGAATACAAATAATATTATCGGTAACGCTATTAGCATAGGCCCCAGTCACGCTTGTGACTAATTTAATAACAATAATGTCGACATTTACAACTGATCAACTTATCAACCACTGACAAAATATGTTTGTGAGTTTGGGTTGCCAACTTTGAAGAAGCCATCATTTTTCTCAGGATTCTTAGGTATTATTAAGTAAATGGTTCTAGTGCGACTGGGCCCTAAGTCTGTAAAATTGGGACATGGTTCAGAATTATTGCTTAAAAAATGTTGGGAATTGTGGTGTGATCTTTTTGGTTGTGATATGGATTCAAAGATTTACCAAAGGATGTCCTGTAGATGTCAAACAATATTCACAAATATCCAAAATATCAATGCGAGAAATTGTTTACTATACCTTACTGGATAGTTGTTTACTATACCTTACCAGATTAGATTATGTTGAAGTGGAAGGTCAGTTATGAAGAGGTCAGTGTGTTATTGTGGACAAAATTCCTCGAATGCTAATAGTTTGTGAACATGCTGTATAAGTATGGTGTAATTATTTTTAGATCTCAACAGTCTGCATGGTTTCCACTAGTCATACGTATAATTATTCCTATACATATCTTGTCTGTCATTGTGTAGTCAGTAACTGTTTCTCAGTCTGTTTGTACAGTGTGTGGAAAGTATCATTTCAACATGCAAAATCTATATGTGGGGTTAGTAAAATATTATAGCTTGTTGTATTCATTGTGATGTTGTTACCGTTCATACAGGATGAAGCAGCAAAGAGGAGGGAACAGCGCAGGAGAGAGCGGGAAGCTCGCAGAGCGGAAAGAGACAAAGAGGACAACGAGGAGGAAGAACGAAGGAGGCAAAGGGAGGAGAGGCGTAGAAAAAGGGACGCAGGTAATCATGTCAGAACATGTCAGAAAAACATCATTTTACAAGCCATGTGATACAAATTAAAGAAGCCTCACTGTTTGAAATATTGACGTTCTTATTTCTTATGTCTCTGATTAGGTGAGGATGCTGGTGAAGAAAGTGCATCAAGCCGGCGCCGACGAGAGAGAGGTGGGTCTACCATTTCTCATTGTAAATCACATGGTTTTACAGGGTTTTCACATAGTATTTCACTTAACCGTGCAAATTGAGCTCCCCAGACAAATTATTTTGTGAAATTATTTCAAAGAGCAAGAAAAAGTATTTTCATGTGAAAGGATCTTCAGTACAGTATTGGCCAGTGGGAACAAAACTATAAAACCTGATTGTTCTCCTGAGGCCAGCAAGCAGAGCAGGTGACTGCATTTTCTTGCACTGCCTGTTGGTCTCTTCAAAATGAATCCAGTAATGATTCACAAATTACTTTTGGCTTCTGGTTGCTTGAAAGTGTTTTTGTGAAGCTGGTGTGATCGACACTGTAGTATTGCTAACTATAGTACTTTGGTTTTGGTTTTAGAAAGTCAAACTGTTATAATTTTAAATAATAATATATAAAGGATATCAAACGACAGCGCGAAGATATGAATTTTATTTTCTCGTGGTAAAAACAATATTTTACGAACGAGCGCTTCACGAGCGAGTAAAATATTGTTTTTACCATGAGAAAATAAAATCCATATCTTCAAGCCACCATGTAACTTTCTTTTTATTATATTAGACACGAGTGTTTTATGAGAAATTGTACAAACAACCGTGCAAAAGCGGGAAATGATGCCAGCGATATCCTCACTAGTGAGGATATGGAAAATATACCACTCAGGTCCCGGATGTAGTTTCATATGGATTTTACGTACGGTACATTTTCCAGTAAAACAACTCATGTCTATATAATAAATACAATTATTGTAAATTAGGATAATTAAAGTATGTAACAAAACCTAGTTTACAGTGTAACCTGTACAGTATAACATCTTTACCAACAGAGGAAGCAAAGAAGAAGGAGGAAGAAGAAAGACTGCGGCAAGAAGAAGAAGAACGACGCCAGCAAGAAGAAGAAGAACGGCGCCAACAGGAGGAAGAGCAACGCAGACAAGAAGAAGAGGAAAGGCGAAAACAAGAGGAGGAAGAAGAAGAAGAGGAGGAGGAGGAGGAAGAAGAGGAGGAGAGGGCACAGGAGGACCATGCTGCTGTGAATGGAGACCCAGAAGAGGAGCCAGAGGAAGAGGAGGACGAGAGCATATTTGGACAGATGTCACCTCAGAAGAAACGTAAGACAGTTTTGAATGTGTTTTAGGCGGCCATTACTTGAGACCCGTACAAACTCGTACCGGTACGGACTGGTACAGAGTCATTGCTGTGTAAGACTGGTGTGAATTCAGATTGGTCTCTACCCAAATTTACTGTTTCTGTTTATATGAGACCAGTTTGAGAATCTTAAAATGGTTTGAATCATTCCAGGACCGGTTGCATAAAACATTAACACCGGAACTAAACAGCAACAGGAATAACCACTGTTAATAATGCCTGGGCATTAGTATTTTTCATGTAGCCAAGCCCAGGAGCTGTTAAAAGAGAAAAACTGCTAAAGCAGTCTGACTCACTGATGTTGGTTCAGCTCCTGGAATTAATCAAACTGATATAAGAAATCTATAAATTAGTTCAATCAGCAGTGTACTGTAGTTTGGGTGCAATTTTATTGTTCATAGTTTTATCAATCAGACAAGTGATTGCAAAATAATAAGAGGTGGTAGTGCGATGACAATGAGCAGTGGGCAGTGTGTGACAAGGAGGGAGGGGAGGGAGGGTGTGTCGAGGGGCAGTGTGTGACAATGAAGGACAAGTGCGTGACCATGAATGATGAGAGTGTGACAATGATTGTGAGTGGTAGTTTAATAATGGGGCAATCATGTGTTTGTCTTGGACCATGCACATAAAACAAAAGTTTTATGCACATGGTTCAAGACAAAAGTTTCTCATCAAACGTCTGCGAGTGTCAGTGTGTTACAGTCAACTCTCTAAGCGGACACCTCCCTAGGGTGGACAGCATGCAGATTTGGTCCTTTGCCGATTTTCACTTGTTTCTCTGTAACTGAACTCTCTCTAAGCGGACACCTCTTTAAGCCGGACAGCATGCAGATTTGGTCTTTGCCAATTTTCACTTCTTTCCCTGTAACTGAACTCTAAGGTGGACATAAATGCTAGTCTCAAGGGTGTCTGCCTTTGTGAGAGAGTTCACTATAGTCATCTTTGTTATCCAATCCTATTCTTGTTTCTGCAGAGGCCATTCTAGACGGTCTGGCGGCACATCTGCGTGGCCTTGTCGATGAGAGAGAAGCGAAGTCGCAGCCTGTGACACAAGTGGAGCTGGATGAACTCGACCTCAAGATCCGCTCACTCAAAACCCAGGTCAGGAAGCAGGAGGAGACGCAGATGCAGCTTCAGAAACAGAAGAGGGAACTGGACGAGAAGGTGCAGAGGAATGAAAGCACGGTAAGTGGAACAACTATGAGTCACACCGAAGTAAGCCAGAATGCTTTATAGATTTACAGTGCTTTATAGACTCATAGATAAGCACACTTTTCCATGAAACTTTGGATTAAGCAATATTAATAACATGCATACAATAATTTCTGCATTCTGATTGGCTGAGCGCACGTCAATTTATCAGTGCAAAAATGTGAAATTAACAGTGCAGAAATTTGAAATTAAAAATTGCCGACAGCTGGCGCGCGTATTTGCGAAGCCAAACAAAACAAAAGGGCGTGTTTTCATTTCTCAGGACGATTCCGATTCTGTTTGCGAGAAAACAAATTTCTTGAGACACTTGTGAATTGTAAAGAAATTGAAAAAAATTGCGCGACGTAAATTATTGATGCATGTTATTAACAAGTAATCACATGGTTTCTTGTGCAATTTTGGAATAAATTAGCACTCGTAAATTTTTCAAAGACCACAAATTGCACTCGCGCGGCGCTCGTGCAATTTTGTCGTCTTTGAAAAATTTACTCGTGCTAATTTATTCCAAATTGCACTCGAAATCATGCGATTACCTGTACAAATAAATTGAAAATGAGCATGAAAGTCCCATAATACTTTGCGTGCCTCGTGGCGGCCATGTTAAAGTGAATTCGTTATTTTGAAATTCCTTTGTATCAATTTTAATGCAATTTTTTAGGAAATGGTCAATTTTCTGTTTGTCCCGAACATTCTTTGGGAAATTAACACTGCATTTTTTTTTTTTTTTTTATCGAAACTCTTACACGCACCGATTGCTACATCACTGCAAGGGCTGGGAAGAAATCCTGAAAGATTTATAGTTAACAGCACGTTAACCGTTGACTATGTTGTATTTTATAGCTAACCAGGTTGCGGACCGAGCTCAAGAATGCGGAGAACGAAAACGAAGTTGCGATTAAAGAGGGAAGGTAGGTGTTCCCTCAGTTTGCCACCTGTTTCAAGAAATTGTACTGTGCTGCCGTGTTAGATTCAAAGCGAGGTTAACATAGCACGAAATTTCCCAGCCAGCAAACAGGACAGTTTCCCGTCGCTCTAAAGCGTTCACATACCCTGGTCCCAGAGGTTTCCTAATCCGGCTTTTCGCTCGTCACTTTGCGACTCGCTTTTCGCCGCTGCGCAGCTCAATGTTCCGGTCGGGGAATTAAAAAAACCACTGGGACCAGGGTAGCGTTTACAAAGAAGATGCACTTGTTTTTCTTGGAAGTTACGTGCACAGATTTCCAAAGTGTCAAGCTTCTCAGTTATGCCAGGGTAGCCTCGCTTTGAAGCTCGTGCTAGTTCCCGTGCAAGGACTGTTTTTCTTTTCGTTATTGTTGTTGTTGTTGTTGTTGTTGTTGTTTTGCTACATGTACTGTTCTTTCCTTTTTCTTGACTTGTTTGTGTCTTTGAATTTCCAGGAAAAAGAAGGCAACACCCGGGAGTCGACCGGTAAGTGGTCGGTAGCTCACACTTCACTCGGCGCTTGGCTAGTACTCTGTACGCAAACTGTATAATGGCGGCGTTTCAGAGCAATTTCGGGAATATCGGTCAACGAGCAAGAGAATTGCGCGATTTATTCTTTGGTGGGAAATTGATAAAGTGCGCAGTGCGCGCGCTCTCTTCTTTTGGCGGGAAAATTTGCAGCATTTTATTAGTTTGTACACTTCGCTACGGAACAGCGTAGATTATCTAGTGTTCTTGCTACATTAATGCGTTTACTATGTTCTACAAAGACCACAATGGTATTTTACCCTCCCCTCCCTGGCCTCTCTAACTTCTGGTTCTTTTCTTTCATATTAAAAGGCGGCCAAGAAGGTAGAACCAAAGGTGAGTCATCGATTGGACTACTTAGAGGGGGTGTGTGGGGTACATGTGGTGAGACTGACAGCGCGAGAAGTGAGGTCGAGAAACGTGCCTGTTTTGTAGTTCCCAGTCTACGCTGGGTGATGAAGCGCTACCTTTAGGTAGCAGCAGTGCGTTTGTGACCGGGGGGGGGGGGGGGGGGGGGAGGGTGGTACTCCCATATATAGGTTATTGTGCCGCCCCTAAGGGTATCATTTTCAGCATTTTAGTCTGAATTGAGCCTTTGGTATGGAATGGGGTCGGAGATTTTGATATTTGGTCTGAAATAGGGTCGAAATTCGCACATTTTGGTCGAAATAGGGTAACGGTTTTCAGTCCCGGGCGGCACACTTCCACCCAAACGTTTATGACTAAGGCGTTTAGTGAAGTATAGTTTTGCCAGCATGGATTTGTTGCCCGCAACCGCAAAGATTTGTGGGATTGTAACTCGTACTTTTGTCACGCGTCATTGTAGGGTTTAGGATTCCTGAGCGTTGTGAAAAAGGCGCAAGCCGCCGCCTGGGAAGATAAATTCAAGGCGATGAGGGAAAAGAAGAAGAACCAGGTGCGTTTTACGTGGCTTTTTGTTTGTTTATTTATTTATTTATTTGTATGTTTGTTTGTTACTTGTTTACGGACTTATCTCTTGTTAGCCTGCAAAGCAAGCGTTTCCGTGTACAAAGACTTTTTTCGAGTTTTGATCGCGCGAAAATTGGGGCGAGCGCAAAAAGGACGCCGAGGGGGGAAGGGGAGGTTTCCTCCTCCCCCTCCCCCCTCGCCCCAATTTTTGCGCTCGCCCCATATTTCGCGCTGTCAAAATCGAAAAACTCGTCGTATGCTCTTCGTATCGAGGGGAAAACGCTTGCTGCGCAGGCAAATCTCTTGTGGTTGTGTTTTCATCACTGCACTTCACCCTCATTCGTAAAATAAGCATTCAGTTGTCCAAACATGAAATTTATATGAGTAGCGCGATGAGAATTGATAGTTTAATCAACTTGTGCCTGAGTCGTTGTCATCTCTTGTCTGTAGTCGTTGAGGGGGGGTGGGGGGGGGGGGGGGGAGGGACTTTACCTAGGTCACATCACGTGACACACGTATACAATCACTAAATACACTCCTACAAAACCAGTAAATAGCCATCGAAAAAATTTCAATTGGTGCTTTTCGAGGGGGTCCTTCGTATGCAATAACCCATAACTTGTTTGGATGAAAATTAAACACTTTAATCTTATAATCCCAGCTAATTATTCTGAATGTAGGGGAGTGATAGACCATCACGCTACTTGGTTACTAATGTAACGTCACACAGCTCACCAAGCATCTTTCGTTCGATGTCACGCACGGTTCACTCAATATTACATGCAATGTCGTACAATTCGCGACAGTCGCAACTCGCAAAATATCAACATACGTGCCACAAGATTCACTGAATGTTTATACAATACGCCAAACACAACCTTCCAAACACAGCGCGAGACGACATCCAATTCACAAAATGTCGCGCGAGACGTCACCCAATTTACAAAATGTCGCGCGAGTTGTCACCCAATTCACTAAACGCCGCGCGAGAAGTCACCCGGTTCAGTAAATGTCGAGCAAGATTCTACCTATTCATCAGACAACGCGCGCGACGTCACCCAACTAACTAAATATCACGCGCGATGTCACCCAGCTCACTAACTATCACGCGCAATGTCACGCCCTGTCCGAGGTGACATCGCCCACATATTGTGCGAGGCGCCACACACAACCAGCCAATCATCGCCAGGGACGCCACCGAATGTCGCGCGGGATTATTTTGAGGAACAAGGAAAGTGGAAAGCGCACCTGTTTTCACTGTAACCTTGACAACAGTAGTGCATTTCTTCGTGTGCCTTTCATGATGATAATATCTCTGACTTGGAGTAAACATAACTTGCTGAAGACTGCAAGTCAAAAACTGCCGCCTACTGCTACGTGGCTTGTGATGAACAAACCGTTTCTCCAACGATCTACTAACGCCTACGTAAATGCTGACAAGATGACTAATTTCTGACGCTGTCTACTGTTTTTTCGAGCCAGCCTTTGACCTCTTTGTCTCAAGTCTGCAATAACCACTAACGCTGTTTGGCACCCCTTCGAAAAGAGAGAGTTAGATATGAGTCCCGGGGGAACTTCGCAGAGAAAGGAAACAGTTGAAAGGCAACCACCCGGATGATCGTTCGGTGTTTTGACGGCAAGCCTCACTGTGGCCACCGTAAAGTAAGACAAGTGCTTGTTTTTGCAGATGAGTGATGAATTGATGAACACAATGAATCGCGTGAAAAGGACCGAGTCTCCTATAGTAAGCATCGGTCTCGCGAAGAAAACCAAAGACGGACCTAAAGAAGACAAGCCTTCATGGGCCAACACACAGCTACGCAAAGGCGGTAGCGGCGGCGCCAAGACCAACTGGGCAACAAAAGACGGCAACAAACCTGATTGGTCGGGCCGAGGCTCGCTCAAAAAGACCGAGCGGAAGTCTGAGTCCGAGGTGGATGCCGGGAAGCACAACTGGCGCGACCAGCTGAAGAAGTCTAGCCCGAGGAGCCCTGGGCCCGAGAAGGGCGGGGTCGAAAACGCCCAAGAACCGGCGTGGAAGCACATGAGTCTACGCGCCACGCCCAAGAAAGTGGAAGATGACGATTAGATGGTGCAGCCAAGTTTGTGTTTTGTATTTTGTTTGCTAAGACAATTTCTTTTACTAGATTCTACTTTATACTGCTATTTTTTAATTAATGTAATAATCATCTAGAAAGTGTAAAGAAGTAGTTAGGGTTTATGGTTTTGCTTTAATCTTCCTCACCCCAAAGTTAGAGAATATATGTCCTCATTTCTGTTGAAAGTATATAGTTAGGGTTGACACTTGAGTTCGGAACGCTTTTCGGACGACTTACTCCGCCAATCACCGAGGCGGCAAGAAACACTTTCAACTAAATGAGAAGCCAAATTAATTTGTGTTTGATTTTACCCTGAAGAAGATACGAAACTGTGAGGAATCGAGAAGGCTGCTAAACTTAAAATTTGGACCAAACCGAAAGCGTAGCAAATTCAAAACCAAAGCAGTCACACTTTCGACAGTCATCCGAAAACCGCTTTGTCTAACTTGCGTTGGTGTAATTTGTGGTCACTTTAAACAACAGTAGTTTTTCTTTTTTAGACTAGTATTCAACTTTAATTTCTTGAACTGCAGATAGGAGTTCAAAATATGCGTTTCCGCTGCTCCTGTTTTCGATGTTTACATGCACACTGAAGCAGAAACCATAGCGCTAATTAAGCGATACCCTTAAACTCTTTCTCTTTCGAAGGTGATCAACTTCAATGTTCTCTTTCACTCTCTTGCCAGACACGTATCATATCATAGAGGAGAACTTGGCATTTGATAGCGTGCTTCGATGAAAACAAATTAGATACCTAATTCTCATTGCATCATTCAAGGATTGTCTTCTTGAATGGTTGGAAAATTTGTATTACAAGCTCGGATATTTTCGATTCGATGAAAACGGGAAGATAACCCTTTCACTTCTGAGAATGATCAACTTCAATTTTCTCCTTCAGTCTTTCAGGAGAGATATATGATACAGTATGGAGAATTTGCCGCTTGATAGTGTGCTCAGATGAAAGCTGATTGGCCAATGAATTATCACTACATCACTCGTACATTTTTTTCTTGAATGGTTGAGAGAACTACATTCGTATAATGAGCTCGGGAGTGTAAACGTAGCAAGTGCAACCTTCGACAGTCATCCGAAAACCAAGTACAAACCACTCAGTAAAGAGAGCTCATAATACAAGTTTTGCCAACCAGTCGATAAGAAAATGTGGTCGCTTAGTTATGGGAGCGATCGAGTTCTTTTCAGAAGTGATCAAGCTTAAATTTCTCGTTCAGTTTCTCACCAGATACATGTGACACAGCGAGGATAATTTGGCTTTAGATTGTTGGTAAGATTTCTAAAAAGGGGTTGAACTGAAACCTGAACTCTAAGTTCGCTGAAGTGGAGAGAAAACACACTGATATGTTTAAATACTGAAAACATTTCATTTTAATCGTCGAGTGGTCAAACAGGATATTGGTGCGAGCTTTGACAAGAGTTCATCGTCTTGTTTTAAAAACGTGCAAAATATTAGCGAAAGTATTTTTGTAACTCACTCTTTTTTATATAATCGTAATAAATTTGTAGATTGTTTTGTGTCTTGTTTCTGATATGACAGTGAAAGCGACCCTCGCAGTTCTTACAGTGCATACACTCGAACCAACTTCTCTTAGTGTCGTGTTATTCGGTGTCAGTTTTACTGTTCAAGTAGTGGGGCATAAAGCTGGTGTTACACTGGTCGATTTTGCAACGACGATTTGCAACGCCGATTTGCTCCAAATTCGCGCAACGGTGTTGCAAGTTTATGAATCGCTTTCAAAAACTTACAACCGGCGTTGTAGCACTGCAAACATCGCGAAAAATCGTTCGCAATGGGGTGTTACACCTGAACAATTTTTAGCGCAGCATCGTATCGTTGCAAATCGACCAGTGTAACACCACCTTAAAGCTAGTTCACGAGTTAACCCTTTTACTTCTGAGTGATCAACTTCAATTTTCTCCTTCAGTTTTTCAGAAGTGATATATCATAAAGTATGGAGAATTTGCTACTTGATAGTTTGCTCAGATGGAAGCTGATTGGCCTATCAATTCTCACTACATTGCTCAAACATTTTCTTCTTGAATAGTTGGGAGAATTTGTATTAGGAGCTCAGGAGTGAAAGGGTTGCGCAAGCGACCGGATCACATGCCTGGTAAAATTTGTGAAGAACGGTTCACGCGGTTAAGCAAGCGCAAGTTTGCTTCACAAATTTTACCATGTGAACCGGTCGTTTGGGTTTGCGCTTGCTTTTCCCATGAAACATTCTTTCACCGGCAAGTGAGAAATTGAAGAAGCTCCCGTTTAAATTTTACTTGCGGTGATAATCGTTGGTCTAAAGGAGTGAGGATGATAAGTGGGATTTTCGGGTGTTGCATGCCATAAATACACTTTGCCGTAATTTACGCTGGAAAGTCACGTGATCGGCCTTCACAAGTGCACTGTGTTTTTGCATTTCTTTTTGTACAGTGGTGGTACTTGTGTGTCTTTATTTTTTATGCATTTTAATTGTTTGCTGCTAACTTTCTTGTCTTTCTTATATACTTAGTTTGTTGTGTTCACTTTATTTTATTTGCTTTGGTAATTGTTGTTCGTCATTAAATTCGTATTTTTTGTGTAGCGTTTGATTTCTTTTGTTTTTGTTTTGTTTTGTTTTGTTTTGTTTTGTTTTTTTCTGTTCTTTTGTTTCCAGCTTTTATTTTCATCCATCGTCCTCTTTCTCCATCTTTTTCTTACTTGCTGTTCTTAATATTCCTTTTCCTCGGTGTTTTCTTCTTAAATTCTTCGTGTTTTCCTTCTCCTCCTCGTTGTTGTTGTTGTTTGTTTGTTTTGTTTTTTCTTCTGCTCTTCATTCGTCTTGTTTTTCCCTTAATGCTCTAATTTTCTGCTCTCACCTATTATTCGTTTCTTTTATAGGCTCCAGATTGGTTGCAAAAAGCCAAGGGTCGCAGTCCGATCTCAGTCGGTAGAGCAAACATCGACAAGAAAAAAGAAGCCAGGCCCGACTGGTCCGGAAAAGTAGCGCTCAAAAAAACCGAGCGCAAATCAGCCTCGGAGCAAGAAGGCGCGAAAGTTGACTTCCGGGGACAGCTCAAGAAGTCTGGGCCCAAGAGTCCTGCGCCCGACCGAGGCGGGGAGCCTGGTGGGGAGCCGGAGTGGAAGAAAGTGAGCTTACGCTCCACCCCTGGTAAAGGGGGCGAAGAGTAGATGCATGTTATACTTTTTCTTCTCAATTGTTTTCCTATTGTTTTTTTAGACACAACTCTGATAAGAGTGTGTGTGCACTTGATGTGTAGTACCGAGTTGTTCGAAGCGCCATTACGCTAATCCAAGATTAGGTCTAAATTTTGTCTTATTCCGTAAGTCTGAGTCTAGATTGATAATCCGAAAAGGGACCCTTCACTGCGTAAGTCCGAAAGATTTCCCTGAAACTAAGTTTACACGAAATGAAAAACTAAAGCAAGCTTTTCAGTTTGTTGATTTCTTTTTGTCGTAACATTGAGAAGGAATTTGGTCAGTCCTGGATTAGTTTAATCGATATTTGGACCACTAGGCTGACGCGGGGTTAGGTCTGTTCATTTTTGTCAGTTTTACGCCTGAAAATGGAAGCTTTCGCTCACAAAACGAATTCCTTGCTATGTTTGTTTTGAATTAAAGTAGAGAACATACTTTTCAATCAGTCTTCGACCTGCAGTTTGCTGGCCAAAAGCACGAGAGATAAAATCTGGTTAACCCAGGGTTAGCTTATTCGAGCTTTGAACAACCGTGCCAGAACTTTGTTTTATGTTTGTAGTAGGTCCTATAGCCTTTGTTGTAACCCTGTCACTCCTGAGCTCATAATACAAATTCTCCTAACCATTCAAGAAGAAAATGTATGAGCGATGTAGTGAGAATTGATAAACCAATCAAGTTTTATATGAGAAAACTATCAAGTAGCAAATTCTCCATACTGTATCATATATATCTCTCCTGAAAATTGAAGGAGAAAATTGAAGTTGATCAGTCTCAAGAGTGAAAGGGTTAAACTTTCTAGGGGTAAGGTGAACACAGCCGCATATTTAGCCTACCACACCTTAAGTCATTTGCAACTTCTCTGTAATAACCACAATTTGTCGTTGACTATGACGAACTCTGACCATTTCTGATTTCATTTTCGAGTTCTTTATTGTAACAGAAACTCAAGAACCAATCCACAATTAGTAGTCTGTGTGTTGGTCGGGTCGCGCCGTCTAGTACAACCCCACACCACCCTCCTGGGGCTGGACGTAAGAACGTGGGGACCCCGACAAATTCCTTAGTTTGCTTTGGCGCAAACGTTTAATCGCGCGTTTTTCATAACCTATGACAACGTTCAAATTTAATGGCCAATAAAGTATTTTTGTTTTATTTTTTCTAAAATTTGTAGAATAAAATTTTACTGCTTTATTGTGTTCTATGAAGTGAGCGCCTGAAGCGAGCGCGCAAGGCAGCAACACTATAGTTTGCAAACACAAGGCATTGTGGTCGGAAGGTTTTGAACCAGCCTGCTTTGCGGCCCAAGAAGAAGATTCGCACGTGCGTTGGATTCCCAGGATCATGCTTTTCAGCCGTTTCAGAATTTGTGCACTTCTTCGAGTATTCCGTTTGGCTTTGGTATTGTGAAAGACTGAAAGTAGGTAAGTCGAGCAAGAGATTGGTAGTTTGGCGAACGTAAACGCTGGGAGAGGTACAACGTATGAGCAATATTGAGTCGCTCGAGCTTCGTGGGTCCCGGGAAGGTTCCTGAAAATTCCATGCGATTCTGGAATTAAGTTAAGAAATGAGCATTTTCTGAAAATTTGCAAAGGCTACAGACCAACTCCAGTCTATCACCTTGTAACAACGATTTCTCTGCAAATATTCATCACTGTGCAGTTTCCTCGAGAATAAGATTCCCTCTCCCCATTCTCCTCGCGGCTCACTTAGCTCGCCCTCCCCATTCTCCTCACAGCCCATTTTGCTCGGCCGTTCGTTTCGTTCGCGTGCGAGTTTGACCTGATTCAACACCCAATGTACCGCCGTTCTCCCCGTCAGTTTCCGCCTTTTTCTTTTCTGCTTCTTTTCAGGGTGCGCTGCCTTTTCCTGTCGAATGATTCACAGAACGTATTTCCGCGGTGTCGTACGGAATGCTTGTGCACTGGGACACTAAAGGCTGGTTCACACGGTAAAGCAAGCGCAAACGCAAGCGCAAGAGAATGAAAACTTTTCCATTCTCTTGCGCTTGCGTTTGCACTTGATTTACAGATTTTACCGTGTGAACCGGTCGCTTGCGTTTGCGTTAGCGTTTGCGCTTGCGTTTGCTTTACTCGTGTGAACCAGGCTTAAAGGCTGGTTCACACGAGTAAAGCAAGCGCAAATGCAAGCGCAAACGACCGGTTCACACGGTAAAATTTGTGAAGCAAACGCAAACGGAAGAGAATGGAAAAGTTTTCATTCCCTTGCGCTTGCGCTTGCTTTACCGTGTGATCCAGCCTTAACCCTTTCGCTCCCAAGAGTGGTAAACTTCAATTTTTCTCTTTTCAGTCTCCCACTAGAGATATATAATGACGTATGGAGAATTTGGCATTTGATACCTTGCTCAAATGACATGAGCTGATTAAAACATAAATTCTCTTTTTGTCCCTCATACATTTTCTTATTTTATGGTTGGGAGAATTTGTATTTTGAGCTTGGGAGTTAAGGGGTTAAGAAACGTGCACGGGGAATCATCCTAAGTCAACAACTGCAGGTTTTCCGTTTCTCCAGTCCGGCGCTGGAATTGTCAGCCAACTTTGTTTTATAGTACGAAATAACTTTTGATTACTAACGTACTTTGTGGAAAACTATGACACAATGAATCGGCTCTGATATCAGCAGCAGGCCACGAATAAATTATCCAAAAACTCAAACTATACTGGCGAAACTATATCCGGGTAAGCTAATACGGCAAGATCAAATACAATAGTTGGTTCAACATGGCTTTGTTTCTGCCACACACCAAAACTTCCATATGGACTCGGAGTTAAATTTGGTGTCCCGCTAAGAACTTTTTAATTAATTCTTTGGAAAGTGAAATCTAAAGCGCAAATTAAAGTGCGTCTTGTGATATTAAAAACCAGCTGGGCTTTTCCCCACAGCAACACTACGCGTGCTATAGTAGCCGCATCACAGTGCAACACGTGAATGAATAATGCGGTCGTATCGGTAACCTGCGTAGCGTTGCAAAAGGGGAGCTGAGGGGAGGGGAGGGGAGGGGAGCAGCTCAGAAGGGGAATAAAACTAGTCACATCAATGTTGCGGGCGCACCATGTTTGACAGGCCAAGACTTTTAAATTCAAATTTCAACTTTCAGTCACGGCAGACTGGATGCTTCGTACTGCGGTCTTATTTGACTTAGGACGGCTATCATGGCAAGCGTGAGTGCGGCGCTAAACAATTCTCATAGGCCGTGGTCCGTCAAGCTTGGATGCGCGCGCAACCTTGAGTGTACAACATATCGAGCATGCGCATTTAGTAACGTATATTTGAATACGCAAAACAAATCATTTAGCAAGTAAGCCTTGAATTTAGTGCGATTGTACAAACCAGATCCCTTTATTGCAATTTACATACATTTTTTATTAGTCTTACACAAGTTTTACACCATATTGTCGGAAGATCAGTTCACCGTATCAGTACTGATACTGGTCGACACCCCAGTAGACGCATAAGCGGGTTCCATGTGCCGTCCGGCCCGTTCCAAGTTTTGTAGCAGAAACACTGAGCTGCCTGAGTTAAACTGACACATTCAAAGCCACAAAAAAACTGTTTTGGTCTTCTCTGTGCTATTTTTCGTTTAAAGCCAGCCCGGTTTTCACAATGTTCCTTCTAGAAAAGGGAACAATGATCGAATCAAAAATGTATTTCAAAAATTTGCAATGGTTCCGTTTTGTACCGGTCAATTCATGTGGGTGAATCTGAAATAGTACGGCGGGACCAGATCATTGTCTTTAATTTTAAGTTTAGATCGTGCAAACATATATCCAAGAATTTTGCTGGCGACTCGTGTTTAGCAGAAGGACGTTGAAGTCATTATTTTTATGACAAACAAATAATTAAAATTGCATTGGCCGGGAAATACAGTATTTTGCTAGATGGCCCTCCTTAGATCAAAGCCGCATTTACTTGTCACCTCAGGAGATTTTTAGTTTGATTAGTTGATAGGGAAATAGATCGATAACGTGCACATCTGCTTGGTGAGACCAAAATAACACGCGTGCTTCTTAAGACCCACACAACGAGACACGTGAGTTATAAAAATCTGATGACTGATATACAATAATGGCAACAATGGCTCTTTGACTTCTTGCCTTATTAATTCAAAACAACTCTCCTTGCCGGCCATCCTCTCAAAAGAAAGAAAACTGAATCAAGACTGGAAACAAATTGCGCGAGTAGCGGTCATTAGCGCTGCAGATATTTTCGGCCAAATTCTAATATATCACCAGTATGATAGTATCACGAACTTTCCCTAACTTTTATTTTTTTGCTGGAAAATTATGGGGGCAAACTCCAGTTTCCAACCAAACTAATCAGAAACCGGTTGCCCTTAACGCTAGTCCCGGGCTTAAGAAGCGTTACTTTTGTACACACTTTGGGCTGGAACTTGTCATGACCCAGTGATCCACCGGGAAGAATGTGAAGGTAAATCCACCTGTCGTAGAAATCCCCCCCCCCCCCCCCCCCCCCCTTCCTCATGGCATTGGCCCTTAGCGGATTTGATTGCATGATGGGTAGTCAGGGCAAGAACAAAAAAACATGGCGGCGACGCGTGCGAGAAGTCTCAGTTTAATAATGAATTACTCACAATCTAGAACCACTGAAAGCTTGCAAATGACAAATTCGAGTGCTCCGAAGTTCCATCGATCAGAAAAACGAATGTACATGCAGTTTATTTGCCCTGAATACCCATCCTGCATTCAAATCCGTGAAGGGGTCTATTAAGAGTGCACTGACTATTTTACGGGCCTACTCAGGCTACGTCCACACACTAAAACGATGACTTGAATTACCGGAGGTTTTCACAAACGGTTCCCAAGGTGGAAACTTTCGAAAGCGGGTGCGTTTTCAAATATAAACGAATTTGTATTGACGGGCGACTCGTAAACGGAAGATTAGTGTAGGGACGAAAAGGGAGATTTTTGTAAACGGAACCATGTTTTTGAAAACGCATTAGTCGTGGATGTAGCCTCATTTACGGGGCCTTTTGACGGTCTAACTCAAGTTTCATGTAATGATCTGGAGCTTGCAATATTGATAACTGTGACTGAAGTGACACCGCAATGCAAATTACTAGGCAGTACACTTGCCCCAGAGGAGGCGATTCAGGGTGGCGATGCTGGAGATGTTGCAATATCAAAGTACCCAGTTCTGTCATAACCTTCGCAGAACGCTGTTTCAACTTTTCCGAAACTAAAAAAAGAAAATATATAAAGAGACAGAGAAAGAGACTGTATGAAATCAATAAAACTGGATGAATTTTATTATCCGTCTAAAATTTGTCGCATCACAGTTATTGCATCGGTCAAATGTTTTAGTCAAATTTGACAGCACCTTTTTTTCTTTCTAACCAAACTCATCTAATTGTTTAACTTCTAAACTTATTCACTGCATTTGAGAACCCACACAAGGTAATCACGGCTTTATCGAAGTCGGTTTTTCTCGCTGAGCTTCGCCAGCTAGTCCAATTCCGCTGGGATGCATAGTGCGATTGTGTTACTTTGACTGAAAAGACCTATACAAGTTATACAAGCAAGGAAGCAGTATCATGTTTCGTGTCTCTTCGGACCTCGGGTGCTTAAAAAGAAGAACAATTAAACTGCATTATCTAAAAGTGGCTAAGCTGGGCGGCAGAAAGAAACACATTATGTAAATCATTATTGATTCGGTTTCCTGTGTGCGTCATACGATTCAATCAAAGACCGAAATAAACCTATTTCCTATAGCCATGCAATTTAGCTGAAGACTGAATGCTATTTATATTTCTTTTAGCTTTTTATTCATATGTTGTCACAAGACGCCGAATTGCGTAAGCATTCTGAATTTACTCCATCGCTTTAAAAATATTATTCACAAAATAGCCTGCGTGCTGTTAGTTTGTCACCTATAAATATACTTCCTTGCATGAATGCAGCATATAATAAAACTTTATGCAGTGTAAAATTTTGGCCTGAAATTAATAAATTGCTTTCATAACTCCATAACTCAAGCGAAATACTTTTTTTGTCGCTCTATATATTACTGGTTGATTTTTAACACCTGTTTAGAAGTGTGTAGATTATACGAGCAAGTTCCATAAAAATATTGTTAACGACTGATGCCCAGGGCAATTTAGCATGCAGAACATACTAGAATTCACAGATACTCATGTCATTTACTCTACGAAAAAAGATAAAATAAAATAAAATAAACAAAAAACAAAACTATATAATTTAAAACAGCAAGTTTACTGGCAAATGTAAAATTTTATACTGAGCACGGTAAAATATCCTTTTTCTCGTGTCAGTTAGATTCAATCCGATTTGTGTACGGGCAAAATATTTTTCGCTGCTAAACATTTCACCTCAATAAAAGAAGGCTTTTCCGTAATATTCACTTACAAACAGCCGGATCTCAGGGTCTTGCTGACGGCAATTTCCAGAGTCTCGTTTGCCCGAAATGTTCAGTTGCCCATACTTGGAAAATAATTCCCACTGGGTGAATTTTGATCCCAAAATTCTTTCAAGTAGCGCTCCCGCTTAAAAGCCATGTCGTGCAGTTTTTCTGTCTTCTAGCCCGTAGCCACTATTGCAGTCATCTCTCTCCTTTTTCTTGCAAGTTCAAATAGCTTGTCCCACTGCCTTTCGTACTCCTCAAAGCTCTGAAAGTTTGTATCGAGAGAGAAACAACTTCTCCCGTGTGTTGTCCTTGCGTATTGCAGCCGCTTCAGCCCAGTCGTTTCGTTGAAACTGTTCAGTGCTTTGAGAGGCCCGTCGGTGAGTTTTTCTGCTCTTTGTTTTACCTTCTGAATTTTCCTTCGGATGCTCTCGCTTCTGCTTCGCTTGGGCACAAAGTAGCGAACTTCCTCTAGGTCGCTTGACCATTGTACGCTTTTCTTGCGGGCGGAGTGGCTTCGTGGCTTCGCCGAACGAATGATTTCGAACTCCGGCTCGAGTTCACGGGGATAAAAATGCGTTAAGTCACAGCTCAAAGATCTTCTTCGCGGCATATTCAAATGAAAATTCAACGAACAAATGTTGTCGCGATTGTGCACTCCACGACACTCGTAATGTATTTGATTTTATCGTGCAGTGCGCGTTTATACCGGGAAGTTTCTTTGCTACATAAATTATTAATTACTTTTTCTCGCTATCGATCACGTTTTGTCATTGATAAGAGACCGGATGGTGTGATGACAGCCCTTGATAAAGAAAGATATTAATTTGATTGTTTCATGCATATCAGAGCCTGCTCCAATGCGTCCCCCGTGCTGTGTTGTCCACTGTTACCTTCAAGGTGAATTTTTGCCCCTCGTTAAACATTCCCTTTGCGGTGAATTTGGGCGTCTTCGTTGAACCAAATATAGTGAAATAAAACTCCTTCATTAAAAGTTTCAGTGGTGTTTTTTGATTAGCTTTAAAAAGCGGTTTTCATCAAAAATAAAGCCCGGCCTATTTATTCTCCTGAGTGCTTTTCTACCGCAAGAAATTTGAATATCTTTAGTTGTTCTCTCATTCCGGTTGCTCAGCAACCACTTATTTTGTTGGCGGTTTGTCTAGATCTGTTCCGTATAAGGCAAACTCATGCGATTGTTTTAGGATCATAATTAATTTTCTCTTTTGCGGAAACTTGTGGACCAACTAAATTTCGAACTGACTCATAGTCATTCATAGTCATGTTTCTCGACCAAACTAAGTGAAAGCACACAAGAAACGCACAAAAAATTTATCTGCGAGTTTAGTTATAATAGTAAGTTTGTTCCAATCCGTTTGAATGTCGTTCAACCACCCTAGTACCTATTCGGCTTTTAACCCATTTTGACAAGAAAAGATTGGACTTACCACGACCAGATGTTAAGCCGGCTAAGCTAAGTCGGGTTTCTTAAAGAGCAGTTTTATCTTTAATTGAGTTCATTTATGACCAAACTTTACCCTATTCTCAATATCTTAATAATGCTAACATGGGGTGTTTTATGGCTGACTGTTCTATTTTTTCTTTTTTTTTTTTTTTTTTTTTTTTTTTTCAAATGGAAATTTTTTGTCAACAGAATTTAAGTTCAAAAACTTGTGTGTGTGTGTGTATGTGGGTCTCTGGTAGTGCCACGCAGATTACCGGCTCTCGCTTCGTTGTCGCCGGGGAACTTCCAGTTGACAAGCGGTCAATCATGTTTCTTACAAACGATAGAGTGAAATTTTCACTGCACTTGAATGCAGAGGGCGGAACACAATCATTCTGTTCTTTGTTGGGGAGCTGCAAAGCGTTCACCGGATGCTGACTCAACCTTTCGACCCACGCCTCCTTCAGGCGTACAGCACACGTGAGTGAGCTTGCGTGCGCATAATTAATCATAACAGAAGCTCATTTGCTTTCGGCCAAAAAAATTCAGACTTTTAGGGCCCGGTCGCACTAGGAAGTTTAGTCAATATTATCTCAGCATCGAGAGCAATATGACGGCTTCTTCAATGTTTGGTAGCAACTTTCTGACATTATTTCTGGCGACAAGCGCTGTTTGAATTTCAAATGATGAAAACGGCGATATTTATGTCGTTAAAGTTACGAGTGCGACCGGAGCCTTACTGACCATCCAGTCGAAAATTCCTGTTATGGAGTTATTTTGGCGCAGCTTTTCAATGTTTTCGATTTACTGTTCCCGTAAGGTCAAACCGCTGTTATTAGGGCGCCAATGAATGGGTTACGTCAACAGAAAACAACTTGAATTAATTACGCCAAGCCCACCCTGGGTTCCAGAGGTTTCTCGCTCTCGGAAATCCGGGTTGCGCGGCCGCGTAGAGCTGGGGCCGAAATCACGAGCGGCGCCCCGCAGCCCGGATTTCCGAGAGCGAGAAACCTCTGGATCCCAGGGTACGCCAAGCCATGGCTGAGCGAAAAGTAGTCTTAATTAGTTGAACAAGAGATCAGCGAACCACTTGCTTGTAGCAGTGACCAGCCGGTCAAAAACAAAGCCCAATTTGTTTTTCGGCGAGAATGCGTCAAACCGAAAAACGTTAGCAAAATTATCTAGAATAACATTATTACTAGCTTTCCACTGTCAATTGAAACAACTCTATCGAAACCAGATCAAAAACGTATTCTAGGAAAATTCATCTACAGACGAACTAAGGGAACTCACTTTGTATATATTTATTGTAATCGCGGAGCCGAGATTAAATTTTGCGTTTCCAGTTGCTTTAAACCTTTCACTCCTGAGCTCAGATTACAAATTCTCCCAACCATTCAAGAAGGAAATTTATTATATAGACACGAGTGTTTTACTGGAAAATATACCGTGCGTAAAATCCATACGAAACTACATCCGGGACCCGAGTGGCGTATTTTCCATATCCTCACTAGTGAGGATATCGTTGGCATCATTTCTCGCTTTTGCACGGTTGTTTGTGCAATTTCTCGTAAAACACTCATGTCTAATATAATAAAAAGAAAATTACACGGCGGCTTGAAGATATGGATTTTATTTTCTCGTGGTAAAAACAATATTTTACTCGCTTGTGAAGCGCTCGTTCGTAAAATATTGTTTTTACCACGAGAAAATAAAATTCCTATCTTCGCGCCGCCGTGTAATATCCTCTATGTATGAGTGATATAGTGAGAATTCATAGGCCGATCAGCTTTCGTCTGAATGAAATCTCAAGCGTCACATTCTCCATACTGTACCATATATCTCTGGTGAGAGACTGAAGGAGAAAATTGAAGTTGATCACTCTTGGGAGTGAAAGGTTTAAAGTTGATACCAATCAGCAATGCGAGAAAACGCAATCGCTACTTTCGTGGCTTCGGACTAATTGTTCGAAAAATGCGATGTGTTCAGTCGATGATTTGCTCTCATTTCTCGCGCCCTGCTGTGATAAAAATCGCAACTTGCATATCGAGGTCTTAGTTAATATACTCCCAAAAAAGTCCTTGAAAGTTTAATGCGATCCTGAGATTAGCCCAAAATTCAGCATTTCTTGAAAAAGAAAAAAGAAAACTTAAACTTTTTGGCGAAAATCGGCCGTTTTTTGCCCCTTACTTAAAACGATGCACCGTCTCCGCCAATCATTCGAATCGCATGAAACGTTCAGGGAATGTTTCTGTATGTTCATAAAATGCGCTCATATGCAATTTATGATCATATAAAAAAAAGACCCGCGAATAATAAGACTTCAAACTTCGCATAACAAACCGCCTCTTACGGTCAAAATTACAGAATGATAAATAAATGCGCAGTTTTAAAGCTATATGCCGTCAACAATGACGAAAAATAAACCAATTGAACCACCTAAAGTCGCGTTATAGTTCCAGTAAAGCTTCCTGAAAGTTTGGAAGGATCTAAATTTTTGGTCAAAATGGGCCGATTTTCGACCAAAAGTTAAGCCTAACCCCTTACCTTTTTGGCGAAACTCGGTAATTTTTTGCCCCTTACTAAAAACGACGTACCGTCTTGACCAATTATTTGAATTCCATCAAACTTTCAAGGAATATTTCTGATTGTTTTCCTAATGTGCTCTTATGCACTTTATGACTATATTTAAAACGATCCGCGGGAAATAAGACTTCAAACGTCCCATAGCAAACCGCCTTTTACGGACAAAATTACAGATAAATCAATGCGTAGTAATAAAGCTATGTCTCCTCATCAATAACGAATAATAAACAAATTGAAACGCCTCAAGTCTCCTTATAGTTCCACAAAGATTTCATGAAAGTTTGGAAAGTTTGCTCTAATTTACACTAATTTCTCACGACGCGCGGGCTAAAAGTTTACAAAAACTATGCAAAAACCTTTGGAAAAGTCCCAGGAACGATTCCTGAAAGTTTCATGCGATTCTGTGATGGTCGAAAAATGACCGGATTTTCGCAAAATACTAAGGCTATAGCACAGGGTTTTTTGCCGATTTTGGCCAAAAATTGAAAACTCTTAAAACTTTCAGGAAACCTTCCTTGGACTATAACAAGACATTTTGCAATACATTTGCTTTATCTATCTTCATCCGTTGGCGAGATATAGCAGCTTAAATTTGGCTCCTTTGCTCGAAAGGTGTGATGTTTTAATTAGTGCATGATTTGCTCTAATTTCCTCTAATTTCTCACGACGCGCGCGCTCAAAGTTTACAAAACCTATGCAAAAGCCTTTAGCAAAGTCGCAGGAACGTTTCCTGAAAGTTTCATGCGATTCTGAGATGGTTGGAAAATGACCGGATTTTCGCAACATACTAAGGCACAGGGTTTTTTCCCGATTTTGGCCAAAAATTGAAAACTCTTTAAACTTTCAGGAAACCTTCCTTGGACTATAACAAGACATTTTGCAATACAATTGCTTTATCTATCTTAATCCGTTGGCGAGATATAGCAGCGTAAATTTGGCTCCTTTGCTCGAAAGGTGTGATGTTTTAATTAGTGCATGATTTGCTCTAATTTACTCTAATTTCTCACGACGCGCGGACTCAAAGTTTACAAAACCTATGCAAAAGCCTTTAGAAAAGTCGCAGGAACGTTTCCTGAAAGTTTCATGCGATTCTGAGATGGTCGGAAAATGACCGGATTTTCGCAACATACTAAGGCACAGGGTTTTTTCCCGATTTTGGCCAAAAATTGAAAACTCTTAAAACTTTCAGGAAACCTTCCTTGGACTATAACAAGACATTTTGCAATACATTTGCTTTATCTATCTTCATCCGTTGGCGAGATATAGCAGCTTAAATTTGGCTCCTTTACTCGAAAGGTGTGATGTTTTAATTAGTGCATGAATTGCTCTAATTTCCTCTAATTTCTCACGACGCGCGGGCTCAAAGTTTACAAAAATTATGCAAAAGCCTTTAGCAAAGTCCCAGGAACGTTTCCTGAAAGTTTCATGCGATTCTGAGATGGTCGGAAAATGACCGGATTTTCGCAACATACTAAGGCACAGGGTTTTTTCCCGATTTTGGCCAAAAATTGAAAACTCTTAAAACTTTCAGGAAACCTTCCTTGGACTATAACAAGACATTTTGCAATACATTTGCTTTATCTATCTTAATCAGTTGGCGAGATATAGCAGCTTAAATTTGGCTCCTTTGCTCGAAAGGTGTGATCTTTTAATTAGTGCACGATTTGCTCTAATTTACTCTAATTTCTCACGACGCGTGGGCTCAAAGTTTACAAAACCTATGCAAAAGCCTTTGGCAAAGTCGCAGGAACGTTTCCTGAAAGTTTCATGCGATTCTGAGATGGTCGAAAAATGACCGGATTTTCGAAAAACACTAAGGCTATAGCACAGGGTTTTTTGCCGATTTTGGCCAAAAATTGAAAACTCTTAAAACTTTCAGGAAACCTTCCTTGGACTATAACAAGACATTTTGCAATACATTTGCTTTATCTATCTTCATCCGTTGGCGAGATATAGCAGCTTAAACTTGGCTCATTTGCTCGAAAGGTGTGATATTTTAATTAGTGCATGATTTGCTCTAATTTACTCTAATTTCTCACGACGCGGGAGCTTAAAGTTTAAAAAACTATGCAGCAACCTTTGGCAAAGTCCCAGGAACGTTTCCTGAAAGTTTCATGCGATTCTGAGATGGTCGGAAAATGACCGGATTTTCGCAAAATACTAAGGCTATAGAACAGGGTTTTTTGCCGATTTTGGCCAAAAATTGAAAACTCTTAAAACTTTCAGGAAACCTTCCTTGGACTATAACAAGACATTTTGCAATACATTAGCTTTATCTTTGCTCGAAAGGTGTGATGTTTTAATTAGTGCATGATTTGCTCTAATTTCCTCTAATTTCTCACGACGCGCGGGCTAAAAGTTTACAAAAACTATGCAAAAGCCTTTAGCAAAGTCGCAGGAACGTTTCCTGAAAATTTCATGCGATTCTGAGATGGTCGGAAAATGACCGGATTTTCGCAAAATACTAAGGCTATAGCACAGGGTTTTTTGCCGATTTTGGCCAAAAATTGAAAACTCTTTAAACTTTCAGAAAATTTTCCTTGGACTATAACAAGACATTTTGCAATACATTTGCTTTATCTATCTTCATCCGTTGGCGAGATATAGCAGCTTAAATTTGGCTCCTTTGCTCGAAAGGTGTGATATTTTAATTAGTGCAAGATTTGCTCTAATTTACTCTAAATTCTCACGGCGCGCGGGCTTAAAGTTTACAAAAGCTATGCAAAAGCCTTTAGCAAAGTCGAAGGAACGTTTCCTGAAAGTTTCATGCGATTCTGAGATGGTTGGAAAATGACCGGATTTTCCTTGGACTATAACAAGACATTTTGCAATACATTTGCTTTATCTATCTTCATCCGTTGGCGAAATAAAGCAGCTTAAATTTGGCTCCTTTGCTCGAAAGGTGTGATGTTTTAATTAGTGCATGATTTGCTCTAATTTACTCTAATTTCTCACGACGCGCGGGCTTAAAGTTTACAAAAACTATGCAGCAACCTTTGGCAAAGTCCCAGGAACGTTTCCTGAAAGTTTCATGCGATTCTGAGATGGTCGGAAAATGACCGGATTTTCGCAAAATACTAAGGCTATAGCACAGGGTTTTTTGCCGATTTTGGCCAAAAATTGAAAACTCTTTAAACTTTCAGAAAATTTTCCTTGGACTATAACAAGACATTTTGCAATACATTTGCTTTATCTATCTTCATCCGTTGGCGAGATATAGCAGCTTAAATTTGGCTCCTTTGCTCGAAAGGTGTGACATTTTAATTAGTGCAAGATTTGCTCTAATTTACTCTAAATTCTCACGGCGCGCGGGCTTAAAGTCTACAAAAGCTATGCAAAAGCCTTTAGCAAAGTCGCAGGAACGTTTCCTGAAAGTTTCATGCGATTCTGAGATGGTTGGAAAATGACCGGATTTTTGCAAAATACTAAGGCTATAGCACAGGGTTTTTTGCCGATTTTGGCCAAAAATTGAAAACTCTTAAAACTTTCAGAAAACCTTCCTTGTACTATAACAAGACATTTTGCAATACATTTGCTTTATCTATTTCATCCGTTGGCGAGATATAGCAGCTTAAATTTGGCTCCTTTGCTCGAAAGGTGTGATGTTTTAATTAGTGCATGATTTGCTCTAATTTACTCTAATTTTTCACGACGCGCGAGCTTAAAGTTTACAAAAACTATGCAAAAGCCTTTAGCAAAGTCGCAGGAACGTTTCCTGAAAGTTTCATGCGATTCTGAGATGGTCGGAAAATGACCGGATTTTCGCAAAATACTAAGGCTATAGCACAGGGTTTTTTGCCGATTTTGGCCAAAAATTGAAAACTGTTAAAATTTTCAGGAAACCTTCCTTAGACTATAACAAGACATTTTGGAATACATTTGCTTTATCTATCTTCATCCGTTGGCGAGATATAGCAGCTTAAATTTGGCTCCTTTGCTCGAAAGGTGTGATGTTTTAATTAGTGCATGATTTGCTCTAATTTACTCTAATTTCTCACGACGCGCGAGGTTAAAGTTTACAAAAACTATGCAAAAGCCTTTAGCAAAGTCGCAGGAACGTTTCCTGAAAGTTTCATGCGATTCTGAGATGGTCGGAAAATGACCGGATTTTCGCAAAATACTAAGGCTATAGCACAGGGTTTTTTGCCGAGTTTGGCCAAAAATTAAAAACTCTTAAAACCTTCAGAAAACTTTCCTTGGACTATAACAAGACATTTTGCAATACATTTGCTTTATCTATCTTCATCCGTTGGAGAGATATAGCAGCTTAAATTTGGCTCCTTTGCTCGAAAGGTGTGATATTTTAATTAGTGCATGATTTGCTCTAATTTACTCTAATTTCTCACGGCGTGCAGGCTAAAAGTTTACAAAAACTATGCAAAAGCCTTTAGCAAAGTCGAAGGAACGTTTCTTGAAAATTTCATGCGATTCTGAGATGGTCGGAAAATGACCGGATTTTCGCAAAATACTAAGGCTATAGCACAGGGTTTTTTGCCGATTTTGGCCAAAAATTGAAAACTCTTTAAACTTTCAGAAAATTTTCCTTGGACTATAACAAGACATTTTGCAATACATTTGCTTTATCTATCTTCATCCGTTGGCGAGATATAGCAGCTTAAATTTGGCTCCTTTGCTCGAAAGGTGTGATATTTTAATTAGTGCAAGATTTGCTCTAATTTACTCTAATTTCTCACGGCGCGCGGGCTTAAAGTTTACAAAAGCTATTCAAAAGCCTTTAGCAAAGTCGAAGGAACGTTTCCTGAAAGTTTCATGCGATTCTGAGATGGTTGGAAAATGACCGGATTTTCTTTGGACTATAACAAGACATTTTGCAATACATTTGCTTTATCTATCTTCATCCGTTGGCGAAATAAAGCAGCTTAAATTTGGCTCCTTTGCTCGAAAGGTGTGATGTTTTAATTAGTGCATGATTTGCTCTAATTTACTCTAATTTCTCACGACGCGCGGGCTTAAAGTTTACAAAAACTATGCAGCAACCTTTGGCAAAGTCCCAGGAACGTTTCCTGAAAGTTTCATGCGATTCTGAGATGGTCGGAAAATGACCGGATTTTCGCAAAATACTAAGGCTATAGCACAGGGCTTTTTGCCGATTTTGGCCCAAAATTGAAAACTCTTAAAACTTTCAGGAAACCTTCCTTGGACTATAACAAGACATTTTGCAATACATTTGCTTTTTTTTATCTTCATCCGTTGGAGAGATATAGCAGCTTAAATTTGGCTCCTTTGCTCGAAAGGTGTGATGTTTTAATTAGTGCATGATTTGCTCTAATTTACTCTAATTTCTCACGACGCGCGGGCTTAAAGTTTACAAAAACTATGCAGCAACCTTTGGCAAAGTCCCAGGAACGTTTCCAGAAAGTTTCATGCGATTCTGAGATGGTGAGAAAATGACCGGATTTTCGCAAAATACTAAGGCTATAGCACAGGGTTTTTTGCCGATTTTGGCCCAAAATTAAAAACTCTTAAAACTTTCAGGAAACCTTCCTTGGACTATAACAAGACATTTTGCAATACATTTGCTTTATCTATCTTCATCCGTTGGCGAGATAAAGCAGCTTAAATTTGTCTCCTTTGCTCGAAAGGTGTGATGTTTTAATTAGTGCATGATTTGCTCTAATTTACTCTAATTTCTCACGGCCCGCGGGCTTAAAGTTTACAAAAACTATGCAGCAACCTTTGGCAAAGTCGAAGGAACGTTTCCTGAAAGTTTCATGCGATTCTGAGATGGTCGGAAAATGACCGGATTTTCGCAAAATACTAAGGCTATAGCACAGGGTTTTTTGCCGATTTTGGCCCAAAATTGAAAACTCTTAAAACCTTCAGAAAACCTTCCTTGGACTATAACAAGACATTTTGCAATACATTTGCTTTATCTATCTTCATCCGTTGACGAGATATAGCAGCTTAAATTTGGCTCCTTTGCTCGAAAGGTGTGATGTTTTAATTAGTGCACGATTTACTCTAATTTACTCTAATTTATCACGACGCGCGGGCTCAAAGTTTACAAAACCTATGCAAAAGCTTTTGTCAAAGTCGCAGGAACGTTCCCTGAAAGTTTCATGCTATTCTGAGACGGTTGGAAATTGACCGGATTTTCGCAAAACACTAAGGCTATAGCACAGGGTTTTTTGCCGATTTTGGCCAAAAATTGAAAACTCTTAAAACTTTCAGGAAACCTTCCTTGGACTATAACAAGACATTTTCAATACATTTGCTTTATCTATTTTCATCCGTTGGCGAGATATAGCAGCTTAAATTTGGTTCCTTTGCTCGAAAGGTGTGATGTTTTAATTAGTGCACGATTTTCTCTAATTTACTCTAATTTCTCACGACGCGCGAGCTTAAAGTTTACAAAAACTATGCAGCAACCTTTGGCAAAGTCCCAGGAACGTTTCCTGAAAGTTTCATGCGATTCTGAGATGGTGAGAAAATGACCGGATTTTCGCAAAATACTAAGGCTATAGCACAGGGCTTTTTGCCGATTTTGGCCCAAAATTGAAAACTCTTAAAACTTTCAGAAAACTTTCCTTGGACTATAACAAGACATTTTGCAATACATTTGCTTTATCTATCTTCATCCGTTGGCGAGATATAGCAGCTTAAATTTGGCTCCTTTGCTCGAAAGGTGTGATGTTTTAATTAGTGCACGATTGGCTCTAATTTACTCTAATTTCTCACGACGCGCGAGCTCAAAGTTTACAAAAATTATGCAAAAGCCTTTGGCAAAGTCGCAGGAACGTTTCCTGAAAGTTTCATGCGATTCTGTGATGGTCGGAAAATGACCGGATTTTCGCAAAATACTAAGGCTATAGCACAGGGTTTTTTGCCGATTTTGGCCAAAAATTGAAAACTCTTAAAACTTTCAGAAAACCTTCCTTGGACTATAACAAGACATTTTGCAATACATTTGCTTTATCTATCTTCATCCGTTGGCGAGATATAGCAGCTTAAATTTGGCTCCTTTGCTCGAAAGGTGTGATGTTTTAATTAGTGCATGATTTGCTCTAATTTACTCTAATTTCTCACGACGCGCAGGCTTAAAGTTTACAAAAACTATGCAAAAGCCTTTAGCAAAGTCGCAGGAACGTTTCCTGAAAGTTTCATGCGATTCTGAGATGGTCGGAAAATGACCGGATTTTCGCAAAATACTAAGGCTATAGCACAGGGTTTTTTGCCGATTTTGGCCAAAACTTAAAAACTCTTAAAACTTTCAGAAAACTTTCCTTGGACTATAACAAGACATTTTGCAATACATTTGCTTTATCTATCTTCATCCGTTGGCGAGATATAGCAGCTTAAATTTGGCTCCTTTGCTCGAAAGGTGTGATATTTTAATTAGTGCATGATTTGCTCTAATTTACTCTAATTTCTCACGACGCGCGGGCTTAAAGTTTACAAAAGCTATGCAAGAGCCTTTGGCAAAGTCGCAGGAACGTTTCCTGAAAGTTTCATGCGATTCTGAGATGGTCAAAAAATGACCGGATTTTCGCAAAATACTAAGGCTATAGCACAGGGTTTTTTGCCGATTTTGGCCAAAAATTGGAAACTCTTGAAACTTTTAGGAAATCTTCCTAGTACTATAACAAGACATTTTGCAATAGATTTCCTTTACTTATCTTCGTCTGTTAGCGAGATATAGCAGCAAAGCCGCTTAAAACTTTGAAATGTGTGATGTTTTTATTAGTCGATGATTTGTTCTAATTTGGTGTAATTTCTTGCGACCCGCTGGACAAAATGTTACAAAAAATATATAACAACCGTCGGCATTGTCCCAGGAACGTTGCCTGAAAGTTTCATGCGATTCTGAGATTGTCGAAAAATGACCGTATTTTGACAAAAGAATGAGGCTATAGCCCAGGGTGTTTTTTGCCTATTTTGTCCAAAAATTGGAAACTGTTGAAACTTTTAGGAAATCTTCCTAGTACTATAACAAGACTTTTTGCAATAGATTTCCTTTATGTATCTTCATCTGTTAGCGAGATATAGCAGCAAAGCTCCTTATAACTTTGAAAGGTGTGATGTTTTAATTAGTCGATGATTTGCTCTAATTTGCTCTAATTTCTCCCGACCCGATGAATAAAATCTGATAAAGAATATGTAACAACCGTCTGCATAGTCCCAGCAACGTTGCCTGAAAGTTTCATGCGATTCTGAGATGGTCGAAAAATGACCGTATTTTGACAAAATACTTAGGCTATAGCCCAGGGTTTTTTGCTGATTTTGGCCAAAAATTGGAAACTCTTGAAACTTTTAGGAAACCTTCCTGGGACTATAAGAAGACTTTTTGCAATAGATTTGCGTTATGTATCTTCACCTGTTGGTGAGATATAGCAGCAAAGCCGCTTAAAACTTTGAATCGCCAAGTAACACAGCCAAACTTTGAAGACTGTTCCCTAGAAACATGAGGAGTGCGTAATTTTCTTTGGTGAAGGGACGCGACAAGATATCAATATTGCCAACTACCAAAGGCACAATATGACTAATATGGGAATGCCCCCCCTGTGTTTCAATAAATGCATTTCTTGTGTTTTCATCGGGGGAAAATATCAACTTCATAGATATTAATATTACTATTGAAGTATTGTATAATGAAACAATACATGCACGCATGTACACAACTTTGCTACCGTCTTATTAGATCCAGGTTGTGCATGCATTTTAATTAACTTTGCAGCGCCACTTAAGGCGGTTATTTGAGCGAAGGCTGTTATTTCGAATATGTTCATTCAATACAAAGTGTGATTACGGCTCACTTCCTTTTCGCGGCGGTAATGAACGCCCGCGCGTGGGCGATTATGGGATATTTATGACCCATACAATATTTTCTCCCGCACGTGATTGGTGGAATCGTGACACGTGACCGAATAACGTCCGCTCACACGTTATCAGTGAATAACCTCCGACTGGCAATCTATAGCTGTTTATTGACAATATCCGAACACAGTTTTGTATATTAATTACAAAAAACCATTACGAGATGACTACCGAAGAGGACATCAATTCATTTGTCGAAAAAGCAGTTCCAGAAAGCGCCAAAGAGCTTCACAGTCCTTGCGCCATTATTTGCACTGCGAGAGAAAATAGTTGAAGAATAATAAATATCTAGTGTTTAATTGCGCGTGCACCTAGTTTGCCTTTTATAGTCCCCCGTACGAAGTGAAAATCTCACAGTAAAATCCACGGCTGAACTGGAAAAATATAGCCCAGGCATGTTTGTTCAAACCATCTATCGTTTTTTCAAGCTAAAGCTGAAGAAAACAGGCTGTATTACACATTTACAACCTTTTCTTGATTTCTTTATTTAACTTATAATTATTCTATAATTTTATACTATGTAAAAAGGGTTTATAAATATACAAGTCTTTTCTGGCCTGTCATTATCTCATCACGTACACAATATACTCATCTAAAGAGTAAAAATTATACCGCACGATTATAATTTCTTGTTGTTGTTCTCGATTCAGTCTTACATCAGAGTCGGCTTATAAATATAAGCGTATAAATGAATGTTGTTGTCTTTCCCTCGAGATTCAATGTCATCAGATTCTGTTCAAAATCGGCGGTCACATTTTTCTTGACTCGGTTCAACACCAAGGCACGGCTTGTCAAGTTCTTCATTTCAGCCCGCCTTAACTGATTTTAATCTCACGTGCGGCGCTCAGACTTTGAGCCTCGTGCATCCCAAATAATCTATCGCATTCCTTGGCAAGCTCTTCATAGTTCAACAATTCGGTCTCGAAAGCTCCGCTTTGGCCATAGTTTGTGATGAAGTCTATAACAGACAAGCTTGCCTCGCCAAAAGAAGTGATAATCTTGACTGGTCGGTCCGTAATTTCGCCTGCAATCTTTTTGAGCTTCTTTATCTTTTTCTTGAAGTCTTCCCGCCGACTGCGAGGCGTCACAAAATAATAAACACTCTCTAGTTCGTCAGCCCATTGGACTTTCTTGACTGTAAACTCAACTCTTTCGCCCGATGTCACGTCCATTGCTCGTGAGTTAGTTTTCCCGCGCTGCTCTCACTTTTGAACTGCCGTCCGCTCGCCCGCTTTAGAGTACTTATCTGGAACTGAAGACTTTCATATCAGATTGCAACGCCAGCGGGGGATGTGTATATTAGGCAAATTTTGCTAAATTTAGTTTCGACTTCCCGTGGACGTACGTCATTTATCACGTCAAGGATCTATTCCTGACTTATCGAGACTATTCTTTTGATGGGTTAAATGAATATTTTAGCACATTAACAGCACTACCTTGTTAATCTGAAAGCTATACAAAACGCAAAAGGCGGAAAATTCTTGCCGAGACGTCCTGGGTGAAATTTTGAACGGATGCTTTAGTCTTAATATAGTAAGAGCAGGTGGCAGACTCCTGATTGGTCGCCGTAAGTGTATACTCGGTTAATGTAAAACCGGAGCACTGCCTTTTAGAAGCCATCTGCTAAAATCTAGACAGTTTCTTTACGCCTGTTTTTTTTTTTTTTTTTTTTTTTTTTTTTTAAAGCAAGACAGCTTGATGAGCAGTTTGCAATTGTAGAAATATAGGTTAGTTAATAGCTGTACCCAAGATAAAACCTCCCTCCCCGTGGTCCCCAAGAAATAATTTAAAAAGTCGAAATGTCATTTTTAGTGTTTAGCATTGAAATACGTTCATTTGGTGTCATTCCGAATTTCAGAACCAGTGACAGAACATAATGAACTCGCTAACTATTTTTCTCAACTTGAAAAGATTCTCATGTCTTGACTATGGCCGTTTATATTATGACAACTTATATTATGTCGTTGCATTGTGATTGGTGTTTGGATCTTTTTTTACTTTAGGAAGTAATTTAAATTTATGGTTTTAATTTAGCGGCGACTCGGAAATAAAACAAACTGAGCTTCAGTGCACAAAAATGTCGGGACAACATCAGGAGACTGCTCTCACACAACAATCAGTCGCTGTCTTTCCCTTCCCTTTCGACTTTGGAAATCGGGCAACTATGATATATGGTGTGTGTGTGTGTGTATATGTGTGGTCGAGTGTTTATCTTTGCCATTATGGGATATGGAATGTGTGGGTTTAGAGCCGCTAAGACAGGTGTTAATTCCACAAAAATAAACTTGTAAAAATAAATAAACAGAGAAATGAGAATTGAAAAAGTATATGAACTGAACCTCAGCTGATGCAGCTAAAATATTAGTACTTCATGATCAATTATAACCAGTTCGGAAAATGACGCAACAATTAATTTAATATAGCGGAAGCATGAAGCGACACGGCTTAGTTGTTGCTGAATCACTGCTAGTCTACAGTGTTTGTATGTCGCTGATAGGAAGAAACCTTCTGATCCAAAAGCGTCATTGACTCAGCGGTTGGAAAACTTCTAACTCCTGAACTGCCAAGCGAGTGCGTGTTTTGCAAGTTTAATTTAGATTAACGAATAAACAAAAGGCACTCTGTGCTAACACCTTGACAACGTCGTGGCATTGTCAGATGTCTTATTATATATTTCGTCTGCTGTTAGTAGTTTTCTGTGTCCCAAAATATGAGGAATCAATCGCTGCACAAAACTAAGTTCTGTAAGGATGGTACCATGCCTGGCGGTAATCGGTAAAAACTGAAAACAAAATGGCGCTTAATACTTCCTGAGAAATAGTATAGACAAAATAAACACCAGGCCGACAAAATAGCAACTACATAGTTAATAATACTATAATATATTCCAAGCACGTCCGCTAATGCACACTGTTTTAATTTCGAGAATTTCAACTGTTATCAAATAAGAACAACTCCAATAAATTTCTTCTGACGCAAGAGATAATTTCTTGCGCCATTCCGAAATAGCTTCGCGCACACAACTCACTCTTGCCGAGAGTTTTCGAGTTGTGCCGTTGGGCCTGCAAACTTGTGAGTGACTGTTTTCCCATGACTCCATTGAAATAGAACTTCGAGCAAAAGGTCGCCATACACCCCTATTTTTGTTAGTGTGTATGTGTGCGAGGATGGCTTGAATTAATATTCAGCTCTAGGGCAAACAGGACAGGTGGACAGACTAGCCAAATTGAACTGAATGCTGTTGTTTGTCTCCAGGAAATGCAAATTATGCTTCACTAGTCACTGCATGAGCCCGCCAACCTTTCCACGGCTAAGGCGAATTTGGAACTTCGTTTGAAAACGCAAATATTTTGTTGCGTTTTCATGTCGACACGAATACAATGAAAACGTTGCATCAAATTCACCGAAAACGCAAACTTTTGAAAACGGTTTCCAGAGTGGAAAGATTTGAAAACGTAACTCTATCGTGTGGATGGCCAAATTCACTGAAAACGCAAACATTTTAAAGCGATCACCAGATTCGTTTTCGTGTGGACGATCAATTTCACTAAAAAAGCAAACTTTTATCATCGGAAAACGACGTTGTCTGGACGCAACACTCTGCAGTATGATTCCGTTTTCAGTAAAATGAAAACGTAAACTTTTGAAAATGCATCCGTGTGCACGGGGCCTTAGTTGTTCATTTTGCCGGTTCTTTGGGATGTTTTTGTGTTTGTTTCTTTTTTAACTATAAGGGTACGGTTGCCCGCTGAGTTGGATAGAACGAAGCTTGCAGAACGAAACCACGGCTTCTGCGAAGTTTGGTAGAAACTGACCGACATGTTAGTCGGCGACAAAGCGCCGTTTGAAGATGTAATTGCCGACACTATTTTCCTGACGTCATGTAAGTGTTCAATTTGGACATCAACGCGGCGGCGGTTCACAATTTCGCATCCTCGTTCCCAGGCTCTTGGATAGGGAAAGGAGCCTTGGAACGAGGATGCAAAATTTGTTTGGGCGATGCATTAATTTCTGAATATGTGCCATGCACGGAGTTCCCAAAAATCCATGGGGTCAGAAAACCATAAAAATGCCCATGAATTTAGCAATGAAATCTGTCATGATATTCATGGGGTTTTCATGGCTTAATTTGTTGCCATTAAAATCCTCATGGGTTTTTGCAATGAATTTCTCATGAAAATCCCATGAGTAGTCAAAACATTCATTAGGTCAGAAAACCATGAAAGTAGCCATGAATTTAGCAATGAAATCTCAATGAAAATCCCATGAACATCCATCGGAATATTCATGGCGTTTTCATGGCTTAATTTCTAATTTGTTCCCATGAAAACTCCATGATATTTTTTGGTTAAATTTCATGGCCATTTTCATTTGTTTCCTGAAAGCTATGATACCTTGGCAGTGCAATTTTCGTTGGCACTTTCATTACCAAACGGCTACTTTGATGGGGTTTTCATGGGGTTCTCATTGTATTGACGAGCATGTTTTCGCTAGCGGTAATTCCCCGATCGTTCTAGCATATAGTTCTCAGAAACACCTGTCGGTCAGGAAACTATAGATTTCAAAACCATTAAAATAAAATGTCACTAAAGAGTGGGTGACACTTCCATTAAGGAGGGAGTTTGTTGTGAACAAAAAAATACACTAAGAGACCCTAGAGGCAAATAATCAGAGAAAGGAAGCATGCAGACGACCAGAAACTTCGATTTTAAGTTCCAAGAGTCGAATGTGTCCGCACGATACGTTTCATTTGAAAAGTTTATTTTATGCTTCGAGTCCATCACACGCCAAATTGGCCGCATAGGTTGTTAGTCAGTGGCGACGCCATAGCGTGGAAATATAAATATATTTTTATTGAATGTAAACGCCATTAAAAAAGTATGTATTCCCTGAAAGCTTGATGATAACCACGTCCTTGAAGAAAACGTTAATAATTTTATTGAAAATCGTAAAAATGAGTTCCTTGAAATGCGCAAATATTTGGAAGAGCACGAAACCATCTATGTTGGGCGAAAAGACCGTGTCAAATTCTCGGGATTTTTCCAACTCAAATTCAACCAATAAATTTGTCCAACTCAACAATAATATTAAGACTTGTCTTTATGCTATGGCGCCACTCATATAAATCAATATATATAATATTGTATTTTGCTGGCAACTTCATAGCTCTGCCAAAACGGTTCCAAAACACAATTTTGTCTTTCAAGGCCTGGTCTTCATGAGTGACAGCTAGTCCTCGTGAGAGATTAAAATAAAGACTTTCGTCAAAACACAATATTATCAAAGTGTGTTAGGGCCCGGTCGCACTAGGAAGTTTAGTCGATAATAACTCAGCATCGAGAGCAATATGACGGCTTTTTCAATGTTTGGTAGCAACTTGCTCACATCTATTTCTGGTGACAAGCGCTTATTGCGCTTCAAATGATACAAATGTCGATATTAATGCCGTTAAAGTTACGAGTGCGACCGGAGCTTTAGTAACCAGAGTGACCCAAACATAAAATCTGTTTTTATTGTTTTATAATATTGCGATATACAACACTAAAAAGGTTTTTATCTTCGTGGTCACAAACTAAAAACTATTTGTACAAATACGAAACACCGCTCCGATATACTGATTAGCATTTTATCTACTTGGATCAGCCCCCGATGAAATGATTTACTTTGTTTTACGTTACTCTGTGCTTCGGCCAGTTTAATATTTTTTCTAGACTTTTCTTTTTCGCTTTCGGTGCTGAGTTTTTCATCGCGCTACTAAGTCAGGTCGAAAACAATCTAATCGTGAACACCATCTGGCGCTCTCCTGCAGAGACACCGTTGTGTTGTGCCTTATTTTTGCATAATAAATAACGACTTCAATAATTGGTCGCTATTGATGTTTGGGGACTGATCTCGTACTGATTAAACAACGACAAACGCGCGGCAAAAGTGGTTTTTTGCATACGGATGTAAACAGAGCGCTGAGAAGTACATCCGCGCAGGGAGAAAAAGTGCGCCATCGCCTTCGCATAAAAGTAAAATGTCTCTTCGAAGATCTAAGAGCTGTCAAGCGATTCCATTTGAAACTTCCCCGGCTGTGTGTGGTGATGCGAGTTTGAAACAAGTTCGCTGGTCAGTGGACCTGGAAGAAATCCGGTATTTCACGCGCCCTAAAGCCCCGCCAAAAACCTTGGGCCGAAGACTTCGGAACATAAAGGAGAAAGTAAACGATTTAATGGAGCAAGCTTCTGTGAATACTTGCTTCGTGCAAGAAGGATGGGAGGTCTTCTCTCGAAAAATCAGCAGGCACAAGAGGTTAGGCCGTCGTTCATCTTCGTATGCCATGGATGGAAATGAATGCATGGAAAAAACGAGTGACTGGGACGGACTTTTTCGCTTTTATGAAAGCTAGGAACATGCAGTAATTGCCTGAGAGAAAGCATGGAGTTCATTTTCTGATGGTTTGTCCCCGGCCAGCTGAAGATTAAAGGCCAACATCACGGCTGGAGTGAAGTGGTCAACTGCGTTTTGACTGAAAATCGACAGAAATTCTTTTTGGGCAAGAGTAAAGTTGCTTGCACAAATACACTGCCTGCTGTTTGTTAATAAAAGGAGCCGAATCAGTGAGTTGCCGCTCCAAAAGAGATGAATTGAACATTAGCGAAATAATAGGCAGCTTATTGTGAATATTTGCAAATTATGTAAATAAAGAGCATCACTGTTTACTAAAAAAGTGAGGATTTCAGACTGAACCATACAACTTTGTGTTTCGTTGTATATAACGTTTTCATTTTCCCAAAACGGACTAAACTGGAATAAGACACGAAGACAATTGGAATAAAAGGATTCAAGTTCTTCGAAGAAAGAGCAGTTGAAAGTAGCTACGCCGCCAGGTCGGTACGGCGGCTGCGCAGACAGTCTTCTGAGTGCGTAATCAAGTCATGAACTATTGGCGCAATTAATATACACACTTTTTATAAAAACTACTATGAGCGACCCGGGCAGAGGCCGCTCGGCCTTTGATGACACTGTGGCTTTAGTAGTGTAGTAAACAACATATTGTAATAAACAATAGCCGTAACTAAGAGCGAGTAGCGTCTAGATTATTCATCCACACGGATGTAACCCTAAATCGGCCACATCCCTCCCCCCCCCCCCCCCCCCTCTTCCACCTGTTCTACTTATTAAGTACGCTCAACATGATTGGCTATAAAAAACATGTTAGATGAGAGTATATTAGACGCTAACGTGATTGATTGTGTATTTTATTGACTAATTCTTTTATAAAATAAAAATATAACGCGTTTCCGTGTAATATAGCCTCATCTAAACACGCGGGAAGTTGGGAGAATATGAGAGTAGCGTAGGGAAACCACGAGGCTTATATATTTCTTAAATATTCAAGATTCGTTGCCGGAATTTCAAGTTCAACACCAAGGAGACTAAAACTTCAAACATGACCCATATACTGGGACCAATTCAATAAACATTTACACGTGTATTTTACAAGTTGGACAATTACTCAAACACTACTAAACAGACCCTAATACAGCAAACGTCTGCAAATTATTGCAGATACCGGTCTCACATGCATAACTGTGACAGTTTTTGGCCATGTTATTCGATTAAAAATGTGTTTTAACGTGCAGATAAATTTATTTTAATCCAAATTGTAAATGCTTTATCGATTTGGCCCCTGTTTCCGCACATATTGTTGACCAGTTTTATAATTGCAATTTTACGGATGTTATTGAAACGGGGAATTGGAAATAATGGTAATAGTTTTAGAGCTAGGAGTATGATTACATATCTGAACAACTAAATTTGACCCTGCGAGACTTCTGTAGGCTTCTTTGATCTCATTCCCCGTTTTATATTAACATCCCAATTTCACCCATGCATGAGGTACGATCATGGACCTGTTTTTAAAAGGCGTTGCAGCTAAAGTGCGTTCCTGATCTTGCAGGGTAACCGCGAAAACAGTTTGTATCGATATCTGTAAGAACTTGAAGGGATGCATCAAACAGACCGTCATGTCAATGAGCCGTAAACTATAGTGGGATTGCGGCAAAAAAAATATTAAAATAAAATAATAATAATAATAATAATGGTCTTTTTCACTCAGGCAGCAATACTGAAAAACAGAGGCCACGCCTTTGTGAAAAGAGGTGTTCATAGTACTAAGGTCCGTTTCAAACGTAGAACTTTTCATGTGCCAAACTCGGCGCAAATTAGCTGAAGTATCGGATCGCGCTCATTTGCACGAGTTCGGTTCAACTGAGAATTTGCTTAGTCAACGAACAAAGACGTCGAAATCGGAATCCAGCAGTGTTTTTGGCAAATTTAGATGTCGTTCTCTAGCTGAAATTGTGCACAGGTTTTGATTAATTATTTTTGAACGTCTGTTCTGCTTTTACGCCAGTCAAAATCTATTTTTGTAGTGAAACGGTAGCCCGCTAATTTGGTTGAATTAGCGTCGCGACATCTACTGTGTAACAAAATGTATTTCTTTCGTCTGAATCCATCAATAGAACAACTTTAATGGTGTTAATTTATGTGCTGCATTATCAGAGGTAACTGACCGATCAGAAAATAGTTCTGTTCTGTTGTGTGTTTAGGGCGCATTCCTTTAGGACTGTTCCGTTTATTCCTATTTTGGAATAGGAATAACAGAATACACAGAATACCAGTTTCCAAAAGAACAGACTTTGCGCTGTTCCGAAAACAGAACAGCTGACGTGACAGAATACGGCAAAAACACGATTACCGGCCATTCTGTCCATTCCGAATAATAAAACCGCTATTCCTTCAATTCTGCCATCGGGAGCAGAATGAACGGAATACTATTCTGTTCATTCCGAAATCAGAATAAAACCACTCAATGCATAGACTCACGACTGTGAAACACGCTGTTTACGTCAAAGTCGCGCCAAAAAAAAACAAAACACACACACACACACACACAAAAAACACAAAAGTGACAACTGTGACAAATACAAACTGCTATTTACGTCAAAATTGCGACAAAAAATTTCCAAAAGACGTCAACAGAGTGTGGTCGTTGCTATTTTAATCGAAGCACTCGATTAATAAGTTTAGGTGAGCATGGTTAAACCTCAAAAAGAAAAAACATCCAATTTTTTAACATTAATTTTCTTCTTTTATTATACGTAACAACACACCATGTTGGGAAATGTTCTCTTCTCGTTGGAGTGAGGCCGCGTTATTTGCGGTGTAGCGGCAAAGTAATTGGATTTATTAGAGCTGTCCAGTGAAAAAACGATTGTTTTGCCAAGGTCACTTTTCCCGCTTAATCTAGATCATTCTACACTTTCTTCTCAAAGGGTGTTTTTCTGAAAAGGAGAAAACGAAGGCCAATTACTGTCGCTCTTGCACCTCCTGTGTGAAACACTCCTTTGTAGCGTGCGCACCTTCAACAATGACTCGCTCAGAAGAAAAGAACTGTTAATCACACACTCCAGAATAAACGTGTTTGCGGGCGGTTTGCGATAAATTTTTAATAAAGAGAAAGACAAACTCAAAAAGCAAGGAGCATCTGTGGCCAGTTCACAAATGTTCACATCGCACTCAAGCATGCATGGTGCCCAGAGAGAACTATTTCACTCAACGAACCTTGACGAGGAAGCTACGATGAATGTAAGAGAAGAGGACACATTATTCGACGGCACTCTGGATGAATGCTTTGGTCCAGAAGACCTCGAAAACGACTCTCCGCCGTTAAAGAAGAGGAAACGAGTCCACTGGTCTGCCGAGCTAGTGGAAATATTTTACTTTGTACCAAACAAGGATTTACTTCCATCTTTTGCCGAGATTCGCCAGCGCAGGATGGGAAAGAACCGAGGCAGCAAGAACCGAGCCTCCAGTTTGACGCGAAGCGCTGAACAGATCAGTACGATAATGGTGATGAAAGGACTCCAACTTATAAGCACAAAGTTGAACGATTTGACAATGGGAACAGTCACCGAGGACTGCAATCCTCGCTGGGACGAACTACTGCAAATTTACATCATTAAAGAACGGCTCAAAGATGAAAAGAGTGACTGGGTTTAAGTGGAAGGGACGACTTTGAACCTCGAATTGATTCATCGATTCAACGTTAAGGCGGCCCATCGCGAAGTACTGAATTTCGCCAGTGACTTACAAAAAGCAGAAGCTCAATATGGAATTATGCAATATCTGAACAGATGTTCGGGCCTGTAAACGGTACAAATGCTGCAAGCCAAACGACCGTTTTGATGTACAAGACCGACAGATATGCAATTGAGTTTCGATTATTTGAAGGAACAGTCTGTTGGCTGAGGGAATACATCTGACCTCAAAGTGCAGGAAACTCCCCTCGAAGGGTTTCAGTGGACTCGACACGCACTTTGGAGTCGGTGTGTGCGTACTGAACAGTGATCTACGGAAAACAAACTACGCCCGGTATAATAAATCACGCCCAGTTACGACGCAAGAAAATTAAACGGCACTACCGTGCTGCACACTGTATAGAATAACTGCGTCGGCGTGATGATAAAAACGCTGGTATATCAACAAAATGTTGATCAAGGTACTCGAACGCCGTAAGAGTAACAGTAGCTGACGTTTCGAACCTTCGTCAGAGCGAATGCCGAGCGAACAGGCTGTATATTTGCCGCTGTGGATCGTTGTAGGCAAAAGGAAGTTGCTGTGTTACGCCTCAGGCTTATAATAACAATATTTCATAAGGCATGAACGTTTTAAATTTGCAACTAAAAACCCGAAAGTGTAATATAGTTGATGTTGCAGCACTGAAACATTTTGTAAAAATTCCGAGGTAGCACAAAGGACCGTTTTTTTTTTTTTTTTTTTTTTTTTTTTTTTTTTTTTTTTCAGTCTATTTATAGGTAGAGTTTTGTTCGGTTCTAGATACGCACAGGATTCGGTAATGGTTTATTAAATATATGGCGCTGAGGTTCTCCACAGCCACATTTAATCAGTGTGCAGAAATTATTGACACGGCGCTACTCAAATTGCTAAACATTTGTATAACAAACTAATGACTCATTGCGTTCAAGATCGAAATCTTTTTTGTGTTCCTCCCATTATTTCTGACAGCAGCCCAATCAGCTGCTTTAAAAAGCAATTTAGACACCATAACTTTGCTTTGTTTACGTTCTGTGGCCTGAAAATGCGCAAGAACGTGCTCAGTTGAAGATAAATAAAGAGATTAAAAAAAGAAAGAATTGCTTCCGGTTCTTTTTTGAAACTGCCCTGAGTGTTCATGGAAAAGCAGTATCAGATTCAATGCCTGAAAGGTCCTGTAAACGGTTTAGATTTTGTAAAACTTTCTTGCCAAGTAGAGGTCGGACATATTATTTTTAATAAATTTACAAGGGAGGTCTATACATGTACTTAAGACCCGAAGATTACAACGAACTTGAGACGCCCTCCAAACGGGCACAAAATTTCGTTCCCTTTATGGTGTGGACTTTGTTTTCACAAGCAATCTGATGCAATGTCTTTGTATGCACAAAGAATGTCAAATTATATAATTCCCGACATGCAGACTGTTGCGGTTAAAAAATTTTGCTACCAATGTAAACGACTTCAGAAGGGCCCTTTTAATTGTTGAACTTTGTAATTGTTAGTTTTGGCAATTTAGTAGAGATATAATTGGAGCTCACAATCCAATGCTGAGTCATCCATTCTTGGAAATCAGCTAGCACAGTTCTCGCAGCCTGTTAGGTACGTTGCTCTATTATGGTCTGTCTCGTAGTAATCTCTTTGAGAGAGAGAGAGAGCTTTTATAGGGTGATTCGGGATTTCCATCAATATTACAATAATTGTTTTACAAGGCGAGTGTCTGTCTAAAATTCCAGCGTTTGAAGCCGTTAAATTATACACGTATAATTAAATATATATCATATTAACATGTAAAATTTTGAATGTATTATGCCTAGGTCCAACGTCAGGTCATATTACACCCCATGAATTAACCTCGTTCCCAGGCTCTATCGTCTTTCTTGAGGGATAGGAGAAAGTCTGGGAACGAGGTTGCCCATACATGTTTCCTCACAAAGACCACATCTCTACGACGGCAATTTGCGAAACGGAAACAACGAAACACAAACGGTATTTTTGCTCTACATTGGTGCCACTGGATCTCCCGTTTCGTTGCGGTAAGCCCCTCTCTACGCCGACAACCAGTAAACTCAGGGGGTGGGGGAGGGGTGGTTTGTGCGTTTTAGAGAGGTTTAGGTGACATTCCAACCTCGTTCCTGAAGCTCTTTCATCTCCCGGCCGGGAGATTAAAGAGCCTGGGAACGAGGTTGATCCACAGCTTGATGGAGTTATACTGCATGAACAGAAGAAATAAGCCGGGAAATGTACTACGACACGTGATGGCCAAGGAAGGAGTCATGAATGAAGTTTAACATCCATATATATATATGTAATTCCGAAAATACTGTATATATATATATATATATATATATATATATATATATATATATATATATATATATATATATATATATATATATATATATATATATATATATATATATATATATATATATATATATATATATATATATATATATATATATATATATATATATATATATATATATATATATATATATATATATATAAAACGAGACAAAAGTCTCATTGTTATGAAAATAAGATGCGGGGTATTCGGCTGTAATTTAGCGTTACTGTATAATAAAAGTTTGATGTAGAACCAATCCTAGAGACCATTCAAAGCCACAGACACATCAACGTCACCAGTTGCAAATTTTACTTCAAGTTCAGGCGTAATAACGCTCCTTTACCAGTAGAAATGAAGCAGCGTTCTTTAAAGAGTGTAAAGTATCCATTGTAATGTACTCACCTTGATTGTTTGCAATAGAAAGAAGCTGTTCAGCAACACGACGTAAAGTTCTTCTCGCATTATTCATCATTCCAAGCCAAAGCGCGCGTTTGGACGGCAGTCACATGACTTTGTTCGGCCACGCTGACGCCATCTTGTGCGGGACCAAATATAGAGCCTTACACAATACTTGTAAAGTGAAGCATTCATGCATGTTGGAGAATAAAAAGTGAAACGTGAAACTCATGTAGAAAGTGAAACTCCAATAAAATGTAAAACTCTAATGTAGAAAGTGAAACTCCAATAAAATGTGAAACTCTAATGTAAAAAGTGAAACTCCAATAAAATGTGAAACTCTAACGTAGAAAGTGAAACTCCAATAAAATGTGAAACTCTAATGTAGAAAGTAAAACTCCAATGTTGCAGTGTGGAACTCCAATGTCGCAATGTGGAACTCCAATGTAGAAAGTAAAACTCCAATAAAATGTGAAACTCTAATGTAGAAAGTAAAACTCCAATGTCGCAATGTGGAACTCCAATGTAGAAAGTAAAACTCCAATAAAATGTGAAACTCTAATGTAGAAAGTAAAACTCCAATGTCGCAATGTGGAACTCCAATGTCGCAATGTGGAACTCCAATGTAGAAAGTAAAACTCCAATGCCGTCGCATTGTGGAACTCCAATGTAGAAAGTAAAACTCGAACACAGCAAGCGAAAGTCGAATTTTGGCGGGGATATAACGCCATAGGGTTTCCAATGTTTCTTGTTCGAGTCGAACATGCAAATTCATTATCTCACATGTGTCAGATATATCGAGAGGTAATGAGATACCACCACAAGCCACGGTAAATCAATGCCGACCCAGTTATGTAATCGGGTTGGCGGTTTGTTGAATGATCCTAACCTATACAATGCGACCAGAGCGGTCGTGATGAGTCGTGTAATCGGTTATGCAATCGGGTTGGCGGTTTGTTGAATGATCCTAACCTATATACTGCGACCAGAACGGTCGTGATGAATCGTGCAATCGGTTATGCAATCGGATTGGCGGTTTGTTGAATGATCCTAACCTATACAATGCGACCAGAGCGGTCGTGATGAATCGTGTAATCGGTTATGTAATCGGGTTGGCGGTTTGTTGAATGATCCTAACCTATATACTGCGACCAGAACGGTCGTGATGAATCGTGCAATCGGTTATGCAATCGGGTTGGCGGTTTGTTGAATGATCCTTGCAAGCTGACGCTGGCGCGTGCTTTATTTCTTTTATAACGTCCGCTCTTGTTTCGGAACGATCGATTTTAGCCATGTTTACGAGCTTTCAGTGAAATTTGCTTTTAACCTCGTTTGATTTCTACATTGTCCTTTCTGGTTGTGAAAATCTATTACATCCGCACAGAACTTGCAGTGTTTTACACGGACTTGCCGTTTTGGAACGATCGTTGGGCTCATTTCGCCATTTACGAGCGAATTGCTGAAGTCACGTTTTCAGTCATGCTTCTTGTTGGATTGTACCACTGCCCACCGTGCGGGCTCGGATATAACATGTGTTCACGCGAAGTTGACGTGCTTTTACATGTAGGGAGTTGAGATTGATTGTTATGTTGCGAAGTTTACATTTTATTTCACGTCGGAAATACATCTTTTGAATCCTCAAACTGTGTTGTTACGACCCTTCCATCGTTTGGGAACATATTATATATATATATATATATATATATATATATATATATATATATATATATATATATATATATATATATATATATATATATATATATATATATATATATATATTTACAATAACACGTCAGTTTCTCGCTTTGTGATTGGCTAATTTTCATTATCAATAAGAGGACAGACGCATAAAATCGAGTGCTGACGACAGTGATTTGGACGAAGAAGGTGAATTCAGCTTCAATTTTACCTCAATTAGTGCAAAAGCAACATTCGGCATTTGAAGTAGAGAACCAGAAGTGTTCAGAGGCGAATTTCCTTGAGCTTTGTCTTGAAATTGTCGAGAAAACCGCAGCAGAAAAGCGTTTAGTTTCATTTCTTTCCAACTTCTTTGACAGAATTTTATTTTGCACGCGCGAAATGCTCACGTCAAACTGTCACTTTTTGGTCAATGAAATGTCTCGAATTTTAACCTCGACCAATTAGAAAGCGAGAAAAGTTGTTGACATCAAACAAAATCCAGTTTTTTTGCGTGTTTTCCCCGCGTCGTCGCTTGAGTTTTGTTATTGTAAAAAACAAATTGACGTCAGTTTTTTATGTGTCTGTCCTCTTATTGATCATGAAACGCGTCAGAACATTCTCGGCGAAGCGCCTCGTGGATCCACAACTTTTAGACAATGTTATGACGCGTTTCATGGTCAATAAGAGGACAGACACATAAAAAACTGACGTCAATTTGTTAAATGACCCATCAAATATTTCCTCCCGCGCATGATTGGTGGAATTGTGACACGTGACCGACGAGCGGACGTTATTAAAGAAAAAAAAGCACGCGTTAGCGTGCGTTATTGAGTTATAGATACACGCGGGAATTTGAACGAAGACGAGAGAAGTTTGGAGAAGCACGAGGCCGCCGAGTATATTTATCGCTATATATATCTATCGCTGCCCACCGCGCGTCGGATATGGCGTGTGTGTTTACGTGTAGAGAGTTGAGACTGATCATTATAGTGTGAAGTTTACATTTTTTTATTTATTTTTTCACGTCGGAAATACATCTTTTAAATCCTCAAACTGTGTTGTTACGACCGTTCATCGTTTGGGAACAAAACCAAGAATGAAACTATGAAAATATAACTTATCGGTGATTAAAATAGAAGATTTTTATTTAAAATTATTTACATTTTCAATTCACCGCTTCAGGTGACAAAAATAAAAGCGTCAAGTTTCATCTTGAATATTCACTGAATGTCCAGCTCTTGCCGACATATTTGCTTGCTTAGTTCCTCTTGCCTGGAATGAAACAGACTTTGCAATGTCACTGTTGCTTCCGATGGTACTCTGCGAAGCTCTGGCTTCAAGTGCAGCGGTTAGGCTACCGTTTACGACAGGTCGATGGAGCGGGTTGGTGAGCGCTGCTTTTAAACTCAGAAGACGTTTTACTCTCTGTCTACACCCACTCTTCCACTTGATTTCTTAAGCGTTCTTTAAGTGAGTGCTGGTTTTCCTTCAACATCACGTTCCATTTATAGTTCTGTGAGTTGAGAACAGCCTGAGGAACCGCTGATGGAACGAGGCGAGGCGATGAACGATAAATTCGTTCCTTCACCGACAAAACAGTGAGGGGTGCGGTTATGCTCAAGAGTCGACACACATTCACTTCAACTGGGCTCAACTTGGACACAGCTGAGCCGGTTTCGAAGTAACAAACTTCCTCTAGTTGCTTGGACCAGCGCACCGTTTTACAATTTGTTTTTTTAAACGGTTTCAAACTGATTTTTCGGTTTGCTCTTGAACCATGGAGGGAAGGCAGTCTTGCTGGGAATGAAAATGACTTTCGAAACATCAGCTGTGTTGTTCGTCGGGCGATATTTTCTCCGGTTTCTCTGAGCGCTATGGTTGATTTGACTCATCACGACCGCTCTGGTCGCATTATATAGGTTAGGATCATTCAACAAACCGCCAACCCGATTACATAACCGATTGCACGATTCATCACGACCGCTCTGGTCGCAGTATATAGGTTAGGATCATTCAACAAACCGCCAACCCGATTACATAACCGATTGCACGATTCATCACGACCGTTCTGGTCGCATTATATAGGTTAGGATCATTCAACAAACCGCCAATCCGATTACATAACCGATTGCACGATTCATCACGACCGTTCTGGTCGCATTATATAGGTTAGGATCATTCAACAAACCGCCAATCCGATTGCATAACCGATTGCACGATTCATCACGACCGTTCTGGTCGCAGTATATAGGTTAGGATCATTCAACAAACCACCAACCCGATTGCATAACCGATTGCACGACTCATCACGACCGGTCTGGTCGCAGTATATAGGTTAGGATCATTCAACAAACCGCCAACCCGATTGCATAACCGATTGCACGATTCATCACGACCGTTCTGGTCGCATTATATAGGTTAGGATCATTCAACAAACCGCCAACCCGATTGCATAACCGATTGCACGATTCATCACGACCGCTCTGGTCGCAGTATATAGGTTAGGATCATTCAACAAACCGCCAACCCGATTGCATAACCGATTGCACGATTCATCACGACCGTTCTGGTCGCAGTATATAGGTTAGGATCATTCAACAAACCGCCAATCCGATTGCATAACCGATTGCACGATTCATCACGACCGCTCTGGTCGCAGTATATAGGTTAGGATCATTCAACAAACCGCCAATCCGATTGCATAACCGATTGCACGATTCATCACGACCGCTCTGGTCGCATTGTATAGGTTAGGATCATTCAACAAACCGCCAATCCGATTGCATAACCGATTGCACGACTCATCACGACCGCTCTGGTCGCAGTATATAGGTTAGGATCATTCAACAAACCGCCAATCCGATTGCATAACCGATTGCACGACTCATCACGACCGCTCTGGTCGCAGTATATAGGTTAGGATCATTCAACAAACCGCCAATCCGATTGCATAACCGATTACACGATTCATCACGACCGTTCTGGTCGCAGTATATAGGTTAGGATCATTCAACAAACCGCCAATCCGATTGCATAACCGATTGCACGATTCATCACGACCGTTCTGGTCGCAGTATATAGGTTAGGATCATTCAACAAACCGCCAATCCGATTGCATAACCGATTGCACGATTCATCACGACCGGTCTGGTCGCAGTATATAGGTTAGGATCATTCAACAAACCGCCAATCCGATTGCATAACCGATTACACGACTCATCACGACCGCTCTGGTCGCATTGTATAGGTTAGGATCATTCAACAAACCGCCAATCCGATTGCATAACCGATTGCACGATTCATCACGACCGTTCTGGTCGCATTATATAAGTTAGCCGATCGCGACAGCTTGCAGGATCATTTCATTCTCCTTCGCCAGCTCGTCCGAATGAAAAACATTTTCTCGTTACCTGCTGCATGACAAATAACTACAAAACGCAAGTTTTGGTAGTTTGTATCGCATAGTGTACAACTGGCTTTTATTCATCCTCATTTTATCCATCTATTACAAGAGCCGGTATCAGCGTATTAGTCAATAGCATAGTGAACATATTAAAGTCATAAGCTCTTGGCGAGTTTTAATCTATCTTGAATGGACTCCTTAATATACATGTCTTTAGCGTGATCTGACTTCCACCGGCCTTGTAGTTTCAATAGCCTTTCCTTAGATGGGTTATCTTGTAAGGATTCCGCTAGAGATGTAGCCCCCCCCCCCCCCCCGGAACGGAAACTATGCAAACCGTATACTTTTTCATTATAACCTATCTTTATAAGGCACTCCTTGAAAATCTCTCTAAGCCTTGTATAAGAGAGATTCCTTTTGCCCAAGGAATATGATTGAGTGGTTTTTCGAAAAACAACGTTCCTAAAGACATACTCATCTGTGTATCGATCTAGTTTTATGTTAGCCATAGTGAGATACCTAATTAATAAAGCATAGGGACAAGTAGGTAGGGCGGATTTTGCAATGAAAACTTGTTGACCTATAGTCTGTATACGTCGTTCTTACTCTTAGGTATAGATACTACCAAATATTCTTCTGCTAGAAGAATATCGCAAGTCTTAATGTCTAGCAATTCCTTAGACCAAAGAAGACCGGCATAGGTGAGAACACACATTGTAGCGAGCCGGAGGTCTTTGAGATTGCAGCCGTCCTTAGCGTAGTTATTATAACAATGGTCTTAAGAAGTTCTAAATTAACTGGTTCTTTCTTAACAATGGGATTATGTGGCAACCTCTTCTCTGCCTCGATTAAGTTTTTACATATCGCTGAATCTAGCGGATTCCTCGTAATAGGAAGAATTCCATGAACCCATTTTAAAGCGGCATACGCAAACTGTGCAGCAGACTTAGTATTATTATGAAAAAGACTAGACAAAAATAAAGCTAAATTTGTGACTTCTGCCGGTAAGAAAACTGAGCTAGCTTTACTTTTCTGAAAATTTAGGAACCGTCTGACCTCGCGTATGTATCTTGATACGGTTAAGGTGGCTCTCGACTTAAAGCAATCTTGGATCAGCCTCCGTGTGTCCAGGGGAAAGGTTTCCCCAAACAGTTTGCACTCAGAAGGACCTGCACGCGAAAACACATCATCATCATCAAGGAACTGGATTACACTTTACGTGAATCCTCTGATACGTTCCTGAGCATTAAGCAGATGGTTGAATTGACTCTCGGTGAGCCCCGTATCAACCTTCGAAAATCGCGCCCGACTCGATCAACTTGTCCAAGCCAGCCCTCTGTGAGTGCAACAAACTCTTCTCTCAGAGCGCTCAACGCATTGTCTGCTAATGAAGTCAAGTCAATTAGTGTAAATATGCCTCTCCCAGTTAAACAAACCAAAATGAATCCTCTAATGCGATCCCGAACATTAAATAGATGATTGAACTAGCTCTCGGTGAGCCCCAAACCGCGCCCGAAGCGCTTAACCTATTTTGGCCAGCTCGTGAGCGCAATGGCCTCTTCTCAGAGTATCTTCGTCACTGTAACGCATGGTCTCAGCTTATTGAAGTCGAGTCGAATGGCGTAAATATGCCCCTCCCAGCCAGGGGAACCAAAGATCGAGTTAACCTTTCTTCCGTGTATAACGACCTTTTTACGGCCTTCATAACGTTTGTAATCGATTATAGCGTTTTGTAACGTCCCCACAATAGTGGCCAAAACATGGACGAGGGCCAATCAGGCACAATCAGTGTTCCGACTGCGAGCTCTTTCTCCATATATTTAAGGGTTTTTGAAATGAGATCAACAGGTGGAACCAGAAGGCAGTTTTCATTCTTCCATGGTTCAAAAAACGCATCCACTCCAAAAGTGCCAGGGTTCCAAAATCTGGAGAAAAAATTTTCTACCTTGTTGTTGTAATAGGTATAGCGAAGCAATCGATTGTATGAGGTCCCCATAAAGTATCTATGACTTTAAAGAAGTCGGAATCAATCTGCCAATCATCCGTATCAACGAGTTTACTTATCATGTCGGCCTTTTGATTCATAGATCTAGGAATCCACTCGATGGTCAACTGAATTTTATTCTCGACGCAAAAGTCGAAAATTTGAATAGCGAGTCTGTGCAACGGCATTTTCATGCTACCGACTTCAACGATTTTAGCCGTGGACTGATTATCGGTGTACCATTTGACCTCCGAGTCGCGGAGAAGAGGACCGAAAGCGTTAATGCTATAGTAAATAGATACGAGTTCCCTGTGTGTAGAACTGAACGTTTTCTCTTGTTCTGTAAATAATCGGTGACATATAGGCATATCATCTTGTATAATAAGAGCCCCACAAGCTAGACTGCTCGCGTCGGAATACACGATTTGACTGTGAGCTACTTGTTTAAAACAATCTTGGCATGACATTAAACTTCCTGACGTGAGATAACCAGAATTCTAATTCTGAGATGCAGTATAAATCCAATTCGAACTGAATATCCCAGCTAGAAGCTGCGGCAATGGTAATCTGACAGTGCCTAGCCATGATCCTGGTCAAATTACCAAATACGGGACTGAGCGAAATAAAAGTCTCTGGTAGTCAAAAACGGCCGTCTCAAGGTGTCTGCCAATTTCTTCTCGATTTTTCCAATCCTCTGATCTGTGATGAAAATAATATTCCTTTCTGGAAATCCCAAACGATCCCTAACCATATTATTGATTGAACTGGAACCCACACACTCTTTTCATCGTTTAGAACAAAACCTGCGGCCAATAAATCTCCGTACGTGTGGTGAGAAGCTATACGTGCTTTCTCGAGTGTACTGTCTAAAGCGAAGCCGTCGTCGAGATAAACGATGCAATAAAAACCTCTAGATCTCCAGTATTTAACTAAAGGTCTAAGTACTTTAGTGAAAATATATGGTGCAGAGGAGAGTCCAAAAGGGAGAACAGTGTACGCGAAATATCTGGTAGTGCCGTCCGGGAAAGTCCATGAGAAACCCAGGAATGCCTGGTGTGGTGGAAACATATCGATGTGATGACAACCGCTCTTTAAATCAAATTTGAAAGCATATCCTCCCAAACAGAAGTACCCTAAGGCCTTTCTGTAATCCTCGAATTTAACCTTCTTCTTGTAAATAAACTAGTGATTGACGTATCTCAAGTCTAATATTACTAATCTTTTTCTTGCCGCAAGATTGAGTGGAAACTGACAATGGATTAATAACTTGTAAACTATTCTTAGATTGCTCTATAATTCTACCAGAAGCCATAAGCTCTTCGACTGTTGCAACAACAAATTCGCTATTGTTAAATAAACAATAAACTACTTTTGGCGAGGAAACATGCACGGATAATTGTCCGAGGATATTATCTGTTCCGAGAAGCGAACAGTTGCCTGAGAGCGAAGCTCGAGGGCAACTGTGAGCTTCGAGGAACAGATAATGTCCAAGGACAATTATCCGTGCATATTTCCGAAGCCAAAAGTAGTTTATTGTCTTTATTATCCTTCAAATATTTCCTCTCGCAGCGCAAATAACGGCGCGGAAACTGTGAAGCTTTTTAGTGCTTTCTGGAAACTGCTTTTTCGACCAATAAATTAATGTCCTCCTCAGTAGTCGTCTTGTAATGATTTTTGTGATTAAATGCATAAAACTGTGTTCGGATATTGTCAATAAACAGCGTTAGTTCGCCAGGCGGGGGTTATTCGCTGATAACGTCCGCTCACGAGCGGACGTTATTCGGTCACGTGTCACGATTCTACCAATCACGCGCGGGAGGAAATATTTGATGGGTCATAATGGCGGATAGATTATTCTTGCTAAATGACGGAGGTGGCGTGTGGGCGAGGGGAAGTTTGTAACCTTCCGAAATAACATTTAAAATGAATTTGGGAGCTTGAATATTAACCCAGAACTGTATGTGACTTTTAAGCCTCCCCTTAACATTGGTGGTACTAACTGTTTCTACTACCTGGACAATGTCCTCATATGAAGTTTCAAGCAGATCATCACATAGTTCTTCAAAATTGCGTGTTGCCGGAGCCTGCGCGTGACCACGTATACTGTTCGGGTTGTCCTGGTTTGTGCTGATCAGTCTTTGGCTTGTGTTTGTATACAGGGACTCGGCACGTCTTGCTCCAGTGTCCTGTGTAGCCACAGGAGAAACAGATATCTTCTGGACGAGGTTGTCGACGGCCTTGGAAGCAAATAATACGGTTAACATTATATTCGAGGTTTTTATTTGGAATTGCCGTGATGGCGGATAAACCTTGAAATTAAATGAACCGCCAGTTGCTCTTGCTGAAGCAATACCTGGATGAATGGCGAAAACCATGCGGCCTGTATATATAGTATGAAACTGCGCGTGGCATGAATTCCAGTAAACACGTCATGGCGCATGAGCACGTGCGAAAGGCGTGTACGGCTTGGCATGCTCCTTCTTCTTCCTAGCGGCTTTCTCCTGTGCTTTCTTTATCCTTTTCTCGTCAGCCGAATCGTCGGCCAACTCGTCGCTCTCGTACTCCTCTACTGCAAGCCAACCCGCGTCGCTTCTGTCGGCGAGTTTGATGAGCTTTTGACGCCTTTCCACGAATTTTGTAGCTCGTTTAGTGGTCGTTAGAGCTGAATCAACGTCCTCGGATTGGAGCTCCTCTGTAATAGTCTTCAGTTCGTCAAGAATCTCGGCGTTGAACAAGAACTGTTTGTTGTTTCCTTTCTTTTTTAGCTTTTGAGCTTCGGCTTGTCGGTGAAGCTTCCTAGTTTCCTTGTCGGGTTCGGCCTGTCTGCGATTCGACTCGCTTTGCGTGCTCGTGAATTCGTCAAGTCTTGAATCCAAATAGCCTTTGAATTTTTCGAAGACGCTCTCCAAGGATAACGACTCTGACCCTTGCCTCTCTGGATCGCTATTGTGCTCCTCGGTCATCTCGAGCAATGAACCGCCTGAGTTTAGAGTTTCACATTTTATTGGAGTTTCACTAGTCTACATGAGTTTCACGTTTCACTTTTTATCCTCCGACACGCATGAATGCTTCACTTTACAAGTATTCTGTATAGCTCTTTATTATATACATACTGAGACATACTCACGAAAAAGCCATATCGTAAAATTTCGTACGCAAATGAGTTCTAGCCAATGAGAGGCCGCGAACGACGCTTTTCACACGTGAAAAAAATCGTTCGTCCAATCACAAGCTGCGAACGACGATTTTTCACTACTTTTAAAGGGTTTCCCGGTCCCATCATAAATGTCTCAGTATGTATATAATAAACAGAAAACATCATGGAAAGTGCTTTGTACAGTTTTTATTCACTCGTTGTTTCGTATCATAAAACTCACTCGCTCGCAAAGCCTCGCTCGTTCGTTTTATGATACTTCACAACTCGTGAATAAAAACCGTACGCGCGCACTTTCCATGAAGTAATCTCTATATATTTGGTCCCGCACAAGATGGCGCTAGCGTGGCCGAACAAAGTCATGTGACTGCCGTCCAAACGTATGGCGCGTTATCGGTGTCAAAATTAAACTTGGCATGACATTAAGTTATTCATAATGTCATTAGATCGTTTGTTATGATATTTAATGTTCGTGAGTTCAATTTCACAATTACAGAGTCCGCAACTTACAATACATTTTATGGAAAATGAGGAGTGTGACATAACTTATGGAAAGTGTGGAGTGTGACATAACTTATGGAAAGTGTGGAGTGTGACGTAACTTATGGAAAGTGTGGAGTGTGACATAACTTATGAAAAGTGTGGAGTGTGACATAACTTATGGAAAGTGTGGAGTGTGACATAACTTATGGAAAGTGTGGAGTGTGACGTAACTTTTATGGAAAATGCGGAGTCTAATGTAATTTTCATGAAAAATGCGGAGTGTTGGAAAAATCTCGGCGCTTATCCTTTTAAATACAGCTTCGCTTTGTTGCGGACTCTGTTTAAATAAAAAATAAACGGTGTGAAAATGAGTCTTGGATTGATTGGGTAACTGCCGGCAATTAAACGGCTCAGTTATTTTCTTACGCTGTGTACGTGATCGAAGGTTAGAATGTTTTAATATGAATACGGAGTGTGAAAGCGGGGAAAGTGCCATATGTAAATTTGTCGTTAAAGGTTTCATACAGTAAAAGCGGAAATAGCGTATCAACAATTTCCGAAAAATCACAACCGAAAGAGATACCGCAGCCTCACACTTTCGTGAGAAAATAATTGTATCATTGTTGGATGGAACAATGTCGAAAACTGCGAAACTTTAAGCGAAGCTTAATTCAATTTATAAAGTTACTGTTATATTTCGTATGAGAACTGCGCTTTGTCAAGGGTAAGATTATCAGGCATGCATGCAAACATTTAAAAATATTTAGAAAACATTTATGATGATTTATTATCATTAAATATTTAGACATTTATTATCAGGCATGCACAATTCCGTCATGTATTAAAAAAAGATATATATATATATATATATATATATATATATATATATATATATATATATATATACCACTTGAAAGAATAAATCCAGCAGGAACACAACAAAATGGCGGCACGAAGATATGAAGCGCTCGTTCGTAAAATATTGTTTTACCACTCGAAAATAAAATCCATATCTTCAAGCCGCCGTGTAATTTTCTTTTTATATATTAGACACGAGTGTTTTACGAGAAATTGCACAAACAACCGTGCAAAAGCGGGAACTGATGCCAACGATATCCTCACTAGTGAGGACATGGAAAATACGCCACTCGGGTCCCGGATGTAGTTTCGTATGGATTTTACGCACGGTATATTTTCCAGTAAAACACTCGTGTCTATATAATAAAAAAGGATAACTCATGATTCTACGAGATTTTTCCAACACTCAGCATTTTCCATAAAAATTACATAAGACTCCGCATTTTCCACACTCCGCATTCTCCATCCAACCCAAAACAGCACATAATGAATAAAACAACTCGAGGAACAAGATAAGTCAGTATTTTTGGTATAATTATAATTGGTCAACTGGGAGGGGCGGAGTTCCTAAAAATAAAATGAACTACCGCAGTGGTTTTCATGGCACAAGTGAATTATGTTCCTGACTAGTGCCTAAGCAACCGCAAAAAAAAAAAACAAACAAAACGCAAAACAAACGTATGTACACGGATGTTACTAAAACGGGAAATGAAATCAAAGAAGCCGACAGCGGCCATTAAAGTTGTCCCGCCAACCAGGCATCGCCAGTCTTATTTTTACTTTTTTATAATTTCAGGGGGGTGTTTTTATTTTTTGTAAATTCAGGGGGGGGGGTGGGTTTGATAGATTTAGAGCAATTTATTTTTTGTATCGCAAGATACAACAAACAAGAGAGTTGCAGTTCTTGCATTTTATTAAAGATATGTCCCGACAGCAAACGCTGACAATTCCAATCTCAAAAAGAAAAAAAGAAAAGCCATCAGGAGGCTTTCACATCAACAATCATAAAATTAGGCCATTTCTTCACTGGATAAACTGATTTGAATGGCGCTATAATACAATGTCTTGATGACAGTCTTAGCCCACGTGTATGAGGCCCTCAAATGGGAGGAGGGGGTTTTAGTTTTGAGTTTCTTGGCTAAATATTGCGGTTTTACAAATGTTGCATAATTTACGAAAACTGCACAAAACTGTGGAAACAGGGTTCGAACAGACTTTTCAAGACCAACTTTCAATTTTAGAATTAAGGCACTTGTTGTCCGAAGTAAAATGTTTAGCATCTTTTGAAGGCTTTCAATTTTCTTAAGCTTCTCTTCAAGCGGCTTCGTCTGGTCGACTTAATATTTAGAAAATCATGAATTTTTCAAGTACTCTTGTTTAACTTTCCAAGAAGTTAATCACAAGGGCTTTTCAAGATTGTACGAACTCTGTTTTCAATCTCTTTCCTTGGGTACATGACAAAGGAAGGACAACTAGGCAAATTGATAGCTTACCATCAAACAACCAATTCTTCAACATTCTAAACTATTAATTCCACCACCACCCACTGGCCCTTGTCTCAATTCCCAAATGACCTTCTAACTATCACTGGTTCGAAGTTCCTTCTCCGAAAAGCTACTCTTCAGCCTACAGTTCTAAGAATATCTTTCCCCTCCCCGCGCCTTTCTACTTCGACCTCGTTCCAGAACGAAGCTACGTTCCTACATATAAAGACTACCCTGGTTGTTGTGACAAATTGCCATTAAGTTGTTGGCAATACAGTCCAAATTTAAAATTTGCTAAATAAGTTGTAAACTATTTTAGTTTATGAAAAAATTGGATAAATGTATGCGCCATTTTAAGATTAAATTTCGCGGGCGCCGCCATTTTGGATCTGGTGACGTTTCACGGCTGCTCTTATTATTAGAAAACAATAGCATTTTGGCACGAAAGGCCCGGGTCAAACGTCGAACTTCACATGATCCAAACTCAATCTAAATTAGCTCAAACAATGGATTTTGCTCATTTGCATTCAGTTCGGTTCATGTGAAATACGGCGTTTGACCCTTGCCTAAGAAGTAGCGTTAAATGCCACAAAATCCAATATGGCGGCGCCCGCGAAGTTCAAATCCCAAAATGACGCATACGTCTATCCATTTTTTTTTCATAAACTAAAACAGTTTTCTACTCTTTTAAAACAAATTTTCAATTCAGACTATATTGCCAAAAATTTAATAGCAATTTGTCCCAACATTCGGGGTTTCCTTTATGGGAGGTAGGTTTAGCTAACCCACCAGTGTACGCGGATATTTTCAGCAAGCACGTGATCAAGTGGACGACGAAAACGCATGAAGATTTCCCATCTGACTCAAGCCTGACTGGATGTGCGCTACATGAACCTCTACGTTGTTCTGAAAAGTGCTGAAGGCAAAAGAAAAGGAGAAGTTAAGAGAACCTTCTTTACGCTAGAAGTGAGAGCACCAACTTTATAATATCCGCCATTTTGCATTTCAAGCTTAGAGCTTGGTAGATGTGTACGTTTTAGAACGGATAGAAGTTTACTGAGCGTCAAGCATGAAGTGCAAAATGGCGGATATTGTAGAGTTGGTGCTCATCCTACCCAAAATACAGTGAGCTCTAACCAAAAGGCGGAACTCTTGATGCGTGTATACTGATACCGACAACAGTGACAAATACGATCATTACTACTAAAGGAAGAAAAAACAATAAGACGCACCTCATATTTGACGGGTCTATAGTCTTCTTGATTTCTTCCACCGCGTCAGACAGCGACTTGAACTCGAACGTGTTCAGGTCATTTTCGGCCAGTGACTGTCGGTGAAAATACAGCAGGCTACAGATCACAGGGCCCGGAAAGCTAGAGCGCCGACTTCTATAGACGCGTCAACAGCGGATGATGGTCTCGAAAGATCGCTTCAAAACAACCTTGTAGGGTCGTGAGTAGTTTGTGTAACTGTGACCGTGTGTTTTCACAATTTGCAGACGAAAGAAGCCATCGTTAATCAGCAGTACGCCGCCTATTAACCTCGTCACATGTAGAGCTTCAACTCGGCGCCGGTGTGGTGTACAAGATTTTGTACTGGTGTATTTTGTACTTGATTTTGTACTAACAATTGGCCCTAGCCTGCGCCGCATCCTAAATGAACACCGGCCTATGCCGGCTAGTGGCGCGTACACTTCACAAGAGTGAGAGTAAGAGTGCGTGTGCGCGGGATTGTGTGTGCGTGCGTTCGCGCGCGTTTGTTGGACAGAGAGAAGGTGCAAAAGGAACGTCGTTTGCAGTTTGGGCTTGGTGTGCAATTTTTTTTTTTTCAGTCTTACCTTGACTTGTAACATAATAGACGTCAATCGACTGACGATATCCAACACTGGCTGGCTTTTTACAGCAAACCTTAAAGGCAACAACAAACAGACGGATTACACAGAATCGTGTTATGTTGTCATGGAGACACGTAGATTCTTGAGCCGTCAGGAGTCTGTGTGCGCGTGCAAGACAGACATACAGAGAGAAGGCGGGAAAGAGACAGAGAAGGCGAAAGACAGGCAGAGACCGGAAGGCGAGGGAGAGAGAGAGAGAGGGGGGGGGGGGGGGGGGGGGGGGGGAGGAACAAGCATTTTCAAGGATTACTAACAGGCCGAGTTTGTCGTTGGTATCCTCCACCAATCCTTTGGCTTCGTCTTCGCATTTCCTTCTCACTCCAGTCGAGTGGTCAGCGGCCTGTACGCCCTGGTCGGGAGCAAGCTACAAGAAGAGCGAAGCGAAAACGATGCAAATTACGAAATGCAACACAAGGACTAGCAATGTATCCAAAGATTCCGTGCAGTTGGTACAGTGCGGCACCCAGTCCATTTTCTCAAATAATTACTTGCGCTAATACATACAGTCGAACCCTGCTATTTCGAAGTCGCACGGGACATGAAAAAAAGTTCAAAATAGCGGGGTTTCGAAATAACCGATAGTAAATGACTGAAAAAATAAATCCAAGGGGATTCGGCTTGACTTCAAAATAACGGGGACTTCAAATTAACCGAGTTCAAAATAGCGAGGTTCGACTGTATTTTCTATTTTCGGTCCATCTCTTGAAAATATTTTTATATAGAAGGTGGACATTCTTTCCTTCCAAAATCGTATACCTGAGTGAAATAAACACGATTCAACCGAGCGGCGGGGCGAGGTCTGGACGCTAGGCCTAGCTCCCGGGCCTCCCTCACATTTCTTTCACTCGCGCATACGATGTTGGAGAGAAAATTAGTCTTGTTCTAATCCAACATGGTCAACACATTATGGGCGCGCACCCGTATATGGTCTTCTTCTTTTCAGCCGCTGATTGGCTAAGAAAACAATCGTGAAATGACGTGGCATCATACATACCTGTTGGCAGAATTCTTGGACGCCATTCAGATACTCATTCAAGTCCTGAGACATGATACACATATATTTGAGCTTACACGACGCATGGCGCATATAGCTATATATTGAGTTTACATGACGCATATATTTATATATTGAGGCATATATTTGTTCTTGCATGACGAACCTTCAAGATGCGACATTCATATTCAACAAAAATTCCGATGCCAGTTCCAAAAACCCTGTTTGCTTGTTTCAAGGCGAGGCCCAGCGCGGAAACTTTCTTATGACATTTTTAATACTCGCATGCTCATTTTCATTCAAATCGACCTCAGAAAGGTTTCGCACTTGGCCTCGTTTTGAAATAAAAGTAACAGGCATCTCCGGGGATTCCTCAGTACCGTATATAGAGATTACTTCATGGAAAGTGCGCGCGTACGGTTTTTATTCACGAGTTGTGAAGTATCATAAAACGAACGAGCGAGGCTTTGCGAGCGAGTGAGTTTTATGATACGAAACAACGAGTGAATAAAAACTGTACAAAGCACTTTCCATGATGTTTTCTGTTTATTATATACATACTGAGACATTTATGATGGGACCGGGAAACCCTTTAAAAGTAGTGAAAAATCGTCGTTCGCAGCTTGTGATTGGACGAACGATTTTTTTCACGTGTGAAAAGCGTCGTTCGCGGCCTCTCATTGGCTAGAACTCATTTGCGTACGAAATTTTACGATATGGCTTTTTCGTGAGTATGTCTCAGTATGTATATAATAAAAATCCGTAACATACATTTCCTTGGTTGCACTTTGTATCAATTCTCATTAAGTCGCACGGGCATTTCTTACTAGAATAGTTGGAAGAATTTGTACGATAGTCGCACCTTGTTGAGTCTCTCCAGCTCCAGCACGACACACGCGTAACGCCTCTGAAATTCTTTGTCGATCGGTTCCTGGTATGATTTCTGAAACAAAGTTAAGGCCGTTACACAATCCAGCTACACCTGTTTCACGTAAGTAACAGTAGTTTATGTAGCGTTAGCTCGCAATTATTCATCTGACTCAACTTAGACGTCGTCTAGGTCAGCGTCGACCTCGCCTTCGCGATTGGTTTGACAGTTCTGTAAACCTGGGTACATGTTTTTGTCAAAACGGGTGAAGTGAAAGGCGGGAAAAGACCGAAAGACAGTAAAAGGGGGGAGGGGGACAATAGGGGATGAAAGGGAGGGGCGGCGAATCGTAGGTTAGAATTGTATATTATGACGCAGGGGCGGATTTAGCCCCCCCACGCGCTTACGGCGCTCGGTAACTCGCGCCTTCCGCGCTCAACCACATCCGATCCTATTCACCCCCCCCCTCCCCCCCCCTGCACGAATGCTGGCTCCGCCCCTGTAATATAAGTGTTGTATAGGATTGTCGACACTACCTACCATCTTCTCAGCTTGTGTGTTCATTTCTCGGAGTTTCTCGATGCACTCTTTTTTGACAAGCAAAATCTTTGAAAGTCTTGTCTGTGGAGAACATTTAGTCACAGCATTTATTTCTACATAATAGCTTATTAAGTGCAACTACAGCAAAGCAACAACTTTTTTTTTTCTGACAATAACCTATAAATTAAAGAAATCAAGCCTTTTCAGGCGCCTAAATCTGGTTAAATCTCTGCTATGGTCTAATCAGCATGCCGCCGCTTATGCCATGTTATTTTGTTAGTCTCAATCTAATCTGAACAACAGCAAATTAGCCACGGTTTTCGGATACCTGTCGCAAAACCAAAACCAAAACCAAGTAAGTACAACGCCAATTTCAAAGGCTGTAAGAAACACACTTTGAACCAATCAACCCAAAGTAATTTGCGTTTGGTTTTCATCATCACTTGTTTGCTTGCGTGAGAAGATCGCAATCAAGTTTCTGCTTTTTCTTCCTGATTGGCCGATAATTCTGCCAAACTTATTTGGGCCAATCAAAAAGCGTAGAAACGTAAAACCAGAGCAACCACGCAATTACTTTCGACAAAAAACCGAAAAAAGGCTCTAAGGGGCTCTAAAGTTTTACCTCGTCAAAACTGCTGATTGCACTATCGTGTACGAATAAAACATTTATTACGATGGCTTACCACAAGTATGAGAAACCGAATGGGAAATCCTCCCAGGGTTCCACCTACAAAAACAACAGCAAACAGCAACTTGTAATATTAAGAGTACAAAGGTGGTGTTACACTGGTCGATTTGCAACGATACGATGTTGCGCTAAAAATTGTTCAGGTGTAACACCCCATTGCGAACAATTTTTCGCGATGTTTGCAGTGTTGCAACGCGTTGCAAGTTTTTGAAAGCGATTCATAAACTTGCAACATCGTTGCGCGAATTTGGAGCAAATCGGCGTTGCAAATCGACCAGTGTAACACCAGCTTAAGACTGAATGGATAAGGGGACCACAAATATATCTGCACTACCGACTTGGTGTGTGTTTCAACAGGTTTTGTCCAGTAGTGTAACCTTATGATAGCTCACTGCACTGATAGACGGACTGATATATACCTTGACCTTGCTTTGCCAGGGCGTCTTGAAGTCGCAACCTGTCATCGATAGATACAACCTACAATTATTTGGTGTTTTCTATCTAGCAGACTGTTCACAGTCCCTCCTGATCGTATATTTCATTAGCTTGCGTAGCTGGTTTTAGGGCGTGTTCGATTCTATTCCGGAATAGGAATAGCAATTTTGATCAGTAAAATTCTTTGGTTGCAGCTTACTTGAATAGAGATACATCGAAAGCTGTTCGAAATGCCAGCGTTACTTTTTTAACGACTTCTTAATGAGCACAACGTGCCTCAATGGATGATGACCGTGAGAATTACAGAATTGCCGTTCTAAACCGATGTCTAGCGCTAGTTTCAACGTATCACATCCTGCCCGCCTTTCCCAGGTGAAGTCCTCGATATTCAGATTTCGTCTTTATTTTGGGTGGGTTAAACTGCCCCGTGGGGGAAGGGGGTGGGTGGAGAGGTTACCTTGCCGGAGAAGCACCAAGTAGTGGGTCATGCATCTGAAACAAGACGAAAACACAAAACAACGATCGTGAGAAACGCCTGAAACAGAATGTCTCACAAAATCACATGTTTCGTACAGTATATACATTCTGGTATAGCAGAGCCCTAACCAAAGTCTCGATTGGTTCCTCAGTCACATGTAAGCGACCACCTCGGAAATTAGAAAAAGTGGTCATAACTAGAGTTGGTCGCTTACGAGAGCCGTAGAAAGAAGAGCTTCGACTGTATATACATTCTGGTATAATAAAACACCTAAACAAAGTCCCGATTGGTTCCTCAGTCAAATTACTATTGGTAAACCTCTCATAAGCAACTGCGACCACTTTGAGTTTCACCGTTTGAGTTTAACTTCTGTTTTTGACTTCCAGTAAGAGACCACCCTTTGTAACCCGAAAAAACAATCTCCTAAGGAAGTAGCAACTCCTTTTGAAACGACGACGACGACAGCAGCAGCAACAACAACAAACAACTCACCATGCCAGGGCTACTCGATAGTCTGAGACCAGGAGCTGGTTGGAGCCTGCAGAACACAGAACACAAAACAAAGGAATCAGAGGCAAACTTCTCCTTTGATTACAAAGTCACTTAAATGGATATACTGTACATGGTTCAGTGTGGAGAAAATCGTCGCTGATCGGTTCTCCCAGCATTCCAACATTTTTTTTTTTTTTTTTTTTTTTGTCTTTTGCTCACAAAGCAAATTCCCCGTTTACTGAAAATTAGAATCTCAATAGAACTGACACACGCTGCATAAGTAAGGCTTTGGTCGCACTCGTAACTTTGACGACACTTATATCAACATTTGCATCATTTGAAGTGCAAACAGCGCTTGTCACCAGAAATATATGTCAGCAAGTTGCTACCAAACATTGAAGAAGCCGTCGTATTGCTCTCAATGCTGAGTTATTATCGACTAAACTTCCTAGTGCGACCGGGCCCTAATTTTACAAATTAAATCAAAACCCTGCCTACCTCGGGGGAGTGTAGGCTGGTGAAAACGCTGCTGTTCGTGGTCTGTCTTTTTGAAGAAAAGACGAAAGAGGCATTGTCTCCTGCGGCTCTTCACTCTGAGTAGAAAATAAATCAGAATTTCTAGTTTATTTTATTAGCTTCGCCATTTTCATATCGCTGGGGAGGGGGGGTGGGCACTCCCATATATAAGTCATAAAGGTATGTGCCGCCCCAAAGGGTATCATTTTAGGCATTTTAGTCTGAAATAGGGTATCGATTTTGAGCCTTTGGTCTGGAATAGGATAGGAGAGTTTGATATTTGGTCTGAAAGGATCGAAAATCGCAAAATTTGGTCTGAAAAACCGTCGAAAATCACACATTTTTATCTGAAATGGTAAGGGTCTTCAGTCCCGGGCAGCACATTCCCATCCAAAATTTCGACGAGTACCGCGGCTCGCATACGCGGCTCTCATAAGAATCTCTCATACCATTGCAACTGCTAATGATACAGTCAACTCTGTCTAAAGCGGACACCTCTCTAAGGAGGACAGCATGCAGATTTGGTCTTTGCCGAATTTCACTTCTTTCTCTGTAACTGAACTCTCTCTCAGGCGGACACTAAATGCTAGTCCCGCAGATGTTCACTGTACTGTTACAATATAACTGTTGGTTACATACCAAAATTTCAATGTCGGGAAGAGAATGAGTGCCAAGTCCTAGAAAACAACAATAACAACAAACACATATTAACCCATGCTGTCTAATAGTGTAAACAATCCTTTCACTCCGAAGAGTGATCGACTTCAATGTTCTCCTTCAGTCTGGCTAAAATACAGAATACCCTGCACTTCCAGAAAGGCTGTCTGCGTATCCGCCTATCTACGTACCCACTTCGACATATACTTCAAAAACTTAGGGGGAGGGGTGGTCTAACTCCACTGTATTCCTCGTTCTACTGAAGACACTCCACTGCGTATCCGCGTATCCACTTCGACTTATACTTCAAACATATAGGGGAGGGGTGGTCTAGCTTGACTGCGTATCCGCGTATCCACCGTTTTTCTAGGGGTACTCCAAAAAATGTGGGGTACTCCGTAGTTCCTTCAGTTTTTCACGAGAGATATATCATGTGGTTTGATTTTGGCTTTTATGTTTCATTTTGTACATTTTAATCTCCATACCGATAGTCTATAACTATTTCTCACAAGTTCTAGCATCCCAGCAGTTACCTGGCCGGTCAAATGTCACCCTGTAGGAGGAGTTTTGAGTGTCCACAGCATCAATTTGGCCTGTAAATAAACCATTCTGAGGTGTCCGAAGCCGAGCTGGAGATATTAATGAAACACAAAAACATGTTAATAATAATTATCCTTTCTGGTCTTCCTATTCACACAATAAAATGGACATGTACTGTACATTATGTAAGACGACTTTGTTTACACATAGTAAGTGTATCACGGTACTTTATTACATGAAATTTTCATGACACGTTAACTTCTGATTTTTCTTTTCTTTTTTTTTTGTGCGGGTGGGGTGGGGTGGGGGTGGCTATTTCGCGACACTTCAATTTCGGGATTTTCGAAAATTTCATATTCTAGATCACCTTAATTTCGTGAATTAACTGGAACATTCAGTGCTTATAATTTGTTTCAAATAAGTGAATCCGGACAACAGACAACGAGCTTTTTCCTTTCCGAACGGGAACGCATGCATTGCAGGCTACTGCTTGCTGCAAGAACCGAACCCACAACTTTCTGGTTGAGGTGTCAGTAAAATGTGAACTGTGAGGAGTTTCATGTTCAACTGACCTGTAACTTTTGTTCCAATTACCAGGGGAAGTGGCACCTCTTCTGGCAAATCTTTGAACCGGCTCAGCTCACTCACCTGAATCCAACAAATATATAGAGGATATTACACGGCGGCGCGAAGATATGAATTTTATTTTCGAGTGGTAAAAACAATATTTTACGAACGAGCGCTTTGCGAGTGAGTAAAATATTGTTTTTACCACGAGAAAATAAAATTCATATCTTCAAGCCGCCGTGTAATTTTCTTTTTATTATATTAGACACGAGTGTTTTACGAGAAATTGCACGAACAACCGTGCAAAAGCGGGAAATGATGCCAACGATATCCTCACTAGTGAGGATATGGAAAATACGCCACTCGGGTCCCGATGTAGTTTCGTATGGATTTTACGCACGGTATATTTTCCAGTAAAACACTCGTGTCTATATAATAAATCTTATTAACCCTTTGACTCACAAAAGTGATCAACTTCAATTTTCTCCTTCAGTTTCTCACCAGAAATATATCATACAGTAGGGAGAACTTGGCTTTTGATACCTTGCTCAGATGAAAACTGATTAAACTATCAATTCTCACTACATTACTCATGCATTTCTTCTTAAAAGGTTGGGAGAATCTGTATTTTGATATTGGTTAACTGAGTGCACAGTCCATCATATTTCCACCCAAAACATAGACCCCTTCACAGTTGTGAATGCATGATGCGTAATCAGGGCAAGAACAAAGAAGCATGGTGACGACGCATGGGACAAGTCTCGGTTTAATAGTAAAATTGCTCACAACCAGAACCACTGAAAGCTTGCAAATGACAATCTGGAGTGTTTCGAAGTTCCACCGATCAAAAAAACGAATGTATATACAGTTTATTTATCCTGACTACCCATCATGCATTCAATACCGTGAAGGACAAAGTCCAGGAAAACAAAAACAGAGAAAAGTGCAGCCTTCGATCAAATTTACTTTAACAAGGTGCTGAACAGATTTTATTATTCCTAACCTTCTTTTGTTGTAACATTCTAATTTTTTTCCTCTTTTCTTCCAGAGCTTGTCTTTCTTCAAAGAAGAAGGCAGCAGAACACCTGAACAAGTCCAAAACAGAACAAAATTGACAGTCAGGACTTAAATCTATAGTTGCCATAAACAGGGAAATAATGTTTCATTGTTTGGTATTAAAAAGGTCAGCCCGTAATTTGTTCATTATTTGAAAAACTGAAAAAAAATAGAAAAGGTATAAAATGTGCAGTGTTGCAACTTACAGCACCACATACATTTTACTATTAGAGGGCAGTGTTTCGAATGACTTTTGAAAACCAAAACCAAAACCAATCACAGAGGCTGTAAGAAACACCATCAACCAATTACAGAGGCTGTAAGAAACACCATCAACCAATTACAGAGGCTGTAAGAAACACCATCAACCAATCAGAAGCCAATAATATTATAGTAATTCATGATTGGTTTTACTTTCAAGAAGAGTTCAAGAAACATCATCGCCACTTGCTTTTTTGAAAAGGTCACAATCAGGTTTTGCTTTTGCTCCTGATTGGCAAAGAATGACGTCAAACTTAATCCTTCTTGACCAATCTGAGCCTCTAGGAGGGTCCAGGTTGGGAAAAAATATGTATATTTTTTATATTTGGCCTCCACTCCAAAACATCACTTCCTGCTATTTTCAGAGGCTACATTCCAAAAATGTGACCAGTTTCCATAAACTGATGGAAACCAGTCTGTAACATCCCTGAAGGTTTTCTGCTGTACTTAGGAGTGATAGTTTGAGGAGATAGAGTATTTAGATTGACATGACAATCAACAATCCAGATAAAGTAATAAACTTGCATACCTCCTTGGTTTTCCCATCAATCTTCTGATCTCTCTCCATTCCACTCTCCTCATATTGAATGTCTAACATGAAATGCATATAAATATTAACAACTCATTCATAGTAAGCAGTAATTACAGTTTTGAAAAGCATCACATATTTATCATTTTTATATATATGCCCAACCTTTTACAAAATAACATACTTTATTATATACATACTGAGACATACTCACGAAAAAGTCATATCGTAAAATTTCGTACGCAAATGAGTTCTAGCCAGTGAGAGGCCACGAACGACGTTTTTCACACGTGAAAAAAATCGTTCGTCCAATCAAAAGCTGCGAACGACGATTTTTCACTACTGTTAAAGGGTTTCCCGGTCCCGCCGAAGCGACTTAGAGCTCTAGATTCAGATTCGAAGTAATCTTTATGACGTTAAGTATTTCATTTCTACTTTGCTAATACTGTTTGTAAGATCATGACGGTTCCATTGTGGACTATTTTTCTATTTTACTATTTTGGAATTGTTTGAATGAAAAGTTATGCCAGAACGATAAATGTCTCAGTATGTATATAATAAACAGAAAACATCATGGAAAGTGCTTTGTACAGTTTTTATTCACTCGTTTGTTTTATGATACTTCACAATTCGTGAATATAAACCGTACGCGCGCACTTTCCATGAAGTAATCTCTATTTATTATATAGACACGAGTGTTTTACTGAAAAATATACCGTGCGTAAAATCCATATGAAACTACATCCGGGACCCGAGTGGCGTATTTTCCATATCCTCACTAGTGAGGATATCATTGGCATCATTTCCCGCTTTTGCACGGTTGTTTGTGCAATTTCTCGTAAAACACTCGTGTCTAATATAATAAAAAGAAAATTACACGGCGGCTTGAAGATATGGATTTTATTTTCTCGTGGTAAAAACAATATTTTACTCACTCACGAAGCGCTTGTTCGTAAGATATTGTTTTTACCACTCGAAAATAAAATTCATATCTTCGTGCCACCGTGTAATATCCTCTCTCTCTCTCTCTCTCTCTCTCTCTCTCTATATATATATATATATATGTATAATTATATTTTGAAAACATGCACTTCTTAACATTTGTAAAGTTTACAACTATATCAATAGTTAGGTTCACTGACATACAGTAAAACAGCAACTAACCTTCAGATTTGGAAATGATTCCTTCACACATACACAGAAGTCATTGTCTCCTTCAAACAACACCCTGAAAAGTACAGATGAGTAATTATCTTTGCAAGGATAATAATTATCATGTAAGAGATAGAAAAACCTCAACCAATAAAAAGAGGTTCTTCCTATTTAGAATGTGGCACTGATTGGTGTTCACTTAGTTTCAACAGTATTTTCAAGAACATACTTGTCTAAACTGGACAAAAACCACTCATAGCGGCACCACTTTGCAGCTTTGGGCAACTTCAGGAGATTCTGTAGCTTTGAGAAGGCCGCCTGTTAAGGGAGCCAGAAAAAGAAAACAAACAAACAAACAAACAAACAAACAAACAAACAAACAAACAACAGCAACAGCTTTAGCTACAGTTCTAGATCAGAGAAGGATAGACATCCACACAGAAAAACAGACATGTATACAAAGTAACATAGACAACTGAGACAAAAACAGAAGCTGGCAACAAAATGGGGCATTGGATGGATAATTAAATATGGGTTGGAGGTATACTTACAGTATTGAATTTGGCTTTGAAGATAGAAAATCAGAATAGAAAATGTGGAGAACAGTAACTATTGTGTGGCAAATGGTTTGAACCCAGGAGTGTGAACAGTAGGTTGGTTGTGATCGTCTGGGTTAGAGTAGTCTCCACAAAAAAAAGATTGTTGTTGGTGACTGACGTTTCGACTACCTGAGCGGAAGTCATCTCTGAAGATGACTTCTGCTCGTCGACTCTGAAGATGACTTCTGCTCAGGTAGTCGAAACGTCAGTCACCAACAACAGTCTTTCTGGAGACTACTCTAACCCGGACGGTCACAACCAATCTACAGTAACTATTGTACTATCTATTGTACTTGTATAGTGCCTAATCCCATGCTATCTTCAATGTCATTTCTATTTTTTAATTAATAGAGAACTTGGCATTTTGATATAGCTTGTTGTTCAGATGAAAGCTGATGTCTACCATGATCATTACTCCCTCCCAACACACACATACAATGTACTTGTATCCATACAGTACCTTAGCAACTTTCTTGTCTGTGCCTCCATTTCCAGCTAGGGCCTACATACACAGCAACAAGCAAAAAACAATGTGTGATAATATTGTGATGCTTTTTAAGATTTAAAGTATCTGTACATTCAAAACAGCCAAAGAAAGCAACAGCCCAAAAGTTGATTTTTGCCTCTTGTTCCAAAACAAGCCCAAATGCAAACCTTTAATAATATGAATTATGAAGACAAACATGTGAGAATGCCAAGATTCTTTATGCTAAGCCTTACTTTGGGACATAGGCAAAAACTCTCTCCAGCATGAACAATAAAAAGTACAGAAAGTTGACGTATAGCAACAACACAAATAATAAAATAAATATACAACACATGCACATACCAAGGATGATGCCTTTGCCATTTTTCTGCAGGAGTTGAAAAAACACACACACACACAAAAGAGAAGAAATTAATGTTGTGTATCATTCAAACATATTTTCAGTTCTGTATTAGTTGTAATTTACTGAAAAATGTATGAGCAGATATCAGAGCTTAAAAACCCCACTTGTCCAACATCTGGGGCAAGCAAAGTTTGACAGCAGGCTAGCAAGAAGCACAAGGAAATGCCATAACTACTTGCTTGTTTGTGTGAGAAGGTCACAAAATCAGTATGCTATGATCTGGTTTTTAATCCTGGTTCTAATAAGTAGGAAATCAATATTACAGACCTTGTTCTTGGAGATGAGATACTGAAATCCTATGGAATGAGAAAGATAGTTACAACTTTATACATTTATTTAACATATTGTACAACAAGACAAGAGAAATTGCTCAATGTGAGTGGAAGGGAAGAGGGAATGGGCATTCTTGAACACCTTGCACTAAGCACTCACACACAAGATAATCAAACTGACGGTCTAGCAGATGAAAAGCTTAGCTACAGTAGCCCATTTCACGACACCTCACTCAGGCAAAGATAAGAAATAACGAATAACCATTATCAGGTAGTAGACATTGTTGAGAGATGGGCATCAGAAGTTTGACAGTAGGTTTAGTGAGAATATTCATACTAACCTCCTCCTCCTCTGGTTGACTGCTGTCTTGCTCTACAGACATGTCTTCCTGCATCTCTTCAGCAATACGAGCACGCTTTTTGGATCTTGTCTGTGGAAAAATATCCAGACAAAGAATCATGGGTATACGTTCCAAAACTGGGGCGGATCCAGAATTCCATGAACACGCTGGGCACACAAGACCCAAAAAAGGGCAAGGTTCCTAATAACTTTAATCTGATGGAAATGAAACTTGATGACATGTCAGTATACATCAAGGCAACAATGGAAAAATGATGTCATGAACATGCTAAAAAATATTAAAATATAAAACAGACTAATTTCATGGTTGCATTATTTTGTAAGAACATGTAAAATTTAACTTATAACAAAAAACATATCTCAGATATCTTTATTAATAAAAAGATATGAATTTTTAAAATTTGCTAATTTGCCATTTTGTTTCGAAAAATAAAACACATTTTAAATTTCAAAAATTCATATCTTTTGATTGAATAAAGATATTTGAGACATTTTTTTCATTAAGTTTAATTTCACCTGCTCTCACAAATGCAAACATGAAATTAGTCTGTTTTTGAATTTATTTTTTTAGCGTGTTCATGAGGTCATTTTCCTGCCAAAAATTGTAATCAAAAGAAAAAAAAAAAAAAAAAAAAAGATTTGTTGCCTTGATGTATACTGACATGTTATCAAGCTTCATTTCCATCAGATTAAAACTGTAGAAGTTATTAGAACCTTGCCCTTTTTGGGTCTTGCATGTCTACTGTGGAAAGGGGTTTCATAAATTCAATAAAAGGTATAACTTCTGAGTAATTCATACTAATGAGTGAGCTAAAATGGGGTTCATCATTCTTGGCCAATCAAAGACAAAATGAGAACCTGACTGCAACAATAAATAATTATTATTTTCACGCAATAAAATAAGTGGTAATGGGACTTCCTCATACTTCTGATGTATTGGTTTCTTTAGCAACTCAAATTACTTTGGCCAAGTCTGATTGGTTGAAAGTATTCCTTACAGCCTCTGTGATTGGTGATGAACTTCCTTTGGTTTTAGCTTTTGACAGTCATTCTAAATGGCTCTATACTGATTAAAAGCCTTACATGTACTGTACATACTCCACTTGTACAGTGACTATCTTTACTCCCCTTCTCTCTAAGAATTGTTAGAAAGAATCATCTAAGACTCCTTCCAATCCACTAGCATATTTTAACTTACTACAGTGGAACCCCGCCTTATGGCCACCTCGTTTATACAACCACCATTTTTCGTCCACCCGAACAAACGCCCAGTCATTTTCTTATCTGAAAACCCCGTTAATGCAGCCACTCCGTTAATGCGGCCACCCCGTTAATGCGGCCAGATTTTTAAGTCCTGCTGATGGCTGTATTAACAGGGTTCCACTGTAGTTAGATTACAAAGTTTTAAACTGACTTAATTCCAGGTACTTACAACAGCTCCACGCTTTGATGGAGAACTGAATGGTGAAGACTGAGAAGCTATACCTGTGAGAAGAGAAAAAGACATTTTTATTATAAGGTGGCCAAATGTAATTCAGGCAAAGTTAACCTCAAGGCAGTGCTGGTCAGTGGGGGTGCCCCTGGGCTTGCAGGGGCAGTTCTGCTTGCTCAGCTCTCTCTCTCTCTTGTGCTCGCAGGTCATCCCAGGCCTTTCACCCCTCCCACCTCTTCTGTGGTAACTTATGTTACGGTAGATCTCCACTGGTTATCAGTGTGATGGGAGTCGGTGGTGGGAGTTGGTGGTGGGCTGTGGCAGGGTTACACCAAGCAACTCCCTTGGCAGAAAGCTATACCTCAATCTCATCCTTGCATAACCATGCAACCTCACATGTACAAACCATTTCCAAGTACAACTGTGTTTAATTTTTTCAGAAATTTTACTTTCTACAGGTATGATTAGTTCATGTCAAAAGAATGGTGGTCTCACACAGAACCAGACCTTACCTCTCAAACTCACCAGCACCTCGGCAGAAGATTCTGTTGGCAAGACAAACAAAGGTTGATGAACAAAAACTGCGTACTGCACACTGCCTTGGTTTGGTAATGGTAGATGTTGGATTTCATGCAAAATTCTGTGTAAATATTGCATTTTTAAGCTGCCTATGCATTTTATCCAAACATCTGAATTTTGCATAATGCATACACATTTTGAAATGTCCCTCGCAAATACTGAGCTCTGCTTGAACTATACTTTACAGTATTTTGACGAAGGGTAAGTTAAAGCCATTACTTTCTTGTCCAGACAGTTTAATGGGAAAGTCTGGTAGCCCTGAGCTAGCACGCACAGCTTTCATCACACCCCAAGGAGTATACAAATGTTTGATCAGCTCAAAACACCTGTGCTGGCACATTCAAGTGTCACCAAACATTATTTAGCGCTTTAATTACTTTAGATGGCAAACATTTCATTTCTTTTTGTATTTCCATAAGTTTTCAAATATAGATTCGTTTTTGCTGTTCAACTTCACCTGGACATGAAATGTAAACATGAAAGATCTCCCATGTCCTAATTTCCTTTGCAAGCACCGCAACCATCTAAAAATAGGACTTTCACGTTTATCCAATAACTAAAATTAATGGTCCATACCATAAACTATTATTATCCATGATTCGAATTCATTTCAGCTTCACCGCATACTTTATTAGCAAATAGCTGTAAAATGCCATCATAATTTGATGTTTAGGATATTTCTAATGTAAAAAAAAGTCTATCACAGAAAACCTCACAGCACTTTTTGGAAATAACAAAAGAATATCGACAAAATTGACTGATTGATAGGCAAACAACATTGTCAAAATGAGCGGATTTCGCTCAAAGAAAACGATTCATCTCGAAGCAGTGGGAGCCTTAGACAGCAATTTAATGTTAGTAAAGTAACTAAAGAACCTACTGATACCGAAAAGAGGCGTTGGATACGAAAATAAGAACGTATAGAAAGTGTTTATAGACCCTACCTTCCTCCGCCATGTTTGTTCCCAGACGCGCTCTTTTTCAAAGGTACCATTCTCGGGGCATTGTGGGTAAATTTCCCAGGACTTCTCTGGTGCGTGAAAGTCAATGAGTCGCGACCGATTGCTTCAGTTCGGCCACAAATTATGTCTTCCTTGTCACGGCGTGGAAGGCAGATCAATGATTTTCAAGACTTGCTGAGTGAGTTTTTCGTTAAGTCGTCGAACAATGAATACGACAAGGCAACAAACCCCGAGGTAAAAAGATCAGTAAATACGATAATCGCCGCTGCGGGATTCTTGTCTATTCTCCGTTAGGAGATTATTTTTGATAAAAATGGACTTTCCAGTGGGGCTTAGTTTAGGCTTATGTCTACACAGATGCATTTTAAAGAAAAAGAAGTTAAGACTACAGAACAATCCCTAACACGTTTTGAACTGATCAGTGGCTGGGAATTCTATTTTTATATAGTCCATCATAATTTATTTATAATTTATGCATTGATCAATTCCACAGGTATAGGAGCTGCATCAGGGTGCAGAAAAGTTTAACACATTTTCTCTATTGCAGGGAATAATAAATCTTGGCACAAGTGAAAACAAGCTAATGTTTGATCTCCTCTCTCAAAAGGTAACTACTTAAAAGTTTGTATATACCATAAAATGCTCTAATAAAGCAGCTTACCAAAAACTTAACCTTGCAATATACACATTTCATCTGCATCTGTATGGCTTGCGAATTGAGAGAAAGACAGTAACAACTTACAACTACAACAACAATATAACAACAGTTGACAAGCATATTTTAATATTTTATTTTTTTGTTCCACAGTTTGATAAAAGTGTACCTCATTCAATTATAGAGAAGTACACCCACTATTGCCCTGATCATGGACTGAAAAGGTAATTGAACATTGTTGTACTCCCTTTGAAGCCCAGGGTTTTCAAAAAACAGGCTGAAGTGGAAAGAAGGGGGACTCCCACTCAAAAACGACAGGGATGCTCATTGGGATTTTCATTTTGGCCCCTAAGAGGTACTAAAACGAGCATGGCTCAAGCTTATTTTGACCCCTAGAAGGTGGTGGGGTGCTGTTACATGTGTGTCATTAAACTTAATGTGTGCGACAGTTTCAGAGAGGCCATGGCGGAGTTCTTCAACTATTACATGAAACCTGTTGAGCCAGTGGTTTTTGAAAATGTAAGTTATCTTTATGTTTTACACTTTGTTTGCTTTGTGAAAAATTCTGTGTGGTTCATCTGAATGATTGTGTTCAGGCTGTGTAATACCACACCATGGTACGTTTGCCTGCTTAGGGAGTGTTCCCCCCAAAATGAAGAGTATTTGATGACTTTTTTGATTTTAGCCATGCGAAAAATGGGGGAGAGGGGGGACATTTCCTTCTCTTCTCCCCCCTTGCATCCTTTTGGCATTCACTCCAATTTTCGTGCGGCTCAAAATTGAAAAGTTCATTGTATGTGCTTAGAAACTTATAGAAACTCTTGCTTTGCAGGCCAAAGTAAAAATAGTAACTTTTACTGATTATTCACCTCTTTAGTTGATTGTGATGAATGGCTGTGGCCCAGTAATTGAAGCACTAGGGGCAGCTATTGCTGATCCTGGAGGTGAGTAATGGTCTGTTGCAGTAATTGGAAATTTGATAATCTAGAGGGTTTGCATGGCAGCCGTGTTGGATGGCAGGAACAAGAGCTGATCAGACATTATCCTTAATTTATACAGAAGGCATTCTTATACCTGCCCCATTCTACGGTGGATTTGCGACAGATTTGCAACACAGAGCTGGTGTAATTCCCTTTCCAGTGGGGCTTTCAGGCAAGGTGTGTCATCTGCGCCTGCTTACAATATTCATAATAAAAAAGTGGTAAGAGAGGTTTAAGTGGTGAAGGTGTGAGATTCTAGCTAGGAGGGTCTAGGAATTTGTGAAATGTAGTCTCACTTAACTAATATAGCATTTTGCGGCATTTTCTGGGTAGTTGTCCAAAAAACTTGATGGTTTCTGTACTTTTCCTGTAATACGGTAGTTAGACTGTCAGACAGTAAGTCTTGGCTCTGTGTGGTATATTTTGTTGTCTGTGTGACGACTTTAGCTCACTCTGCAGTTTGCATTATAATGAAGGCGTGTTAGCAGATTGCACTCAGCTGCTCGTTGTTGAACTGTTTCCCTCCAGCCATTCAAGTAGGGAATTTTATTGACGTGAGAATTGACATGATATTTTTCATCAGGTTTGTAAATGTTGCAATCTAATTTTAGTCAATTATATTTTCCAGCCAAATGAAAGTTCAAGCAGGCCATTTGAGTTATCAGTGACAAGTTTAGAAAATGCTCTTGAGAAGGCTAGAAAGCAGGTACTGTGTGTGAGGTCTTTCTCTGGCATAAATTGGACACTTGCAGTCTTGCACACAGTCCAAGCAACATTTTCAAGTCATGATAGGAGAGTGTCCAACATTTGATGCTCTGTGGTTAAGAAGTTATGGTTATGTTTAATCACTGGGTTGTGCTCTGCTGTGCCGATACTTGGGGCTAGCAAGATTTGACATCAGGCCAGCAAAAAAACATTGGTTTTGTGAACATTGGGGGTATAAATCTTTATCAACAAGTTCTTAATGGGGAGGAATTGGCTTATCCATATGGGAGTTTGGAGCATGAATGGAATGTTCTCCACAATGAGAGTGTTATATTATCTGAGTTCCCTAAATCTTGGTTTCCTTACTTGAGTTACCACTGCATGGCAGGTGAGGCAGAGACTGGACTTATTTTTCCAGGTTTGAGGTTAAAATTTGTTGGCCTTTGTCCCACAGGGCATCACCATTCGTGGTTTGCTTCTGTGCAACCCCAACAATCCTCTTGGAGAAGTGTACTCTGAAGAACTCATCCAAAGCTGTATGCAGTTTGCTGCAAGGTATAAAGAAACTGTGGTGTTAGAGGCTGTCAACATATTCAACAGTTCCCCGCTTATCGTCATCACTCCCCCCCTCCCCCCCGAAAGAAGATGGATGGATAACAGTGGACAAATGTGCAAGCAATTTGCTGAATAATTGCAACAAGTATTTATTTCTCAAACGTTTTTTTGTAGGCATTCACTGCATATCATCTTTGACGAGATCTACATGTTGTCCATATTCAAAGAAGGTTTTTCCATGAAGTGTGCACTCAGTTTCAAAGAGTGAGTATGACAAACCTAGCCTGTGTACAGCCGTAATGGGACGGCTGTACACAGGCTAGACAAACCTACTGTTATCTCATGTAACAGAAGTGACATCAAGAACATATTTTCATGGTAGTAGTTCACTGTGTTGAAAGGCAAAGTTTGTCTTTGATCAGTGGTGGAGCTGAGCTATGTCAAGTTACCTCACAGTGTGAAAATTTTGTTTTGCAGCATTCCAGACCGAGAACATCTTCATGTAGTCTGGGGTTTCAGTAAGGTAAATAGTATTTTTAATAAGCCACTTTCACAATTCATATTATCACGCCACCGTGTAATATCCTCTATATATGTATGTATATAATATGTGTGTATACTCATGGACATACATATTTACACCTTGAATACCTTGTTTGTTGGGCCTTGTAGCTAATAAGCCCCCATTTATGGAATTATGAACCGTTACAGCCCGTTTTTACTGATCGTTTGGGGTTTTCTCTTTTTGTCAGGATTTTGGGGTGAGCGGGTTCCATTGTGGTGTGCTACACACGTGGAACAAGGACGTTTTCAACGCTGTCAGGTTGCAAGCTCACTTTCACGTTGTTCCCCCACCTATACAGGTACGCCTAGTGCATTTAAATTGTTTTATACAGATTTTTTATATTTAAGTATCAAGTCCTAGTATTGAGTTTCTTAACTAGGTCTTGAGGTTTTGCATGCATGCATGTAAATGACTGAAAGTGTTTTAAACCAAATCCAGGATTAGTGTAATCACGCTTGAACAACTGAGCCCAGGTTTAATGTGTTGCCATCATTTCACAGCACGTTTTGATGCACCTAATCAAAGATAAAGGTATGTACATATGCAGGATTTGATATCTACATGGTGGGACTTAATTGGAGCAGTGATTATGTTTAATTTTACTTTTTTGACTATTTTGGCAATTTTCAATTGATTTGTCGACTTTCTCTGTTCACTAGATTGGCTAGACAATGTGTACATACCAACCTATCACAAGCGTTTACGTGAAGCTCACAAAATTCTTTGTGACAGTTTGAGAGATTCGGGGATTCCGTTCCTCGACCGGGAGTCTGGGCTCTATGTATGGGCGAACTTTCAAGAGGTGAGCAAAGTATAGGTTTAAACCCCACTAAAGTGTGTGTTTTTTGAAAGAAAGATAAACAGCTAATACAGCTAATACTATTTACAGAGATATTCTTCATTCTGTAATTTCTCTCTTGACTGTGCCAACCATCGTGACGTCACAGAACCGCTCATTTACACATTGCAAAAACCTGAATATTTAGAATGAAAGGAGATGCTGGCAAATACAAAATCACATTTGTTTTGCAAGGATTTTCAACTTTGAAAAATTCACATATGGGGGATCACTTTAACTTAGCATTGCCGCACACGATTGGTTAGATCGTGTCACGTGATGTGTGGTCATATTTTGTAGCTCATGTCCTCTCCGTCGTTCAGTGAAGAGTTGGCCTTGTGTGAGCGTTTTCTGGATGATGGTGTGTACATCTCTCCCGGTCAAGCATTTTTCTGTTCTGAACCAGGCTGGTTCAGGCTTGTTTTCTCTACTGATCAGAACCAACTGAAAATGGGTGAGTAACTGGTAATTTTAATATCTTGGTCTTGCGGTTATCGCTTCCAATTTACTTCTGTGATGACGGTATAAAAGGCTTGACCAAATATAAGCATAAAGCCCTGGCCAAACGAGGTGCAAGTCAACGCAAGTCGATGCAAGTTTTCAAACTTGCGCGGACTTGCGTTTCGTTTGGCCACCAACTTGCACGGACTTGCATCGACTTGCAGTGACCTGCATGGAATTTGAACATGTTCAAATTTTCATGCAAGTCGACGCAAGGTTTTCACCTAAAACAGCGAAGAGCGCGTTAGCAAAGGCAAGTCTAAATTTAAAAAAAATCAAAAGTAAAAGCCTCTTCATTAAGTTCCAGCTCAAGAGAGACTTTTTACTCGGTTTCTGACTCAGAACCGTCTAAAAAAGAAAAATTTTTTACAAAACTTGCATGAGCTTGCATCGACTTGCGTCTTGTTTGGCCACCTTTTGCAAGTCGATGCAAATTTTTTTGTCATGTCGAACTTGCATCGACTTGCATCTCGTTTGGCCAGGGCTTAAGACATATATTGCATAATATATGCATCAGACATCACTGGAAAAAGCATAGCAAATTTAGTTACATGAATTTTCATAGTTATGGCCAAATTGTAGTTACGTAATTGATATGGCAAAGCAAATTAAATTAAATTAAAAAACAAACAAACAAACAAACAAACAAACAATGTCGCGAAGCGCAGCTATTTTCAAGACTGCAGTTTTTATAAATTTTTGTTAAGTGGACGGGCAAGGGATGCCTGCAATAAAAAAACTAATAAAAAAGCAATTTTGAACTATAGCGGCGCTTCGCGACTCTCTCGTTTATGAATCTGAAAACTCGTGCATTAACTAATTTTGCTATGCTCTTTCTAGTGCCCAGTGGTGTGTCTTGATATAAACTGTGATGACCGTTACAAAGGTCTGTGGTGTTGACTCCCTGTCTCTCCATTTGCAGCAACAACTAGACTCTGCGCAAGCATACGAAAAGCCCGGACCGAAATTGGTTCAAGGAAGGCAAACACCAGTGGGCTTCTATCAGAGGTCAGTGGTCAGTCGCAGTCTGGAGCATGCGCTGGTAATGACGCATGCGCAAGTGGTACTCTTGAAGATCTTGTACGTTCCCTGAGTGACAAAATACACAGCAGTGATTGGCTACAACAGAACACCGCCGAGAGGTGGGTCACAGAAAATCCCGACCTTGCGAAGGCGTTTATGAACGAACGATCAGGAAACAACGCATCTCAGTAACTTTAAACAACCGGGCCCAGGTGCATTGGATGGGGTCTAAATTTTTATGACATTTAAGCCTGAAAATGAGAAAGGTTTGCTCGAAACACGACCTCGTCGATGTGTTTGAGCTAGAGTAAGGATTTTAGTTACTATTCTTTAACAAAACTCTGCATTGTTGACCACGACGCTGAGAGAAAGAATTTGGTAAATTCTCAACAATAGCAATAAAGGGCTTGATTACGAGGCGGTTACGAGGCTGGCCGACGATCTGCCGAATGTTAATGTATGAATCTCGCCCCAGGGCGTTGGCTCAATAATTAAATGAGTTGGGAATGCGAAAGTACTTTAGGTCCGAACGGCCTCGTGTCGCTGCTGTACTTTTAGGAGCTCGGGACGGGCTGATATGCATTAGGAATACGACAGAACAGGCTGCACGTTTTGGATACCACCCAGGAAATATAATCCATCTATTGTTTGTTTACGATCATGAAGTTCTGCTCTGAAGTCTCAAATTTCGCGACGTTAGCACGCACAAAAGTCATGGCGAGAAATTTCTGGCTTCTCGTTGGGTTTTTCTGTCTGAAAGTTCTTGTTGTGGCCGAGTCTTGTAGTTCATTCGCTTTCTGGCGGCGAGATCCCCACCATAACTTCAATAGTGATCACTATCACTTCAGTGATAAAACCCCGTATCACTACAATGCCAAAACAGTATTGGCGACACCCGAGGGATGCACGCCCGTTCATTTGAACATGCTTTTGCGTCACGGCTCGAGATATCCAAGCTTATATCACCGCAGAAAGATCGAGGATGTTGTGGAGGAGATTAACCGATTCTTCCCAATCAACTCGACATTTCGGTACAAAAACCTGACACTTCCATGGGAAATGCCTTCGGATTTTAAGGAAGCTGCAAACAAAGAACTGGCTCGCTCGGGCAAAAGAGAGATGTACGAGATTGCCAAGAGGTACGCGGCGAAGTTTCCTGATGTTTTAGGTCATCCATATTCAAACAACAGCTACAGCTTCGTCTCAACCGATACGCTGCGGACAAGCCAGAGTGCTCTTGCCTTCGCCCAAGGACTCTTTGAGGGGGCCGGACATTCAGGAGCAAAGAAAAAACACCAGCCAATTGCGGTCAAATGTTCTGGTCCGCAAGACAGGGATAGAGTCCTTCGCTTTTACGACGTTTGCCCACGGTATAAGAAACTTGCCAAAGCGAGTCAAGTCCGTCACTACAGCCGCTTCTTGAAAGGTCCGGAGATGTCAGTGGTGGCTAAGAATATCGAAAGGAAGTTGAACCTAACCGGGAAATTACAGCTTTCGTCCAATGCAGTAGTGGAGCTGTTTTTGATGTGTGCATTTGAAACGCAGACGAGTGCGCGCGAAGGTCAGTGGTGCTCTGTGTTTGAAGAAGAAGACTTGAAAGTGTTGGAATTCCTCTTTGATTTAAAAATCTACTGGGCGCGCGGGTACGGGCAGAAGATAAACTACAGAATGAGTTGCCCGTTGCTTGTTGATATCACCGAGACAATGCAACACTTCACAAAAGAACGAAAGCCCTTCGGTGTGTTTCGTTTCGCACACACTGGAACTGTTATTCCACTTCTGGCAATGCTTGGTCTTTTTAAAGATCCGGAACCTCTTTTGGCAGAGACCTTTCGTTTTCATAGGCATAGGAAATTCCGCGTCGCAGATATCGTTCCGATGTCGGGAAACGTAGCGTTCGTTTTGTACGACTGTGCGGACGCTAGGAAAAACGGAAGTGTACAAGATGGCTGCCGAGAAAGTCCAGACGCCCCTGTGGTCAAATTTAAACGCGGTTGCACCCAGAAAAAGGCGGGGAAAAGTGACGACGTCCAAACCGGGTGCGGTGATGAGTCGAGTCCAAAAAAGGCGGGAAAATTCAGAGGGTACAAGGTGCAAATTCTGGTGAACGAAACACCTGTGACCACCCCGGCTTGTCGCGGGAAAGCAGTATGCGATCTGTCCGAATTTCTTGGTTTCTACGCCCACTACACCTCAAGATGCGACTTCGGCGCCATATGTCGGAAAGCTCCTAAGGGTTAGGGTTGGAACTTTAAATGTATGATTAAAGGACGTCTATATGACGTCAGGTCCCGCTTTGATTTATCCTTTTTTAGCCTCGTCCATCTCTCGGACCTCATCTAAAGGTGGTGTTACACTGGTCGATTTGCAACGACGATTTGCAACGCCGATTTGCTCCAAATTCGCGCAACGGTGTTTCAAGTTTATGAATCTCTTTCAAAAACTTGCAACGCGTTGCAGCACTGCAGACATCGCGAAAAACCGTTCGCAATGGGATGTTACACCTAAACAATTTTTAGCGCAACATCGTATCGTTGCAAATCGACCAGTGTAACACCACCTTAAGTTTTCAGCGAGCGCGAGGGTAAAAGGACCTGGACTTCATACTTGTAAAACCGGTTTGTAATTGTATCCACGTGACATCATGGGTCACATGTTACGAGCCTTGAAAAGTCCTTGAATTTTGAGAAGTTTATTTTTTTCTCCTTGAAAAGTCCTTTGAACATGAATTTTTCTGAAACCTTACACCGGCTTGCGGAAACCAATCAGAACAATTCTAATTTTCTTTCCAAGCTCCAAAAAGGGCAGAAAATGGCATTTTTTTTTATAACCACATCCGGTTGGACGCGTTCGATTGGGTCTATTTCGGAAGAGGAATAGCGATGTTTATCAGTAGAATTCTTTGGTTTGGAGCTGACTTGGGTAGAAATGCATTGGGAGCTGTTCGAAATGCCAGTGTGAAGGTTTTCAAAACAATTTCGAACAAAATTCCTCCTATTCCGAAATAGACTAACGAACGCGCCCTGAGTTAGCGCCTTTGCCGCTTTAAGAGTTGGAAACTGAACAAAGTTTCTCCTGTACCCACCCCTGAAGCTCGATACAATATTCTCCCAACTATTCAAGAAAAAAGATGCACGGGTAATGTGGAGTAATTATAGTTCATCTGACCACAAGCGGGCCATGCGATTGACTGTGACATCACGGTTGGATTTTATAAACAAATATGTATGGAAGATTTAGTCGATCGATAACTCGAAAAATCTTGTGAAATTAAAGCTTAGACTTGCCAACCTTGTTGTTGTGATGGTTTTCTTGCTAGCAGAATTCTGCAGGTGTCCCCAGATAAAGCTGTAGTATTTGCGAGCCATTTTCTCACTGATCTTGCTCCGATATGTTCTGAATTTTGTTTTTTGGGATCTGAAGAGAGGAATTAGGTGTGGTACTTCACAAGGTTTCTTAGAGGATGCTGGAAATGTTCGAAACTAAAAACCAATAATTGACCAAACTATTTGTCATCAGTCACCCCTCCTTTCAACATGTTTTTATGAATGATCCCTAACTTTTATACAAGAATAAGCTACAGCTAAGATAAGTAACTCAAAACACCCCCAGAATACCCCCAACACTGGTGCACTTCAGAAATCAATAACTAAAGGAAGCATTGCTTGCAGCCATTCTTTTTTAATTGCACAATGAAAGGGCTCAACCTCCTGTTACAAAATAATTACTGAAAACACAAAAGCAAAACACCACATTGTAGTGTCCAGATAAATATTATTATGCATGCAAAAGGAAATTCACACACACACATGCTCACACTGAAAAAAAAAAAAAAAAAAAAAAAAAAAAACAGAAACAATACTGCAATTACATAATCTAAGATAATAGATATCAGTTACCCCTACTAATCCCTAGGATTTTATCTCTATGCAACAACTGGGATGATGAATAAAAGTCACTAAAACAGCAATACACTGATTCACTATTGCCACTACTTCTTGGGATGAGCATCGAGTACATTCGAGTAAATTCCGCAATTATATTGGGGGAGGTGGAAGGGAAGGGGGCGCTTACTGACCATGATAAAAAGCGAACTTAGGTAATGTATCCTAAAAATTCTAAGCACATGATAAAGAAGAAGCAAATTCTGTAGGAAAAAGGGTAGCCAGTAAATCATTTACACTCTCTACTACCACATCAGCTTCCCGCTCCAGAAGGCCCTTGTTTCCCGCCCCACTTAGCACCCCAACTGTCAGTCCAAAGCCTGCATTTCGACCAAGTTCAGTGTCTGCTGCAGTGTCTCCAATCATAACAGTTTGTGAGGGACACACATTGAGAGATCGACAGATGCCCAGGGCACTTTCAGGGTCTGGTTTTGGCTTTGTGTGTGCATCATCCCCACAGACAATTTTGTCAATGAATTCTGTCAAGCCCAACTTCTCTAAAGCTGAGATGGTACCACTGCGGTTGTCAGAGGTGCAGATTGCAGTCTTAATGCCCTTCTTCTTCAACGTCTCGAAGATCATTGCGAGGTCTCCCAGTGGTTCCAGGGTGTCTTCATCGCCACTGTCGAAGTCCTTGTCACAGTTATCAACTAATGCTGCCGCTTCATTTTTGTCCATGCCACTTTCCACGAGGATGTCTGTGAACGACTCCTTGATCTCAGCAATAGTGGCATGTGCCAGGAGGGCGTCATCGGTGTATTCTTGTTTGTAAGGGCAGTAGCCAACAGTCCTGCAGAGTATGCCCTCTAACTCCAAACCTGTGTTCAGCTCTAGCTTCTTCACGGAGCGTTCAAACCATGGTATCCAGACATTGTTGACATCAATGAGAGTACCATCCTTGTCGAAGATGACAAGCAAGGGGCTGACATGGTTGGAGCCTGCCTTGGTGGAATAGGAGGCACCCTGACCAGCCGGTCGGATGGGCCTTGCCCATGGAGAGTTTCCTACAGGGGGCAAGTGATGTCAGAAACAAACACAAGGGTCACATAGTGTCCCCACCAAAGCACTGCAAACACACAAGGGGCAGACACTACTTTTCATAGGCACAAGGCTACAATTTCAAATAAAACTTTATCCTGTTTCCAATATGTGAAAAAAGAAAAAAAACACGTGCTTTGTCCATCAAAACCTTGCGTCTTCAGGGAACACCCCTCAACTATTCAGTTTTGTAATCAGTTACTTTTCAGTACATAATGTAAGAAATGTGTACATAGAGGGTTAATTCTTTGAAATGATACCAAAATAGGATATAACAAATTGTGTTTGTAAGTGAAAGTCTCTGCAGTTATGCAGTACAAAGCTGTTGCAAAAAGTTTGCCAACTTTGCCTGGCTGGGATTGGAGAGCACATACATAATGCAAACACAAACACTCACAAGAACGCACACATGCATTGGGACCACCCACATGGAAATGACAGTATAAACTTACATGTACATATACCCACCCCACAAGTTACTCAGTCGTCTGTACACATGCACACACCACTACCTAGCCCTAGCAGTGTGATCCAGCTGTCTGTCACAATTCATACAGCCTTTTCCAATCAAAATTCAAGGACTTTCAAGGGAAAAAAAATACATGTTCACCCAAGTAAAATGTTTAGCAATTTTTGAAGGTTTTCAGTTGTTTTTGACTGCATCTGAACAGTTTTCTCCCATTTGATCCAATTTGCCAGTTGATCATTTTGAGGTTGATTCAAATTGTTCTGACTGATCAATTACTTTGGAATTCATGAATTTTCCGAGAACTTCTGTCAAAATATTTTAGGACTTTTCAAGGCATCAAACAAATTCAAGTACTGTTCAAGACAAGGAATCAGGGCCTTTTCAAGATTGCACAAACACTGTCTGAACACACTCATACACCAGCAACATCATTGTGCTGAACTATGGTACCCCCAACTCCACACACCACAAGGCCCAAGCATCTGCAGAACGCCCGATTGCCTCGTCACTAGTACCTCTGTCATTTGGTTGGGTGATTTTCTGCCTTTCAGTCCAGAGGTCATGATCAAAGTATGGCACTTTTCTGGGCTGGGGCAGAACGTCCTCTGCCTGTGGCACAGGCATGGAAAACAGCATTCCATAATCGTAGCCATCAGCACTAAGCCTGTTGATGACCAGTAATATCAGCACCACGACACTAACTGCCTGTGTCTGGAGTGACCGATTGACAACAGGCTTTGCTGACAGTGCTTGAACTTAACAGTTTCCAATATAAATGTCAAGTTTTAGATGTCAAATGAACAAACAGAGATATATTCTTAATTTAAATAAGTCAATTACTGTATCAAAGCTGGCAGATAGGTATTGCCATAGTGAAAGATAATGCTTTTGAAATGCATGTCATTGTTTGCATGCTTGACAATATTTTCTTTTTGATACCAAAGTGTGTTGTTCTGTATGAAGGTTAAAAACTCGGTTTTTAAAAGTAAGCTCAAACACTGCACAACATCAGATATCCCTGAAAATGTTCAATGCAAGTCATAATATTATTATGAATTGCGGTGAGTTTGCACAGGAATGCAAACACCATACAGGCTGTGCGTGCCATTCATAGCACACTCAAAGCAGTGCCAAGAAAGGGTTAGAAGTTAGCATACATGTGTATAAACAGCATCAGTCACAGTGATTAAAATACTGTAACATTTCCGTTCAACAATCCAATAATTCAGCAGGTTGCCATAAGCAGATTACTAATTTTGTCCTTTCAGTTAGCTTTTAGTTACTTTAGGTGTCATATAACTAATTCAAAAATTACTAAAAACGTGTTGCATTTCACAACTTGTGCAATGTACAATACAGGTAGCACCACAGAGTACATGGTAATTTGGGTTAGCCAACAAAACAAATTAAGTTGGACAGAGAGCATAAAAAGTATTAATGCTATATACACTAGTGGTTAGCTATTACAGTACAATATGAAGCATTAAGCATTACAGGACAGTGTGATGTCACAAAAAGTGACATCACACAGCTGTGTACAGAAATATATTTGCAGCAACAAAAATGTGCCCAGGAAGACGTGAAGTTGACTCTCGTGGAATTACTGTTTCAGCATCTGTGTGGTGCTGCAGTGCAAATTCGGGTGGGGATTTCAATTTCGAGATCCACCTGGTAACAGTCTAGTTACCAATGTTTCTCAGCTCCTATATTCTGCCAAAACATCATCCAAACACTATGGATTAATGCAATGATCTCCTTTGAATATCAAGGTTCCAAAATCTCTTTCTTGTTTTTAGAATATTGCTTCATCCATTTTTGGATAGGAGTCTCTCGAATGATCACCCCGGTTTACACCACAGCCACCAGTCATTTCTCTCTGTACATACCATGGAAAACCTAAAAGAAAGGGGTCAAACCGAAAAGGCTCATAAGTGTTGGATTGATACTAAGGAACGCCATAACTAAAGGTTACTTGCATTGTGTTCAATGGTTTACAGGAAATTTAAATGAGAGAAAATATGATGGAATGCAAGCTTACACATTAACATGATGATTATGTTTTTGTAAAAAGAAGACAAAAAGAAAAAAATATAGAAAATTTAACATAATGATGATGATTTAGGTTTAGAGCAAACTCCATGTACATAATAATGATCAAATGCGCTTTTACAGTAATTAGCGTGTATGAGATCAAATCGAAAGCATTGAATACAACAGTATAGAACATAATAAGGTAGTGATAATATTGATACTGTAGTTCAATCTGAAGGACAAAATTAAAGTTCATAATTTGTTGGAATAAAAAGGATTAAGGAAACATTGGTTATGAAAAGGAGCACTGATATATACTAAGAATGCCTGTGGTTCATTTACATTCATTGATTGGATGCACAGCACTGTTCATAAACAGTAGCTGCCAAGACACAGTAATTACCTACTGTACTCCCCAGCCTCCATTTAAACCTGTGTTTCATTGCCAGTGGCAGTGCAGCTGCTGTTTAAAACAGACTCAAAGCAACAGGAGCTATAGAAACATCCTACATAAAAACAGACACCACAGCCGAGATTTCTCACCCGCTAATTTGAGGAGTGACAATAACCATTGATCCAGTGCGGTCGTGTCCAAATCCTTTACTGTTAGTCCATGCACACATGGCTGAAATGCCTAAGAAGAGAATGGGTATTTTTGGATTAGAAACTACAGTAAGGCTGAATTCCAGAATAGAAATAGCTAAATTTACCTAAAGTGTTGCTTTTTTGCTTGCAATTATTATTTTGAAAACCTTCGCACTTGCATTTTGAACAGCTCTCAACACATCTCTACCCAAGTCAGCTCCAAACCAAAGAATTTACCAATCAACATCATTATTGCTATTCCGGAACAAACCCAATCGAACACGCCCCAAGGTTGCCAGACCTTAGTTACGCATAGGTACCCCCCCCCCTGCAAGGTCATCAGTTAGGGAAAAGAGGTTGACATTGACAACTTTTCAAGTGCAATCAAGGAAGCCATTGTCTTGTCCTGCATGCTGTAAATTTATCTTTACACTGTCTCTAGTGCAAATGGGCCCTTTTAGAAAAGATGTTGACATCTGATACAACATGGGAAAAGTGTGAAGAGGCAAAAAGATGCATAAGCAATGCCAATTTGTTTAGTATGATGAGTTTTGATGCTTGCAGTATAACAAATCCTGTGTAGTTACTGTGACTGCAATATTTATCTAACTCATTTACGACAGAACATCATAATAAATATTATCATGGCCACTGACCCACAAATGATGGCTGTGTCTTGAAATGCTTTCCTCTGGCACAACTCTGGAGGGAAAACGCCTCCAGAGTTGACGGAAGTTGTCTCATAAATGCCCGAAAAGCCATTGCTACTTTTGTACTACTACAATAAAGAAACAGTCAGCGTAAGTACATATACAGTATACCAACAAAAGATACTATTGCTGTGCTGAATCTTCAGGCTGTTTTGGCTGCATGACGCTATTATCTGTTTTGACAAGTTATTTCTAAAGCAACATTTCACTGTTTTGGATGTTTATGGTTGTCGATGCCCAGTTGTCCCAGGCAACCAAATACATGCTGGAGCATCCAAATAAGGGCAACCAAATGGCATTTTTTGAGAAAAATGATGAAATTCTAGTGCTACATGAACATAATGAAACATAAAAATGTGTTTTGTGTTGTTGAAGGAACAATGTTGAGAAATTGATTAAAATTCACAAAATATGCAAAAGCACAGCTCCCAAAGTGCATTGGATTAAGACAATCAAAAGCAGAAATATTAATCAAGGCAACAGCACAATACATTCATGAATATAAAGTGTCAAGTTGCCAATCTTTTTTTTTTAAGTCAGCAGAAAATAACCGTTGTGTTGTGAACAGGGCACTGAATATTTAAAAACAAAGAGATGTTAAATCCAGCCAAATATTGGTGTGTTATTTGGTACCATGGAATATTTCAAATAAATTATACATGACCAAGAATAGAATTGTCACATTTCAGTATCACTTTCGTTCGACCAATGCACTTTATGACTCACACAGAAAATGAAAGTGTCAGTAATCATCAAGTCGTTCTAGTAACCCACAAGATAAATCAGCATTCATGCGTTTACAACCAAGTTTTAAAATATCCGCTCGCCTTTTGTCGAACCGGTATCGAACCGGTATAAAAGCCTTGTTTACAACGTCACAACTCGCACACGTTCCTTTTCGTTTCTTATCTTCCTCTAGTTCAGCTTTCTCTATTTCCTCTATTTCTCTATTTCCCGATTTACTTTGAGGCTTTGGAAAGACGCCAGAAAGAAGTGCGGCCAGCGTCGCCCGGCCAAGTTTGCGCGCGCGTGTATAAAGTTTCCTTTCGAAATCAACAAGCGACGAGGCGAGCAAGAAGGCCGAAATACTCAATACAAAAGAAACAACTCACCAAGGATGTTGTCAATTTAACTCTGGGGTGGCAATCTGAAGAACGGAAAGGATCGGTAGGTCACTCCTTGAAATGTAATCTTCGCTCAATGCCCGCCATCAACGAACTGATGTCAGAAACGCATGAACTTGTCTAACAGGACTGACCTGAAATTATCACGTGATGGACTTTGACATGACTCCCTCCCGCAGTTTTGATATTATTATGTCAGCGGTCGCCCCACTGTGGCCAACCTTGAAATCAGAGTTGGACAGCGGTAATAATTCCGACTCCTGCAAGTTTCTGTTAGTTATTACTGTTGAGGCCAACCCCCCCCCCCCCCACACACACACACACACACACACACATTTGCCGGGAGCTTCTGCTATTTTACTCCGATGTGACGTTTATTTACCACTGTTTGATGGCTGGCAGACTAATGTCATTGATTACTGTTGAGGCCAACGCCCCCCCCCCCCCCCCCCCCCCCCCCTCCCCCCTCGCCCAACCAGGAGAAGGTTAAAAACCTTACATGACCCCCACACCGAAACCTGCCGACAATTTTTAGTGAGTATGCCCCTTGTGGACCTGGGGATGGGGTGGACTAGTTCCAGCTCCTCCGAGTCACATGACGTAATGGTTTCCAGGAATCACGAGCGAGACGGTGTGAAGTAGTTTACACGGCGGAAGGAGCTATATATTTCTTCCAGTAAGTCTTTATTTGCGTGTTATGTTTTTAAAACAACCAAGTCCCTTTTAGAGAACTTTGTGAACTTGATTTCCGCGTGTTGTTGTTAGTTTTGGGCCGAAGCGATAGCTATGATCACAGTCTATAGCAGTGCAATTTATAGCAGAATGATGTCTGTAAGTTATGTACTAATATATATGAATGTGCCGTACGTATTAATAAGCTGATACAAACCTAACTGGGATCGATCGTTAAAATCTACATGGGACAATCGAATCCTTACACTGTGTACTGTAAACTGACTACCTTCATTATAAATGCGGGCAATATTGGGCTAACAGTGGACAAAACGTGCATGCACTATAAAATAAAAAACAAGGTTAGTCATTTTGGAAGGCGTTTTTGGAGGTGTTTCCTGACGCATTAATTAACTTGGTGTGTGTGTGTCTGTCTGTCTGTCTGATAGATGTATACAGTGTGCTTTATGTTGTGTTAGTTTTCTTGTGGTTGACTTCGATTTGAGATTGACATATAAAGTTTATTTCAAGAATTTGGTCATGTAGTGTGCCCCACTAGAAGTACAAGAAATAAGACAACTGCAGCAGCATACCCAATCCAGCCACACCTTGTCATGTGCATGTACATATAATATACTCATTGGGGACTAGATCCTGATGAATATACTGGCCAGTTTTCAAATCTGTGGCTGTATGAAAGGTCTGGCCAGGGAGGTACAGATTTAACTCTCCAAAATGCTTGACACGGCTCTGCTCTGGAGGAAGCTCAGCAACATCACTCCTAATAGCAATGCTGATTGGAAAGTAAAACCAAACGCAAGACCAAACGCAAATACTTTGGCTTCTGATTGGCTGAACTGTTTTCTCTCAGTCTCTGTGATTGGCCTGTGTGATTACTTTGGTTTTGGTTTTCAACAGTCTTTCGAAAACGGCTCTATTTTATTCATTTATTGGGACCTTTATACAGGGCTACATCATGCCATCAGGCATAGGATATCTGCATGTACTCCCAGTTTGTCTTGGTGTCCTGGCATTGATTGCATTCTTCACTGCGTAAGTACAATAAAATTAACTAAGGTAACACAGGCATTTTACACATTTTCATTTGTTTAGAACAATGAAAAAATTATAAAAATATTATAAAGATGATCCTCAACAAAGTACACTATATACAGCACAACACACCACAGAAACATGATCTGCAAAAAAAAAGTGTTTTGATATGGCAATATTTTTCTGCAACACATCAGATTGTTTCAAGGTTTGAACTTTTAAAACAATGATTACTGGTACAGATTTTAGATGGAGAATGTGGACTCATTAAAGTGCAAAAATGTAATATTTGTGTTTACATAACACAGCCACTCCATTTCTCAGATAGCAATCTTGATTTTCTCCTACTGTTTGTAGTAAAGTAGTGATGGCACAGCAATAAAATGCTGGAACATATATGTATACATAAATTATACAATAAACTTTCAAAAAAATACATATAAAATACACAGCCAGAGTTTAAACTATAAAATTGCTCTATATCTTACCATTGCTAAACCATTGTTCTTTTTTTCATATTCATGGCAGATATGGTATTTCTGTAAGCAGAGGAGATGTCAATGCACTTTTCCCATACATAAGGTACAGTAAAATGATATTTGTATTGATATACATAATTCTCCTAATCATAATATAGAGAAAAATACCAGTGAATGACAAATATTATTATAACACAGTGAAAATTGACCATTCCACCAGGTTTTATCTGAACAATAAGCTAGTAATTAAATTCCAAGATCTGAGATTCTCCTTTCTGATTTTGTTCTATTTCCAGTGATGCAGGGGGTAGACCTCCAGAAAGTTGTATATTTGGACAGTTCCTAAATCTATCAGCTGCAACAGGTACAGTACGCCATTGTTAGAGATAATCATTCTGTAATTATTGCAGATTAAGAGTTTACGCAATGCATTAATTTTTGTCTTAGCATTTTGTGCCCGCTAAAAATTCTCCCTTTACTGTGTTATCTTTGTTGAGAAACTGGGCCCATCTGCCCAAAAGGGGACTCCCACATAAAAAGGACAGGCCCCTGGGCCCAGCTATTCAAAGATTATAGGCTAGTCCAGCTGGATTAGGTTAAGGTATTGTTGCAATTTCTAAGGCTGCATGAAAACTAAGCAAAATGACAAAATGACATCCTTGCTATGTTTTGAGTAAGAACAAAAAGTTAGTTAGTGTTTGACCAAAAACTCTATTGTTTAATATTGTTGCACAAAAGCATGAGAGAAAGAATCATCAGTTATAGATAATCATCAGCTTTGATCAACCAGGTCCTGAAGGGTATAATGTTAAAAATGAAAATTGAATGTGTCTTCATCTTGCAGCTTTTATTGCGATGTACATTCATTACAAGCACATAAAGGAGTTCAACATCACCAGCATTCCCATCATACAAAAAGTGAACACCATTTCTTTGTGGATTGCTGTCCCTACCTGTCTGGGATTGTCCATGGTTGCTAATTTCCAGGTAAAATATTAACATCCTTTACCCCTCCCTGCCCTCAGCCAAACCTCCTGATAAACAGTTACTGTCCCCTAGTTGTGCTCTAGGCTGTATCCTCTTCTCCCCAAGAGATAAATTTGATTCAATAATTGAAAGAATTAAATTTATTTTGTAAAAAATTAAAAATTATTTTGGCAAATGGTTTGAACCCAGGAGTGTGAACAGTAGGTTGGTTGTGATCGTCCGGGTTAGAGTAGTCTCCAGAAAGACTGTTGTTGGTGACTGACGTTTCGACTACCTGAGCGGAAGTCATCTTCAGAGTCAAGTGAAAAGTATTCGTCAGATGGCAGTGAGAGACATATATACCGCCATCTGACGAATACTTTTCACTTGACTCTGAAGATGACTTCCGCTCAGGTAGTCGAAACGTCAGTCACCAACAACAGTCTTTCTGGAGACTACTCTAACCCGGACAATCACAACCAACCTAAAAATTATTTTGTTGTTGACTGTGATGATCATTGTACATTTTAATCAATATTATTACAGTTGAAGCTCTCGTAAGTGACCACCTTGGGAATTTAAAAATGTGATTGTAGCTAGAGCTGGTCGCTTATGAGAGCTTTTCAGGTGACTTTCATACAACCAAAGAATTTACACTGCCGATCACAGAGGCTGTAAGAAACATGTGATAGCTGGAATTGATCTATCAATAGCCAAGTTATCCTTAGTGGAAAATGTATGCTTTTGGTGAGACACAGAGAGAGAAAATTGAAGTTGATCACTCCTGACATGACAGTTGGTGTTTTGTTTTGTAGGTGTACAATATCCTTACTCCACATTTGATTGGTGCAATCCTGGTGTTTGGCTTGGGGACGACGTACTGCTGGCTGCAAACATTCATCTCACACAAGATGATTGGTCACGGCATGAGCTCGCACCTCAGTTGTTATGCTCGGTTTGTTTTGTCTGCTGTTGTTACAATCTGCTTCTTATTGAGTATCCTTTTGAGAGACATATCATCATGGTTCAGGAATATTGTAAACAAGTTGTACTGGTCAGCATGTGGTCGGTAATGTGGTCGGTATTTGGTCGATATGTGGTCGGTAACGTGGTCGATATGTGGACGGTAACACGATGCATGGGTGACTTTACCAACCAAATACTGACCAGTGCCGCTTGTTGCAAACATCACACTGCTTGATGTGAATTAATGCATTGGTATGTGATCGGTATGTGGTCGGTAACACTACTACATGAGTAACTTTACGGACCACATACCGACCGGTGTAACTTGTGGCAGACACCACACTTTTGTGGTCGGTAACATGGTCGGTATGTGGTCGGTAACATGATCGGTAACATGGTCGGTATGTGGTCGGTAACATGATCGGTAACATGGTCGGTATGTGGTCGGTAACATGATCGGTAACATGGTCGGTATGTGATCGGTAACATGATCGGTAACATGGTCGGTATGTGGTCGGTAACATGATCGGTAACATGGTCGGTATGTGTCGGTAACATGATCAGTAACATTGTCGGTATGTGGTCGGTAACATGATCGGTAACATGATCGGTAACATGGTCGGTATGTGGTCGGTAACATGATCGGTAACATGGTCGGTATGTGGTCGGTATGTGGTCGGTAACATGATCGGTAACATGGTCGGTATGTGATCGGTAACATGGTCGTTAACGTGGTCGGTAACATGGTCAGTTTGTGGTAGCACGACCACATGAGTGCAATTTTGCGCAGCTCTTTTTTTCTATTCCTGTTTGCTCCTTGACTATTTTGAATCAGCAATCATAGCAGGGTCTGTGAGTATGAAGCAGTATGGTGATAAAAATTCCACGGCTACAAAGTACAATGGGCACAAGTGGACGGATAAAGACCCCGTGAGTATATTTTACCGGCTGTCTCAGCTTTCTTTCTTTCTTTTTGTCTTTCCTATTTTCTTTATTTTTATTTTTCCTTTCTTTCTTTGGCTTGTTAGCTGATCTGTGTCCAAGGTCCATTTTTCTTGTGTTATAGAAACTGCATTGAACTAACTTATCAAGTTGAAGCTTTTGTGAGCGGAGTGTCCGTAACTGGAACTGTCCGCTTACAAGAATGCGTAATACAGAGTTTGACTGAGCTAGAGTTTAAGCGGGGCTTGGTAGGGGCGTCCGGTACAGCTGTCTGCTTACGAGAGTGTCCACCCAGAGAGCTTCAACTGTAGTCTAATATCAAGTCCTAGTATTGAGTTTTGTAGCCAAGCCTCCGGATGTTTATGAGCGACTAAATCTGCACTTGAATCTACAGTTTTGCTCCCCCCCCCCCCCCCCCCCCCCAAAAAAAAAAAAACTAAACTAAACTAAACTAAACTAAACAAAACAAAACTAAACAAAAACTAAAAAGCAAAAAACGAATTTGCGAGCGGGCTTGTGAGTCGGGTTTTCCCACCAATCGGAACACCATATCGAATGACGTCACTTCTATTTCTTGGCAGGGCTACTCTGCACATCTGGTCAGTACTTTTAGTGAATGGATCATGGGAATCTCTTTCCTTCTCTTTTTCTTGACCTACTACAAAGAATTCCAGAAGATCGTGATCGACGTGAAAGTTAAGCCGAAGGATGCAGAGATATTCTCGTCAGCACGAGAGTTTGCAAATAACGACTCAGGCACAATAGACGTTTAACTCTGATCAGCTCTGTTGTAAATTTAAATGTTATTAGACAGTGGGTCCCAGTTTGTTTGCGTCTTGAACAATAGTTATTAGCGTTCCTAATTATTAGGCTTAGAATGCTAACTTTTCTCTCTGTTGTAAATTTGTTTAAGAAACTATGGGTCATTTTTGTTAGTGTGAGCACTGATATCAGTGCCCGTGAGAAAGATATTTCTTATTATGAAATCTTATACTTTGATAACGTTTTAATAACACCAACAATATATTAGTTAATGTTTTAGATTTATTTTTTAGTTCCCAAGGATTTATAGCTCTATTAGTGGTATAGAGTATCACACCAGCATACTTTGAAGTATGGTACAGAAAAGGCGCGAAAGACCGCCCCAGTACTTCGTGTCTTGCTACAGAGAGCCTGGAACAGGCTAGTATCGTGGAGGTTAATGGGTTTCGAATCCTGTTAAAAACCCTGCAACAACTGTGAAGATCAGTTTCACTGAGTATAGCTCATTTGTTATTATTGATTTTGGGTAAGGTGCAGGCACCATCAAACTGCAAAGTCCTGGCCAAACGGACTCGCAAGTTGCACTGAAGAAATTCAGTCCCACTTTCCATGACTATAAAAGCAGGTAAAATACATTATGCTAGCCAAACGATTAAAAACCTTGCATCTACGTAGATGTACATTTGACTAGCTGGACCCAAGTTGAGTTGAACGCAATTAGAAAACTTAGATGAACTTAGGAGTCCCTTTAACCAGGCCTTTTCGGAATAGTTTTGAAAAACGAAAAGACTCTGAAACTTATAAAATCTGACTGGTATGTGCTACAATCCTGGCCAAAAGTATGTGGGATACTCTGAAAAAATGCTATGTTTTCACCACCACTCCTTGTTGAACAACGAAAGCGGCTCTTGTTTCCGAAACGTAGTCCTCCCCCCTCCCCCTCCCCCCCATACAATGTTGCTTAAAGGGAGTGCACTTTGAGCACATTTATTCAACATTGTAAGGGGGGAGGGGGGCGGGAAGAGGGAACGTGTCATAATTTTTAGATGAAAGGCTAAGTGTCTCACGACTTTTTGCCAGGATTGTAGGTTTAGTGTCGGTAAACTATATGTTTGTGATGAGTAGGATGTTATAGAGGCCGTTAGAACTACCTAATATATTGAAAGGTTTTTTTTGTTTGTACAGTTCTTTCTAAGACGGATATCCTCGGGACCAGTTCCAGCTGTCCGTTTTAGAGAGTTGTCTGTCTTAGAAAGAGTTCAGTTAGACTAAATGACCAAAGAAGAAGCGGGGACTGCTTATACCAGATGTCCGTCTTAGAAGGGTGTCCGTTAAAGCCTTGTCCTCACTAGCGCATAAGCATAAGCATAAGCATAAGGATCAAACATGTTCGTTCCTTATGCTTATGCTTATGTCGCCACTGTCGCTCTCTTATTCTTATGCTTATGCTTATGCTTATGCTTATGCTTATGCTTATGCGCTAGTGAGGACAAGGCTTAAGAGGGTATAGATTGCAGTACGTCAACGGGTTTGACTTGTCCAACAAATGACGGGGGTATAAAATCCGCGAGAGGGGATGAAATCTATCCAGGGGGATAAAATCCGCGAGAGGGGATAAAATCCGCGGGGGGATGAAATCCGCTGTGACACCGAAAGCCGCCGACGTTTCGGCGCCCGCAATCCGCAACCATCGCGGGCGCCGAAACGTTGACGGCTGGCGACTGAGCCGAAGGGTTGATGGCTAAAACAAGTCTCACACCGATAGATAATCATTTACACCACGAACTCTCATCGCAATATACAGCTCTTGTGGCACACACTGAAGCTTTGCTTTTTATTCCCCACCCCACCCCTCCTACAAAACATAAAGGAAAAGAACAGTAGCACTCATATCCCCAGTCCCTCCCTAGTCAGGCAACTAATTCTCTCGACCTGATATTGTTGATTGACATACCATTTACGAGTTCTGGTTTGCTTGTGTGGGCGTCGTAACTGTCAGACGAAGTGAAGATCTTTCCCCTGCAGATCCACTTTCGAGCGGTGAGATAAATTGGTAGGTATAAAATCAACCTAAAACGAAGTTGATCTGCGTCACTAAACCACACACCTCAATTGGCCATTTTTTTTCACGCCCTAATATTTTCACTCTTGGGTTCGGTCATTCCTCGCGGTTCTCGAATTCTAGTGTATCCTATATCACCATCAGTAAAACATAGAGAGCTAAACTTTGGCATTTGATTCTGTAGGTCCGTGCAGCGAATGTAATTATTCAGATAGCTTACGGTATATGCTGGGTTCAGGAAAGCGAAACAATCTAGCTTCACATCCTCACACAAAGGCTGCTTTAATTCACTTCGTTATCACGGTCTTAGTTAATTAATATTACCACGTGGATAAAGGAACATTTTAAACAGGTATTAAAGAAATGTTGGTATAATACAATTTATGCACTCTATTTTATGGTTTTATGCACAAAGTGAAGATGTAAATCCTGTTGAAATGTTTGTAGTTCTGTGTGCATTTTTGATGTAGTGTGAGAGACAAGAGAATGATGTTGTCAACATGCTGAATTTTATATCATATATATATACATATAAATACATACAGATGCATACATTCAAGTACTTGAGTGATTAACTTCCATTTTCTCTTTTCAGTCTCCCATCATAGATACATCACACAGTATGGATAATTTTTGGCATTTGACACCTTGCTCAAATGAAAGCTGATTAAAACACAAATTCTCTTTTCATCACTCATACATTTTCTCATATTATGGTTGGGAGAAATTGCATTTTGAGCTTGGGAGTGAGCATTAATTATACATTAGGTTTAATATGCTGAAATGACATCTCTATATAATAATACGCTTAGCAACCACTGACCTCGGCTCATGTGTGTGTGTGTGTGTAACAAATTGTTAATTTCGATTTATGACGCAACAAATTAAACCGGTAATTAGATAATGTCGTGGTTTGAGTTTCTGACGCTCGCGTACGATTGTTAGTCATAATATTACGATATCATCAATTCGAATTGAATCACCGGCACAAGCAAGCCAGAAATCTTCTTGACTGTTGCCTTTCAACCAAGCCCACGGGACGCGATTACTGAAGGTGAGAGTTCCATTTGAGTTAAGAAGAAGAATTTCAGGTGTCTGGATGGCGGAGTGATGCTGCCGCATGTTCGAAAAACAGGAAGATTTTGATGTTGGACGATTGGTGGTTCGACGAGTCAAGTATGATCGAGTGGCACATGCAACTACAGGGGCATATGTACTTTGACACGGTAGACTGTTTGAGATGCTCGAAATTGAATACAAAAAGGAGAAGAGAAAGAAAAGAATTTCCAAAAAAGGGAAAATTTTGATGTCGATTGATCTGCGATTCACTGAGTGGTACATGTACTACAGCGAGATTTTGATGTCGATGAATCGGTGGTTTGACGAGTCGAGTACAGTTGAGTGGTAAAAGCACTACAGAAGTTTGTACTTGGACACTGCAAACTGCGTTCGAGATGCTCAAAATGGAATTCAAAATGGAAAAAAGACAGTATTTTACGGGGGTCCCGCTAGTATTTATATAATATGGTTGCATTATTGGTAATTTTCATACCACTACATCAGAGCATGTTAGCATCATGGAAATAAACAAAAAACTACTTTTGGCGAGGAAACATGATACTAAAGGTAGTGGTTCTGAGAAGTTCGCAGTTCACTCGCAACTGAGCTTCAAACGGAGATCATAAACATAATTCTTTTGATGCTGTGTCAGGTCTGTCAGTGTGGAATTGACTTACAGGACTCAACTTTTTTGCCAAGTGTGCTGTATTGAACTTGCATGGCTAGTTAGTCTAGCTGTAATTTCTTTGGCATCAAATTGAAGCCAAGTTTATACTGAGTTTAAAGAAATAACAATCAACGACAGCTGAGTTGGCAAGCTTTTTCCCATACTTCACTGGCATTTTCATTGAAACCTGATTCAGCATTTGGGAACATGTCATTTCCTCCATACTGAAGATCATGCATTTTTATTATGCTATTACTATAATAGTGACAGGAAATATTCTAGTTTGCCTGTGATCACTCTATACTAGCTTGAACCTACTGTATGTACAGAGTTGTGTATTAGCATTTAAATATACAGAGGATATTACACACGGCGGCGCGAAGATATGAATTTTATTTTCGAGTGGCAAAAACAATATTTTACGAACGAGCGCTTCGCGAGTGAGTAAAATATTGTTTTTACCACGAGAAAATAAAATCCATATTTTAATTCAAGCCGCCATGTAATTTTCTTTTTATTGTATTAGACACGAGTGTTTTACGAGAAATTGCACAAACAACCGTGCAAAAGCGGGAAATGATGCCAATGATATCCTCACTAGTGAGGATATGGAAAATACGCCACTCGGGTCCCGATGTAGTTTCGTATGGATTTTACGCACGGTATATTTTCCAGTAAAACACTCGTGTCTATATAATAATAAAAAGTATGGTATTCACTTTCCATCACCAGGGAAATTAAAGTATGCCTCCCAAGTTTGGTTCATCTGGTGAGAAATGTGGTCGCTGCGGTAAAACAGTTTACAAAGCAGAGGAGGTGAAGCTGGGCAGTAAATCATATCACAAGACCGGAGGGTGTGACACCTGCAAGGAATGTAAAAAGAAATTAGATAGTGTGACTTGTAATGACCATGAAGGTAAGAACAATACAGATTATAAGATGTTGACACCCCCATCCATTAAATTTTCAGTTTCAAGATTCCACCCCTTACCCACCCCTCAGAATTCCCAAGTCCCTCCAAGGTGGGGTGTGGATATATATTGTAATATTCTGGAACTTCTGGACACATTTCCCATTCTTGGATTCTTGGAACTTCTTTTAAATTTGACAAAGTTCGATCCATTCGTCCCCTGGGAGGGTACTTATTGGGGTACCAAATTTTTAAAATGAACTCTTTCACAAAAATTAAAGCCAAAAAAGAGTCTGAATGAAGGAATAAAAACAACAACAAAAATGAAGTTGGCAATAAATCTTAGGAGTTAGCGGGTATATAGGTGGACAGGTATTTAGTTTGAATTTGTTTTTTTCTTGTGGCACTTTAGTTATTTACTGCTTTGATCAGGTTGATCCGCATCCTGTTTTAGATATTTCTAAAGCATGTTTTGAATGAAACAGGTGAAATCTACTGCAAAGGTTGCTATGGCAAGAAGTTTGGCCCTAAGGGATATGGCTATGGTGGTGGAGCTGGCACATTTGCCTATACCGAGTAGATGCATTCCTAAATCCTGTTGATTAGAACTCCATAGACACAGTGAGGGTGCACTGATCTTCATTCAAGACCATATGTGCACATAACTAATCTTGCTTCAATGTGTAGCTGTAGAATTTATCTTTCTAAAATAAAAGTGTTCTACAATAAGGTAAGTGACTTGTCATTTATTTGATAGCTTGCCCTGCATTCCAAACAGTCATTTCAAGAGTAGGTCACATGACCTTAAGTAAATGCTTTTAAGGCTTTTTGAAAATTTATCTTGTTGGAGAGTGGGGGAGGGCTTATTTCAAAAATTGACCTTGTAGGAGGTCAAAGTTAGTAACCAGGGGAGATACTCCTATATATAGGTAATGTGCCACCCTAAAGCTTATCTTTTGCATTTTACTGTCTGAAACAGGGTATCAATTTTGAGCATTTGGTCTGGAATAGGGTAGGAGATTTTGACATAGGGTCGACATTTGCACATTTTGGTCTAAAATACAGTGGAACCTCTACTTTGGGACACCTCCAAGGAAGGGGACACATCCCTTAAGGGGACACTTGTCCTTGTCCCGAAAAAAAAATGCTCATATAATCCTTCTATTGATTACCTCCATTCAAGGGACACCTCCATCCAGGGGACACTTTTCCTTGTTCCGAGGGTGTCCCCTAATGGAGGTTCCACTGTATGGTCGAAAATCGCAAATTATGGTGTGAGAAACGGTCGAAAATCGAATATTTTGGTCTGAAATCGGGTAAGGGTTTTCAATCCCCCGACGGCACACTCCCGCCCAAATTCTGGGGGTACCTCCCCCCCGGGGGATTAGGAAGTACAAGGAATTGAAAAGATTTCATTCTTGCGCTTGGGTTCGCACTTTCTTGCTACCATTGAATCGTTTGCTTGCGCCTTGTTTTACTCTTTGTGAACCAGCCTTTAGATTTCACGGCATTTTTCTCACACGTCCGAACGTATAGTTTATCGGTAGTTGAATGGGAACAAAAATATATTGCGTGTGATCTAAAAGAAACTTGTCAGTTTCAGTCCGGGTGTTCTGACCAACGCTAGCTTCATAGCTATAAAATTTAGTTTAACGGCAGCTCAAAGGAAAAAAAAAACACTTGACACTCTTGAAAAGAAAGCTTCTGTTCTATAAATCAGGAATAGAAGGAATGATAATTCAAGGAAGCCATACCTTTTAAAATTCGTGTCGGCGCTAATACTGCTCAAGGAAGGAAGTTGGCTGGTTGGAGCTGAACTGCAACAGATGATGAGTCCGAATGCCATCATGCAAATCCTGGCGACTTTAGTGACATACAGGCTGCAGAGTGCCCAGTATAAGCTGTCGATCATAATTTGTTTGACAAAAACGCAAGAAATGTTAAGCTTCTCAGTTTTAATTACATAAGTGTTTTTATATCCGAAATTGGCCGATTTTGGTAACAATTTGTAATTCCACGAATAGCGAAACATGAACGAAAAATGGTCCAATCTTTGAAATCCTTCACCCTGGTCATTTAGAACTGCTTTTAAGAATATTGCTCCATCATTGTCCATTAACAAATCGGTTATCTCTTTCAATCTTGATATTTATCGCATTCCGTGACTTTGTTTTGTTTGCGTGCGTGACAGTGCTTGCGTGAAAATTGCTTTTAGCTGTTCGTTCGTTTTAACTCTGCTATTGCTTTGAAAGCTAGAAGAAGTAATGATACACATTTCAAGAAGCCGGGAGAACCTCTGTTGTGTCTGCACCAGTCATTTCCGTCTTGGTAAAACTGCCAAATGAATAACATACCTTAGGATTGACAGACTGCTCAAACTCTCCCCGCCGTCAAATCTGCCTCTAGGGGGTCAAGACAAATATTTGACCGGCCCATTTCCAACAGTGGACACTGAATGTTGGCTGTAAAAGGGTTTGCTGCACCCACAAAGGTTTTTCGCTTGTTTTTTTGAAGGTGAGTGCGAAGTTATCAGTGATTTGAAAAGGTTATTTGCATAGCTACATTTTGGTTTGGGGCAAATATCGCAAGTGCAGTCCATGAACTTCTTAAGGGGCTTCAGGTACGAAGTATGCGGTGCCCGTTTAATGGCCGCTTAAGTACATTCCTCCCGACTCGATTTTGTACAATAAGACTGCAAAGATTGTATAAAACCACGTTCAAGGTAATATGAAAACGAAATGCTCACTGTCAGAAAGGAAAATGATTTTGCCATACATCTTCCGCATTTGTGTCACTGCTCCCAACAGCTGCTACAATGGTCTGCAATGTTTTTCTTTTAAAATGCCCAATATCAAATGACGTCGGAAATTATGTCATGTGGAGAACTTCCCCAAAAGCTTAATCGTCTATTTTTCTAAACAAGGGGCTTCACACGGTTTAAATGGGTACCATATTTTTCTAGCGTTTTCGGAAATTCTGCATTTTTGACATTCCTCGCCCATATAAGAGAAGTATTGGTTACAGCACTCGACTTTGCCAAATTAGGAAAAGAGTCTACTCAGATAAGTACTCGGTTAGACGCTCAGATCATTATTCATACGAAAGAAGTCTTCTCTTCAAAGTGTTGGGCTGTACTGGTGTTAGCACAATTACTGTAAGTACATGTAGTGTATTTGCGAGTTAGTGTCTGGCATGCCTCCTTCGATTTTCCCGCAGTGAGATTGTTAATTAAACAGTAATCGCTGCAGCATATTAATTGTTGCGCTTTCACTTGAAGTTATTCCAGTGATTTTTGCCTAAGTTTAATACTGGCTACCTACAGTCGATAATATATTGTTCTGCGTCAGATTAACTGTCAGCCGCGAACTGCTAGAATTCCAGTGACCACGACTTGAGAATAGGAACAGTAACGATTAATTCTCTTTAGGTGCTTCAAGATCTGTTTGTTTAATAAATTCCTTCGAACGCACAGATTTATTTAAAAAGTTTAGCAAGGTATTATTCCGACACAATAGTATTGATCAGTTGTCCAACCAGTAATATTTTAACATGATGTACTGCCTGGACAGTGTTTCTTTATTTTGAGAAAGAAATTTAAAACTTGTTGCTTGACACTTTTGGCACGCTCATACAAGATCTTGCTGAGTCTGTTTTTAAATATCTATGCCAAATATAAATATTCACTGTCTTCAGTTATTCAGCTTAATAATGAATAAATATTATTAATTAATATTATGTAAACATCAACACACTGAATCACCAGGGCAAGAAAATCTAAGTGATATTTATGAATGGGAAACAAAGAGTAGACGTGATTGTGAAATAAATAGACTTTGACAAAGTTGAGATTGTTCTCTAGCATTACTGCATTTACCACTATATTATATATACACACTTTACCATCTACACTGCTGCCATACAATGACTGTGTACCACACAATGTTATGCAACAATACTATTAGTACTATACAATTAACTTGTATTTGTATATACCACACAAGTGAATAGTGCTCTTTGCATGCTCTGATTGGCTCCTCAGTCTTGGAATATCAAGTACTATTCACCTCCCAGCGGCTTCCGGTAAAACAAAATGGCACACGAACCCAATTTTTGCCCACTTTCATCGGAAATAAAATAGCTATTTGGGAGTTGGCTATTGTGTGGTATATACTAAAACAATATTATTCGCCTCAGTGTCGGTGAATAGCGGTGGATATTTAACTCACCGAAACGGCTCGGTAAATATCCACCGCTATTCACCTCCACTTCGGCGAAATTGTTAATTATACTATGCTACTATTATATTTCTACTGAACTATGCTATTCTACCACAGATGCAGCTATTAGAAAATCTGTCCTCAGACAGCTTATGTCAAGTCTGTATTTTTTTGGCTCATTAATATTCTCACCAACCTGTTTGGCTTTTAGGTAATTTAGGATGTCTGAAAAGCCAAGATGGGGTGGATCCCCTGATAAATGCCCCCGTTGTGACAAACCTGTCTATCATGCCGACTCCAAAACCTTGGCTGAGCAAAAATGGCATAAGTCTTGTAGCACATGCAAGAACTGCAAGAAGGGTCTGGATAGTGTCTCTTGCCATGGGCATGAAGGTCAGTGTACATAGAGGATATTATACAGGGGCACAAAGATATGAATTTTATTTTCAAGTAGTAAAAACGATATTTTACGAACCAGCACTGTGCGAGTGAATAAATAATATTGTTTTTACCACAAGAAAATAAAATTCATATCTTCAAGCCGCCATGTAATTTTCAGTTTATTATATAGACATGAGTGTTTTATGAGAAACTGCACAATCAACCATGCAAAAGCGGGAAATGATGCCAAACCTGGTTGCTGCAGATGTGGGGAACTTGCATGACAACCATAAAAAAATTACATTATTGAAAAGACTGCCAACCTTTCCTTGAAATGGGATAAGGCAATTAATGTAACTGCTGAAGAGTCATATGGTGATGGTGATGTGGTGATGGCTGGAATTGGTCAATTTGATATCAGAGCCTCAATGCCACATCCATCAGGTGGGGGGAGGGGTAGGGGGGTCTGTTAAGCAGAAAGGGAAGGCACTTTTGTTAACTGATGACTGAAAATCCACTGTCCAGATGAAGGGCTTACCAAATACTTTCCACTTTAAACAGGTGAAATCTACTGCAAAGGCTGCTATGGCAAGAAGTTTGGCCCCAAGGGATATGGCTATGGTGGTGGCACTGGCACGTTTGCCTATACCGAGTAGATGCATTCCTAAATCCTGTTGACTAGGAACTTCATACATGTATAAATAGAAATTAATGTAATGTAATCTGATTGATTAATTTTGTTTGTATTACATTGTTCAATACAGTGTTAATAAAAGTGGATTTGAATGGGGTGTAGCACAAAGAAGTGACATTATTACTGTTCACACTCTGTATTTCTGTCCCACTTTCTCCAGCTGGGCTAAATATAACCAGGATTTTACAGTATGTTTTTCAACCTATGAAAGCATTTTTTTGTCTAAAATAGGGTATTGATTTTCTCTCTTTGGTCTGGATAGAAGATTTTGCTTATTTTGATATTGGTGTGAAATGTAGGGTGAAAGGTTTGTGATACGTTAAGTCTGAAATAGGACAAAAAATTTGGTATTCAGGTCTCAAAAGGGGGAAATTTTGAAATACAGGTCTGAAATAGGAACTTTGCTCTTCATGTCAGAATCATCAATACATCAAGTTTGACTGGTTATCAAAATAATAATTATATTTTTGCCATTCATTTCACACATAATCAAAATGTGATCATTTTCAGTAAATTTATATATCAATCTGGTTGCTATAGCTCCCAGATCTTTAATTAATTTAATTTGTTTCGTTGATCAAATTTTTAACTGGCTATAATTATTGTTCTGCAAGAAATGGTTTACAAAAGTAACACATCTGAACACTCCGAGTCTTGGTTTCCTGGAGCCATTTACAATATATTGAATATTAATTTAGTGCTCAAGGATGACACAAACCTGCAACATTGTGGTCTGTTCACTCAAACCTGAGATAAAAAGATGCCATACAACTGAATTTTCCACTTCAGAAGTAAAAGTATTGGGTCAAATAATATTTGTGTATCATAAAGATTTCTGGGATCCAGTTACAGAGGGATGGAAGTCATTAAAAATATTGTACTTCTACTGCAATGTACCTGGGAAAGACTAAAATCCTACGACCACTGGAAGACAATTTAAAACAGCAATCTTCTTCACTCTATCAGTGACTTCCAAATCCCCCGCAATGATCCCAGAACCTTTGCAAGCTCAGAAACTTGACCCACATTCGCCACTTCAGAAATAAAAAGGATTGGCATCACAGTAAACAAACTTGACCCAACAGTCATCCAGAAATTAATTTATGTGTAGCACTCTATTATTTTATAATGAGAAAACAGCTGTAACATAATTATTTACAGCTTCTCAAGCTGAATTATATTATTTCATGCAAAGTCTCCCAAATAATAATTTATCTAGAAATGATCACAGTTAGCAACAAGATGTGTTTTGTCTACTCTTAACCCAAGTAATATGAATATTCCAAAGACTGGTGTACAAACATGTTTTTGTTTTGTTTTGTTTTGTTTTGTTTTGTTTTGTTTTGTTTTAGCTTAGTTTTTTTTTTGGAGGGGGGGGGGGTGGGGGTGGGGGGGTGGGCGTAGGGAGGCTTACTGATTTACTTACAAACTGAAATTACTTTGATTGACTCTGTCTTACTCCATTCTTGGACTTGACCAAAGCAGTTGGAAGTTAAGCTTTTTTTTACCCTTAAGTTATCCACACATAATGGTACTTATCGCTCTATTCAGCAACTTTGAACACTGCAGCGGTTGACTTGGGCAAGGGATCCTTTTCCAGAATGATATCTGCTGCCTTCTCTGCCAGCATGACTGTGGGCCCATTAAGATTGCCGCTCACAATGCTCGGCATGATTGATGCATCTACCACCCGAAGATTCTTGACACCAATAACACAAGTTTTGCTGTCCACAACAGTATTGGGGTCATTTTCTGAACCCATCTTGCAGGTGCATGACACATGGTACCCTGAGATGGTTTCTGCCTTGATGTAAACATCAATCTCTTCGTCACTCTGAACTTTTTCACCTAAAAATAAAGACGGGTTCTGGTAAAAATCTGCATCCTCATATAATTTATTATTTTTGGGGGTCCCAGACTCCATCATCCAACCAAAAGCTTAAAATGGCAATCAGTCGCAGTGGACATTAGTTGTCCAACAGTTTTTCACAGTGTCGACTTTGACTGACAATCAACTGTTAAAGAAGTGTTGGTTTTAGTGTCTGTGAACTATAGGTTTAATGCACAGTTCATGGTCAATGTTTTAGATTTTGAAAATATGTCTTTTTGCATACATTTTGAAGTTGATCACTCTTGAGAGTGAAAGGGTTAAAAATGTTACACCTTCAACTATACTTTCTTTAACCCTTTCACTCTCAATGACAAACATCAATTTTCTCCTTCAGTTTCTCACCAGAGATATATCGTACAGTAAGGAGAACTTGGCTTTTAATACCTTGTTCAGATAAAAGCTGATTAAACTATCAATTCTCACTACATCACTTACACATTTTCCTCCTGAAGGGTTGAGAGAATCTGTATTTGAGCTCACTTACCTGGCAGTAGCTCTTTGCCTCTGAAAGGTTCAAATGCATGCTGGGCAATAACCTTCCTTGCCAATCGTATGGAGTCCCTCATTTCCTGGCGGTCCTTTTCTGTGGACAGATAGTTGGGTTGAATGACAGGGGGGTCCAGGGGATTGGCCGATTTTAGCTGGATATGGCCCACACTAGTAGGACGCAAAGGACCTGCAAATATCTGGACAATATAGGAGGGAATTGGTGAGCAAAACGAGAAGCACTCGTTCTTCTTAAAAGATTGGGAGAATCTGTATTTTGAGCTTGGGACTCCCAAGAGTGATCAACTTCAATCTCCCACCAGAGATATATCATAAAGTATGGAGAATTTGACATTTGATACCTTGCTCAAATGACAGCTGATTAAAACATAAATTCTCTTTTCATCACTCATACAAAGAGGTTATTACATGGGAAGGAGTGCAATACGGCGGAGTATTTTTACGAGTCGGTTTTATTTTTTCGAGCCTGCTTCAGGCGAGAAAAAATAAAACTGACGAGTAAAAATACAGCCGTATTGCACGACTTTTCGTGTAATAAATTGTTTATTACACGACAAACGAAGCAGGGCAAACATTCTTGCCGCGCACAAAATGGAACAAAAAATGACGCATTCGTAAACTTTGCTTGCGAAAACTGATCACGTAAGCCAATAAACCAGTTGATCTGGTTCCTGACGAGTGCAATACGCTCCCATCTTTGCACTCGTTTTGGCCCGTATTTGCACTCGAAAATGTGAAGTCGTGTAGTAAATTTCCTTATTTTATGGTTGGGAGAATTTGTATTTTGAGCTTGGGACTGAAAGGGTTATTGACACCTGGGTTTGGTTCACCTGAAAAGCATGTTGGTCCATGTGATGATCTGACATTGGCAGGATAAAGAACTGTATGTCAGGCTGCACAGAACTCTCACTGTTGCGAACAAATCCCACAGCTTCTATGTTTGTGGTCGTCCCTGGGCCACTCTTGAACACGGACCAGAGTGCCGTGGTGGGCAGTGCCTTCCACCACTTGTGGGAACCGGCCAGCGACACTGACTGGGTACAATCCTGCAAATAAATGGTGGTGATCATGTCATCAAGATAACACTGCATGCCAAGCAAAAGCAATCATGATACTGCAGAGCACCTTTTCCTTAACAGTCGAACCCTTATATAACAAACTCCTCTATAACGAAGTCCCCCCTGACAGTATAATGAATGATATTCTTCAGCCAGGCCAGCAAAGTTACAGTAAATGTATGGAACAGAACCCCGACATAACAAACTCCCGTTATGACAAACACATTTTCCCACAGTATTTTTGAAGATTATACTTTATAGACATCCTTGGCATTCAAGGGGTTTAACAGTTAATCATGGAACCCTTACCTGATGAACACAAACTTGCAGATGGTTTTGCAGATTTTTTCCCACACCTGGTAAGTTAGCCACAACAGGAATGCCAAGTTTTTCCAAGTCATCTGCATTTCCAATGCCGGACAACATGAGTAGCTGGGGTGATCCAATAGCACCTAAGTGGGTGACATGAGAACATTATTGGTCAAACTGCTAAACTCAGAAATCTATACAAATCTCTGCAAATTTATATCAGGCACAGATTCAGGCCAGGGGTCTGGGCCCCACTCAGCTGAGGGTGAAACTGTCTGGGGGTTTGAGTGGGAATAGATTTGGTACATAGAGCTGAACTCAACTTTTGCTGAATTATAGCTCCTTCATATTAATCATGTTGTAAATAAGAAAGTTACACACTGGCTCTTTAACCCTTCCTCGAGTTCAAAATGCAGATTCTCCTAACTTTTAAGAGGAAATTGTACAGTATGAGTATGAGAATGTGTAGTTCAATCTTTACTATAAATTATGATATATTTGTGCTGCCAAAATTGAAGAATAAAATTGAACTTGATGACTCTTGGGAGTGAAAGAGTTAACCCTTTCACTTCTAAGTTCATAATGCAGATTCTGGTCCCACCAATCCAGAAGAAACTGTATGAGTGTTGTGGTGAAAATATTGATTGTCCAAGTCAGCTTTCATCTGAGCAAACTATCAAGATACTAACAAAACCCCTGCCCCTGATCTCCTTACCTGCACATACTATAACTTCTTTGGTTGCTTTTGCGCGGAAGGTCTTATCATCTTTGCGGTATTCCACACCAATTGCCCGCCTCTCTTCAAACAGGATCTTGGTGACAATAGCAGTTGTTTCTATCGTCAGGTTTTCACGCTGCATGGCAGGTTTGAGGTATGAAGTGGCTGAGCTGTCGCGTGCACCTTGATGAATATTCATGTCCAGAAAGCCAAAGCCCTCCTGCTGGAAACCATTCACATCTTCAGTGAATGGATAACCTGCTTCCTGCCCTGCATCTACAAATGCCTTGATCAGAGGGTTCTTGGATTTTCCACGTGATATGTGGAGTGGACCATCGCCTCCACGGTATTCATTGCCACCTTGTCAAGAGCAAAGCACGTGACTTATTGTAAGTTTTGAAATGTTTTCTTCACATTCCAATGTAAGCAACATTTTCATTTACTGATACTCTCTTTCATGCTGTAAGTGACAAGCTGTCTGATTCAAATTTTTAAGTTGCAAACTAGGGAAAGTATGTGAGATTAAACATTAGGAAAGAAGGAAAAAGAAAAGAAAGAATAGATAGATGGATGGAATGAAAGAAGGAAAGAAAGATTGGATGCATGGAATATAGGATGGATGGAAGAAAGAGAGGAAGAAAGGATGGATGGAAAAAAGAAAGGAATGGATGGATGGATGGATGGATGGAAGAAGGGATAGAAGGATGGATGGATAGATGAATGGATTGATGGAAGGAAGACAGGAATGGGTGGAAGAAAAAAGGAAAGAATGGATGGAAGGAAGGAATGGATGGAAGAAAAATAGGAAAGAATGGAAGGAAGGAATGGATGGATGGAAGAAAAGGAAAGAATGGATAAGCAGCATGGAATGAATGAGTAGGTTGGAAGGAGGGAAAGAATGGATGGAAAGAATGAAAGAAGGAAAGGATGGAAGGAATTATTAAAAGCAGGAAAATGGACATTTTCAACATAAATGTACCTAGTTCATGTGTCTGAGACTTCTTAAAGTATGGCAGACAGTCAGCATAGGACCAGCCCTCTGCACCTTCCTTCTCCCATCTATCATAATCAAAGGGGTGTCCTCGGACGTAGGCCATGAAGTGCATGCATGAAGAGCCTCCCAGTACTCGCCCCATGGGCCACATGAACTGTCTGCACAAGGAGAGAGCTAATGGTGATTAAAGTTGCACACATGCACACAAAATGTTTCCTGTGGTCAACTAACTAGCTAGATACAGACAAATGTCAAATACAGAAATCCATCTGCTATTTTGCCCTTGCCTGTTGTTCAAGTGTTCTTGTGGTTCAGTCTGGTATCCCCAGTGGTGGCTGCTGTCCATAATGTTGAGGATCATAGCTCCTGGCATGTGGATCTTCCATGACTTGTCTGGTGGACCTGCCTCCAACAGCAGCACCTGGTTGCTAGAGTCAGCTGACAGCCGATTGGCCAGGACACATCCCGCCGAGCCAGCACCACAGATGACATAGTCGTGTGTCGAAGAAAAGGCTGGACTTTCATCTGTGCGAGAGATGATACAAAATCAGGTTTATACTCTTGAATGTTGCCTTAAAATGATGAATCAACCAAGGGTTGGCATGTTAAAACTGTGTTGCTGTTTCTCTTCAGAGAAAGGACCTTTGAATGCTTGTTTGGACCAAAAAGTACAGCATAAGCCAAACCAAAGGAATTACATGATCACATTTTGAGTCCATTCTCTGGGTGTATATTCATGGTACAGCAGGAGTATGTCAGAAGGCAGACTGTTACTTTTCTTGAAACTGTATTTTCAAAGGAATAACCCAAGAAAGCTTTGTGAGGGAAACCTGTCTCATGTTTGCCTGAAATGTCTGTTCACCCTGGTAACAAAGGTTCGATCCTTTCATAGAAGCTCTCTACCCATTCAGAACAAGCTGGCAAATCACTTCACATCACTTCCGATCCTGTTTTAATTGCTGCGGATTTTCTTTCGTGTGAAAAATATCACGTTTGAAGCATCATCATCTTATTAATAGTCATTAACGACAACATCGATACCAAAAACAAAGCAAATTAGGTTAATCTTGTGCTGAAAGTAATAATAAATTATAATTTTTATATAGTCACTTCAAGCCCCTTCAATAAACAGCTGTGTTGCCACTCCACAGTACGCCATAGAAGCCATCACTTCATATTGGTCTGGGAATCCCTGGGCTGGGATTTGGTCGATCAGACATTCAGTCTCGCAGACACTTTACTTCGCAAGTCACAAAATGTCGTAACTACTTTTCCCGGGTTTTGCCCATACATGTAAACTAGGGCGCGTTTGGCAGAAGAAAACCAAAATGTCTCTCTGGTTTTATAGCTCACTGCAAGGAGTCAAAACAAGATGTTTGTATTTACAGCAGCGGCTTTCATATAAAAGTGAAAATTGTTTACACAAGAGGTGTGTCGCATCATTGCACTGGATCAGTTCGACTTCGTTAAGTCCAAGAAGTGATTAATTTCTCCGAATTAGGACAGGACTTGCACGTTCACGTTTAGCTGCACTCCACTGGCTACAGACACTCACCGGAATTGTCCATTTTTACCGCTTCTTCTGCCATCGTGAAACTGATTCTGACACCAACACGATATTGGGAGAGCTAGACTGAGAGGGAATAGAAGCTAGTCTCCAGTGCCTCACGAAATCGAAAAGGCGGGCGAGCAAGCTGGGGACAAAACCGGAGACGGGTATACCGTTTTACTTCCTGGCGGAGAGCAACTTCAAGTCAATTAAAGGCACGAACAATTGACAAGCCTAGAACAATTTCAAGGAATACAGTCAACTCCTATTTAACCCTTTCACTCTCAAAAGTGATCAGCTCCAATTTTTTCCTTCAGTTTCTCACCCAAAATACATCATAAAGAGAACTTGGCTTTTCATACCTTGCTCAGGTGAAAGCTGATTAAATTTTCAATTCTCACTACATCAATCATACATTTTTTCTTACAAGGTTGAGAGAATCTGTATTTTGAGCTTGGGAGTCAAGGGTTAATAATAGACACCAGGACTGCCACTGAAAGCTCTGCAGCAATTATTATTATTTTTTGAACTGCCAATTTTTAAACTCCTCCCACATTAAGTTTTGCTTTCACTTTAATCACCCATTTTCACAAGCCTCTACCTCTGGAGCTATCTCCTTTTTCAAAAAACCAAAAAACACATAAAAGATGATGCCTTTGGCAGTCCTGCAAACTTCCCCAACCAAGGATGTCTGTTGTCTATGATATCCACCAATATAGCTCCTTGTTCTTGATTGATATACGTGGGTGCAAATGTCAATTTCTTTTTTTCATATAAAGAAGTGTGCATGACCTCCGCTCCCCCACTTATCAACAATAAGTGGGCCAAGTCATTTTCTATTCTGGGTTTTATTCTCTTTTGTTCGTTATCTTTTAACTCTGAGGAAAGCAACATCAACATTTTGTTTGGTAATAACAATATTATTTCCTTATTGCCTTTCTCTGTCTTGGAATAAATTAATGGAAGCTCAGGTGCAAAAGACAATTTCCGAGATGCCTGTTGTTTCTGTTTCAAAACACTAGGACTAGTTTAAAACATAATATGTAAGATTCAAATATTCCGCAAGGGCCTCACTTTGAAGCAGAGGCAACAGACATCTTGAAATTGGCCTATTCGGCTTCCATGTTCAAGTTGGTGTGAACAATACCAATTGAACATCTAAAGCCTTTTCTTCTGCTATTTCTATAAACTTTACAAGCATTATCTAGAAACATCTCTCAACAAAATTTCACTATGAACAATATCATTTTTAAGTGCAAAATAGTGAACGATTTGATGGGCATTTGCAAAATGCAACAGCCATGCAATCGAGTCTCGTTTTCCTAGCCAATCAGCACCCAGAAACGACATTCAGGACTAGAAAGCCCACAAGCCTTTGCGTGCCTCGTAACCACGTTAAATAGGGACAGACTTCGGCTATATCAATTTTAATGCAAAAGGTCTTCTCGTCTTGGCAATAATATTCTTTGAGAAAATATGGCGCGACGAGGAAACTGTATCAAATATCATACACACATTCACTGCAAGATACAGGTGCATGCATAAAGCCTTGTGGGCTTTTTAACCTTGGTCACCCAGAAGTCAAATGGGTCCAACTTCTCAGTCACATGGAGTGTGGCCGACATAATAATTTCTCATGCAAGAGTGAATTCTCCTTCTGATGAGTTAAGCTTCTGAACAACAACAACACTCCAATAGAAAAGTATCTTCCTGCTGTCTTGTGTCATAAGTTCTTCACCAGCTTAATGAAGTTTTCAAGTCTCTGCACAGAGATCTGGGCTGCTCTGTTCGACTGCGTCAACTCGCTCTTAGCTTGCATTTGTTTCTGCAAAACAAAACCAAGAGTCAGCACTGCAGAAATACATTCTTGATGTCACTTCTGTTGGTCAGTACTCATCACCATTACTGTAAGAGAAAATGTAACTCACATGTAAGAGAAAATCTCTGAGTTTGGATTCAAGCTGGTCAGACCATAAATTCTCCTAACACTTCTCACACATCTAAGTTTTATTCAGGGCAGCTGGTTGGGAGAATTGGGGTGCAGATCTGTGAGCTCAAAGGATTGAAATGTCTAACCATAATTGCAGTACTGAGTTCTGTAGCTTTGGCCTCCAGTGCTGCTCTTTCTGCCTTTAGTTCCTCACTTCTCTTGAGCAGTTGAATCTTTTCATCTTCCTTGGCTGCAAAGAAAAATATGTAAAAAATCATCTGTTAGTTTACTTAAAGATAGAGAGAAAAAAAAGACAGAACGAAAAAGACAGAGAGATTGAATGAATCAGGTTTATTATTTTTTATGGAGGGCATTAAATTAAAATGCAAATAATCTTTATTCAGGAGGTGTACTTCACCCAAAATATTGTTGTTTACAGCAGTATGTGGTAGTAAATTGAAGTATTAGGAAGGGTGGGGGGTAGTTGCAAAACTATCTTGAAACAGCACAAGTAGCTGAGTTTGCATCAACATGATAACTATCTTACCCTTTTTATGAGCTAAGAATGAATGTACAACAGCAAGTGTCCCTGGCCAAGCCATGGCTTTACCATTACTGGACTCCTGTAAAAGCAGATGCCAGACAGTATCATTAGTACTTTTTTTATACTGTGATCCTGGAAGCATGGAAGTTTGCCCCAGTTGATTGTGTTATGCTGCAGAGACCGTTTGACCTTACACTTTGGGGCATATCAACTGACCTTACACTTGGGGCATATCCACATGCCGGTAGGGATACCAGTTAGAGGAGGTGTTGTACAGCTGAGGTGATACACTAGAGTACAAGTGTCGCACATGAGCAGTTCACCGCGCTGTTTACACACTGTACAGAACTCTTCGTGATCATCCTCCTGCACACATACAGCAAAAAAAAAAAAAGAAAAAAAGAAAAAAAGAAAACTCATTTAGCTCACAAATTTGCGGCTGAAAATAAATTTGCAGTACTGTAGCTATATAAACATGTGGGTACATTTATTATAAATTTTGTAAATAAAGTTGTGCAAACAAAAAAGAAACAGTCATCAAGAAAAGATTTTGTATACAAAAAATGGCAGACAACTGGAAAAAATGCAAAAAAAATGTGGAAAAGGGGGAAGGGGAGAGAAGCACTCAAATGGGTGTAGTCATCCATTCCAGCTTGACCACCAAACTGCGAATATGGAGTCATAAAATATAACATAACCCCCCAGAAATAACCTCACACTAACCTCCTCTAGTGGGGATTCAGCTGTAATAAACCGCTTGTGGCGAAACCTCTGATGTTCTGTGAATCCATTGGCAAGAGGCGAGCTTGTCTTTGGGGAGTTAGGACCACTTTCATGAAACTTTGGAGGCCGACCTGGAGAGAAAATTGTCCATACCACTGTGTTGTTGTTTCTGACCAGTCAACAATGCTTTTTTACGAGGGCCCATTGCATCATCACTTGCAAAGAAAGACGCTACGGCTTGAATCTGAATGTGATTGATAACTGCAGTTCTTGAAATGTTGTAAAAATTGAATCTGGGTCTGGGCCCCAATCGGTCAGTGGGGAAAGAGCCTGGGAATAAGGGAGAGATCTCATGGGGTAGGGGTAGGGGTAGACTGGCAGGCTATGATTTCGAACTTTGCTGAAACAACTTATTATCTGGAGAAAAAGTCTGAACTACAATCCAGGCCAAAAGTATGTGGGACACTATGTGGGATGCTATGTTTTCACCACCACTCCTTGTTGAACAACAAAAGCGGCTCCTGTTTCCGAAACTTAGTCCTCCCCCTCCCCGCCATACAATGTTGCTTAAAGGGAGTGCACTTTGAGCACATTCATTCAACATTGCAAGGGGGGAGGGGGGCAGGAAGAGGGAAAGTGTCATAATTTTTAGATAAAAGGCTAAGTGTCCCACGACTTTTGGCCAGGATTGTAGCTCTTTAACAGCTGGAGACTCTGTGGAGACAAGACATGTTGGGGAAGTATGCAACTATGCAAGAGCTGTGTCTCTGTACAGAAAGTACACGTGTGGAAGAGCAGGAGATGAGGTTATGTGGAGGAGAATCCTGCACAAGTTGACGCCTCTGTGATAATCCAGACCATTTACCATAGTACAGTTTTAACACAGCAGCATCCTGGTTGTATACACTCAGATAATTTATACTACTGTTTAAAACAACATTGCCTTTGCTTACCTCGTCCCCGTCTGAGGGGCATCATGGTGATCTTCTTTACTTTTCTTGGCTGGCAAACAACATTGTTAAGACTGGAGTTACTTGAAGAGCTTATGTTTGTACAGTATATGTATGTGTACATGTGTTTGTGGGAAGAAGGGGCAGGGGTTTTCAAATGGATTAATATTGCATGTTTCAGAAAGTATGATAGCCAAAGACTATCTTCTGTCAGTGGTTAAGCCTGGCATGATTTAGGGAACAGAAACTTCCCGCATATAAAAAGTAAGCCATACTTTCAGCGAAAAAACTTTACTTTTCTGGGAAAACAAACATGCAGTGAGAATTACTGTAAGGTTTACTTTTGGGAGGACAGAATACCTGGTGTGAGAATACAGTGCCAAAATAACCTGAATCACCCACCTCAAAATCAAGGTCCAGGGCAGTCTGAGGTGAGATGCAGTTGCTTCTTCTTTTCCGTTCTTGCCTCTTGAGCTGAATTTCTATCAAGAGAAACAGTCCAACACAAATTTAGACTGTAAACAACATGTTGAAAAACTCAAGCTTTACAATATTTATCTATAACCCCTGATCCTTACCGGTTAATGTGTCTTGTGTGATTAAGCCAAGAGCAGCCATGAATTCCATTTTCTGTAGACAAAAGTTCCACCAAATCATCAGCAAACAATGTTATTTTAGTTAACTAAGAATTATTTACATTTATTTACTAATACACAACAAAACGTTTTGATGAAGTTAAGCTACAGTTCCAGCATCGTCATCGTCATCATAACATAATCTTTGCACACAATAAGTTATTTGTACATTAGCTGGCAGCAACCAGGAAACAAGCATGACATCAAGGAATTATAAACATGTATGTGTACTTGATGTGCAGTGTAGCAAGATATTTGTCAGCATAGGCCTATGTACACACTAGGCATAAATTGAAGGCCAAACTTTCCGTGATCCTATGTCAGCCTTCCTAAAGACACGTGCTATCTACTTCAGTGACATGTATTGTACATGTATATTGATCAGTGGCCAGGACAAAATAACACTGTAGAGAGATGGAATTTATGGAGATTTAATTGTAGAGACTGTCCCACAAAGGGAACAAACTTCAAATAAGTGTATCATACATGTTTGCAGAGTGCTGTACCTTTGAATCCTCAGACTTTTTACTATCTGACTCTGGCGTAGGTCTTGGTAATATTGGTGGAAGGGACGTGTGTCCGCCATATTTTGTAGAATTGCTGTAGCCCCTTTTGCCATAGTTGTAGCTATTCTGTGTGGATGGCTTTTTATAAGAAGGTGATTTAAGTGTTGAAAATTGGGGGCTTTTGCTTGATGGGCTGTGGTTGTTCACGATAAATTGGTTTGGCTGAGGACAAACAGAGAAAAACTGTAATGTACACTGTATCTAATGCTGAAAACCTTTTAATCCTTAAAACAAAATTTAGACCTAATGGCCAGTACATTACTATATATATACACTGGACTTTGGAACAGGAAAATTAGCTCAGCATCATGAGACCTGTCAATAGATTTTTATCCTGGAAGTGCTAGAATGCTAATTGAAGATGACCCAAACATCTCAAAAGATGTCTGAAGATGTTCAGAAGATTTCCAAAGTCCCAGTTCACCAATCACAACCTTGTGCCTGGTGCTTTTCCTTCAAAAATCAGGAATTCTGTCAGTACTGTCGTCTACATGGACTATTCCTCTTTTGCATTGGTTTGAATGGCTGCTATCAAAGCCCAAAATTTTCAGCCAAGCATCAGAACTTGGTCCATAGCCATGAGTAGATGTGAGATCAAAGTTTTCTACCTGCAGGCATGAGACTCAGGTAATTCAGAAGGGACTGTAAAGGCTTACCTTCACAATCACAACAGGAGATGGCTTTGGTTTTATTTGGGACATCCTTTGGAAACCAGATTTCAAAATATCTGGAGGTTCCCGCTTTACAGCTTTGCCTGGAGTCCCAACAGCAAGTCTTGTGTCTATCATATCAGGATTTGAGCCGTGTTTTATCTGTGGTTGATGAATACATTTTAAAGTAACCATCAGTGAGACCTCTCAGTCTAAAGCTGTAGAAAATTTTTAAAAACTTTCACATGTGAGGCACTATATAACATTATAATGGGCTGCTGTATACCAGGAAGCTCGGTTCGGTTTAAGGGGTACCTTTCAGATATGTCTCAGGTATAAAAAATACACACACACACACACACTGTGATGCATTTTGTATTATTTCTTTTGTAGGGGTTCTAAAACTCCTGCCTCAGTTGATGTCTTTGCAAATACTGCATTTGTCAAGTCTCCTCTTTTGACAATATTGTATGCTTAGAATAAACATATGCATTATACTTTGCTACACAAATGTAATAAAATAAGGAATTTTATAACAGTTGCCAGACATCCACTGATCAAGCTTGATTCAGAGGAAACAACATCAGAGCATTAAACCCTCTCTCCACGGCAGAGGCTCGTCTGTTTGTCTATTTATCTAAGAAGCCTCTGCGAGGGAGAGAGGCATCAACTCATCTCTCACCTCTTGTTTTCTGTTCTTGTTTATAAGCTCCTGTCTCAGCTTTTTAACTATGCCATTCTGACAGAAACAAAAGGATTGTTATCAAAGAGAAAATGTGTACACTTGTATAAAATAAAGACTTCATCTCAAAATTATCTTCATGCACTGCGGAAATATACTACAGTATGTTTTTCAACCATGGGATAACCTTAATTTTTTGAGTCAGCAGTCATTGCAATACTCAATTTAGTGAACTAAAATACTGTGTCAGCGATTGTTTTGATTGGATGGAGCATTTCAGGACCTTCTTCTGTACAACTGTTCAATAAAACAGGAACCAAAAATAAAAAAATCGCTAACACTGTATTTTAGTTCACTTCATAGTTAATTTAGAACAAGAACTTCATGCTAAACTTTCAGACATTTTTTTTTCAGACCTCTTTTTTTTTGTTTTGTTTTTTTATTTATTTATTTATTTTATTTTATTTTTTTTAATTCTGCTGACAGCAGAATTGTTCAATAATTCAGATGAATTTTCTATACCAGGTAGCTAATCACGATGCCAGCGGGCATAATTTATCACTTGCACACAGAAATTACACAGGCTAAATAGTTTCTGAATAATTTTTCTACTTTTTGTGAAATTCATTAATTTTCAAAATTATCTCACTTTTGGAACATTTCCACAATCAAAAAAAAAAAAAATCCGACCGGGCCCTTCCTTGCGCGTTGGAAATGTCACAAGAACTCCAAAAAAAAGAAAACGTTTTTCAACCACGAAGCGTTTAATAACAAAGTTTTCCTTTTCGTCATCGGTTCGATTCAAAATTCCAACGGAGAACGGCGAGAGCGCGCCGAAAAATTCAGATTTTCTTAAAAACACAACGTAAATTATTACAATCCCTTGTGCGAGAACGAGTTCAATTTGTTTCGCTTTTAGAATGAAAAGCAGGGGGAAATGAGATACCCTATCCACACCTGTGCTGTAGCGCTCGGAGAACACCAGCCCTTCTGATTGGTCACTTGGGAGCCAACAATGCGAACCACCCTCTTCAAGTTTTCCATCTATTTTGCATGTGAAAGTCGTCTTTCGTATATCCCAAATAAACCCCGCGTCTCCCTTGCCCGATATTTCCGAAAAAGTACTCACCACTTGTTCGCTAAGCTTGGTTATATGTGCCTGTAAAGAGTGAAGTTCCTTCTGGAGACTGGAATTCTGTGAGGAAGTGAGGTTTCATTTTCAAATTATTATAATATTCTTGCGAACTCCGCGGTGAAAAGAAAACAATTGTGTCTGAACACATCCAAAACATTCAAACTACCAAAGAAGTGTCTTTACCTGTGGGTCTGTACTTATCTGTTGAACTAGTGCCTGTAAAGAAAATATAGAAGCTTAATGGAAAGCGGTTCACGAAAGACAAAAATGTCGCAGCGAACGCAAGCTCGGTTGTCTAGAGGGGTATGGCGAAAAGTGATCAAATCGCTTCGTTCGCTGTATATCGAAATCTCGCTGTTTCACTTCCCCTTTAAGGAAAACCCCTCTAAAAGAATCGAATCACCGGCCAGCTAAAGAAATAGGGAGTAAAGAACAGCATGGCATCCACGAAAAGAGCACTCGGCGGCCTGGCGAATGCTTCAAACACTGCGGCTTAGACTTTTTAAAATCTGCATATATAACACTTTGCTCGCGACAAACTTGCGTTTGAATTAGTACCTTGTGTTGCTGAATTTGGCTTTTAAGTTGGGCCTGCAATTTATCTAACTCCATTTCAGCAGTGTACCCACGTCCCGTGGTGTTTTTCCGTCTTGTCGGAGTTTCTCTGTTCTCAGGGGTATGTCATGCACCACAACACGATACCTCCCGGCTCCTCTCACAACTTAAACTCTCCTCGCGGCACTTGTGGACTGGAGCTATTCGCCGCGAAATTCCCGGATGTATAGGAGTATTCTCGGCTCTGATTGGCTTCTCAATCTTATTGTTGAACGCCAGCGGTCACGCAACAGCCGCTGTTCGCACAAACCCGGCGTTCTGAATGTTTTGTGTTTTGTTCTCGATGTTTTGTATAAACCCTTAAAAATTTGGGATATATCACATCGTCGTCATTCTTGAGGCAAATCTATTATTTTGCTTCCCAGGTATTATATCTGTAAGCCGCTTCTATTGTCTGCACTTTTTGATATTCACCCCCATGGCCTGAAGGCATCAGCCACGTTTGAAGACAAAAACTCGCGCGTTAGCCAAACTGGTCCATTTTTCGCAGTTTTGAACGCTACATATGTAACGTCATTTGTGATATGCGACAGATAATGAAAAGCGAACCTGAGACAGTGGTTGGGTTTTCACCCGCCCCGCTCAAAGTAATTAAAAGATTATTATTCATTCATTGGGCGAGGGGTGGTCTCAGATAAGACAGCAGCTCAAAGATGTTAATAGGACAAGCCTAATCCCAGATTAGTTTTTACTCTGGCGTTATATTTCAGCATGAAGTGGCCAGGTTTTGCGGCACAGCACAATTCAACTCAACTTTGGATGGACATGAAACGAGTATTTTTTTAGTTGGTTTTTAACCAAAACTCGACAGCTGTCCATGGCTGCTATTACTTGGGCTCACACATTTTTTTTGGTAGATTAAGGGGTAATGTCCGCTACCACCGTGGCCTTTGTGCCCTATTCTGTGGCTTCAGCTTACCAGCACATTGTGCAGTATTCTGAGTTTACCAATAAGTCAAGGGAACTAACTTAGATGATTCTGATAGTTTATCCTGAATAGGAGGACTGGGTCGAGAATGGTGACGTTTTACCAAGTGGCAGATCAATTAAATACTTTCGTGGGGGGTCATTTTTCCCAGTGCATCCTATTTCCATGAAAATTAGCTAAAGTCGCATTTATTTTCAAAATCAAACTTCTTTTACTTCGTTTTGGACGAAAGCAAAATGTTACTTGAAAATGGATCAACCAGCAGATCAACACCCAATATAGTTGTAATATTTCTATAAAATATTACAACATTTTACGATACTTCTGCTTTCTCAAACTTCATAATTTTCTCATTTGAATTCGAAAAACCTAATAATCGTCCAGATATGCATGAAATTTAGTGCAATTTTGACGAAAGGCCAATTTTTCGGCGGCGCAAAACAACCGGCGGGAAATCTGTTTTTCGCAGATCCAGCGGCCCGGAATCAACGTTTTTCTTTTTCTTGGGCGAATTCAGCCGGTTACACCGGTTAACCGGATATATTTTTAAACTGAATTAGTTTAGAGACACAAATCTGACAATTTTTCGGAGAAGCTGATGCGAATCCCCATCCTCGAAGACCCTGGGCAGATCGTGGGGCGGCGGGCAAAAAGCTGCACAGGGGGAGGGGGAGGGGGAGAAATAGGGAAGGAGAAAAATAGTTCTTTTCCCTCCTTCCCCTTTTCTCCCTCTCCTCCTCCCCCTCCGTCCCCGTTTTGCCCGCGCTCCACGATCTGCCCCTGGGTCTCCGAGGATGTCCAATCCCTGGAAGCTCGCGCCAATCTGCGTTCGCACATGAATCCTGAATCTGCTGCTGACTTTCCCAGCCATGCAGCCGTGAAAAGCAAAACGTCACCAATGCCAGCATTTCTTGCTTATCCTCATCATCATACAATAAGTGAAACTATAACAAATATCAACCCCTCCAACCCCCAACCCCCCCCCCCCCCCCCCCCCCCCCAATGTTGTCGTCGGTAATTTCAGTGTCAAGGCAAAGTTTTCCTGTTCAGCGGGCCAATTTGGAATCGGCCGTGGGTTTATTGCATAATAAGAACAGCAAATCCTACATTAACAAGGATCGCTACTTACCCAAAGACTACTATAGAATATTACTTCCCTTCTAGTGATCTGGTGCCCAGTGGACCAACTTAGGTACTTTTATCGCCCCTCGCTCCCAGCTATATGTGGTAGACGTTTATTATGGTCGGAGGGAAACCTCCAGTACCTTTCGTGCGCCCAAAAATGAACGCCTGCCATAAACTGGTATTTCAATCCCTCTACGGCCGTTCTCCGCGTAATCGATGGACAAATATCTGATTGATTATGCATCCTTTATTAAAACTGCCATCAAAAGCCAATGCGTGTAGATAAAAACAGTAGAAAAACAAAAAACAAAAAACAAACAAAAACAAACACTCTGTGTTGAATATTCCCAATATTAGTAAAAACAATAACAAACAAAGTTTAGTATAAAAAGAGGGGCTGAGGAGGCCAGGGCTCGTTGGCATAAAACGTCCGGGACTAAGCAGGTGAATAACAATGAAAGTAATCAAGTTAGCTTTTTATGCAACCACGGGCAAGATATAATCAACTGACGTCCGGAAGCCTTTAAAGCGCGTCTTTGTGTTAAAAACAGACTAAAAATACTGCTTCGGTTTTCTATCGTAATTGTTTACCCTACAATCAGCAGCCTGTGTGGTCATATTTGACTTAATCCAAAGTGTTCAGTTTTTCTAACCAGTAGTCATCCAAAGGTATTTTCGCCCAGTGGCGTCATCGAAGTAATCTTCTGACTGGTAGAAGCCACTTCCATCCCACAATGCAAAGTGACCCGTGTATGAGCTACTGCCGGATAGATTCAGCCTCATGATTCCTTTCTTCCCAGAGAAATCAGACTTCGAATAGCCGGTAACGGGCGGGCCATATGTCTTTTCCATGTATCTCCCAAGCCCCGTAACCCGAAAGATGTATTGTTTGCCGTCCGCTCCTCTGACACTGTCGTACCGGCGGCGGCCATTAATCCAAACATACTGAGGTTGCGTTATGTCATGACCACCAACTTGGTTCAGGGCTCTGGACATGCGCACGGCGCACGTGTTGCCAATGTAATTTGCATCGACATTCCCTCCGATTATTGCTTTGACTCGAGGGCTTGAATACTGAAAATACCCTGGGTAGGCCTTCTTCAACTTGTCAAAACTTGGCAAAGATCGGTCTGTTGTTGCCAGAAAGGGTAACAGTCAGAAATTTTTTTACATTCAATTTTTCCTCTCTCTTTAGTCCCAGTTTCGCTTGCTCTGGCGGAGAAGCAGTTTACACTACACAATATTCCACTACCAGTGACTAACTCAGAATAGATTCAGAGAGCCAGAAATGAAGTATGTGTGCGTGTGAGACAAACATGGACAGACAGCGGCCCCGCCATAGAGTCCTTTTAACAGACTAGCCTTATCTCACAAAGTTCGCTTATCAAATATAACAAGAAGTGCTGAAATAGGTGGCGAGTTCATATACAAACATAATATATACTCACATGCATGGCCAGTTCCATGGAATACTGCCAGGGAAATAAACAACCAAACGCAGTTCATTTTGAGAGTCAATCAATCCTGTGAAATGAACCAAGTGCAAAGTTGTTAATCGAAACATCCCTGCATGTAATTAAGTCTTATTTGATTGATGGCAATGGAAAGCAAAACGTTGCCAGGCATTTTCCTGTCAATGTCTCACAAACTACATGCCTGAATGACATCTACCTTTATCTTTCGAAAATGTATCTTTAAATAGACGACCACACAATGTGAGTGCATGAAGGTGCGCTTAATCATTGAATATCTTTGAATTGTTGAAATCCACTGAACCAAAAAGGCACTTTTACAATCAGGTAACCTGATGCGGATAAATCTTGGTGGGGGCACTCCCACATATGGGTATACGGCCTCTCCGACTCAGAAAGAGGGTATACGAATACCCGTTTCTCTCTGGGACGGTATTTTTTTGTTCAGTCTGGCTCTGGAACAGGCTCGATATTGGCTTCCTGCCAGAATCTTTGATGATTTACAGTCGAATTTGCCGCTGCAAAACAACTACGCAACGCCACATATTTATTCAAGCACGCCGTTTTCGATTTGTGGAGTCGCCCCAAGTCCGGAAAAGGGTATCTATTTTCACCGTTTTGTCTGGAACAAGGTAGCAAAATCGCCTTTCTTTACTCTGGAACAGGGTCAGGGCCACATGAATTCAGCGGCACACCCCCATACTTAAATTTAGGGAGTGCCCCCCTCCCCCCCCCCCCCCCCCCCCCAAACAAAGGAATGCTAGAAGTAAATACTCGTGAGAAATAGTCTTGAACATCTGAACTAAAAGAAGTCTTAACCAAAACTATCGTTTCGAGAGTTCGCCCTTTGTAAACAAACCCAAACTTTCACAAATACTCTCTGATACAGGAAGTGGAAGTCATTTCATATACTACGCAAAGAAAATGAAAATGGCTTGTATATCACATAAGCTGTGTTAGATCCGCGTTTTAAAAGTGCAACCTCTTGTACTGAATGAATGCACAAATTCTAAACGAGGTCGTAAAAGTAAATCATAGCCTGCACACAGGCTAATAAATCACTGTTTGGGCGCGTTTCCTTCATTGTCCTTACAGACCCAAAAAGAAACAGATTGTCGGTCAACAGGGAAATGTACTGAATATGATGAGTGTTTAGTTGTAAATAGGAGTGGTACTAAAAGAGCATCGTGAAAAATACACTTACCTGGACTATTATGGTTGCAACGGTGTTCAGTGATTCCTGCTTGAAACAAGGACAATGAAGGAAATTCTAGAAAGATCTATTTATATTAAATTCTTAGTTGGCATGGAAACCATGATTACAAGCACTCTCAAACAAACAGGGAAAAATTTGAACCAGAACCTACTGTATCAAACGCTACAAACGTTGCGCTACTGCCGTGCCGAACTCGACGCAAAATAGTTTAAACAATGAGGCAACAGAGAATTAGTTCTGTCATTTTCTGAAAATCACATCTCAACTGCTACTTTCGATTCTGTGTGTTATTCTAAGCGAGGTTTTGGTCTTTAGCCAAAACTCGACAGTGGTCAAGGAAACGAGCTCAGATGACTCTGTTGGTTTTTCTTGAATAGGACTGGGTCGAGCATGGTGACGTTTTAAGTGGCAGATCAATAGCTGTTACTGCAGATGTCAGCGGTTTGACACACAAACGAGGCGAATGGGTCATTTCAGTATTGTATTGACCCGAAATACTCGTTTGCATGCTTCCAAAACAAAAAAATACTGGACCAAAGGCTCAACTGCAATAACAGCTATTTATACTTTCCTGGACATCATTATTCCCCATGCAAGCCATTTTCATGAAAATTAGCTAAAGTCGCATCTATTTTCAGAATCAAACTTCTTTTGCTTCGTTTCAGACAGAGGCAAAATGTTACTTGAAAATGACTCAACCAGCGGAACAGCATCCAATATAAAAACTACTGATAATATAACAATGTAATTTCTATACAATATTATAATATTTTTACATGCCAAACAATTCTCCTCTTAAGAATAACATTTGCCTCGACACGGCTGAGTGCACCTCACGCATGCGTATAATGAAATTTTGGCAGTTGTTAGTCGTGGTCACACTACACACTTTTCCCCAGGGAAATACGATTTACCGCCAGGGTGAAATGCGAAAACATTTTCCCAAGAGAAAGTGGTTGTTTACCATTCGAAAAAAGTTCCGGTTTGTCGCTCGGGAAAAACGGGACTGCCTTCTCAAACGATCCGTTCATTCTGAACAATTTCTGGTAAATCAAACCGAAAACCGTTTTCTTTGAATGGTAAACAACCAGTATCTCGGGTTTCATTTTCCCAGGTAATGAAAGTCACACCGGTCACACCGTAATCAGATTGACCTCGGGGTGTCGCTTTCTTTCCCACGAGTATATGCAATAACATGTCCGATAATCAACGTGAAGAGTTTACTTCTTATTTGCTTTTACTTTTTGTCACTTTATTTACACGAGCAAGGCGATCAAGAACACTGCTATTGCACTGTTTGATTGCTCGGAGACGTCGACGAAGACAACAAGCGGGATTATTTCGATTTATGACCATTTTGGCTTGGCAAGTAGGGCACCGGTCCACGCGAATCCACCGCATAAATCACCACTACCAGGAGTAATCCGTAAAGAAGCCAGAATATCTTACTTGTTAATGTCGATAGTCTGTTCACTATAAGCATTCTTCCCGCCTTCTCTTTTCGACTTTTTGTCGCCGTTCGGCCTTGCTTCCACGGAAGAAACAGCCAAGAACATCAGAACAACAAGAATGCACACCGCCGCTGCCAACAGCTTCGCCGACACGGCAGACATCCTCCACAAAATCGTTAAAATGACACGGTTAATTTGTATACTTTCCCGATGAATTTGGTAGCAAAATAATCCTTGAAGACCAGGCTTTCAAAAACCGCGCGAACATTCAGGAACTTGCGCATCATGTTTTGCGCAAAGCCGCTCTGAACATTGCTTTCGCACCGGTGTTGCACCGTCTCCATACAAAAGTCTCTTGTGATTTTCTCGAGTCGATAAATTCAAGTCAAAAGTGACACGCCAAAAATTTACAATACACAGTTTATTTTAGTGCGAATAGAGCCCCAAAGGACTGAAGTTTTACAGTCCGTGCGAACATTTTAGGAAAGTGACCTTCAAGAAAGAGAATTTGAGCAATAATCGTCAAAAATAGGTGAAAAACTGCAAATTTTCCGCTTCAATAATTTATGTAAATTTGACCTTAGAGGCTAATGTTACACAATTGTTTGCCATGATAATTCTACTGTTTAAGAGTGACTTTCTGCAAAAATCGAGAACTCATTGACAGGACCAAAAAATCCGACCCCCTCATATTTTGTCACAAAGAACCTTAAGGTGAACTATTACGAAAAACAGCATTTAAACTTTCAGCTGGATTTTAATTTATTTATTACAGAGGAAAAACGGAAAATTGACTCGAAGTCCCTCCTGACCGCTAGAAATTGCTCATTTTCAACGAGCTCGCGAGAAAACACTAAGGTGTCTAGCTAAAAAAAAATTTGCTAGCAGCTAAAGCATTCTTTCATCTAACGTGACAGGGAAAAAAATCAAGAAAACAATATTTTCCAATTGAATTGGAGACCTTCGATCATGGTATACTTCGACCATTTTGCCGAAGAGCGAATTTTGGCCATTTTCAGGGGAGTGAAATGGCTCTTGGTACATAAAGTTCTGACCAAAAAATATATCCCGGAGCAATTTGAATACAATTATTTTAAGTTTCAGAAATAAAATTTAGGGGCCCGCCAAACGCTTTTCAGTTACGTTCTAAAATGTTGGGGGTACTTGCATAGATTAACGTTAAGGTGGTGTTACACTGGTCGATTTGCAACGACGATTTGCAGCAATACGATGTTGCACTAAAAATCGTTCAGGTGTAACACCCCATTGCGAACGATTTTTCACGATGTTTGCAGTGCTGCAACGCGTTGCAAGTTTTTGAAAGCGATTCAAAAACTTGCAACACCGCTGCGTGAATTTGAAGCGAATCGGCGTTGCAAATCGTCGTTGCAAATCGACCAGTGTAACACCAGCTTTAGTAACGCAAATACCAATTAGCAGTTTCAGGTGATAACGACACGATAAAAATAAAAGAATAGAGCAAGCAGAACACACAAAATCAATCTACATTTCACTGAATTTTACTTTCGATGGTGCTTTATTTTGTACTGGCTGTAGGATTTACGTTTATGAATTAATGTAATCAAAATGCAAAAAGCGCACCTGAAACCCGAGCAGCTAACCTGCCATTAAAAACCAACTATAAGAGGTATGTCGTTGTTTCAGGCTCCTGAAGGGTCTTTGAAATGCTCATTTCACTTAGTTACTCTCTCTCTAGTCAAAATATTTAGTAGAGGCAGCAGAGTACGTGTACAACACATGTCACACAACACTTCTGTCACTGCGGTAAAATATTCAACATAGATGGTAAACTCGCATTTTTGTGTTTTGTGTTTTGTGTTTTTGTTTTTTTATCTTTTGTTTTTAATGTTCTAAATATCTTTTAGCAAGATTTAAAACATTGTCTACACGCTTGGTACGTTTACTGGTTTACACTTTGCTTTTACAGCGGTGAATGTGCCTCGTATAAACACGACTTGCGTGACTCTTCAAGTGATGATTAATTGTGTTGGCATGCAGTGGCAACTCTTTTTGCGGTAGAGTTTGGCGTGTCGCATTTTTTATCTTGGCAAACAAATTAGACCTTGTTTACATGGCAGAAGGGTGACCCTCCTTGGAGGGACACTCTCCTAAAAGAGTCACCCTTCTCTATTGAAGTTCCTTGTTCCGTTTACATGATGAATAGGGTCATCCTAGGAGGAGGGTTACCTATCTCCTTGCTAGGGCAACCCTCCCAACAGGGACAACTTTTGGCCATGTAAAGACTCGAGGTAGGGTTACCCTCACAGCGATGCCTTTCAGACTGTTAGCGCTTGGCATTTAAAGGGGGGCTATCATCTGGCCCTTCTAGCCGAGGGTGTCCTATGGCAAGTGCTTCTTTAAAACGGAGAAGGTCAACTTAATTTATCAGGGAAAACGTTCATATGCGAAGATTCTCCACAAGAGGTCCAGTGAGGTACCAGCTCTCACTTCTGAATGCCGTTTTGAAATAACGTGCGATGCAATGTATGAGGCCGGTGTGGGCACTAAGGCCAAGCAGGAAAAGATACAGGTTCAATGTCAAGCAGAAAAATTACTTGGAGTTCAAGTTCAACATTGGCCAGGAATATGGGCTAAAGGCGCGGCTGCTGAAGTTGTGGCGAAACACATGAGACGAGCACGGGACGTGGATGGGAAAAGGCTGCTTTCACTTTTAGAGTTTCTGACAGAGCAGCAGGTAACATCCTTCTTCCCAAGGCTGGCTGCAAAGGTGCGCCAACATTCAGTGCCACTGACAGTAGATGAAGATACACTGGCTATGGCACTGGCACTGGCTAATTTCAACGTGTGCAAGATCACACTTTCTTGCTACGATCTCTTGCAAATACTTGTTAAAGAGTGCTCTTGTAGCCCAAAGTTGTAAGCATTTGTATCTCTAAGCTTCTGTAAATTCGAACTCGGAGGGCTCTCTTTACACAAGAGGAAGAACACCTTAGTAATAACTGCTGAGTAAACTGTAAACTAATACTAAAACTTTTGTCCGGGTAGTCGTCCTAAAATGTCTGACAATTTCCTGGAGTGGATTATTAATCCAGTGTCCACTGATCAGATCCGACAACCTAAAGCCGTACATCATTTCTCCCAGCTCATGATCAGCACTGTAGACCTTCACCCAGGAAATAAATCACAACAAATCATGCAGATTTGTGCGAAAACTAATTTGCTGCTCGCCCGAATAATAATGGTTTTGTGTCAAATAGGCACTTACCGCAACACAATTAGTCATAAGATCCGCTAGGTGACAGTGATTCTGATTGCTTCAAAATTTTTGCTTTTCGCTAACTGTGAACTATGAAATAGAACTAAAGGCTACGTCAGTGTTTCTTCCGGACGTTTTTCTCTGTAAGTTGTATTTGGGAGCCGGATACATCACCTGATTAGTGGCGTATAGCTGTGCATTCACTGCTGTAAAAGCATAGTGTAAAGCAGTGAAAGTACCAAGCGTGTAGACAATGTGTTAAATCTTGCTAAAATATATTTAGAACATTAAAAACAAAAGACAAAAAAAACAAAAAACAAAACAGAACAAAACAAAAAAAAATTACCATCTATGTTGAATATTTTACCGCAGTGACAGAAGTGTTGCGTGACATGTGTTATGCGCGTACTCTTCTGCCTCCACTAAATGTTTTGGCTAGTGAGAGAGTAACTAAGTGCATTGAGCGTTTCAAAGACCCGTCAGCAGCCTGAAACAACGGCATACCTCTTATAGTTGGTCTTTAATGGCAGGTTAGCTGCTCGGGTTTCAGGTGCGCTTTTTGCATTTTGATTACATTAATTCATAAACGTAAATCCTACAGCCAGTACAAAATAAAGCACCATCGAAAGTAAAATTCAGTGAAATGTAGATTGATTTTGTGTGTTCTGCTTGCTCTATTCTTTTATTTTTATCGTGTCGTTATCACCTGAAACTGCTAATTGGTATTTGCGTTACTAACGTTAATTTATGCAAGTACCCCCAACATTTTAGAACGTAACTGAAAAGCGTTTGGCGGGCCCCTAAATTTTATTTCTGAAACTTAAAATAATTGTATTCGACTTGCTCCAAGATATAATTTTTGGTCAGAACTTTAGGTACCAAGAGCCATTTCACTCCCCTGAAAATGGCCAAAATTCGCTCTTCGGCAAAATGGTCGAAGTATACCATGATCGAAGGTCTCCAGTTCAGTTGGAAAATATTGTTTTCTTGATTTTTTTCCCTGTCATGTTAGATGAAAGAATGCTTTAGCTGCTAGCAAAATTATATTTAGCTAGACACCTTAGTGTTTTCTCGCGAACTCGTTGAAAATGAGCAATTTCTAGCGGTCAGGAGGGACTTCGAGTCAATTTTCCGTTTTTCCTCTGTAATAAAAAAATTAAAATCCAGCTGAAAGTTTAAATGATTTTTTTGGTAACAGTTCACCTCAAGGTTTTTTGTGAAAAAATATGAGGGGGTCGGATTTTTCGGTCCTGTCACTGAGTTCTCGATTTTTACAGGAAGTCACTCTTAAGACGTCATAATTTCCTCATTTGAATTTGAAAAACCTAATAATCATCCAAGTATGCATGAAATTTAGTGCAATTTTGACGAAAAGCCAATTTTTTGGCAGCGCAAAACAACAGGCGGGAAATCTGTTTTCGCAGATACAGCGGCCCGGAATCAACTTTTTTTCTTTTTCTTTTTCTTGGGCGAATTCAGCCGGTTACACCAGTTAACCAGTCATATTTTTAAACTGACTTAGTTTGGAGACACAAATCTGACAATTTTTCGGAGAAGCTGATGCCCCCGAATCCCCATCCTCGGAGACCCAGGGCCAGATCGTGGGGAGGCGCCGCGGAGGGCAAAAAGCTGCGAAGGGGGAAGGGAAAGCGCTCTTTTCCATCCTTCCCCTTTTCTCCCTCTCCCCTTCCCTCTCAGTCCCCGTTTGGCCCTGCCGCTCCACGATTTGCCGCTGGGTCCCCGAGTATGCCGAATTCCTGGAAGCTCGCGCTAATCTGCGTTCGCCCATGAATCCTGAATCTGCTGCTGACTTTCCCAGCCATGCAGCCGTGAAAAGCAAAACGCCACCAATGCATGCATGCGCATTTCTTGCTTAGCCTCATCATACAATACACAAGTATCAACCGTCTCCTCCCCCCCCCCCCCCCCCCCCCCCCCCCCCCCTCCCACTTCTACGCGCGATATTTGCAAGCGGGCAATAATGCTGTCGGTAACATCTGTGTTTAGCGGGCCAATTTGGAATCGACCGTGGGTTTATTGCATAAGCAGAACATCAAAGCTTACAACAAAAAGGATCGCTACTTATCCATAGTATACTACTCTGGTGTCTCATGAACCAACTTAGGTACTTTTCTCGCCCCTCGCTCCCAGCTATATGTGGTAGACGTGTATTACGGTCGGAGGGAATCGACTCAGCTCTCCTCCATGACCTTTCACGCGCCCGAAAATGAACGCCTGCCATAAACTGGTACTTCAAGCTCTTTCCGGCCGTTCTCGTAATCGATGGATAAATAACTGATTGATAATGCATCCTTCATTAAAACTACCATCAAAAGCCAATGCGTATAGATAAAAAGGTAGAAACAAAAAAACAAAACAAAAACAAAAACAAACACTATCCAATATTAGTAAAACCAATAACAATAATATTGGGAATATTCAACACAGTATCACTACCTAGTACAACAATACACTTCACTCTAAAATCATCACGAAGTATTTTTTGGAATTTCCTTTGGAATTTCCTTTCACGAGCAACACAAGCACACTTTCACAGCGGAAACAAGCTCGACACAAGCGCAAGCACCAGAATACAACAATAAAAATAATATTTCCTGTGCTAAAGGGGAAGTAATATGGGTAAGGTTTTCTTGCAGTGGTCGCGCAACAATGTTGCGTTGCACGTTGCATCAACCTGTGGCGTTGCAGCAAGATGTTGCACGAAATAAAAATGAGTTGAAGCTGCAACTCGCAACATGATGGTAATACGCGCGGTATTTAACAAATTGGCGTCAGGGTTTTTTATGTTTCTGTCCTTCTTATTGATGATGAAACGCGTCATAACATTGTCAAAAAGATGTGGATCCACGAGCCGCTTCGCCTACTTTAAGTGCCGGATGTCGCTTTTTCATGAGTTGAAGTAGAATTGAAGCTGAATTCACATTGTTCGTCCAAATCACTGTCGTCAGCGCTCGATTTTGTGTCTGTCCTCTTATTGATGATGAAAATTAGCCAATCACAAAGCGAGAAACTGGCGTGTTATTGTAAAAAATACGACACAACTTATAACGCAACATTGTTACGCGACAGGTTGCGGGAAAACGTTGGCCGTATTACTTCACCTTATGTCTTGTGCCTGCGCTCACGCTTGCGTCAATCGTGAAAACCAGACTTTACAGTTTCTACTAGTGAAGTGTTTCGATCAAATTCAGCCTGTCGACAAATTGCGCAAACAAAAATGCAGAAAATCACTGCAATCCTGCAGTCGCTCCCCGGCGTTATCGTAGGGCAGTGTGTGTTGAAAAAAGTAAAAACAATAACAAACAAAGTTTAGCATAAAAATAAACATCAAAATGAGCTGTAATAAACAAAACGTTAAAACACCAAGGCGCGCTATAAAGGGGGCTTTGTTTAGTCTTCGTCAATCTTATTAGTGTTTATCCAAATTGATACAGTCTGCAAAAGTCAAAATTTTTAATCGTTGTTATTCACACAAGGAAATGTTCACTAATTTTGAGATTGAGCCCCCAGGATCAATTAACTTTTTGCAAAAAATTGTAAACCAAGAAACACGTCAATCCGCTTTTGTATTTACTCCGAACAAAAGTTTGAAAAAAACCAAACAAAACAAAAACAAAACACAAATGGAGCTGAGGAGGCCAGGGTCTGTTTGCATAAAACGCCGGGACTAGACAGTAATAACAACGGAAATTGTTAAGTCAGTTATTTATGCAACCTGGCCCAGGGCAGTCAAGGACAAGATAAAATCAAATGACGTCTGGAAGCAAGTCTATTATAGTGCGTCTTTGTGTTTAAACAGATTAAAAATACTACTTCGGTTTTCTATCGTAAATATACCCTACAATCAGCAGCTTGTGCGGTTCTTTTCAGGATCACTGCTGGTGGAACCTTGGGTAAAACCTTTTCTTGTCCAACACGAGGCGGGCGGTCAGCTGAAGCACCTCCAGGTAGCTCTGCAAATATCCCGAATCTTTGCCGAAGGCACTCGGAAATAGAGCATGCGCAGCTCTAACAGGGTATAGAGCAGCGTGCGCCAAAGCGTGGTCATCTACCGTTGCATAACAGGAAGCTGCCACATGATCAACGACAATTGTACCTTCACGAGTCAAGGGAGCGTAGATACCACGATAGGTGGACCTGGTGATGTTGGTGACCATGGCCCTGGTGACGTCAAAATCCGTGGATTTTGCTTGAGTGAGCAGATAGTCACCCACCTGTACAGCAGAGGCAAAAATTGGAGCTCTTTTCATCTCATCGGGGTTCATCTTGAAGATGATATGGTTTCCTAAAAGAGACCAGAGAAACATTCGAGTAACATGAGTCTTTGTGAGAAAAATAGTGAAGTACTTTCACTATCAAAGCATGTAGGACGTTTGACAGCATCATCGTCATCATCAGTCATCCTCGACATCATCAAGATCATCATCACTGATCAACGTTGTAGTCGTCATTGTCATCTTTATCGTCAATATCATCGTCAAAGCCAAGTGCCCGCTCTCTATCGGAATTGACTAAGTCCTCTAAATAGAAAAATATTACCGTAACTTCCACATACCAAGAGTTTTTCCTGACCATCTGAACTAAGTCATTTGTATAATGCTCACTTTAAAGGTGGCTCCAAATATAAAAAATATTACCAAGGTTTATTGCTAAGAAAGTGCAACGAACCGTTTACCTGTGAGAGTTATCACATGTCCATTGGCCGTTCGGATCTCAAAGAACTCGGCCAATTCATCTTCTTTGCGATGCAACCAGCCAATGACGTCACTGTACAGCAGTTTCCCTTCATCACTAACGCTCAGGAGCTTATCACCAACTTCGATGTCCTGACTGCTGATGGCTCCTTTACTGAACTCACTGACTTTAGCATGAGCTGGGAAGCAAACTCCACCTCCGCCGGAGCTGCCAGAAGGTTCTGCAAGGGAAATAGAGGCGTTTTAACTTATTTTGGTAACGATCTTTTCTTTGATGCTCAATTAAATTTCGGATCCTAATGACTCATGGGTAACCAAGATAAAAATATCCATGATCCTTTGTGCGGATACTCGTAGGCCCGCAGTAAAGGTAATACGGGCAACAAAATCGTGCAACTTGTCGCGCAACATTGTTGCGTTGCAAGTTGAAGAGCGATGTTGCGCGTATTACCACTCACGCAACAACAACAACTTGCAACATGTTGCGCGACAAGTTGCACCTTACAGCAACGACTACACCAACGCACGCGCAACAACTACACCATGTGCTACAACGTTATCCTATATTGGTTGGTTGCAATATTGCGTCCTGTGTCCAATCCAAAAGTTATATTTGAGTTTATCCAAAGTGTTCAGTTTTTCTTACCGGTAGTCTTCCAAAGGTATCTTATCCCGGTGGCTTCATTGAAGTAATCTTCTGACTGGTAAAAGCCACTACCGTCCCACAATGCAAAGTGGCCTGTGTATGAGCTACTACCGGGTAGATTCAGCCTCATGATTCCTTTCTTCCCAGAGAAATCAGACTTCCAGTAGCCGGTAACAGGCGAGCCATATGTCTTTTCCATGTATCTCCCAAGCCCGGTGACCCGAAAGATGTATTGTTTGCCGTCCGCTCCTCTGACACTGTCGTACCGGCGTTCAATCGGATCCCACTGAGCCTGCGTTATGTAATGACCACTAACTTGGTTCAGGGCTCTGGACATGCGCACGGCGCACGTATTGTCAATGTATTTTGCATTGACATTTCCTCCGATTGTCCGTTTGACGCCAGAGTTTGAATACTGACCCCCATAATCGTCGTACCCTGGGTAGACCCTCTTTAACTGGTCAAAACTTGGTAAAGATCGGTCTGTTATTTCAAGAAAGGGTAACAGTAAGATAATTTTCAATGGGGAACTATTACATTAGATGTGTCTCTTAAATTCTTCAATCCTTGTTTCGCATGCTCTGAGAAGCAGTTACACTAATAATACAATATTCCATTACCAGTGATTAACGCAGCCGATTCAGAGAACCAGAAAGAATTGTGAGTGTGCCTGTGCCTGTGCGTGTGTGCGTGTGTGTGTGTGTGTGTGTGTGTGTGTGTGACAGACAGACAGACGGGTAGACAGCAGCCCCGCCATAGAATACTAAAACTAGATATGCGGCCTTATCTCACAAATTTCGCTTATCAAATATAACAAGAAGTGCTGAAATAGGTGGCGAGTTCATATAAAAACATAATATATACTCACATGCATGGCCAGTTCCATGGAATACTGCCAGGGAAATAAACAACCAAACGCAGTTCATTTTCTTCAATTTCTGTGAAATGAACCAAAGTTGTTAAACGAAACATGCCCCGCACGTAATTGAGTCTTCTTTTGATTGATAGCGATAGAAAAACACACACACACACACAAAACAAACATTTTCCTGTCAATGTCTCACAAACTACATGCCTGAGTGACGTCTACATTTATCTTTCGAAAATGTATATTTAAATAGACGACCACAAATTGTGAGAATGTGAAATGAACCAATAAATGCGCTTTTACAATGACATGTAGCTCAGGAGACTGGAATATTTTGGCGGTACACCTGATGCGAATAAATATTGGTGGGTAGCTGATGGACAACTGTAATGCAGTTACGTACAAACAAAGGAATGCTAGCAGTAATTACTCGTGAAAAATTTTTAACATCGACTAAAAGAAGTTTTAACCAAAACTGGCTTTCCGAGAGTTCGCCCTTTGTAAACAAACCCAAGCTTTGACAAACACTCTCTGATACAAAAGCTGGAAGTACTATTTGTGTATACTAAGCAATCCATGTATGATTGTGAAAATGGCTTGTTTATTACATAAGCTGTGTTAGATCCGTGTGTAAAAGTGCAAAATCTCTTGTAATGACTGAGGTCGTGAAATTAAATCAAAGCCTGCACGCAGGCTTATAAATTACTGTTCGGGGTGCGTTTCCTTCACCAAGACCCCCCGAAAAAACACCTGTCGATCAGTAGGTACACGTACTGAATATAATGAGTGTTGAGTTGTAAATAGGAGTGGTACTAAAAGAGCAGTGTGAAAAATACACTTACCCGGACTAAGATGGTTGCAACGGTGCTCAGTGCTCCCTGCTTGAAACAAGGAAATGAAGGAAATTCTAGAATTGATCTATTCTTATTAGATTCTTAGTTGGCATGGAAACCATGATAACAAGCACTCTCATACAAATAGGGAAAAATTTGAACGAGAAAGCATTCATTCGGTCGTATTTTGATTAACACCTCACAAGAAAAAATCAGTGCTGTTCTGAATCTAAACACTGATAAACTGATCTAAACTCTTGAGAACCAACTGGAGCTTGATGAATATTAGATCTCGAACGCTATAAAAGCCAGAACTATAACATAAATTTAATGCGGTAACCAGGAAGTAGTTTGACATCCTGTTGATCATGAGGTTCTGGTGCAAGTTGTTTAAGCTTTAAAGTTCTATTGGGAACTAACTGGTTAATCAAACTCAGGTCGAGCACTGACTTTCCGCGATGAGTATTGCGTTGCTTTTCATAGATCTCGAGCGCTTTTGAGGACAGATGTCTTAATTTTAATCTACGGCTTCCTGACAGTGAGTATAACCAGGAAGTAGTGTAATACCAGCTCTTAAGAGAACTAGATTAACTGCGTCGGCGTGGTGATAAAAACGCTGGTGTATCAACTGAAAGTTGACTGAGGTACTGGAACGCCTACCTCGAGGCACCTCGATCAACTTTCAGTTGATACCCATCAGCGTTTTTACCCAGGAAATAGTTTGACATCCTGTTTATCTCGACTTTAAAATAGCCACTGGGAAATAATAAAAATGAAAGTTCTTGCGGTGCTTTGGTCTCGGTTGAACGCGAATGAATGCTTTCGGCATTCACGGTCCATACATGATTTGACGCGGTTTTGACATCCTGTTCCTCTAGCCGTTCTGGCCGCTCAGTTTTAAACTATCGTGTACTACAAACATGTCTTCTAAAAGATGTTATCCTCGTATTTCCTGGGCTAATTACTTTGAATTGACAAGTCAAGAGTATATAAAATACATTGAGAAAGAAGAATACGAGTTAGTCATCAAATTTGTATATGTTGTGCGTTGACAGCAATGCACACACACTTCAATCTCGCTAAATCAGCTGATCAATCAGGATGGTCTGAATTATTTTGTATTTAAAGTACAATTGAACTCAACTGCCCATATTATTATTATTTCAACTTTTCATCAACCTAATTAACACACACACACACACACACACACAAAACAGGGGGCCAAAAGGATCACCAACAGAGTATAAAATCTGTAATTTTCTGCCGAATCACATCTCAACCGCTATTTTCGATTCTGTGTGTCATCAGAAATCAGATCTCTGATAACCGTTAACAGGCGATCCATATGTATTTGCCAAGTATCTTCCAAGTCCAGTGACCCTAAAGATGTATTGTTTGCCGTCCGCTCCTCTGACACTGTCATATCTGTGTTCAATCGGATCCCACTGAGCCTGCGATATGTCATGACCACCAACTTGGTTAAGGGCTCTTGACATGCGCACGGAACACGTGTCGTCAATGTAATTTGCATTGACATTCCCTCCGATTAATGCTTTGAGTTGAGGACCTGAATATGAATATCCAGGATAGGCCTGCTTCAACTGGTTAAAACGTGGTAAAGATCGGCCTGTTGTTTGGAAAAGAACTGAGATTTAGATAATTTCCAATGAGAAACATATTACATTGCTTATTTCTTTCCCAGATTTTCATGCACCAAGCGATTATTATGCATGAATTAGTATTATAAGTAATTATGTGAGTGATAGCGCAATTAATGATTTGCACTACCGGGTGATGTTTGAAAGTTGTACCAAAGCTGCACGAGCTGTTAGGCGAGAAAATATGGTACGATTTTCAAACATCATGAGTACGTTGTGCAAATCATTAATTGAACGAGCAACTCATATGAGTTCGTTGAGACCATAAGAGACAAACCGCCTCAGGGACAGACAGAGAGCCTCGGTTTATCGAACTAATCATAAATATTACAATTTCCTCGAATGTGATTGGTTCATAAACCCCCCCGATTAATCATTAATTGGACACCTATTGTTCTGTAATCGGATACTTCTTTGTTCTGTAATCGGACAGTTGGCTTGACCAATCATAAGCAAGAGTGAAATTTAAATGCACCAATCAGCGTTACACTGATTTTCAGTGGAAAACTCGATTGCCGGTGTGAGTTTGTGGCTTCTCGAAAGGCGAATTTTGTTAATTCTTGGACAACTTAACATGCAAGGAACAGTTTGTGGTCAATCAAAGAACGTGAACAGTCACTATGTAACGAAAGAAGACAGGAAATTTTCGCCGGTCGGGCGCGTTTGTTTAGTTCACGACATCGCCAGCATGCTGTGCTATAGACACTCTGAAACTTACGGCTCGGCCAATGTCAATGAACGTCGTTAATTCATTTCAAAATCATGGAAGAAACTTAACTTTGTTGTGATGGACTGTGATGGACAAACGCTCCTAGAAAATTAAGCCGTCAAGAAATCGGTAAGTTTGTAATTGCTGTGCCGACCCGCTAAGATACAGATTTTTTTCAGTCTTGAATATTTCCTTTGAATGCTTTGGAGTAAACTTCTGTGAAAAAAATTAACTAGTATTCTGAGTTTCAAAGTACCTGTTATGTTAAAAAATGTAAACCTGAAAAGTCGAAATAAACTGTCTTTCAATTTGTGAGTTCGTGATGGGTTTACTGATTTTTACTGAGTGTAAAGAACTTACACATTTTTTACTTTTACTTCAAAAATCCGCATTCAACTCAAATCATTGGGTAAATTAGCTTCTTCTTTCTCTCAAGTATTTTAAGTTGATATAACTGAGAGCTAGATAACTACGAACAAGCGGCGTGTTTACAAACGCCGAACCGTGTGTACGCGCGTGTTAAAATAGATCGGCGATGAAGTACTTCTTGATGCTTTGTTTTTATGTATAGTACACTAAAAGGAGAAGACGCTGAAGCTATATGATCATTTCATTCTCAGAAATTGTAATATTTATGATTAATTGGTAAGAGGACTTCGTGTCGTCCGATGTCGGTCTGTAATCATACTCGTGATTACGAAATCAGACTCCCGCGAAGCGCGGTCGTCCGATTTCGTAATCACTCGTATGATTACAGACCGAATCGGACTCCACTCAGTCCTATTACCATTATATAGCAGGAACTCTACGCTGAAGGCGACATTATTGCTGCAAGACATGCGGCACAAACATGCATACCCGCATGGCCATTTCCATGGAATACTGCCAGAGAAATAAACAACCAAACGCAGATCCTTTCAAGAGCCATTTACCTGTGAAATTAAACACATGCTAAGTGGTTGAACGAAACATTTACTAACGAACTTTTTTTTGGTTAATGAATTGTAAGACGTGCCGTGAATATCATCAAGCACACTATTTGATACTCGGTACCAGAGGCGTGGAAAATACACCTTGCTGTGTTTGAAAACCAAAGTAAAACGTGTACATCTATATTTATAGTAGAATTTCAGCTGGCATGAAAAGCATGACAGGAAGTCCTGCTAAAACAAAGAGGAAACAATTTGAATAAGAAAAGACCTAACCGCTAAACTTCATCTGGTCGTATATAGTTTTGATTAATGGACAGCTCGCGAGACTTTGTTAGTTGGTACCAGTAATCGTATAAACTGGAGCATTTTCCCTCGACAAATGATCGGCCAGTAGCGCACTCTCAAGTCTGCCCCACGTTTTCAATTCTGGTTTCGGTATCGTTTCAGTACCCATTTGAGTTGAGCTGGGTTGACTTTGGTCGAGATCAAATTGTACCCCAGTCGACCCAGTCGATTATATTTTGGCTACCTTTAATCCATGTTGAGCCAACTGGTTAACGTGAGCCGATCGCATCAGCTTTCGCCACAGAAATCAAATGATTTACTTGCAACTTGGGTTGACTCGCGAGTCCGTTTGGCCGCAGTCTCAAGTCTGCACGCAAGTTCTGATTCACCAAACTTGATTGAGTTGTCTGAGTTAACTGCAGGTCGACATGGAATTCCGTTTGACCACAGTATTAGATCTTGAGCGCCACTCTAAAAGCCGGAGCTGCTATAACGGATTAATTTATGACCGGAATCAATAGTAGGGTAGCGTGAGTTATCATTCGAGTAGTTTGAATTGGTCATTTCTTGTTGACAACTGACGATAATACGCGCGACAAACGCGGTGCAAGTTGCAACGCAACATTGTTGCACGACAAGTTGCGAGCAAATGTTGCCCGTATTGCTGCATCTTAAGCATCCACATCAAAACGAACTGTTTAGTAGCAATTTACCGAAATATCTGTCGGTGGCAAAGGGCCTCTTACACTTGAAAAAGTTGTAAATGTCAATCTTCAGTTTCGTTAATCACGAGTGCGACCGGGGCTGTTATGCACGCGGTGCTATTTTGCTTTCGATTCTTTCATTTCTTACGACAAAAATTGTATTGTGTTAATCAATTGCCCTACAACATAGCATTCTTGTCGTGCGTCGTAAGTATGCCAAATGCGAGACGGTAAAAATAAGCTACGTCCGTGTGTATGGCTGTATTTGGCTCCGGTCGCACTCGTAACTTAAACAAAATTAATATCAAAATTTGCATCATTTGAAGTGCAAAAAGCGCTTGTCACCTGAAATATATGTCAGCAAGTTGCTACCAAACATTGAAGAAGCTTTTGTATTGCTCTCAATGCTGAGTTATTATCGACTAAACTTCCTAGTGCGACCGGGCCGTATCTTCATAACGTATATTTTATGAATTGGCTTGAAAATCAGAGCAATGCGAGGTAAAAAAAAAAAAAAAAAAAAAAAATGCATGCAATCATACCTCTTTTGCTGAGAACTTAGTTCAGGGAGCCCATCTGACCAAACGATAAGAAATGATTATCTGGCTCCACTTTCTGGAAGACGCGAAATAAATAATTGTCGTGGGGTTGGGGTTGCCCGCGTGAGCCTGGAGACGACTCCAGTTTTTGGCCAGGTGTACCGGTTTTGTGTCTTGAGCGCTGAAGGCTCCGTCTTGTAGCGACGTCGACCCCACAAGCTGTAACTTTAAACTATTATCGTGGATAAATAAAGGTTATTGATTAATTCAGGTTCCGCCGCTGTCCAAGATCAAACATCGTTCATCAAGCCCGACAGCAAAAGAAATTATGTTTTTACAGAATCTTTGACAGAAATCAAACTTTTTTTAACAATTATTTAAGACATGGTGCCCGAAACGAGTCCCAGGATGTTCATTTAGCAATGTTGACATTTTTGGCTCCAGCCCAGAGGCAGTTAAGTGGCATCGGTTCTTAATTTGAAGATCACATAAGCATATCCAGTATGTTTCGTTTATTTTATTGGCAATTTTGTTGTTGTTAGGTGACGTCATACTGGTAGTGATCCCTGCCCCCTCTCCCTCTCCTGATCCTTCTAAACAGCTGGCTGGGAAAAAAAACATATGGGCACCAAGCTAGCAAATTCTGTGATTTCAAGGATGATATCAGGCACGGACGAACCGTTCACAGTCGCTGAGCAGAATCAAGAATGTTTTCAGGCTTGTTATTTCTCCCAGAGGATAAAAATTGGTATCCACTATTTGGAAATCCAAAAAAACCCCAGAATACTGGAATATGGAACTTTGGATCTCTAATCTAAATCTGGGATTTGGGATCCGAAACCTCGACGGGTTGCTAGGCGAAAGAATAGAAAAGAAACGTTCGCTTTAAAGTCCAAAGTGCTTGTTGATGGCTGCTATGATGTCGGCTTTTTTCGTGCCACACTTCAGTCCCGCTTGTTTGGCGAAATCCTTCAGCACTGGAACTGTTAACTTGGACAGCTGTGAGAAAAGGACAAGACTGTAATGAGCATGAGCCACACCACGAACAACTGACCTGACCACTGTTGTCAGCGTATAGAACTTTGTTGGACACCGCGGACGTTCATGACGTCACTTCCGCTGGTCAGCGTTCGTCCCTGCTAATCACTATGTAACTCAGAATTAACTCAAGGTAAAAATTTCACCTTGTAAGCAAGGTTCATTTTTCTTGTGCACACCACAGGGCGCAGAGGAGTTCGCTTGCTTTATTATGTAAAACCATATATATTGACCTACATGAAGGATACCACAGAACAATTACTTCGCGGGCGCGCGAATACATGAAGGATACCGCAGAACAATTACATCGCGGGCGCGCGGAGGCAATACGTAATCTTTATTAGTGTATCGCTTGGCGCGCGCCCGCGGTGAAATCATCTTGTTCTGCGGTATCGTTCATCAAGTCACTGTATGTACGGTCTTACATAACGGAAAACGACCGAACTTCTCTTTGCCCTGTGTGCACACTTGTAGAAAATGCATTAAACTAACTTAAGCTGAGTATCGAGTCCTGGAAAAGCTGTTATTGCAGTTGAGCCGGCGGTCCAATATTCTTTTGTTTTTCGAAGCATGCAAACGAGTCTTTCGGGTCAATACAATGCTGAAATGACCCATTAGCCTCGTTTGTATGTCAAACCGCTGACATCTGCAATAACAGCTATTGAGTTTCTTGGCTTTGAATCCACAGTTTTGTGCATTGACCGCTGACAAGAAAATAAGGTGACCGCAGGACAGAAAAACGTATTTCCGCGATTCCGCTCTGTAGAGGTGTGGGGGAAACTTCTCTACAGCCAAGCGCATTTAAATTACGAAAAATCTCCAAGGGACATTCAAAATTCGTTACTAATGGCATCTTTTACTTGTGATTTGCGAGCCAACTGTAACTGAAGCAAGAGCAGTGTACTAACCCTGCCTTTCATGGCTTCCTCTTTTATGTCCACATCGACTTGGTCGCTGGCTCGGCTCCTTTTTGCTGCTGCAGCAGCTGTGTCTGGTGCCTACACGTAAACAACACATTTTAACCGCGCGTAAAATGAACGCGTGAGATAGGGACTGGGTCCTAGCGCGGTAACGCGCGCGGGCTGATAAATCGGCGCGCCATACGCGCGCGAAAATGCACAGGGAAAAAAACAAGATCTCACGGATGCTGGGTGAAAGACTGAAGTGATTCAACTCTGTACCTTCCTCTTTGCGGCTGGTTTGCCGTTAGGGTCGTAATCAACGGGAAACACAAGTTCCTTGAATTCCTGCATCAGGACACCGGCCCGACGGTCGATCTTGTCCACCTTTGGTTCTGAAATAATTCAATAATCAGTTGTACTAACCGGCTTACGAGGTTCAGAAATGAAATATTTCGCTGAGGAATGTTTGTTAATCGTTTCTCTACATTTGGTTCCTACCCCACCCTTCTCCAACTTCTCCTTGCAATACATTCATAAATTGATACAATCCATTTTTACCGGTGAAGTCCTGCACTTCGTCTGGAACGTCTCTATCAAGAGCCAGCGCCTCCAGGTTCTTGAAATGTTTCTGCAATGCTACAGATTAAAGGAACTCAAGATAAAAACCCAAGCTTGTTCAACAACCTAAGACAAAAATGTCGGGACAACATCAGGATTTGTGCCTGTCACACGGCAATTTATACTCCCCCTCCCCCCATTTCAATGTGAAGAACTTTTCGAACTTTTCTACATTTTTCCAGAGATTAGATCGTTCTAGTTGTCCCAATCGTCTGAAAGTTATTTCTATATGATCGCTTCGGATCGATCATGATCGCCCCGATCGTCCGGATAGAACTCAGTTTTATCCAGGCGATTGCGATCGTCCGGCTTGTCTGCGATTGTCTCGGGTTGCGTGGGAAGTGTTTCATATAATCACCCCAATCGCTTGAGCATATTTTGAGACAATCCGGGCAATCGGGACGGTTATATGGAAATCAGGCTTTAGCTGACAACTTAACAAGATATCAGATTGAAGCAAAGTTATCTAAAAAGTGCGATACCTTTCTGATGAGACTTTTGAGAGAATGTTGAAATTGATCACTGCTGGGAGTGAAACGGTTGCGGCAAGACACACAATAATACCGTACTCACAAGGATTCTCGAATGAGCTGCTTTCGAAAGGGAAGGTAAGCTTCTTTATGATGTCCTTCGCTTTCTGGATTTGAGTGGAATTGGCTGTAAAAGAAAGGGAGACTTGACATGCTCACATCAGCTGTCAATCACATCAGCCGTCAATCAATCAATCAATCAATCAATGAGCTGTCAACTACATCAGCTGTTAATCAATCAGTTGTCAATCAATAGCAATACTTTTTATCTAATTACTAGATGGTACATTGGGCAGCTTGAAAGAATTTGGCCCTGGATATTTAGGGTGTTAAGAATTAAAGGATTGCTGCCAAAAATGCCATGCTGACGAGGCCTAATAAAACCGAAACAGCTGTCCATGGCTGCTATTACTTGGGCTCACATTTTTTTTTTTTTTTTTGGTAGATCAAGGGGTAATACCCGCTACCACCGTGGCCTTTGTGCCCTATTCTGTGGATTCAGCCTACCAGCACATTGTGCAGTATTCTGATTGCTGCCAAAGGTTGACTCAAACCATAAAGCGAGTCTTACCTTTGGGTGTCTCTTGGTATTTGAGTTTTCTCAGGTCGTCAGAGTAAGGAAGAAACATGACGTGGAAGCCCGGGGGAGCGGTCTGAACTCTGTGAGCGTCTAGTTGTTCCTCCTGCCAAACAAAGTTTGGTTATTTATTTATCACAACACACAAAAACCTGTCAAAAAATTTTAAAAGTTTACACGAAAACGAAAATAATAAAAAAAGCAGAGAAAAACCTCAAACAAAGAAATACAAAAAGCAAAGAACAAAAACAACAAACAAAGAACAAAATGAAAATAAAACAAAACACGGAAAAGGACAAAAACACAGACAACTTTGACAACAGTATTACAAGGATTACTCCTACATGCTTTTCCACTCCTCTTTTCTCTAATGTCCTTTCTTTCCTCATTCATTCACTCGTTCCTGACACTAATCCCTTTCGATTGTTATGTTCTTCAGCACAAGTAAGAAAACAAAAAACAAAAAACAAAAAACAAAAAACAAAAAACAAAAAACAAAAAACAAAAAAACAAAAAACAAAAAACAAAAAACAAAAAACAAAACAAAACAAACCTGAGGGACGAGGGCAACAAAACTCGGAGCTGACCCAGCTCGAGGAATGTAGCGACAAATAGGAACAACATCTCTCGCGAGACTGCGCGACAACAGCGCTGAGAACAAACACGTGCTGCCGGAAACAGTCTGCAGACGAACGGGCAACAACACTAGTTAAGACTTCTAGTCTCTGTGACAACTAGTCTTTCTATGCAGAATGTATCAATGTAAGATTGACATGGATATGCAGAACGTAGCAGAGAATGTGTTGGCCGACGATTCAACTGTTAGAGCGAAGTATTGAACTAGCCCAGGCAAGGTTAATTGAACTTGTTGGCAGAAATAAAGGAGTTTTTTCTGGACATCTATTATATATTTATAAAAATAGTTGTCTGACTTGACGTCACATCATTCGAAATATAAACCATTACAGCTCATGTAGGCGCAAAGCAACACACAAGTCTACTGTTCAACTATTTCTTTGGTGTATAATTGATAACACAGGAAACACTTGAAGCACTAAGAAGGCCTGTAGTTACCTTTTCATCCGGATAAATGAAGTGCGAAGGTTTTATGTGGTAATACCGCTTTAAAGACGACTTGGGCTTAAACCCCATCAGTAACAGTCCTGGCACAAACAACAACGACAATGACAAAAAATAAGAATAAAACTAAAAAAAGACTACTCCTCTTTTCGTGGAATGTTTCACGACCAAAATAATAATTGCCAAGACGGCAAGAGCCAGACGTAACAGAACGTGTTGTGAACAGCGCATAACAGAGCCTTGCTCAACCTCGTTCCAGGGAAGGCCCTGGGAACGAGGTTGAGCCTTGCTCGGATCATTAGACTCCAAGTTCAGTTTAGTCGCGAAAACACTGACAAACGAAAGAGACGTCAAGAGCGTATTTCACGGCTTCTGTGGATCTAACGTCCGTAATTTCACAAATCTTTTTACCTTGATCACCAAAGTTCTTTATGGAGGCTACCTCTTCCTTTTCAAATATCACCTGCGAGGATAAAGGAAGATAGAATAAAATATATTAAAAGTGATGACGATGACAATAAAAATTGTTGACGATTGCTGTGGTATGGCCAGTCAATGATATCGCACAATCATTAGCCAACTTGTCCACTTAGTTCTCTCGCTGCGAGAGCAAACTTCTCCACTTACCTTCTCGCCGCCAAACATCTGGTAATACTTCAAATCAGTTGGCATCAACTCTGAGCCAGTATCCTGAAAGGTAACAATGCGATTAACCTCTTAAGTGACCTTCGCAGGTGTGAAGCAAGTGAATGTTAACGCAAAGAAAGCCCAGCTTCAACGGGCCTCTAATGCTGTGTTTACACGAGACATTTAACGTAGTAAAAATATTACCGCGGTAAATTTGCATTTACCATACCTTGAAAGATGGTAAATTGGCATTTACTACGGTAAATTTTCTATTTTTCTGAGTTACATTTACCAAGGTTTTGTGAATTGTCTACACGCGTGGTACGCTCACTGCAGTAAAGTAAATGCGTCTCGTGTAAATACGGCATAAGATGCGGGTGTCACGCCGAAGTCAGCAAGAAAAGTAAAAAGTACTGTTTGCTTCTGCGCATGCGATAAGTGTGAACGTGGGTTACATTTACCGCCAACATTTAAATCGCTTTAGAGTCCAAACATAAGTATGTTAGATACAACTAATCACGAAACAATTACGTTACACCAAAAACGATCCTACTAATCATGACACCATCCCAAAGAAAAGATGCTACTAATCATGACACCATCCCAAAGAAAAGATAATATTAATCGTGACACCATCCCAAAGAAAAGATGATACTAATCGTGACACCATCCCAAAGAAATGATGCTACTAATCGTGACACCAACCCAAAGAAAAGATAATATTAATCGTGACACCATCCCAAAGAAAAGATAATATTAATCGTGACACCGTCCCAAAGAAAAGATAATATTAATCGTGACACCATCCCAAAGAAAAGATGTTACTAATCGTGACACCATCCCAAAGAAATGATGCTACTAATCGTGAGTCAACTGGTCTTTAATGTACGGGAGATCGGCGAATATCGCAGTTCTAGTTTAAAATACAATCGCACTCACCACGCACACATATTTTGTGCTGATTTTTACTTCATCGTTTGTTCGGCTGTCCAGGTTGACATAACTCGACTTTGTAGCTGATCTACACAAGTTGAAGCTGAAGGACACAAAATATAGGAACTCGTTTGCATATATGAAAAATATATACTCGTTTGTATACATATATAAAATAAATTAAAACCCAAACAACGACGGCGACGACGACAACACCCAAACCCACACATGCTGACTGTTCTGCTCTCGTAATAAACTGGTTTCAGACTTATATTCCGTTCATCCCGGAATAAGAAGGTTACCACCCCCTCCAAAAAATAAGCAAACAAACAAACAAACAAACAAACAAACAACAGCAACAACAAAACAAATCTTGCATCTCCATTTTGGAATAGTACCTAAAGTATGCAAGTATAATGACGCTGTTTGACTTACACAGTCACCCCCAGCTCCACCCCATCACCAAGAATGAGTGGAAGCCTGGCGAGAGATCTTTTCTTGTGGTCTTTCTTTTGAACTCTGTGGGACGAACAGCAACAAGCCAGCGGATCGTATGCGTGGGTGAAATGAACGCAACTCAGCCGAATGGCTGAGCGAATGATATGCAGATACACAAAATATTTGATTTTCAGCTGAATAGGAAGCTGTCTTGATTGAGAAATGAGTTACGCACTCTCTGCGAAGAACCTTTCTATCTTCATCTATCGTAACATTTCGAAAAAGTCCCAGACTCAAACCGCAGGATAACCTGCACCTGTCTGCCTATCCACTGGCAACGTGATACACAGTGAACTAAAGCGCCAAGGGGAGGGGTAGTTTAGTCTGACTGCATATTTGCACAAGCAGCGTAGCAGAGAGAGAGGAGGGAGGAGGGAGGGACTTGATCCAATGCTTTGAAAAGTAGTCTAGCTCAGTATAAAATTTATACTTCGTTGAAATTTTCAGTGCGGATCCAAGGATCCTTTTTCGTTTACTTTTCAACAGCTAATTTCCCAAGATTTTGCAGAAGGCGATTCAACAGGAAGACGGTGTTACCTGGCGAGCAACTCATCAAACTTTTCAGCTGGATCTGGAAGAGCTGCGAATTCATCTTCATCCATAAAAATCACGTCCTACGGACCAGATCAAGTTAGAAAACACTGCTGAGATGAAGAACACAATCATGGCTGCATTAAAATCAGGGTGAATTATGATAAAGCAGGAAATGACAGCAGTTTTAGACTTTTTAGCAGCCGTTTTAGAATTCTCACCTGGTAAAAGAGACTTCCATCAAATGTTTGTCCAGCGGGTTTAATGTGCATCAGCTCTATCTCTATGCCAATTTCTGACAAATCCTAGATTAAACATAAAGGAAATCGGGAAAATAGAACCGTACAGTGGAACCCCGCCTTACGGCCACCTCGTTATTACGGCCATTATTTTTTGTCCTGTGGAACAAATGCCGAGTCATTTTCTTATCTGAAAACCCTGGCCACCCCATTAATACGGCCAGATTTTTATTTCCTAATGGTGACTGTATTAACGGGGTTCCACTGTATGTAAATAGTTAAAAAAAAAAGGAAAAAAAAAAATGAAGAAAAGGCAACTATCAGATGGAGCAGGAAAAGGTTTCAGGAAAAGGAGAAAGGCAGAGCAAGTAAAGAGGAAAGGTCAACCTGGTCTATAGTAAAGGAGTCATAGAAGTATAAACACAATAGCAAGGGCTGGAAATAGAGCTGGAACAGGTTTTGGGAGAAGGGCAAGTGCTGAACAAGCAAATACGGTACAACAAAAATCAGTGTTAGCACAGAAATAGCCCAGGAAAGGCAAGGGGGTATGGAATAGGACAGGTGGTTTTATGAGGGCCATGGATGAGACTGAGATGAAGGTAGGAAGATATAAAAACAAGAGCAGAGGAAAAAATAGAGCAACAACTGAGCACTAGCCAAGAGTTTTTAGTACAGAGTTTTACAACAACAAAAAAAGAAGAAACCACCAACTAAATGAGACTGTTAGCTAACCCTTGCTTTTGTCTTGGCTTGCCTCTACAAAATATAAAAAATGCACATACCAATCAGTACAAATCACATATCAAAACTTTTAAAGTATGTGCAGCGACTTCCCCCAAACTTTTGGGTATTGTCTTCCCAGTAATAATTCACATATTCAACCTTATGGAAATATGCGAGGTCTAAAAGGTCAAGGAAGCACTGGGCATAATAAAATTAGTCTTGACAGCTCACCCAAGGCCGCCAAGGTAAAGCCCAAACTGACAATCCGAGATAGTTCAAACAGAGCAAATCTACTGATATACAAGTTTATTATATAGACACGAGTGTTTTACTGGAAAATATACTCTGTGTAAAATCCATACGAAACTACATCCGGGACCCGAGTGGCGTATTTTCCATATCCTCACTAGTGAGAATATCGTTTGCATCATTTCCCACTTTTGCACGGTTGTTTGTGCAATTTCTTGTAAAACACTCATGTCTAATATAATAAAAAGAAAATTACATGGCGGCTTGAAGATATGGATTTTATTTTCTCGTGGTAAAAACAATATTTTACTCACTCGCGAAGCGCTCGTTTGTAAAATATGGTTTTTACCACTCGAAAATAAAATTCATATCTTCTCGTCGCCGTGTAATATCCTCTATGTACTGAGAGGCACAACTGCACTGTACATGTTAATAACCACACCTGTACAGCTGGTTCGTCTCCATGGGGGTTGTCACTGTTTGTGAACAGCATGACTCGCTTATGACCAACTTTCTGAGAACTTGGGAGGGAGGGAGCAAAGCAAACTAATGGTCAGACCAAATTCACTTCCAGATTATCATTTTCAATACTAAGTTTACATTATATTAGCCTACAGGGATGCTAGAGAACCCATACACACTTTTTGGAAAAATGTCAAATTCATAATGGGAAGTCAGTAGTTGCTTTTTTGATTTAGTTTGAGCTATTTAAAATCTGGAATGTGGTCTTAGAAAATCTCGGCCAATTCCAGTTTTTTTTTTTTAGAATACATCAGATGAAATCAATGCAGAGGCATTACCTTTTAGAAAACATAGTTGAACAAGTCCAAAACACATCATTTAGAGAAAACCCGGGATTGTGACCAAAAGTGTTGGCAAAATCTCCACAGTCATCATCTAAAATATTTAGGGATGAGAAAAATATAATTAATTGCAACAACTTTTCACATGTCTTTGTACTGTATGAGTATATATTCTAATAGTAATGTTCCTGTTATTGAGCAGAATATATTTTCTTGCATTTTGAGAGCTAAATTTGGGCAGAAACACATGACCAACCACAGCTTCATAATATTTCTGGCACACCTTCAAGGAATTTTTCTAAGTCCAGAATTCGTTGAGCATCTGGCATGTCAAGCTCCTGCAGAGTAAAAAAAAATCACTAATATTAGCACAGTAATGCAGCAAAATCAAGGCTGCACGAATCAGCCATGACAGCCTCGTACTTGAAAAAATGGTCATCTCCAAGGACAGGAAAATGTCTTTTTTAGTTAGTGTGTATGTAAGTCAAGTCCAACTTCCAGTAAAATCGTAAGGCTTGTGGGATGTGGCTTAATTACATAATCAGAATACTGCACAATGTGCTGGTAAACTGAAGCCACAGATTAGGGCACAAAGGCCACAGTGGTAGCGGGCATTACCCCTTGATCTACCAAAAAAAAAAACATAAAAAATTGTGAGCCCAAGTAATAGCAGCCATGGACAGCTGTTTCGGCCTTATTAGGCCTCGTCAGCATGGCATAGCTATACTTGGGCTCGGGTTCGAGCTATGCCATGCTGACGAGGCCCAAAAAGGCCGAAACAGCTGTCCATGGCTGCTATTACTTGGGCTCACAATTTTTTATGTTTTTTTTTTTTTGGTAGATCAAGGGGTAATGCCCGCTACCACTGTGGCCTTTGTGCCCTAATCTGTGGCTTCAGCTTACCAGCACATTGTGAAGTCTAACTTCCAGCCTGATTTTCAGATGCTTTGAGCTTCTTTGTAAGTTTCCTCCTCCTTCAAAGGAGACTACCTCAACTCCACAACTCTTTCTTCCCTCACAACTCTCTGCTAGTCATTATGAGAAGCATACTATGTAATGTGTTGGGATACATGATTGCACACCCCCAAAGAATTGAAGAGCTGATCTCTGTTAACTGCTGGGACCAAGTGTTAGTCACAGAGTTGTTGGAACTGAAAATCAAACCCACCTGATAAACATAAATATGCTTGAAATCACTTCCAAATGAGTCTTTCTGACTTTCCTGGGATTTAGAAGTTCAAATTTGTCAGATAACTCACTGCCTAATATAATTTACTTCATACGCTAACGCTTAACGGATAACAAACAGACTAAACTTACACACGTGAACGCCTAATGCTCGCGCATTACATTCGATTAACAAACTCAACTAAATACTCGCTAGCACCTAATGCTTGTGCATTACAATAACATACACATGCAATACTTGACGTTTGAGGCAGTTTTGCATTGGCTGGGCTGGATTGAATTTGGCATGAACGTTACAAATAATAAAATAATAATTATATAATAATTATTAAAAATAATATTTGATACCATAATCATGATATCAAACAGTTGTATTCAGATTCAGTGTTGATAATAATATTGTCTTTTATTAATGGTACTACACATATAAAAATATATTAATCAAATCAAATCAAACAATAAAGATGCCCAAGCCAAATCTAGGTGTATACATGAATGTGGCAATGCTGTCAATCAGAAACTGCTTCACAATAACCTTGTAGTGCAGGGTACTTACTGTCCCAAAAAATACAATTCCAACAAGATCCTTGTCACTACTAATGATTTTGTTCTTGAGAATACTCACACAGCACTGTATAGATGTAAAGGAAACCCACTGATTACAGGAAGTTTATATTAGCCCACAGTATATTTTCTCTGAGATAATATATTTTTTTTACCATATACTTCTGTACACATGCATACCAGGGGCAGATCCAGACTGGTCAAGAACAAATATTGTTAGCGTTCAGGTGAAAATTGATATCCTCTTAAAAGCAATTAAAGGCATTGAAACTTTAAATTCTTGGTATGCTTTTTTGGTACCTTTTAGGGGTGAGAGTAAGCTCAAGCCACGCCCTATTTAGTACTTCTTAGGGATCAAAACGAAAATTGCTGACAAACATCCCCATCCTTTTTATGTGGGAGTCCCCCCCCTCCCCGCACCCAGATGCAGATCAACATTAGGTTGAGGGAGATGTCAGGCATGGGGGTTGGGATATTGTGAGGTTGTGGGTGATGAGGTGTGAATATGGGATTCCTCCCCTTCGTAACATGGGAGAGTTCAGGTGGGGCTGGAATACATTTCACAGCAAACCTGTATGCACAACTGAAATGGTATGCTTCCATCATCAGACTCCACAAACATCTCTTGTGAAGCATCGATCACCAGAATCAAGCTGTCCCTGCCTGACCAGCGACTCTGCCAAAGTATAAAGAAAAAAGTCCAGAAACAGAGTTAAAAAGTAAAGCACTTGGATTGTGTTAGTGGTGCACTGTACAAGTACAAGCAGATTATTAATTAAAGAAGAATTTGCACATGGAAGTGGCTAAGAGAAGCAAATTGTGCAGTGCTACAGTGGCAAGGAAACAACCACAAAAAAATATAATAATACTTTCTGAGTTCTTGATCAACACAAATCTACCACATCTTTCCTTGTGATCTCGCTTTATACAAAATATGCATGCAAGGCAAACATGATTTGAAATGATGGTGTTTTGCTGGCTCTGCTATGCCACATTCTGATTATGGGGATGGAAATGAGTTTGTGGTAGGTGAGGCAAAATGTGGGAGATTGACAGGGACTTTTGAGAGAGTGTCTGAATGTACCTCTTGTTCTGTGCCATTGGATTGATCTTCATCATTGTCATCAAACAAACCAGATGTGTCACCCCACCTCCAGCCATCACCCATTTTGATTCTGGTGTGCAATTAATCACCTACAAGATCGACAGAAACTTAATAGTCACTGATAGTGTATACTGCTGGATAATTGATCCATTGTTACTAAAAAATTAATGACAGATCTCTGTGGAACAACAAAAAATGGAATATATCTGGACAAAATTCTACAGTATCAGGGGTGGGATGGGGGGAGTTTGGACAATGCTACAGGAGAGAGAAAAGGGAGGAGATAAGCTGGGTGCAGAGCAGAGGCCTGAGCTCAGCCGCCCAGCCAATTGGTCGGTAATCATTACCAGATGATTGTTGCCTCTGTTTCAAAACGAGGTCTGGTGCGAAGATTGTAGCGTTCGCACTAAGCCTCGGTTTGAAACAGAGGCAACAGGCATCTCAGAAATGGCCCAGTTCAGTGCTGAAGGTTTTGAGAACTGCAAGCTACAAAATAAACGTAATTCAAGTGGTCTCCTGGAAAAGTATCTCATCATGAAATAAAGCAAATTCAGAAAACATGTAAATGATTTTATGGGCAATCCTAATAAAGGCAAATCTTATAAAAAAAAAAAGAATGACGAGCACAAGCAGATTTTTATCTACCTACCTTCCTTGGTTAATGTACTTTGAAGCCCGTGGAGATAAAGAAGCATGCATTCGTTTGTTTTCAGCCAAAATATGCTGGGTTCTACTCCGCCATTCCTCCGTTCCCGCGCTGATGTGAGGCAAGTTCGTACATGCCCGAAGATGTCACGAGAATGTTCGGGAATAGTCACCAGACCTCTTCTGTCCGCTGTCCGATTTTCGTGCGCTCGACCGCCGCCGACTCTGATTCGTCGCTAACTCCAATCGGCCCGCCCACACTTGCGGAAATTTGTACTCTGTTCGCGTGCGCCGGCACTCGTTTCATTCATTCGTCTTGTACTTTCTGTATTTTTAAAGTACTTCAACGCTCTGAACACATCGCTTTTCTGCACGTATGTATCAAGTGATCGATGTTCAATTACCGGTTAAGATTATTGCGTCATCTCAATTTATCCGCTGAATCATCGTCCTTTTTTAGCCGAATATAAATACCCGGCCTACCCAATGTTGGCTCATTTATTCAGGACAATTGACGAAGAGACATTATGGATACAAAGTTCAACATATCGGTGGCAGAAGAACGAGCGCTGACGACTTACGAACAACTGGATTGTAGTTTCTTGGCTTCCCGCCGTTTGTATTGTAATTTCCCTTGGCCTTGTTTTGGCGCTAAACAAGTAACTTTTCGGCCGATACACAGAAGAAAAGAGTCTTGGCACGGTTGACGTGGAGAAAACATGTTGGAGCAAGTATTTGTTAAACTAGTAGAGGGAACAGCTCTCTTTGGTTTTGAGAGCATCTCTCGATGGCTGGCGGATCTGCTGTTCTGGACATCGACAACAGGTTCGTATAAAATATTTACTGCATTTTTCTCATTAAAAAATGTCTAGTACTACGATGTCTCACCAAACGTGTTTATTCCAAACGCTTTTTGTTGTGAGAGCATTTGATTTATGCAGTCTACAATATATTAAAGTTGAGCAACTTATAAAATATTATATAACTCACTGCGATTTCGTTGCAAGTCGTTTAAATTGTCACGTTTCTCTCGAGTCATCTTTACTCAGCACATTTCACTAAAGTCTTAATCTGGAGGACGGGAAAAATTGCGTAAAATATTCACGGACTTCGATCTGCCATCAAATGGCAGCAAATTATTGGAATTCATTTTATAAAGTCACGTACTGATGTATACGATATTTCGTGTACTAAACTGGTTCACCGAACAGTGTAGTAAAACAGTACAGGTACTTTAATCAGTCTGGTAGGAAGTGTTATAGAATTGGGGTCATTTTATCTGCGATGTTAGACATCCTTGCATATGTAAATTGCTATGTATTTGGAGGAATAAATATACTGTTTTAGTAGGCAGCTGTCATCTGTGTTAACAAAATGATTGACACTTTATATATGTAGCTCTGAAAAATGGGAAGTCGAAAGTGGAAGTTGAGAAGCAGTCAAGAAGGGGAAAATTCTTAACGGAATATTTTTCTGCTCTGACGACCACTATACACACTGAACTCATTATTAACATCATGACCAATAGCACGTACACCAAGGTTGTGTGGCAGGATGTTTCAAGATGAAAATAGGAAAAATGTGGCACTTAAAAAAAAATTGAAAACAGTGACTTTTATTTCTTAAAAGGCAAAGGACACACATGAATACGGATTTACTTTACTGATTCTCAAACAAACGCAACCTAAAGTGTTTCTGTACGTTCTTATTTGCAGGTGTAAGAGGGATGTTAGGCACATCAACAGATATAAATGGCAGATACTGCGAACATTACACAAAAGAATGTGCAATCCTTCAACAATCAATGGGGTGTGATCGTCGGTTTACAGAATGCACTTTGCTTTGCAAAGATAATCAGTTGTGGTTCAGTTGTACAACTATGAAAAATTGTTCTGATGATAGCTGGAACACTTCTGGCCACTGCTTTGACTCCACTGTACAAGAAGGAACTACAAAAATACTTCAAGGCTGCTATAACTCTGCAAAAATTAACAGAGACATGGAAGATGCGCTGAAAATTGATGCACAAGGGATTGCTGGTGTTTGCCTTAGCCAGGATGATTACATAGAAATGATGATTGTGGACCAGAATGAGTATAGTCTGGCCCTATCGGTCAGCGACTGCACATTCAATCAGTCTGGGAAGCTTGTACGGATGACTGTCAGTTTTGACGAGTTTGATTCTGGTGCATCCTGCAGCTCTTCAGGAAACGAGGGTTACTCAGATGATGAAAGCTACGAGTTTGACTGTGAAGAGGATTTCATCATTTTCGATTCAGATTCAGATGGTTGCAATATTACCGGTGATGGTAAGGGCAGATCCCCTAGCTTTGGTTCTTGCTGTTCAGCCAACTCAGCCAATGCATTTGATGAATTTTGCTGGGAAGGAAAGGCAGACTTTGAGGAAAACCTTGCTGTATTTGTCAAGGGTATTAATCAGTGTCACCCATTTTATTATCACAAACAAAGTGAGCTGAAACTTCAAAGAAATGAGGCACCAAAAGGACTTAAGATAAGCAACAACAACATCCCAGTAATTTGTTCCTCGGCAAATGAACATTGCACAGGGAAAGCAAAGGAGTTGCCTAAGAGTTCTCATGTAAACTGTGGGGCCCAAGATGTGATTTTGGATCACTGTAATATAAAACCAGAAACCAAAAATAAGACAGCAAAATGTGTGCAATTTAAGCAAGGACCAGAACTTGTTACTAAGCACAGTATAGTCGCATGGGATTTTGCATACAGGCAAGCAAGAATAGGACCTTGGGAGAGAGCTGCTGTTGACAGACTGCGATTTCAGAAGAGAATTCAGGAACTTGAAGAAGTCCTGGCTCCTGTGCTTTTGGGACAAAAGTTGAAATCTGAGCAAAAAATATGTTGACTAGTGTGAAACAACAAAAGATGATATATTTGTGATAAGAAATTCTAAAATTGTATGCGAGGTATAGATTATTGCATTGACAGTGCAGACCAACAAATGTGAATATATGGCCACACACTGTGTCCCTATTTTCAATTTTCCATGATTGATTCTCAAAACACAATGTCCAAATTATATTAGTATTTCTGCACAAATTTCATTGCTTATGAAAACAAGGCTACCCAGGCAATCAATCTTTGTTAAAATTGAAATAGTGTTGTATTTAAAACTCTGGAGCATATAATGCACAGCCTTCAAATTGCAGGCATTGCTGATTAAATTTTATGATTCTCTTTCACATGGGGCAAGTTACATATTTTATTATTTTAATAAGATAAAAGCTGAATAAATAGTTTCATCTGGAATGAATAAAATTTATCCTTAAACAAAATAATAAAATATATGGATTATACTGTATGAATACTCTTGGATTCAGGGACATTTAATAAGACATTTACAACATAATAAAGTAGCTGTATTGTCTGGTTGTCCTGGACAACCAAAAATGTGAGAACTAAATTGATGCGATTTAGTGCTGCATGATGATGCTATTTCTCAACACAATGAAACTCAAACATCAAATGAAGGTGGTCTGTAGGGCAAACAGAAGATTGGATGGGATGGGGCAATTACAACATGACTTGTGGTTGTTGTTGGGACAGCTTAGTGCTAAAAAATTGATTTTGAAGAACCCATAACATAATCTGAAATGTTATAAATTAAAATACATGTGTTGGGTTTCTTTAACCCTTTCACTCCCAAGTTCAAAAGGCAGATTCTCCCAACCCTTAAGAGGAAAATGTATGAGTGATGTAGTGAGAATTGATAGTTTAACCAGCTTTCATCTGAGCAAGCCATCAAAAGCTAAGTTCTTCCTACTGTATGATATATTATTTTCTGGTGAGAGACTGAAAGGTAAAATTGAAGTTGATCACTCTTGGGAATTGGCCCCAAAATTATTTTTCAAGACTTCACATAGGTATAAATCAAGACTATAATTATGGAGCCAGTGAAATTCAAAGGCTTCTTAATATTGCATAAATCCTGATGGAATGGCTAGTTGCATACATTAAACATTAGTTTGTGCTCACAAGAAATAGACACCACACATGTTAAAGTCTGGGATTTTATTAACAAACTTAGTCCTTGCATTCAGTAAATGCTAAAAAGATCCTTTATAAATAGCCATATATAGCAGTAAATCTTCCATTTTGCCCAAAGTTGGCTTCATATATTTTCAAAAATAATACTTTAACCTCTTTGTTTCATTCTGAATTTTTAAAACACTGATTATAAAAATGACCAACATAACCATTATTTGATTGAAAGACACCCTAGAAAATATATAAATTTCGTGATCAAATTTCATTCTTGTTTATATTACTGTACTCAGTCCTCTCATAGCACATTATATACAACTACAGCATATTTTCCCAACATGATATCGTTGGCATCATTTCTCGGTTTTGCACGGTTGTTTGTGCAATTTCTCGTAAAACATTCGTGTCTAATATAATAAAAAGAAAATTAGACGGCGGCTTGAAGATATGAATTTTATTTTTGAGTGGTAAAAACAATATTTTACTCACTCGCAAAGCACTCGTTCGTAAAATATTGTTTTTACCACTCGAAAATAAAATTCATATCTTCGTGCCGCCGTGTAATATCCTCTATATGTGATATATGGTACATGCGTACAGTAAAATTATAAACTTGTAATAACACCCTAAGTCATGCAACATTTCAAATTTTCTAGTTTTTACTTCAATTTTTTTTACTGTACCTTATTTGGATTCTTCAGTAAACATTTCCCAGTGTTATTAATAATATTGTGTGTGTAATGTAAATGTCTTTCTAGAAAACTAGTTAATTAAACCATCACTATCTTGTGGCAGGTCGACATGACCATAATAAATACCCATGTAAAAAACAACTAATAAATTAAAATATTAAAAAGTTATCTAGTCGTCAACGTCAACATCTGCTAGCTGATCCATTCCATACTTTTTGATAAGATCCTGTTTAAAATTCTGTTTTAGTTCCTTGAGGCACCTGTGATAAAGAACAACCAACATTGTAAGTTGCCATATTGCTATTTATTATATAGACACGAGTGTTTTACTGGAAAATATACCGTGCATAAAATCCATACAAAACTACATCCGGGATCCAAGTGGTGTATTCTCCATATCCTCACTAGTGAGGATATTGTTGGCATCATTTCCCGCTTTTGCACGGTTGTTTGTGCAATTTCTCGTAAAATACTCGTGTCTAATATAATAAAAAGAAAATTACATGGCGGCTTGAAGATACGGATTTCATTTTCTCGTGGTAAAAACAATATTTTACTCGCGAAGCGCTCATTCGTAGAATATTGTTTTTACCACTTGAAAATAAAATTAATATCTTCGCGCCGCCGTGTAGTATCCTCTATATGTGTAGTAGAATAAGAAGACAAGGCATTTGTGCTGCACTTGGTTGCGAGGCAAAGCTGTCTTGGGGTGCGACTGGATATTGCCTTTTTCTATGTAGCTCTTTTATGTCATCTCGATTCTACCTAATGAAAATACTTAACTCTTCAAAACGGAAGATTAGTTCTTGACATGTTCTTGTGGGAAACAAGGCATGGGGGTGAGATTATTTGATGTGAGTGAGATTGATATGAGTTGGCAGGATGGGACAACTCCTACATAAAGCAGGAAATTTGTTGAGACAGGGTTAGAAAAGTGGCTTTGGTGCAGGGTGTGGGAGTGGTCAAGGGTGCGGATGTTTGTGAGGTTACTATAATACTGGTATGGGTGTTAATGTAAGGGCATTTAAGCATGGCCTGGGGTACAATCTTAAGGGCACCGGTGGGATTACAGGTATTGACAGTGTGGAGTTACACAGGGCACATAGGAATGGTCTCTTACCTCCTGTAATGTGCACTGGATCTAAACTTGAAAATATCAAATGATGGTGAATGAGGCATGTGAACCATGAATGCATTTGGCAGCACAATGAACTCGTATCTGGTGAGAAAATAGTACACAGTAGAACTATTCAGAGCAAGCAGGACCTTAAATCATACATTGAACATGGAGGGGCACTTTCTTATAGGAGACAGCCTTCGTCACTGAACGTTCTATATATAGGAGAACATTGCAGGTACTAAAAGAATAGGTGTGGGGAATTAAAACATGATATTGTGAAGACGTTGCATTGGTTAGAACAGCCAGGATGACATACCCTTGAGCATGGAGTTCTATGATGTGTGAAACTTTGTTCCACCCAAATCCAACAAATCTTGTGTCATATCTGGTAACATTACTGGGAACAATCACATATGGCTCAAAATCTTCTTCCCATTGCACCTGAGAAGGAAAAGAATGAGCACACCTGTAAATATGGAGAAGAAAACCTAAATATCAAAGAATGAAAAGCAATACTTCAGCTGCCCTTGTGTTGTAACTTTTGTCAAATGACGTCTTGACAAATTACTATGATTGTGTTGAGATCATACTATTTAAAAAATGGAGTAAACCCTTGGAGACAATAGAGCAGTGTCTCAAAACAAAAATGTCAAAAGCTAAAGAAATACCAACAACTGTAATTTGAGTGCATAACACTGGTAGCACTTAACAAGGATGTTAGCACACGTACGGTGTATGGCTTTGTGGCTGTCCTCCACTTGGCATGATTTGTAGGTCCATGTCCTTTACTCCACTCGCGATATCTGTAAAATAACGTATTGAGCAATATTATGATGGGAAGTAAATGAAAGTCAATGACTAATTAATCATTATTTTTACTGACCCATGCAAATTTTTCAACTATTCAAGTAGAAAATGTATGTATGAGTTAATGAAAAGTTATGTATGAGTTGATGTTATACTTTATTAGTTTGTAAGAATTATAACTTACAATAGCTTTACTGGAGAGAGAAAAATATGAATAAGGGAAGAGTGCAATAATTTATATTACTAGCAGTGGACTGTTTTAAAAAGATATTGATTATAACAGTCACAGCTCCCTCCAAAGGGCACCTCTTGTCTCACCTGAAGGTAGAAATAGTTCCAACATCCCACAGGTTCAATAATTGAGCCTTGGTCTTTGGAAAATCCAGTTTGTAGTGAAGAGTTTCAAACGCTGCCACAACATATGCCTGAAAGGCAAGCAAATTGGGTTTATTTTTTGTATGTCAAATGCAAAGCCCAAAATGGCAAGTGCAAAGAGAAAGTCTACAAAGACAAAAAATATATTAAGTTTTTTTTAACTTACTTTGTTTTCATGTGGGAATGTTCCCTTGAGGGTTTGTCTAAAAATAAATACCATCCACAAATCACTTCATTACTGAACCACAAAGTGATCAACTTCAGTCTTCTCCTTCAGTTTCTAACTAGAGATGTATCATACAAGTATAGAGAACTTGGCTTTTGATAGCTTGCTGAAATGAAAGCTGATTAAATTATTAGTTCTCACCACATCACTCACAATGCATTTTCTTCTTAAAAGGTTGGGAGCTTGAAAGTAAAAGGGTTAATCACTGAACCACAAGCACTGAAAATCATGTAGCTCTGTACCTTAGATAGCTGTAGAGTCCAGGCATTGGAACAAAATCAATGTCACTTAGGAAAACCAGAGAAGTGTGGACTTGATTTAAGGCAATGTTCCTCAGATAGTTGACAGGGTAGAATTGCTAAAAATATGTTTGAAAAGATAAACAGAATTGAAGAATTAGTGTAAACATAAAAATTAAACCTAGCATCATCATGCAATATTGTTCACATGTCAAGAAATTTTCAAGACTTACTCCTTCTTTGAAGACGATATGATATCCAACATTCTTTCTAGATGACAGTTGAGGAGAAGTTTGGGCATAGTGTAAAAACTGTTGGGCTTCACCGTCAGACATGTACAGAGAAATACTGATGGGTCCTTCAAAGTGATGATAAACTTCAAGTTAGGCAATCAAGAACTGGTGTTTAATTACAACACAATCATCCCAAGGTGGAGAGAAAAGTGAGGGGATGGGGGCATCAGTTGGATGGGATGTACAGTCAACTCGCTCTTGACATACACCCAAAGCAGTCCCTGCAATTTCTTCAGTCTGTCATTTACTATAACACTAACTGAAATCGTTTTAAGATGGACACCTGTCTAAAATGGATAGTTGTAGCTGGTCCCAAATGTAGATCCAACTTGACTTTACATATTTTTACTGTACCTTCCCAGTTCTGACAAATAACTTCCACCATTTGCAATCTGTCCATTGACAGTTGTGTTACAAGTGTGATATCAACTGCATCTTTTGTCTAGAAACAAAAAGGAAGGGTTTTCAGAAATAACATAAAAGCATTTGCATACCCTATCAAGTCTAGCCACAGGGAGCCCACACTGGACTGGTACTTTAATAAAAAAAATAGTCCAAAACAACCGAAACTAGACAAGATACAATATTGACTCATGTCCAGTCCAACACACCACACCTCAATTTACCTGGAACTGGGAACAAGACAATATTGTACCTCATAGAGGTTTTGACCATTTTGGAACTTTTTTGTCATTAGAATATCCAATGTGAACTCCCTGTGGTCATGACTGAATCACTTACAGCAGTGTGTAGAAAATCCAGATAATACAGATGGGTTCTATGTACAAGGTTCTGCTCCTGTTTGAATTCGTAACAACTGTCCCCACTATCTGCTCTGGAGGTCTGAAATATAAATGTTACACAATGAACAATCATTGTAATGATCTAATGTATTGTAAGGGTCCCCTCCAGCCTGGAAAAAATTAAAAGTATCAAATTAAATAATGTTACCTTTATATCAAAGAGCAGATTGGTTCCTGGTCGTGTCAACTGTCCTGCCTTCTCTTCCTCTTCCACTTCCTTTCCATCTTCACAACGAAACAGCCAGCGTCTGTACAGTAAACAAAGCAAGATTTGACTGACAGGAAAACTGAATGCAAGGAGTGCAGGAATGTTCTCTCAATAGTTTGTATCCATCTCTTGATTAATGTGTTTGTGATATTCTGGTTTCTTAATTTCCTATCTCCCCAAACAGCACAGCACAGCACAGCAGTGCTAAAAGACATTGATACTTTTGTTGTTTAGATAGTGATAAATAATTTTAATATTTGTGAAGTTACACTGTATATTTATCTACACTAGTTTAATAATCTTTGGCTGAGCAAAGCAAAGCATAGCAAAAATGATAATAAAACAATTTCTCAAATTCCAAAGAAACAGACAATAAGTGTAAGCTTGTGTTAAAGGCATTGTAAAGGATGTATGAAGGAATGCTAGTATATAAAAAGTAAACAGAGCAAAGAAAGTCACTGTAGTCTTTAACCTCAAGCAGACATGTTAGTTTTCCTTATTTTTCATACCAAAGAGTGCAGTGTTCAAGTGTGTTGCTAATAAAATGGGCTAGGACCCACACCATAAGTTGGTTGTGTTTCAGTGTTGGTGGGAGGGATTACAGAAGCTACTTTGTGAAAGATTCAGACTACTTCTATACCTCAGAAGGTTGCCATCATATTCTAAGAAGGTAAGATACAGATTCCTAAAGAATTCCCCATGCTTGTTTTTCACCAGGAGTTTCTTTGGCGAATTCCAATGTACAACCTAAAAAAAAGGAGACAAAATTTGAATATCTTGTGAAGAAATAATGCATCAAGGCATTGTGAAAAGTTACCTGGTACATGAATGCATGTATCTACTATTAGTTACCTTCAATTCTGATACATCTTTATAGCAGTGCTGCGGAACAAAAACATTGTTCATGCAAGTGAATATTGACAAGACCTTGGGTACGTTACTGACTGTCTTTCTGTCTCACCACACACTCCTCTGTCTCACTGCCTAAATCTGTCTCCTGCATCGCAAAATGACTGCCTGTGTACAGACATGAATAGGACAACAAAATAGCCAGTTAACATCAAAGAAAAGTTATAACTTTGAGTCTAATCTACCCCAGCCCCAGTGAGCTGTTGTGTGCCTTGACCAAGTGTGGCTCTGGCATTTCTACCCTTGGAAACCTACAGTAGCGACTAAATTAGAGTAACAATAAGTCAATATTGTACCTCACTACGAGTGTTGTCCCCTAGTTGAACATTCCATGTGCACGGCAACTTGTACACCAGACCTGGATGACTCTTGATAACAGCATTAAATATATCCTAAGAAAATACAAATGAATAGCATAGAAATCATTAACAATATCCCAGGTCAAGACGATTGTATATTATAATAGTACTGGTGGGGACTCGTTTCAAGATTACATAGGGCAATATTATTATTGCAGTAATATTTAAGGGGGTGTGTACCAAAAGTTGGTTTACACACCTGATCAGCTAATGCTGTGGAGAGCATGCTCATTAACTCCTTCTCTGCTGTCAATCTCCAGAGCTCTTTCCACTTCATTTGTCTAAGTTTGCTCAAGTCCAAGAGAATAACTCCTGTATTGAAACCCCGGCCCTAAAGAGAATGTTCAGATAGACATTAAAAAACAATCTACTATTAATTGTACCAGTGGATCAATCCCAATAACTCAAACCACCAAGGTAAATGAAAAATGATAGTTATCAAATAGGGGATTGCTGTGGGGTCTGGTTTACAAAGAATATTGCAACCCTAATCTTTGCATATACAGTGCTCGAAATTAAAACAAAAGTCCAGGTTGTCCAGATACATGAATTAGTTTGCCTAGTGGATTTTCTCCTGACGACCAGACTATCAATTTGGCAGAAAACCAGTCGTCCAAGCAAACTTTTGGTCGTCTTGAACGACCAGACGACCGCTAATTTCAAGCACTGATATAATTATGGTATTATCTTCACTCATGTGCAGCTTTGCAAGGCATCTATGATCTTATGGAAAACCAGCTCTAAAGAGAATTAGATTGGCTGCATCAGCATGGAGAATTATGTATAACTTGGATCGATTAAGGGTTGATGTGTGAAAGCTGGACACCATGAAAGAATTTGAAGCTGATGTTTTGAGCGCTAGCCCTTCATCTTAGCAGATCGTACCAAAGCTGGCCAAGGCTTGTGGTTCTTCCATAACTTTCCCAGGTACCAGTCACTTTGATTTTCCACAAGACCTATCACCTGCAGTAACAAGAAAATGTCAGTGGCTAAACTTTATGAGGGGGGAGTTGTTATAACTTATAGAAATATTATTTTCACAAGCATCCCCCTCCTTTAACACACATTCCCTCAGTAACCCAACCTTGGCTCCTGTAAGCTGATCCAGAAGTTTCCAAAGCTCAGCAATGTCTGATGCAAAGATTACATCTGTGTCCAGTACAATGACCTGGACAGAAGAACATGAAACAGGAATACAGTGTGATATTATGGTGTCATTCAGCACATAATAGTACAGATGCTTCATTGTAAGGTTGAATGGAGAGCTATAAAAATAGATTTTTTAGTTGAAACAATATATTATTATATAAATACTTTTAATATTTATCTTCAGATAAGTGGAGCAAAGCATAACTACATATACCATATTATTGTTTTCACAATCCCAAGCAAAAGAATGGAATGATCAATAACAGACCTGAAACTTTTTTGGTGTTTGTATTGCTATGTCATGGACTAACACAAACATGAAAAGAGTTGAAAAGTTTTGAATATCTCACCTTATCTAGAATTTCTGGCAGTGTTTCTGTTAGCACCAACTTCAATAATCCAAACACTCCTGAGTAATGGCTGTTAGGAATCCAAGACACTTTGTCCTGACAATATCAAGTCATGTTTAGCACTAGAAATTCTGACTGCAACTCACTGTACAAGCTAAATTATTTTGGACAAAATAATTCAACTTCAAACTTGGAAAACCAAGACTGAGACTTTAACCACTCCATGATGGAAAGAAACAAACAAGAAAAACAAAACAAAACAAAAAAACAAAAAAAAAAACAAACAAACAAACAAAAAAAAAAAAAAACTGAGAAACTGAGACTCATAAAAAGGGTTGCCAAGATTCAAAGATTGGACCAAAACTGTCCAAGACCTACTGTACTATTTTCTAGGTTACCATTTGCCACCCCTCCTATGCCTTCTCACCAAAAAAAAAAGCACTTTCCTTTACCTTGACTGTTTCCGTGTTGTAGAAACTTGTTTGAACTGAAAATGTTAAGGAGAATTATGGAAATGGTTTACAGCAATGTTACAAGGTAGTATGGAAATTCCCAGGCAATGAATCAATACAATCATGAATAAATAAGTAGCATTTAGAACAAAGAACATGTACTGTACCTTCTGGCACCTTCCATGTCCAAAATAAAGTGCTCAAGATGAGCTCTGCTGCTGAGTCCGAGATAAAATGGAAGTGGAGTGGGTTATGGCGATAGAATAATATAGACTTGATGAGGGTCACCACTTGTCGACTTGCGCTGTGTCCTGCACATACAACCGCAATGTGTATCGTCTGCAGCAACATTTCAACACAAAAGGAAAACAAATAGTTCATGTCTAATGTGATGATGGTGCTTAATGAGAAATGTAGCTGACAATAAATGAAATATAGGTAATCAGTCCTTTTCCAGGGCTTGGTCACATGACTAAATTTGTATTTTGTATAATGTATTTTGATAATGATAAAAAAAAATTTAAAACACGATCAAAAAATTAGCACTCAGGCCTTTTAGGTACCAGAAATAGAAAGAACATAAAAAATATATGTACAAGTAGACATGCATTTAATTCATTCAATCTGTAGCTAATATTTAAAAGTTTGTAAAATGATGTCACACTTTACTACTGACAACAGTACGTTTCACATTTAAATTTGCTTTTTTAAATTAATTTAATTATAATAGTACATAATGATAGTCAGTAGTACATACTTCACATTTGATGACACTCAAATCACTTGCACAGTTGTTCTGATGGTCTGTCCGTTCTGTCAAGAGGAGAAGTGTAAAATGAAGAGTAATGTTAGGGCCTTCAGTCAAATTAACTTGAGTCATTAATATCAATATTTTCTGCTCCTTCTCTTATTATATGGGAGGTTTTGATGGAATCCTTATTATATTTACTTCAATCTTTATTTTTGGTTTCCCCATACACTGTATTCTCTTCTTGAAAGGTTGGAAGAATCTACTTTGTTTTGTACTGTTTGCTCAGGAGCAAAATGTAAGTTTACTAACAAAATCACTGACTAGATGGAAAGCCAGAAAAACTAACTTGTGGTTACAAGTTTCTTGTCCAGCCCACACTACAGTATGTATCATGATTACTGTATGACAATTTTCGTCTGTCCTAAAGAAGTCTTAGTTCAAGCAGACTACAATAAAACACTAGCTTATGGCTATAACCATCCTCGGAGACCCAGGGGCAGATTATGGGGGCCTGGGTCTCCAAGGATGGGCTACAATTGGATCATATATGCAAAGAAAATATTCACTCCAGAAATAATGAAAGCAACAGTTACAAATAATATTAGTGAGAGATCCAAGCAAAATGTGACACAAAGAAATACTCACAAACAAAGTTGCTATGTACATGGGCCATATTTTTACACATGCATACTTGTCTATTTACCTAACATTTGTATGTACGGTATTTGATTCATTTAGCAGTACAAAATTAATGATAACTACCTGTTTGTGACATTACATTCTTGAGTTTCCTGTTAACATCATGAAGTCTTCTCTCAGCAATTCCTAGCTGTTTTTTGAGTTGTGCATTTTCACTTTCCACGTCATAAAGTTTGTCAAGAAACTGTTTGTCAGGAATTTTGTGAATTAATTGCTGGATAACTACACCTGTAGAAAAAAAAAGAATAATGTATAATAATTAAATATAGTATAATAATATAAAATATACAGTAGTATAATTAATATAATAATAATAATAATAATAATAATAATAATAATAATAATAATAATAATAATAATATATATATTTTTATTAAATTATATTATTACTAAATGTTTTTATAACATTGCCCTTGTTTGATTTCAAATTTCAAGTATTGGTTCTTAACCCTTTCACTCCCAAGAGTGATCAACTTCAATTTTCTCTTTTCAGTCTTGCACCAGAGATATATTATACAGTAAGGAGAATTTGGCATTTGATACCTTGCTCAAATGACAGCTGATTAAAAAATACATTCTCTTTTCATCACTCATACATTTTCTTATTTTATGGTTGGGAGAATCTGCATTTTGAGCTTGGGAGTTAAGGGGTTAAAAAGCTTTTCTTGGTACTAAATACCAGCAACCTTAAATGTGAGTGTCTTTTGGGAAAAAGCAACAAAATGATGTATTTTTAGTTGTCAAGTGCCATGGCATGCATGATAAGAAACAGCTAGAGGAAAGAGGTACACCCTTCCCACCTGGCCCAAAATTATGACATCTAGACTGTCCAAAAATAATAACATGTGGCCTTCATATCACTATTTGGCATTTTATTCATTTTAATAAGATGCCCCTCAGTGTTTACTTGGACTTTTGGAATGCTGAAGCATAGAAGCACAAAGCACACTATTGCATTCTTTTCAAAAACAAGTGTTTCATTTATTTGAACTGGGATGTCAACAAATGACATCTCAACTCCACCCCTTTATGAAAGGACAATTTGAAAAATGCAATTAAGAAGGAAAGATAAACACATTCTTCTTATCATAATGCATGTTTGATAATCTGTAATTCGGTGTGGTAAATTAAGAAAGGTTTCCTTTTATTCATGAAGAAACTAAGTGACAACAGAACAGTAAAAGTTGGATAGCTTCCAAGTACCACAAGTAATGTATATATTTTTTGGGGAATCTCACAGCTTGGTAGAAGTTGATAGTAATACTGTTGCACATATGATCCAAGCATTTCATCCCTTAAATATAATGACATGTAATATCCAGTGAAGATATCAGTTTTCTTTCTGTGAGAAGAAGTCAGGCCAAATATGTAGAACCCATCAGATTACGACAAATGCGCTTTTAACTCGTTTTTGTGAACCGCCAAAGAAATCAACACCCAATTCGAATTACATATAGCATTGTGAATTACATTCCGTGTAATTAAATCCTATTTATGGCGATGATTGTGGAACATTTGTCGCGTCTGTGTTATCTGGGTCTGTTCCAAAAAACAGATGTGAAATGCAGGTTTCCCACCATGTGTGATTTTTATATCAGCACGTTGTGGTCTCGAACATCATAAATACAATCTGAACTTCAATCATTTGTGGCTTCCTCGAACACGAACCAAATATTGGACGCGCTGCATTAAAAGAAGAAGAAGAAGAAAAAAAAAATACACACAACAACCAACATTTACAAAGTTCGCGATGAGTTCATTGCTCGGCCAGTTTTTTTAATTTCATTTCTCGTTTGCAACTGGATCTGTTTATTTAACAAGCTTGGCATTTTTTCACACTTGCCATATTCCCAGCAATTAACCGGATTTCCGATATTTCTTTCAGCACTTATCTTACGAGAGCGCAAAAACACTACGCGAAACTTCTCGATTTAGACTTCATCTGTTTAGCAGGATAAAACCTAAAAAAAACTATTACCACTAACCGGTTATAATGGCATTTATTGTTCAGTTGTCAAAAGTATGATGAACGCGTTATAAACGAGACAATTATTTATATACTTCATATCGTGCTGAAATAACGCCATGGCCGATCGTCGCATACGCGCGATTTTCTGAGAGCATCAAAAACGCAAAGCGAAACATCATTACTTAAGCGAAGCAATACATCAACGTCGCCTCTTACCTTGGGTTTTGTCCGATGGCTTGATCCACCAAAGAACCACAGAAGAGCTGAGTGACAACAACAGCAAAAAGGCGATGGTTCGTATTTTAACCAGTCCCATGCTCGCTAAAAGCATCCTAAGGATACAGCTCCAGTTCTTTCACCTCCATCGAAAATGCGATTGTAAATTACGACATTTTCAGCTGTTTTCAAGCTGTTCCGCATTTCAAATTAAGCGCTAAACCGATTTGGAAAACGGCACGAGGGTCGAGTGTGCACAGTTTTACAGTCCATGCGCCATTTTCTCCGCAGGAAACATCTTCGCCGCTACACAATGGGATAAAAAGTTGTCTAGCGTACGCGCTTGACCTCCAACACCTTCACTGAACCAGACAGAAATTGCTCTGAAGCAAAACAACCTCACTATCAATAAGATTTCAAAGATACCGTAAGAGTTGTAACGCACTGCGCAAGCGCAGCTGATCAGCACAAAAAAACGCGGGCGCGCGACACGGGCTATTTAAAGGATAACTCCGACCTGAAATTGATGCATTTTTAAAAAAACCCTAAAGGTACGGGGAATCAATATTCGAACATCTCTTGCACGTATTGCGCTTCTCGATTTCGTAAAAAAATCAATGAATAGCGAGCTTTGGCCTCAAACACCGCGGCGCAGAATTCGCATGTCAGCGGCAATTTTGTGAATTTGTGACGTATAGTATGGGGAGCTTGAGAGTTTTACAAAGGCAGCAAGGTGATGTGTCGGATGCGTTCAATCGCCGAATTGACTCGAGCAAAGCCAGGGGTATCAACTACAATCGACTTTACAGGAATCCCAACAGACGCAAGATACGGCTGGCCTAAATTTCTGGAGAAGATCCTATCCTTTCAAAGAATATCCTGTCGTGTGCTCCGAGCCGCCGGTTCACTTCAGACTGCCTTGAGCGTAAATTGTATGGGAGCATAGCTTCTTGATGGAAATTCAATTATGAATCTGAAGGCGGACACTGTGTCTACGATCTTTTCGAACCGTCCACCTCTAACAAACCTCGCTTTATCGTCTGAGACGATAAACAATTCACTCTGTGACCCGCCGCCATCTTCAAGCTCCCCATACACTACGTCACACATTGATAAAAATTACCGCTGACACGCGAATTCTGCGCCGCGGTGTTTGAGGCCAAAACTCGCAAAATAGTGACATTCAAGGATTTTTAAAAAATTCCTGAAGAGCAATATGTGCAAAAGCAGTTCGAATATGGATTATCCGTACCTTTAAGGTTTATTTAAAAATGCATTAATTTTTGGTCGGAGTTATCCTTTAAAGAGGATTGAGGCGTTTGACCATTTCGCGCCTTATGTCCCACGTGGCGCATGATTTTCAAAATACATGCCAAAACACGAAACGCATGACGGGAAAACGGGAAAGTCCCCAGAGTCAGGCAACCCAAATTCTGTCATAAATTTAGAAAAATCGAAACGGCTACAAAATCGAAAGACGCACAATTTTCAATCCAAGTATATTGACTGTATCTATTATGAGTCGTTCGTTTAGTGTTTGGGACCTTCGCCTGAGAGACCTTTATATTCGGGGAGGGGGTACTCTCTCTAGTGGACTATACTGAGAGGCTCCGCCCTCAAGGGGTCCTTTCAGGTTGAAACCGACATGAAGGGGATACCTTTTTCAGCCTGAAGGTATATAAAAAGGATGCCTTTTAGGGTGGAGATATATGAAAAGGGTATCCCCCAAATACCCTATCCCTTTTTTTGTACCCTTAGAAAATGAACTAAGGTAACATCGAGGACATACAGTTTTACCGATAGAGGTGTTCAAACAAAAGTTGCATGCTTGTGGGTCTTCTTTGGGGTGATTTCCGGTGTTTCGGAGATTTAATTTTGTCAACTAACCTACTAAAACCCTGATCGGGATTAGTTTTTTGCGCCAAAGTAAGAGAAATTTGTTTGCGCGAAATCTGAGCAATCTGGTACCCAGACCCTCCAATGTGCACGAAACTCGAAGGCTGGGAGGACGTTTTATATTAAGAATATACTAAAATGGACAGAAGGGACAAGTGCGGAACTCTCAAGAGAGACTTCAGTTTCTCACCAGAAAAATATCACACAGTATAGATAACTTGGCTTTTGACACCTTGCTCCAGTGCCCTAACTATAAATTATCATTACAACACTCATACACTTGCTTCTTGAAGGTTGAGCGTCTCTGCATTTTGAGCTTAGGAGCAAAAGTGTCAGCCGGCAAGAAAAGCTGAGTAATGCGTGACATATCTTTTTATGCACAATCGATTTTGGCAGTTTGACTTCGAACATTTATTTCTAATCAGAGGCCACGATTAATCCAGCCTTCGCTTCAATACTTATCTATTACTTTTATTAACTGAATGCGTTTCTTCTCTCAGGCTTTAGAGTATTCGTGGTCTGTAACAAATATAAAACTGAAAGCCCGCGGGACTGAAAGCGAGGAATGAATGAAACACGATACATGTTTACAATATTTTGCGATTTTGTTCACAGCGTGTTCAGTCCATTTGTGACTGCAAACTCAATGCTCAGGACTATTACGGTGTATTGTTCATTTCCAGTACACATTGACCATTGCGAAACAAAAGCTACATGATCGAATGGAAGACACATTTCAGCAGGCAATGTATGATAAGGTCGACACTAGATAACATAGGGTGGAGGACCCCTGAGTTTTCGGAATATTTCCGACTTTACGATGACGTCACACGAAGCCACAATTCGGAAAAACAAGATGGCGGACATGCGAGCGGTTTGAAGCGATGCCCAACGGACGGTATTTTCCAGAGTATTTCGCCTTGTTATTCACTCATTTCTACTGTTACCGATTTCTATGTACCGATGCATACGAATCGGCATTTAGTAGTCCGTGCAAAAACCTACAAAGACTCTCGAGCGGTATGGGTTACCTGACTGGGTGTTAACGACGCGAAACAGACTACAAGGCACTTTACAACATAGGTTGAGGTAACCGATAATATTAATTAAGAAATTAAGAAATAAAAAGAAATTCACGCCAATCGCGCTGTCCTGTCTATGTCACATGTATTTTTGGAGGGAAATTTAGGGTGATCGAGATGCAGAGATAGATGAACAATGGTTGACTATGGCTCCGTAAACTCTGCAGAAGAGGCCTATAAGTTCATTTCAGAATGTAAAACACGCAGTAAAGTTTGCCTGCTACAAGGATGACCAAGGCTTTGGAAACTCAGGTAAGCAAATTATTTCACCCTGCCTGGTTTTCACTAAGTGGCATATGTAATGATATACAAGCATGATAAGCATAAACATAAGAACCAATCAAGCATAAGAATCTCAAGGTTCTTATGTTTACGCTCATCATACTTATGCTTATGTCAATAGTGAAAACCAGGCTTTAATTGACCTTGGATAAATAGTTCCATGCCAGACAAAGGAAAACAGTCACTATGTACTGTGAAGAATCTTAAGCCGCAGTTTTTCGTGTTAATTTCGGTCGTTACAAAACAGTTGTTATTTGCGTGCACAGACCTTTCTAGAACTCTCCAGACCTTTGGTATTTCGTTTAAAATTAGTTAGCCAATCAGAAGGTAGTTTACACACGTGTTCGTGTCTGTTCAAGCGAGACGAGTCTGTTCAAGCGAGCGAGTTGTGAGAAAAATAAACTGTTGACATCGTGGTGAGTTCTTCAGTGTCACTGGGAATTGTGAATCAGGGCCAACTACTTCTCAGAAATTCCCCACACTGGAAGGTGGCGACCCTGCCAGGACTACTTTTGGAGCGATTACTTATACTTTCTTTCACGGAGTAAAAGGTACGTGCAGCGAGTGGTGAATGTTTACTTGTGCGAATTCAAAGAACGGAAGCCTTGAAAAACATGGCTTATACGGAGGAGAAGTTCAACAAACAAATTGCAATAGCGGATCTTAAACTTGAGGAAATACAGGAACTATCGACTAGTGAAGATACAGAGGAGGTGTCAATCGCGTACGAACAGATTGGAGAGTTGATCAAGCGTTTGGAAAAATGTAAGGACGAGACAGCTGAATATCTGCTCGAATCAGACAAGGATTTGGAGTACATTAAAAAGTGGACGGCAGATCAAAAGGGAAAAATACAACCCTTTCGTGGGGTACGTCTTGAAATCAAGAAACGACTGGAAGAACTTGCGGTGAAAGAAGCACAAGTGACACTTGATAAACAACTGCATATTCAACAGAAGATCAACGAGGAGCAGACCAAGTACAGGTTACAACAACAAAAGGAAATCGAGGAGGCCACTATACGACAACAACAGCGGGAAGAGGAGTGGTACATGAGAAAGCTTGACTTCGAGAAACAAATAGGGGAGAGCCAAGCCGAACGTATCGGAAAGGAAAACACAGAGAAACCCACGAAATCCACAGCGCAATCCGTAAAGCTACAGAAGTACACCATCACTCCCTTCACTGGTGACTACAAAGACTGGTTACGGTTCTGGAACCAATTTACGGTAGAAGTGGATGGCTCGTCAATCGCGGAAATTAGTAAGTTTAATTACTTGCTAGAGCTGGTGAAAGGGAAACCCAAGGAGGACATCTTGGGACTCCCGCACACTGAGGAAGGATACAAAGAGGCTAAACGAATTCTCGTTGAGACCTATGGGAAGGACGTCAAAGTACACAAAGCCCTGATAAAAGAATTGGAAGAACTGCCCGCCATCACCAGCATTCACAAGCTGCGCAACGTACACGAGTTCTACAACAAGCTGGCCAGGGTAGTGCGCACTCTTACTACGATGAAGAGATTGACCACTGCCCAGAGCATGATCTACACACTGATGGACAAACTGGGTCCTGTTCGAGAAGTGATCGTGCAGAAGGATGACGCCTGGGAAGAATGGGGTCTGGAGCAACTCGTCGAGAACCTTCGAAAGTATGTGGAAAGAAATCCGCTGAGAACCAGTGATGATGATGGAAAGAGAGATAACGCCCCGGGACATCATCTAGGGAGAAAAGAAAAATTGCTTCTAGGAAACTCAGAAGAGCCGAAGCTGGGGAAGCAGAACCGCAAATTTACTTGTGTGTACTGTAACTCGGATGAACATTTCAGCCCCAACTGCACGAGGGTGCTTGACCTTGCCGCAAGACGAGCGACACTGCAGAGAAACAAGAGGTGCTATAATTGTACAGCAATTGGGCATAGGGCATCTCAATGCAGATCGAGGGGATGCAAAAACTGCCAAGGAAAGCATCACACCTCTATTTGTGACAAGGAGAAATCAACTGTCGACATACTTCAAAATTCTAAAGTGGAGAAGGGTTTGAGTTCACTTCTGAAGCAGACAAGCACATTGCATCCAACAGTGCTCGCCAAAGTGGGAACGGAGACATTTCGGGTGATGTTTGACTCGGGTGCCGGAAGTTCTTACGTGTGCGCTGACGTCATAACCAAACTTCACCTGAAACCTGCGAGAAAAGAGCAACGTTGCATCGAGCAAATGTTCGGGACCATAAGGAGGAACATCGAGGTGTACGACATCAACATACAGTCTCTTGCGATCGACGGTTTCCAGTTCAATGTCGAGTGCCTCAATGCTGGAAAGGATGTACTCACTTACCTGCCTAACCCGAACATTCGCGCGTTAAAGGAACAGCATGGCCGATTCAGACGACTAATCTTTAGTGAGGAAGAAACAAGAAGCGATTCAATGCCAGTTCACATCATTCTTGGAGCAGCTGACTACCAAAGAGTACGGACGACAGAGCCTCAAGTCTTAGGAACCATCCCAGATAAAGACCCAGGCGCCGAATTCACGATGCTCGGTTGGACGATTTACGGCCGACAGCCCACAACAGAAAATTGCACGGAGAAGCAGTTCTTTCTGAGGTCTGGCCAGGAAGAGTTTGAGAAGTTGTGCTCACTGGACGTTCTCGGACTTGCGGACGCGGGTACAGGAAGAGACGCGGTGATGCATGAAGATTTCCTACAACAGCTAAACCAGACCGAAAGCGGGTACTACGAAACGAAATTGCCGTGGAAAAAGGACCACGTTCCGCTCCCAATCAACAAGAACCTGGCTACCGCCCGACTTTACAGTACGACGAAAAAGCTGGAGAAGATTGGGAGATTACACGAGTATGACCAGATAATGCGGGAGCAGATGAGTGATGGAATTATCGAGCAAATACCCACCCATCCAACGGGGGAGGTTGTGCACTATGTGCCCCATCAAGCCGTTATTCGAGAAGATGCGGAGACAACGAAGATGAGGATTGTGTATGACTGTTCCTCGAGAGCCAACCCCCAAACCCCCTCCCTCAACGACTGTTTAGAGACAGGACCACCACTGCAGCCACTCCTGTTCGATATCCTTCTACGGAATCGAATGCGAAAGTTCTGCGTCACTGGAGACGTTCAGAAGGCGTTCCTGCAAATCCGAGTGCACGACCAAGACAGAGATGCACAACGAGTCCTGTGGTACGACAACCTCAGAGATCGAAACGTCACTGAGTACAGATTCACACGAGTGATATTTGGGGCTACATCGAGTCCATATATCCTTGGCGCAACACTTCAGAAGCACGTCAGGAACTACGAGGCGGAGTACAAAGCGACAACGCAGTCACTGTTGGAGGACACGTATGTCGATGACATCCAAGGGGGAGGAGATACGGAAGAAGAAGAAGCAGCGATCTTCAAAGAAGAGTCTACCAAAATTCTGTCAGAGGGCGGTTTTTCTCTTCACAAGTGGCACAGCAACGTAGGGCAGCTAACGGTGAGCGAGGGAAACCGTGAAGGGGAAGAGACTTACGCCAAGAGCTTGGTTGGGAACAGACAAAACAGCAACATCAAAATCCTTGGAACTCAGTGGAACAAAAAGGAAGACACACTTACTATCAACCTCGAGTCATGCTTGAAGACGGCCAAGCCATTGACAAAACGGAAGATGATTTCTACTATCAACAGCATTTATGATGTACTTGGGTTGAGCGCTCCAGTCACCATCACTGCGAAGTTAATCTTCAGTGAAGTTTGTCTCCTAAAACTACACTGGGACGACGAGATTCCAAGTGATGTTCAACGGAAATGGGAAGCGTGGGTAAACAGCTTGCGGCGAGCTTCAACCATTACCGTCCCGCGCTGCGTGTTTACAGCCCACCGAACACACTTTGAGATCCATGGATTTTCAGACGCCAGCAAGATTGCTGTTTGTGCTTCACTGTATGTCGTGGCATACCAGGACGCGACGCCAGTCGACCAGAACCTACTGGTAGCTAAAGCAAGAGTCGCGCCTAAAGAGATGAGCATTCCACGACTGGAACTGATCGGAGCACACACCTTGGCGAAACTACAAAGTAACGTGAGCAAGGCGTTAACGTCCTTCCCAATCACAGCCTACCACAACTGGGTGGACAGCATCACTGTGCTGTGCTGGTTGGCAAATCGTGGGGAGTGGTCAACCTTCGTGCGCAATCGAGTCAAGAAGATCGGCGAGCTGACAGATGCGGCGTGGAGACATGTTCCTACAACAGAAAACCCAAGCGACCTTGGAACCCGAGGGTCAGTGCCAGACAAGCTCAAATCAATGTGGTTGAAGGGGCCCATCTGGCTTTCGGATGCGTCGAACAGGCCAGAGCAACCAGCGATTTTAGAGACGGGTGAAGCCAAGTCAGAAAGGCGTCAGAAAGAAGCAATGCTGCTGACGGAAGACGCGGCACAAGAAACCTTAAAGAGCTGGGCAGGGGATCTCTTGGACAAGTTCACGTTTTGGAGGCTTCTGCGCATAACTTCGTACGTCAAACGCTTCATAGATTGCTGCAGAAAGACAGATGAACCAATCAACAACAAGGCGAGACAAAACGTGCCACTCAGCAAAACCGAGATCACGGAGGCAGAGAATGTCTGGATTCGGATCACTCAAAGAACAAGTGACATGACTTCAGGCCTAAAACTTGCGACAGATGAAGACGGGTTAATGAGGTGCTACGAAAGAATTCAAGGCTACACTCCTGTTTTCATTCCGAGGGAATCTGCGTTAGCGAGACGCATCGCTGAACATTGCCATCTACACACTCTACACGGGGGAGTTGCTGCAACAATGAGCAAAGTTCGACAGAAGTACTGGATCCCTAAGCTGAGATCGCTGGTAAAGAGCATACGGTATACCTGCAACTACTGTAAGAAGTACCGAGCAAAAGTTCTTAGTGCCCCAACCACTTCAGCCTTACCAACCTTCAGAACAGAATTTACAGAGCCGTTTCACGCCACTGGGGTGGACTTTGCTGGACCGCTTCTGTGCAAATCTGGGAAGCACGAAACAAGCAAGGCATACATTGCACTGTTTACATGTGCCAGCACGAGGGCAGTACACCTCAAACTTTGCAGCAACTTGACAGCAGGCGAGTTCAAACGAGGTCTTAAAGAGTTTATTGCCCGAAGAGGCTCACCGAACCTAATGGTGAGTGACAACGCTAAGACTTTCCAAGCAACGAAACAGTGGTTGTCGACACTGCGGAAAGATGATGATCTCTTCAACTACCTGGCAACGAAGGACATTGAGTGGAGATTCAACTTGTCACGCGCTCCATGGTGGGGCGGATTCTTCGAGAGACTGATTGGCATCATGAAGAACTGTCTGTCCAAAGCAATTGGACGAGCGCTGTTGAAATTTGAGGAACTTGAAGACGTTCTACTAGACGTGGAGTCCTTCATGAACAACCGACCTTTGTGCTACATCGGGGGAGAATTTGAGCAGCCGGTGATCACTCCAAACCTCCTGCTACGCGGACAACCAGCTCGTTTCCTTGAGGAGGATACCGTCGATATGGGCGACGAGCGAGAGAAGATGACCAAACGGTTACTATATCTAAAGGCATGTCGAGATAATATTCGTAAACGTTGGCTGAATGAGTATCTTCATGCCTTACAAGAGCGTTTCAGCACGGGCACTGCAGCAAAGGATCAAGTGACGATGAGCAAGGGCTCAGTTGTTCTGATCAAGGACACAACGAAGTACAGAGCGAATTGGAAGATCGGGCGAATCGTGGACTCCATCGTTGGAAAGGATGGGGTGACCAGAGGCTACAAGATACTAACGGGCAAGGGGTACGTTGTCGAGAGACCCCTGCAGCTGGTGGCTGACCTTGAGATAAGTGGCGCCAGTGACGATCCCGAGTCTAATGATGATGCCGGTGGGGACAACCAGAACCAGCATCAACGAGCCATGGGCCATGGTCGACAAGCGAAGATTGCAGCAGTAAATCGCCTAGTGGGCGTGGTTGCTAATGAGAACGAAGACGACTGAACTATTCCTTGTCAATATTAAAGTTGGGAACCACTTTAATAGGGGGAGTGTGTGAAGAATCTTAAGCCGCAGTTTTTCGTGTTAATTTCGGTCGTTACAAAACAGTTGTTATTTGCGTGCACAGACCTTTCTAGAACTCTCCAGACCTTTGGTATTTCGTTTAAAATTAGTTAGCCAATCAGAAGGTAGTTTACACACGTGTTCGTGTCTGTTCAAGCGAGACGAGTCTGTTCAAGCGAGCGAGTTGTGAGAAAAATAAACTGTTGACATCGTGGTGAGTTCTTCAGTGTCACTGGGAATTGTGAATCAGGGCCAACTACTTCTCAGAAATTCCCCACAGTACAATACACTTCTTTATGAAATGTCTTAATTTTTTTCAAGGAATTGAAATTAAATAACTGTGTCCAGATAATGCTATAAACTGACCGGTTAGAAGCAAGCTGGAAGAGTAATTGGGATGTCAACAGTGCCAATAAAAAAGGCTTAAATTAGGGATGCTCATAATTATTTACCATGGTGTGGGGTGGGGGGGGGGGGGGGGTTGGGATTAGGGTCTCTCTTTTCATATGGAGGGGAGGGGCATGAAATTTTCAAAGTTAAAGCAGGGGAGGGGGCAGAGGCAGGGGCTATGTCATGCAGTTTAGAGAACCCCAACCTGCCACAAGAGAGGAAAACACACCAAACAAGTGGAGACAGATGACTTCAGATGACATTACATTTACTCACTGCAAAGGAAGGTTCATTTCCTCCCACAACTGAGTTCAAGTAATAACAACAACAACAACAACAACAACAACAACAACATCGCTTTATTCATAACCTTACAGCAATATAAAAAATACAGAGTAACAATCAAAGATAAACTATTTGTTAAAACAAGTTATTTGCACTTGAAACAGAACTTAGATGCTATGCAAATAAAATCTTGCTGAGCAACTTAAAGTGTTGCTAAGACAAAAATGGCGTCAATCTCATTACTCTTATTTGAGAACCATTACAAAATAAGGAAGAATGGCATTTTCTATTTGTCAATATCTCATCTCGTCCGAGAGATATTCAAGATTTTGCAATAATTATGCTAATGAGCAGAGCTATGATGTCACTTGGTTGACAGACAAGGGGGAAATTTCAAAGTGTTGAATATTTCCACAAATATTAGATAAAAAGGATTGAAACTTTACATGCTCATGACAATTGAGGACTTGCACATGATCATGATCATGTTGCCATGGAAATATTTTCCCCTTGTTACCTTTTTTTATTTTTCAGAGTTCACGGCTCTCTGATGGGAGCAGAAGTCATGGAAGTATTTAGCATTTGTAGATGGAGTTCCTTTGCTTCTACCAGTTAGTTTGGGTGGTGCAGCGGAGAGCGTGGAAGATCTACCACACATTTTGGAAGAACAGGGTTACAGGTACATGCCTATAATTCCAAAGGAAAAAAAAAAAAACAGCCAAATACATGTAAATTTGAAATAATTTAGTGCAATGATGTATACTGTTTCTCTTTCTCTCTTGTTTGGCACTAAAAGGTATGAGCTAGAGGCTGCAACCCTTTGGTCACCAGTTGGACATTACACCACCTGTTTCAAGTTTAAGGGCCAGTGGATGTTCTATCATGGGATGGCAGTGAAGTATGGAAGGGGACTAAGACCATACAATGGAACACTACAAGGATACCATTTGCCCCATTGCATCTATGTTAATAGGCTACTGAAATGAGAAACTGTGTCAGCCAAATGCACTGGATGGAAGCCCTGGCCAAATGAGCTGTGTCCATTTGGCCACCCAGCTGTTGCATGTTGAATGAGTTTTGATCTTACTCAAAATTTTGTGCAACATTTGTTTTGTTGTCTGGGGTGTTGGTTTTGTTTTGCAGTCATTTGGCCACCTTAATGCAACATTGTAGTACACTGGAGCAGGTGCATCTTCCAATAATTCTTACAGTATGATCTTCTTGTTACACGAAACATGTTTTGCTGATTTGACCACCTCCATAAAACATCGCTTTCTATTGTTACCTATTGAACTCTTGTAATAAATAACTAAAATTTCGTTGCCTTACCTCAACCTATGTTGTAAAGTGCCTTGTAGTCTGTTTCGCGTCGTTAACACCCAGTCAGGTAACCCATACCGCTCGAGAGTCTTTGTAGGTTTTTGCACGGACTACTAAATGCCGATTCGTATGCATCGGTACATAGAAATCGGTAACAGTAGAAATGAGTGAATAACAAGGCGAAATACTCTGGAAAATACCGTCCGTTGGGCATCGCTTCAAACCGCTCGCATGTCCGCCATCTTGTTTTTCCGAATTGTGGCTTCGTGTGACGTCATCGTAAAGTCGGAAATATTCCGAAAACTCAGGGTCCTCGTGTTCGAAATGCACCACGGGATACGGGAAAGTCCCGGACTTTTGTCCGTATTTAGACCTGTGTGCATCTCGTCAGGACTGACGACGGTTGGAGTGGAAAGTTGTGTTCAATTCTTGATAACTGTGTTTACTAGTAACTATGAGTCGGTCATTTGGTGGTTTTAGCCGAGGACTTGACTTGATTTCTTCTACTGAGAGACCTTATCATAGCATTTCGAAGAACGAAGTGAATAACGAAGAACGAAGTGAGGGATATGACGAGTTCTTTGACCCACCATTGGAAAGCAGATACGAATGTCCTATCTGTCTTCTGGGGCTCAGAGAGCCAGTCCAAACGCCTTGTGGACACAGGTTTTGCAAAGGCTGCATAAAGCGTTCTATCAGGTGAGTTGTTTTCGTTCGATGCGTTAAACCGGCGCGGAGTGAAATTTTGACACCTATGAATAAAGCTGTGAAGTTTTTAAAACCTGTGAAAAAACCTGTGATTTGAAAACCTACTCAAACTGAACATGTGAAAAAACCTGTGAAACACCATTGCCTAAAAATTTGCTTAAAACACGGTCTAATGATGTAACGGAGGCAGTGTGGCCGAGTGGTTAGGGCGCCGGACTTGAAATCCTGAAGTCCCAGGTTCAAGTCCCGCTCTGACCACTAACTGAATTTGCAACACAGTAGCCCTGAGTTCAAATCCTCGGCCACACTATGTAAATAGCCAACTAGGGAATTTTGACTGAGATTTCTTCAGGGGTAAAATATGAAATTCTTCAGGGGCAAACACCAATTCCTGCAGGGGGTCTGGTTTAGGACAGGAATTCCTCAGGGGTATAGTAAAACCCTGGTCCTCGATAGGGGGGTACGGATATTAAATGGAATAGCCCAATTAGCACGGCAAGTGCTGAATACATTGAGACTTAAATAAAGTGATTTATTTATTTTATTTATTTATTTATTTATTTAATGGCTGATCAGCTGGTACAGGGATTTGTATGGGAGTTTACCAGTGAAAACAACAAACCTTAGTCTAAAATTGGTCTAACAACATAACCGAGTCCTTACTTGTCGCCTATGATAACTTTAAAGGTGAACTAGCGAGATTCTATAATTCCCGGGTGAAACCTTTCGAATATCGGTCAATTTCAGCTGTTACCATTTTTATTGCCAAATTTGATCATCTGTGCAGACAGGAGTTGAAAGCACAAAAAGTATTCGGAACAATATTTGGCAGCCTCAGTTTTTGTGTTACTGCATTTACCAGTCTTGTGAATGTCCAGGCACATTAAAATTATTGTAACACACAATATTGCAACTAGAAATTGCCAGGTCAGTTGCCCAAAGGGCAACCGATTTAACCTAAAACCTCAGTGTCGAGCACTAAAGCTGTCAGCTGTATGTGTGGCTGCTTTAATTTTAAAAGCCCCCTGTTTCCAATAAGAAACTGAACTGAAATATTGGGTCAATGATTTTTGATCTGCTTTATTTTAAAGATTTCATTCCCTTTTGAAAGGGTTGTAACAAAAATGAAGACCCCGAAAACGAAGACACCAAAATAAATTAACATAAATTTGCGGGGTCTTTATTTTCGGGGTCTTCGTTTTCGGTTTTTGGTGGTGGGTGTATTGAAAACGAAGACCCCAACAATAATCACTACTGGATAAGAACCTGTGAAAAACCTGTGAAAAAAGTTGTGTTAACGAGAAACAGTCCCCCTGAAAAAACCTGTGAATTTTGCACTGCTTGATTTTGTAAAATTGTGTTATATTTTGACACCTATGAATAAACCTGTGAAGTTTTAAAACCTGTGAAAAAACCTCTGATGCAAAATTGCTTGAAAAACTACTTGAAGTGAACCTGTGAAAAAAACCTGTGAAACACCTTTGCTTAACAGTTTGCTCAAAGTGAACCTGTGAAAAAACCTGTGGTGCAAAATTGCTTGAAAAACTATTCAGAGTGAACCTGTGAAAAAACCTGTGAAACACCATTACCTAAAAATTTGCTCACAGTAACCTGTGAAAAAACCTGTGAAACACTATCGCCTAGCAATTTGCTCAAAGTAACCTGTGAAAAAACCTGTGGTGCAAAATTGTTTTTTTTTTCTTTTAATAATAAGGTTCGCCTTTATTATGATTGCCCATAATCATTTACATGCTTGATGATTTTGTTTTCTATAAGGCAAGAGGTCTCAAGAAGTACCTAGATACTTTTCCTAAGAGACCACTTGTTACAATAATATATTATTTATATAGGCCAATTTGAGGTTCTATGTATTGATAAAGCTACAGTATTTAGATCTCATCAGCTATACGACAATAATGATAATCATAACAGCAAACGATAATGATGGTAATAACAATATAATAACAGCAATTAATTAATATATATTAATAATAGTAGTTGTGATAGAGATTCATCTGTTAGCTCTTGGTCTGGATAATGAATTCCTTTAGATGATTTTTGAAAGTGCTAAGGGAATTCTGCAAGCTTTTTAACTTTTCTGGTAATTCATTCCAAACTTTCCCTCCTTTATTTTTAAGACTATGTACGCCATAATTAGTTTTGTTGCGATTTTGGCATATGTTCATGCAATATCTTGTATTATACGAATGTATATCTTTGTTAGTAATAAAAAAATTCTCAAATGATTGTGGTAAGTTGTCTTGATGATATTTAAACATAAATTGTCCTATTAAGAAGTCATTGATCTGATAGATGTTGAGGATTTTGTATTTATCAAATAGTGGTTTCGAATGCTCTCTGAATGGTGCAAATGTCAATAATCGGAGGATTTTCTTTTGTATATTAAGTATTGGAATCAGCTTTGTCTTATAGGTGTTTCCCCAAACTACATTTCCATAGATTAAATAGGGATAAACCAATGCATAGTAAAGCATGATAGATGTACTCTTATTAACATAATATCTTATTTTACTCATTATTCCGACTGTTTTAGATATTTTATTCATTACATATGTGATTTGTTGCTTCCAACTTAAATTTTCGTCAATAAACACTCCTAAAAACTTGGTGCTTTGAACTCGTTTGACTTTTTCCCCATCTACTTTGATTTCTGAATCAAAGCAGCAAGGCAGCTGTAAGCTCGCGAATTTGTAAAAGGACTTCATTTTGCGGAAGTAGCTATTTAATAGAACTGGCTCAATTCACCACTTCGTGGTGAACGCGGGCTTAAAAAAGTGTTATATAATAATTGAGAGAAAAGATTTATCGACGCGGTTTTCACGGGTCACGCGATCGCAGCACCCTTCAAAATAACAGATTGTACCTTTTTGACTCTAGAACTAAAAAGACCTGAAATAGTCCAGATGCCAATTTTGGATTGTCTAGGCTTCATTTTGGCGAAGCAGGGGCAATTTGTTTTTTGGAGATTTGATAAGAGTTTGTATGCGGCCGCCATGTTAGTCGAACTCGGAACACAAAATGAAGTTGATCTGTGACTCAGCTTGATGTTTAGTTACTTCACATCTTTCGCAGTTCTAACTTTAAAATGTTGCGTGAAGGACCGATTTTAGTCGGCCGCGCGCGTGTACACGGCTTTGTTGTCACGGTATTCAAACGCCCATAGCTCCCGATAGATATTTTGTATCGACTCAGAATTTTGCTTTAAGTCTTAAGGCATGATAGTCCTGAACATATCAGTGTATTAGACTTATAGGATACGTTACTTTTGAGATGGCTTTTTATGACGTGACATGCAAACCAAGAATTGAAACATCTGATAATTTGCATACTGTATGAACTTGTAAACATTCACCGGAAATGGATATTTTTGGCCGAGATTCAATATCTTTCCGGCCTAGTATCTTCTAAGCCGTATTTACTGTCACTACAGAAATTTTGGCGGATAATAAACCAACGGCTTCAGATTTGTTTGCGATAACGCCATCGGTGCCACTGATTGTTTGACCTTCATGGCACCGCGCCAAACGGTCACAATAACAACGCAAAACACAGTAGAGTGAAACACAACCAAGCTCAGAATCAATGGCCAAACAAACTTCGAACGCATGACAAAACTTCAAAATGAGAACACGTTCCGAACAAAAATATGGTCGCAACAACTACGACAACATCTTGCTTTTAAGCTGCGTTGTTCGACACACCCTGTTGCGCGCCTTCATCATACAAACATACGGCCGCATACAAACTCTTATCAAATCTCCAAAAAACAAATTGCCCCTGCTTCACCAAAATGAAGCCTAGACAATCCAAAATTGGCATCTGGACTATTTCAGGTCTTTTTAGTTCTAGAGTCAAAAAGGTACAATCTGTTATTTTGAAGGGTGCTGCGATCGCGTGACCCGTGAAAACCGCGTCGATAAATCTTTTCTCTCAATTATTATATAACACTTTTTTAAGCCCGCGTTCACCACGAAGTGGTGAATTGAGCCAGTTCTATTAAATAGCTACTTCCGCAAAATGAAGTCCTTTTACAAATTCGCGAGCTTACAGCTGCCTTGCTGCTTTGATTTTAAGTCATTGTCAGAAAGAAATAAGTTTGTATCATCAGCAAATAATATAAATGACATTATTTCAGAACATTTATGTATATCATTGATATAGATAAGAAACAGCAAAGGACCCAATACTGATCCCTGTGGAACTCCACATTTCATTTCCAAACCTTTTGAATGTTGGGATTTATATCTCACTATTTGATTTCTATTACTCAAATAATTTCTAAACCATTGTAATGTTAATCCTCTAATTCCATAATATTCCAATTTTTTAATTAGTATTTCATGATTAACTGTGTCAAATGCCTTAGATCAAGGAATATTCCAACTGTAAATTTACTTTCGTCAATTGCTCCATTAATTTTTTCAATTAGCTCTATGATAGCTTGGTTTGTTGATTTGTTTTTTTCTGAAACCATACTGATGCTTGTTTAATTGTCATTTTTTTTAATAAAAGCTATAATTCTTTTATACATTATTTTTTTAAGTATTTTTGAAAAACAAGGTAAAATTGATATAGGTCGGTAGTTGCTAAAAATGTCATTTTCACCTGATTTATATACTGGGACAACAAGCGATGTTTTTAATTCTTTCGGTTTGAAAAACTATTCAAAGTGAACCTGTGAAAGATCTGTGAAAAAGCCTGTGAAACATATGGACTGAAAAACTCCTAAAAAAAACCTGTGAAAAAACCTGTGACTGGGAGCTACTAAAAGTGAGCATGTGAAAAAGGCTATAATAAAACATACATTGTCTGAAAACTTCTCTAAGAGCCTGTGAAAAACCTATGAAAATCAAAATCTGCTCAAATTGAACCTGCTGATTGATCTACAAGAAGAGCAACTTTTTCTTGTATGAGTGTGTTGTGTTGTAGATGTGACAGTAGTGTTGTCATATACAGTAAGTGATCACGTTTCATTCAATAGGATTCAAATGGCATGCAAGCCAGCTGCTCCATCATCAGACACCAATAACTATTATGAGATCAAAATGCATTTAACAAGTGTCATTTTTATGGTTGCAAAATGTAAACATGTGCTATGATGAATCGGTCGTTTGGTACTCTCGAGCCATTTTGGCCATGTTCGAGTTTAAAATACAGAGAAGTGCTTTCGGTTCACATAAAAACGCGTATTTTCATGTGATAATAGCTTATCCAGAACGGCCCAGACATTGCTATTTTGTAGTGCACATACATGTCATTGAAAACTATTTTTTATCTTCAACAGAAATAGATTCCCTTCAGTTTTCCTTTAGATGTCGTTATGAAAGAAAGCGGAAGTCACGAAACGCATGACGGGATACGGGAAAGTCCCGACTCGACTAAAACATAGGTCCGCAAAGCGTACGTGAAGCTATTTGCTAGTTGATGATAGTCTATGATAGGTAGTTCGTGTTACAACGGGGCACGAACTATTATCGAATATTATCACCGTTTGATCGGGGTTTTACACTATGTTCTACTATGCCAGCTACGTACTATGCATGACCAAACACAAATGCACAAACATGACAGTTTATTATATGATTATTTTGAGCTGATCGACATAAAAGGAGGAAAGTATAGCTTGCCAAAATATTTCAAGTCGTTCTGTAACAATTTCTGCAAGGTAAGCCAGACGTTGACTCGTTCTAGTAGTTTCGTATTAACGTAACACACTCCAGCCAAACAAACCTGTTTCTCGTGCTCTTCGAACGGTGGTGAAATAGATTCACAGTAAAATTTCCTGTCGACTTTTCAGTCGATTTTTCATTAGCGACAAAACCCGCTAGAGACAATTTTTGTAAACAAACAACTCAGACAAACCAAAGTCGATCTGGTCATAAAATCATGTGTCAACAAACATATCATGCGAGGTAAACCAGATTTTGACTCGTTATAATAGTTTCGTAACGTAACACACTCCAGCCGAACAAACCTGTTTCTCGTGCTATTCGAACGATGGTGACAAGGATTCACAGTAAAATTTCCTGTCGATTTTTCATTAGTGACAGAATCCGCTCGAGACAATTTTATAAACAAACAACTCAGACATACCACAGCGATCTGCATTTGCAATTATGGCATTAAATCATGTGTCAACAAACATATCAGCGAACGCAAAAAAACTCGGAATAAGCTTTTACCTTTGCCAAAACATATATGTCATGGTCACACCATACAGCTGTGTTCCTTCTTTTGTGAGCGGAGCGTATATTCGCAAATGTGTCCAGAAATGTCGCTCTAAATGTGAATCTGTGTCGCCTGTTTGCCAGATACTACGGATGTGTCAGCCGGGGCCTGAAGGGGAGCAGATTTCCACATGCAACCAAAGAATCGGCAACACTCACAGCCTCCATTAAATAATGCCTTGAATTTCCACGTGCGAGAGAGCCAATTATATTTAGAAAACCCCTCCCTGGAGAGGTAATTTAGCTTCTGACATTCTGTTGCAAAGTTATAACATTAGCACGGAAACCCTTTACTGGAAATCTCTCTGTGCATTCTTTGTGTTAAGTAGATAATAAAAGACAAACTTTCTCACAGGACCTGTACCACGGCGGCTTTTATATGGATAACACTTCATGCTCCTCCCCCCTCAGTAGTTTTTGCCACCTAGAGGGGGAGCATTTTAATGACCTAATGAGATGGGCCGAACGGCGATTCAACTATCGCCCAAACGCCGACATAGAAGCTATTTGCATATTGCAAATAGCTTCAAAAACATGGGGTGGCAAGTCGTTTAATAGTTTGAGTCGATTGATTGTGAATACTATGAGTCGGTCGTTTGGTGGTTTTAGCCGAGGACCCAACTTGATTTCTTCATCTGAGAGACCTTATCATAGCATGATAAGAACAAATGAAGAACAAAGTGAGGGATATGACGAGTTCTTTGATCCACCGTTGGAAAGCAAATACGAATGTCCTATCTGTGTTCTGGGGCTCAGAGAGCCAGTCCAAACGTCTTGTGGGCGCAGGTTTTGTAAGGGTTGTATAAGACGTTCTATAAGGTAAGCCAGCCCAGCCCAAATGCCACAAAACTTTCAATCAACAAAAGTTGATCTCTGTTGCAATTTGCAGTGTGTGCTGAGGAAAGTTTTCAGTATTTTTTTTATCGATTTATTTCTAATGTCTAACGCGCAACACTATGCCATGATAGACGGGAAAAGGAAATGTATTAGATTGGAACCAATCAAATAAAGAACATTTCTCGCAATCGATCGGAACGTTTTGCGTTTTATATGTTACAATAAATTTTGCTAGATTTGCGTACCACATCTTTGGAAGCGTGTATCAAGTCGGTCGAATGAAAGGTTTTCAAACTCTTTCGAGTTCCAGGTGAGAAGAACGCAAGAACACATGCAAATCAACATTGAGCCCCGTTTGGAGAAACAAAAAGCCCGTGTTACAAGGAAACAATGAGCCTTTTCGGAGGATGAATGAGTCCCGTTTGGGGAACTGGTTGAGAACGAATCGAGTATTGAAGTAAAACATTATCCGATCTTCCTGATGAACTCTGGAAGGTCACAAGAGGGGGGGGGGGGGGGGGGTCATTTTCATCCTTTCTTTTCTTTCCTTTTATTCTACTGAGGAACGTAGGAAGGAGCCTTGAGTTCTCAACAAGATTGATATCAAGAGCTTTTCTGATGTTACTTCAAAACTTTTTCCAGGCAAAACCGCCCCCCACCCCTGTGGCATAAATAATGATCGGTCACTAACTGAGTGCCGATTTGTACGGCCATATACAGCAAACGACTTCAGACATGGCTTCAGAATTTGGTATGTTTTAGAAGTAGCAACATTGCTGTATCAATGCGTTCCCAGGCCCTTTTCCTTTTCAAAACAGAAGGAAAAAGGACACTTACACCATTCAGAGAGCACTCGAAACCACTATTTGATAAATACAAGATCCTCAACATCTATCAGATCAATGACTTCTTAATAGGACAATTTATGTTTAAATGTCATCAAGACAACTTCCCACAATCATTTAAGAACTTTTGTATTACCAACAAATTAGATATACATTCGTATAATATAAGAAATTGCATGAACATATGCCAAAATCGCAATAAAACTAATTATGGCGTACATAATCTTAAAAATAAAGGAGGGAAATATTGGAATGAAATTACCAGAAAAGTTAAAAAGTTTGCAGAATTCCCTAATAGCACTTTCAAAAATTATCTGAAAGAATTCATTATCCAGACCAAGAGCTAACAGATGAATCTATATCATAATAATTACTATCATCATACATTATTTAATTACTGTTATTATAGTATTATATCATCATTAACATTTACTGTTATAATTATCATTATTGTCGTATAGCTGATGAAATTTAAATAGCTTTATCAGTGCCTAGAACCTCAAATTGTCCTATATAAATAATAAATTAGTGTAACAAGTGGTCTCTTAGGAAAAGTATCTAGGTATTTCTTGAGACCTCTTGCCTCATAGAAAACAAAATCAGCAAGCATGTAAATGATTATGGGCAATAATAATAAAGGCGAACCTTATCAGTCAAGGAAAGGCCCTGGGAACGAGGTTGAGAAAATTACGTACAATCAGCGGTTTGTATCGCGGGTGCTAAGAACTTATTGAATCTGCTCGATGCGGCTCATTGCAGCTTACATTAGTTTAAAAGTTTAAAACCTTTAAATACTGCGGTATAACCAGTAGAACCACTAAATCCATATTTCGAAAAAATCGACAAAGGCATGCAGCCGAGAGAAGTATGGTACCGGACCGTGTGGGACTGAGAAACACAGTTTGGACAGTATATAGACGCTACATGAAGTATACAAGGACGAAACTACTGATCAAGTGATTTGAGCAAGGAAATGGTAAGGAAGGACTATGTGGTCGATTTTGGCTTCGGAACGGCGCCATATTGAGTCTTTGAAGCCTCGAAATGGCCAATTTTCAACTGAAAATGCACTAGGTAGTGGACATCTTAATACTAAATCGTAGCATTTACATCGAATGAATAGCTGGGCATAGTTATCGCAAACGTGCAGGAAAGTCAGGAGTGCGTGGAGGAGGACGAGGTAAGCCTTCTTATAAAGGCCACTATGGCGTCTGTGTATATTTCTGCGATTTTAAAATCGAAAAGACACCGGGAAAACTTGTCTATTTTGAAGATAGTTTTCGATCCGCTTATACCTCTGGCGATTCTCTAAAAATATGCATAGCTGGGTGCCCAAGTGTCCTCCTGCAGCAGTTAAGGACCAATAATCAAAAGCTCAAGATTCTCACTCTATTCTCTTATTGCTCGTTCGTCATTTTGAGAGATTTATCGCCCATACTGCGAGTGCGTGCGGCCGTGTTGAGCGGAATTTCTGGCTATATCTTCCGACAAGGCGGCATCAACGGCACCCAGACGGCCATCCATAGCCCGCCGTTCTTTACAATTGAGGAATGGTGCTGCAAACTTGCCATGATGTTACTACCAACTAAATGTGAAACTTTGCTTTTAAGTGGGAAATAAATTTGTCGGACATGTTCCCCACCTGAAAGCAAACAATACCAGCATTGACAAAGTCAGGTGAACAAGATGTCTTGGCATCAACATAGACAATGAATTATGCTGGATCACACACCTTCAGGAGACAATAAAATCATTTGCCAAGAAACTAAACCTCCTTAAATCACTAAGATTCCTATCACCAAAGAGTCTTGAGTTATTTCAGAGTTATACTACCCTTCAGTTACCTATGGATTACTCATATGGGAAAACTGTAACAAGACATTCTTTCAGGATCTGGAAAGGATGCAAGTAAGGGTGGCCAAGATCATCCACCAGTACGACTTGAAAAACTTTCAGTACTGAAGTCCTCTGAAGGCCCGGTGGAACACACTCTTCTGGCAGTATATTCTTTGAGAGGAAGAGACAAGCTAGACATCCCAAGACCTTGTACGGACATTGTCCGAATTTTGATCATGTATAGAGTGCTGGTACTGTGGAACTATCTAGATGAGTCCCTCCAAGAAAAATCACATGCTAGGTTCAAGAAAGTGTACCTCTGAGGCCAAACATCAGACTCAGCAAACATGCAGAGGCCACACCTTAATTCTATCTAGTTATTTTGTATATTATTATCTCATTATCTCAAAACTTTATGTTTTATGTTTATGTCGATTTAGGGTCAAGTATGTGCAAAAGTAGTAACAATAGTTTTGATAAAGAACAAAAGTTAGGTTAGCTAAGTTTTTATTACACTATTGTGACATGATATATAGGTTTTTTTATGTTTGACATGGCTACATCAGCTTGTAAGCTGCAATGTAGTTCCCCCCACTGTGCATAAATAAACACTATTATTATTGTTATCATTATTATTATTGTTACTATTATTATTACAAGCATGTACAGCCACAATAACAGGTTGATCAGGATCAACCTGAATGGGGTGGATTCTGGCGTGGGAAAGCAAACTAAAACAGAAGTTGCTTGTGGGTCTGCTGTAAGGAGGCTATTAATTACAGACCCAATAGTATCTACATGCTTATAAAAAATGTGTTATGATGGTTATTTGTTCAAAGAGGATGGATGCAGTAAATAGATTTTTTTTTTCAGGGATGCAGGTCCAAAATGCCCTATTGACAATGAGCCCTTGTCAGAGAACCAGGTATGTAAATTTACAAATCATAACAAAATGACATTTGTAATTGTTTTTACTGTTTTGTTAAAAGAAATGGCCTAAGATAAGGTTAGCTTAGGATTAGGATAATAGTTATGGTTAGTCTTCTGTTGGTTTCGTCCGTTCCATGAATAATTAAGGTATAACCGCAAAAACTCGAGGGGAGGGGGGGATGGGGGGGGGGGGGGGGGGGGGGCAGCACACAACTTTGTAAGTTGGCTAGGTATGATTTTGTGTGAAGATGTTAGTATGCTCTCCAGGACTTTCAGTCAACAGTAATTAGTTAATTAAATGCAATCATGACTTTGGTTTTGCAGCTTTACCCTGATAATTTTGCCAAGCGAGAGATGATGTTGTTCACAGTTGCATGTTGTCACAAGAAGTTGAAAGGCTGTGATTGGAAAGGACCCTTGGGTAACATACAGGTACAACTATTGTTTTTAATTGTGGTCAAATTTTCTACAGGATTCAAGTATTTCTATACATGTGTACCTCTATTTGTAGAGCTAACTTAGAGGCTCTCAAAGCCCCAGTATATACTACCATGGTATTGTATGTACTAGATAGTCTCATGTCACTTTGGTGGAGGTGGTTGGTAATGGAGATTAACTGCAGAACATCTGTGATACACTGTTTACATTAGGTTTGGCATATTGACTTCCAGCCCGCCATTTTTCAAGGGATACAAAATGAAAGTTAATTTATGAGAGCGTAAGGATTGACTGACAATTCATTGGCATGATAATAACAAGAATTATGCATAGAACAATATTATTCCTTATTTGGAAATCCATTATTGAGAGCACCAGGATGCTGAACCCCAATTCCAGTGAGAATGTCATGTCATACTGTACTGTAAGTTGCTATAAAAAAATAAAAGAAGTGAGAGCCATTTATATGAGAGAAAATAAGCCGTAGCTTACATAAGACATGAACACCTTGTATAAATGGCATGAACTCCACGACAACACAAGCTGCGGCTTTTCCTGGGCTAAGAGTTTTGAGCTGTTCTTACCTAAGCTGTGGATTACCTTTGATGTGAAACTGCGAACCATTTATACTAGCAGTTCATGTCTTGTGTAAGCCGTACTCGTATAAATGGGTCTGTTCACGTCTTATGTAAGCCGCGGTCTATGCAAGCCACGGTCTATGCAATCCGCGGTATATTTTCTCTGGTATAAATGGCTGTAATGTCTTGCTCTTGAGCTCCCAAATATGTACAGTTGTCGAGTTGGCTTATTTGTGTTTTATTTTTGTATTGTGTATGTTTTGTGTTGGTTGACCTGTAGCATTAGATCATGTGAAGCTCATCTATTGCTCAGTTGTTTGTGTCACCTGCATATTTCTCAGGAGCATTTGAAGAACTGCCCTTATGTGGATATTGAGTGCCCTAATGAATGTGGTGAAACAATACAACAAAAGGATTTGGATCAGCACAATGCACAGCAGTGCCCAAAAAGGACAGTAATTTGTAAATACTGCCAAGGAAGCATAGTACACACTCTGTACAAGGTGCGTTCTTGATGTTTATTGGTATAAGATGTACATTTTGCATTTTGTCTATTTGTTAGTAGTTGGTCGACCTCTACCCTGGTTTCAGAGGTTCCTCGCTTGTCAATGAAGAGTGGTGAAGGCTTGGAAGAGAGCGACAAAGGTGAACGCTGGATAGGAAACCTTTGGGTGCAAGAGGTAGCAACCTCACTTCCATGCCAGTTCTTCTCGCTCGCAATCGCCATTTGTTTGTAAAACTGGTTTGAAAGAACCAATCAAACTAGTAGCTTTCAGTTACCACGATCAATAATAATAATAATAATAATAATAATAATAATAATAATAATAATAATAATACTTATTTAGCCATGTCTGGTTTACATAAAAGCCGTGAGGTCACGAGAAGATGAACTAATCAGAGACAAAATTCAGATGCTGAACTCATGGAAGTGAGGTTGCTACCTCGCGCGCCGCCCAGAGGTCTATTCCGCTCGCTTCGTCGCCAGGAAAACTCTTGAAGGAGTAATATAAAGACCTTTGGAACCAGGGTAGTCGACCTAACTCTTTATGTAAAGAATGGTGGAAAGTTCAGTTGTGTTGTTCATCATGTAATGAGGAAAGCAACCAATATCTTTCTTCTTAAAACGTTGGTTACGTCAAAGGTAGCGATCACAGCAATGTAACAAAGCTGAAGGGAAGGCCTCTTCGAGGATGTGGCGAAAGGATTTGGCCTTCTCTTCCGATTTGAAGACGACCTCGAACGAGTGAACGAACTTTTCAAATAGCGTTCTCTCGTCACATAGGCACCAGGTCGAGAAATTGGTTTTTTGCTTTTAACTTGCCTTTGGAAAGAGATTTTTTTTTTCCGGAATTTTCTGCAAATGCACCCTTTTGAAGTAAATTACAAGAATCGCTGACCCAATCCAAAGTTGATAGGATGATACCTTAATTGAGGGATTTTATATTTAACTAAGCGCCTCGTTGGCTATACGAGATTGACTTTTGCTTAATATTGTTTGTTGAAATGATCAATTTCTCAGAGCCATTTAAGTGAATGCCTCAAAGCACCAGCGGTTTGTGATCTCTGCAAGACGTCGATAGCAAAAGATGAGGTAAGTCGTTATTTGGCTCGTGTGTTGCAGTAAAACAGAAACTTGAATTGGCCGGAAAACGTACAATCATCAACCGTCTGAGTTACGAAGGGGACGACTATATCTACTGTTGCGCGACCCTTGGACAGAGTTGTTGACACATAGCACCCTCCTCCCATTCAATGTCGACAAAACTATTATTTAGTCACGGTTTCCACTCTTCCGAACCCAAGATACAACATTTATACGGGAATTAATGTGAACAGTTTGTTGCAAAGCGCGTGGCAAGACAATTACAATCAAAATCAAATGTGGAACCATAAATTATTTTTCAGATGGATGACCACAAGATTAGGAATTGCCCTATGGTGGTGATGACATGCCCAAGCAAAGGATGCTCATTCGAGGTTGGTTTACGTTTACATCTATAGTTTATGATCCCTATGAGTGTATTTGGTCCCAAGAGTAGAACCAAGCTCGACATTACAATAATAACAACAGACAGGATTCAGCATTGATTGTGAGACAAGCGAACAGACACAAACAAACAAAAACAGAATCGTAAGGTTGTTTGCGTGATGAATGTTGAAAAGTAGTGTTAAACGACCAAAATGTCGGATTTATACGACCCACCCCATGGGGACGAGACACCTGCAAATATCGTATTTCTAGCAAAATATGCCGAGTGGTGCATGTGCTCGATATTTGTGTGTTTCTTTAAGTTCAACGCTTTGTTTATGTGACCTTTAGGGTCTGCAAAAAGAGGTAAAGGAGCATTATGCCACTCATTTTGCGGATCATATGTTTGACTTGGCCATAACGGTACGGCAACTGAGGGAAGCCCAGCGGTTTACAAAATATCCCTCCTCAAGCAAGAAAGCGGCCGCAGGACCTCAGGAACAGCAGAGCGGTGACTTTGGTTTACAGCAGACAGTTGCTGAATTGACTCGAAAGTACCAGGCTGTCCAGCACGAGACGGACGAGCTGAGGCGAAAGACGAATGACCACAGCAATTTTGTGACAATTCTGGAGCGAAGGCAAGAGGAGACCAGGATCCGCCACGACCGCCATCTACAAGAGATAACCCACAGGCAAACTCGCCACGAGCGCGAGACGGACGCGAGGGTGAGGCGAATGGACCACGAGATGACCCACAGGCAAATTCGCCACGAGGCTAGATTGGACGAGTACGAGGGAAGGATGTGCAATGGAACGTACATCTGGAGAGTCGAGAACTTCCGCCAGTGCCGTCAAGATGCCATCAACGGCATCCAGACAGTCATCTATAGCCCGCCGTTCTATACAAGTATGTACGGCTACAAGATGTGCATGAAGATCTACCTGAATGGAGTGGATGCCGGCGTGGGAAGGCACATCTCTCTGTTCGTGCACATGATGCAGGGCGAGTGGGATGAAGTGATCGAGTGGCCCTTCACCGGCCTCATCACTCTCTCCGTTCTGGATCAAAGCGAGGACGTCGAGCACCGACGTCACTTTATGATAACGTTCTTTGCCAATCGAAACCTGTTGCCATTGCAGAGGCAAACTGCACTACGAAACCAGCAGTGGTACGGATATGAGGAGTTTGCTCCTGTCGACGCCTTGCTGAATGGACAGTATGTTAAAAAGAACGTGTTGCTTGTTGGAATTCAGATTAATCGTTAATCTTGTCGCACTGGACTGATAATAATAACTAACTGTCCAGAGAAAATGATGGCTTGTTGAATGGACAGAACTTTTAGAGGCCAACTGCACCACGGAATTACAAAGGATACGGGTATGTGGAAATGTGGAATTTGCTCCTGCTGGATGGGCAGTATGTTAAAAATAACGTTCTGCTTGTTAGAGTTCAGATCTTTCATTAACTTTTTTTTAAACTTTTTTTCATTAACTTTCTCATTTGGGTGGATACGAAGGAGGCGGCGTGGCCGAGTGGTTAGGGAGCCGGACTTGAAATCCAGAGGTCCCAGGTTCAAGTCCTGCTCTGAACACTAACTGAATACACGGTAGCCACTTTATGTAAATAGCCAACTGGTTAGCCTTCGGCCAGTTGGGAGTCTAAAACACGGCCAGCTCTGCTGAATTACTTACCGTGTATAAATAAACTTAAAGATACTTTACTTTTTACGTCGGTTATCAAAGAAGTTCGTCTTTTCGGGGAATTTGTATAATTCGTATATTCAAAACCTTATATTTGTATATTCAAGACCATATCGTAGATTGATATTTTTTCATATTTGGTTCATGTTCTAACCGTGGCTATTGTTGTAATGATAGTAATGGTACTCTTCTTGTCTGGAGATTTCAAGTGTGATGATTGACGTACGACGGATTCACGAAATCTTTGCAGTTGCAGCGGTGACTTCAGTGTTTTTCCACGAGTCTTTTGTTTCCATTAATTTACTGACATCGTTAGCATTGTCGAAGAATAAGAGAAGCTTAGTAGCTGTATTTTGTAGTAACCCACCGCGTAGAAGTAACGCACTGACATCTCCAGCGTTTGCTCTTTATCAGCAAACGTGGAATGTTTTAAGAAAAACTACAGAACCATGCTATGACTTAAAGGCAGAGGTTGTTTGCATGCTATGACGTAAAGGCAAGGAAATGCTTCGGATCGAGCTACTTCCGGTTCAAGACAGCGTATCAACTTCCCACCAATTTTTGGTGTTAAAATAAATTTGCAGCTATTCACATATCTTTTTCTGTGACAAAGGTGAATAATCAATAGAATAAAGTTGAGGATTTGGTGATATTTCAGACTGCGTTAAAAATCATTGACCTTATTTCCCAGTATCGGGGTGCGCGCAACAGACGCTAGAACACCATATTCGTCAGCTTGTGCCGTAAAAACGAGCACGGTGATCCCTTGTTTTTATTGCATCATTGTGACCCACTAGAGTTGCTGTACAATTGTGCCAAGTTTCATTACAAATCTATGACAGATTCTTTTTCTGGGGAATCACCTTAAAAGCGACCACGACCATCCTAAAGCTGCTGGGATGCTCCAGAACGAAAGTCATTTGAGATCTTCATACTTTTAGCTTTTGTGTTGACTTGTACGAATCAGAGTCTTTTTGACCAGTTAGTAATTCTTAAAAGTTGTCGCGGTCGTCAATTACAGAGTTTGAGTGACAATTCAAACGGGGTTTCAAAGTGGTGGTCGTAACTAGCCTGGTTGCTTATGAGAGCAGTTGCAAAGAGAGTTTGGGCTGTACTTGAATTTTTCATTTCATTTCTACCGTGCACTTTTATTTGTCGGTTCCGGAAGGGAAAAATATTCATAATCGGCGGAACTAAACGAAGTGGCAGTGACAAAGAATATAAATACTTCTCCATTGTCATGCGATACGGGTGAAGAAGATTATGGCATAATTGGGTACTCAATTGTTGCATAAGCTATATAAAAGGAATAAGAGATTCATGTACTCATCTGAGCTCTCGAACTTCTCAGAGTAAACTTTTATCAGTTATGTTCGTCTTCCCGCTTAATCAAGGGCTGTGTGTGTGCACAGGCATGGTTGGGGAGTACGTTCCCGATTTTTAAGCTCGCCCCACGAAGTGGGGGCGAGCTTAAAGTTGTCACGGTGTCCTTCCAGGCTTCTGTGTCAACAATGGACTTCCAAAGAAGGAATTTCCAAAGAAGGAGCTTGTCAATTTCCTTTTTTGGGCATGGTCGTGTTACGCAGTACGTTCAAACAGAAGACGTTGAAGCTTCGTGTGGAAGTTGTTTCTGGAATTCATTCTTGTTTGTCATGGTCGTCAAGCATTCGAAGTTTGTTTGGCCATTGAGCCTGGGTGTTTCTACGAATGTAGGGCACTGCTACAGTGACACTGAAATTACATGGTCATTGTGCTGTGATTACGAAAATATACCGCGATTGAGCGACACTAAAATTAAGGAAACGACATGGCTATTATGCTGTGATCATGAAATGGAGACATTGTGCTGTTTTGTAAACAAAGAGCAGCCGTTAAACGAGGGTGCTTCTACAGCTGTGATTGACGCAAGCTATCACGTCGCCAGATCGAATGGCAAGGATTGTGTTGCGGAAGAAACATCTGAACGTGAAATGCTTGACGGACGGTCGCGTTACCATTTTACGTGGAAGGGTAAGATTAATCGGAAGCGAGCGAGAGAATCGTCGCGTATTCCTTTACGCAAAGTTTGAAGACTTTTGCGAAAGAACAAACACGTGCTGCTAAAGGTACGTCGCTACATAAGTAAATTTGTTCCCAAGTCATCTGCTCTTGCCGATTGCCGTAAAAAGCATGAAACCCGTGTCAATCACTGTCTAACGAGGCAAGTAAAGCTTGCAAATAAGAGCAAGATTAAGGTTCGCAAACATGTTTATCTGTGTAAGCAGCGGCCAAATACGAAACATAAAAAGGATAGGGTTGTCAGAAGCCACAGGTTTACCAGTATTGCAAACAATTACCAGTACTGCAATAAATATAAGCCGTATATCCAAGTGGCTTTTGGCCTTCACCAGGTGCAAAGCTGAAGATTCGATATCCTTCAGACACATCTGATTCTTGTAAAAGTGTGTCCATGTTTCCAGAAGTCTCTCTTCAAGCTCAGTTAGTTCTAACTCTGGTGGCTTATGTGGGAGTGTCATTTTATTGGCCTTTGCACAACTTGGCATCTTACCAGCTTTGATGTTTTGATGGCAAGTTCTACAAATCTATTCAGAATTGTTCACATTAAGATCTGATGCATTAAGATCTGAGCTGAATGAATGTTCATGACATCTAATTACACCAGCTTTGTACCAAAGTTGATCACAGCAAGTACACACATACTCAGGTCCACATTTAATATTTTCATGAAATTGTTTAATAAGACCCTCAATGGTTTTAAATTTGTTTACTCTTTGTTTTTGCTTCATCTGTTTCTTTTAGTCTCACTAGTTGTGGATTTTTTTTTGCCTTTATTTTTTTGGTTTGTCTCTTTTCCATTAACAAGATCTGGGTCCTTTTTCTTTTTCTGGCCTGTCTGTCTTTTTCTTTCACATGATCTGGGTTTCCTTCTCTGTATATTTTCTTAGCTTCATTTTCTTTTTGTTTTACTTTGGGATTACTTTTTCTGTTTCATGTGCATTCTCATTAGTTTCTCTTTAGCAAGGTATTGTTGATCCATTCTTTGCTTTCTTTCATAATCTCTCAAATAAGCTTTTCATTCCTCAAGAGCTGAAGAATCACAATCTTTGTTGTTTGAGCAACTAACTGCACAAACATAACATAACACTGTCATTTTGATTTATATTATTTTGTACTGCACTATTTACAGCATCATGACTGCAATCCTGGCTTCGTACACAATTATTTGTCACCAATGGAACAGTAGAAACATAGTGAACCTAAAAGATTCTTCTTTGGAAGTTTCTGGGTTCAACTAGAATGCTTTCTGCAAAATTTTGAGCAGATTCTATGATTCTATGATATTAAATGAATATTGTCACACTAACTATAAAAGCAAAACAAAATTTTATACAAAAACCACGTGAACCCTATCGACCAACAAGAATGGGCGAGCTTTCAGCGGCAACGCTGCTTTGATTCCCACAGGGTTTTCTTACCGGGCAACACACGTTAGTTAAGGCTGTAGTGGAGGGTTAGAAAATGTGAATCGAAAAGCGAACTATTTATCGGACGCCAACTCCAGTTCACAGTTCGAGTTGCACACCCATAACTGTCTAATTTGGTATTAATATAAATGGGAATGGAAATTGTCTTGTATCAACATGTAAAACCAATAAAAACTGCGTGTGCTTACGGCCTCTTACAAAAGGTGGGAGTGGTGTGTTACGGAGCAGATTTTATGGGACCGCTTCTAGCCTTGTTGACTTCTTTATTCGTGAATCACGGCTGGGCTCCAACCTCGTTCCCAGGCTCTTTCATCTCCCGGGCCCCGCCCCCGAAGAAAGACCCTGGTTCAGGCTGGTCACGTGCCTTGCTCACAAAGATAATCCGTTGGGAGGGTCCCCCTGTCAAAGAAATTTGTCAGCTGAACACGAGACTTACTGAAACGGCGACATCAGAAATCACATTTCTGAACACCACCGACAGACTAAACACGACATCAACTGGGACTCTGCTGAATGCATCAGCCAAAGAAACAACTACTACCAACGACTTACACTGGAAAGCTGGTACACAAACTTAGAACGGAAACCACTCAACAGATGCCAACAACTACCGGCACCTTACAAACGACTGATAGATGACATCTAACGCAACCGAGCAAACAATAGACTAATCAACAGGACAAAAGAACATCAACTGACCAATAACGATACACAACCAAGCCGACTCGACCAACCATAGACCGACATAACGGACCAATCACTTCTACAACCAGAGACATATATACCGCCATCTGACGAATACTTTTCACTTGACTCTGAAGATGACTTCCGCTCAGGTAGTCGAAATGTCAGTCACCAACAACAGTCTTTCTGGAGACTACTCTAACCCGGACAATCACAACCAACCTACTGTTCACACTCCTGGGTTCAAACCATTTGCCACAGTGCCTTATTAGCTCAGTTTTCCGCATACGTTTTTGCAGTGGTCTCCCACAGAACTACAAGGCCTGCAACAACTTGAAACAACTTGACTTGTTGTTCAGACGCAGCGTAAACTACATGGGAGGTGTTAAATTTTTATATACAAATTTTTCTTTCCCCAGTAGACAAAGTAAAGTAAATTTCCGACTTAACGGCCCCTCCCTTGGTTTCCTTTTTTGCAACCGGCCAGATTCTGGCCGACACGTGACCAGCCTGAACCAGGGTCTTTCTTCGGGGGCGGGGGCCGGGAGATGAAAGAGCCTGGGAACGAGGTTGGGCTGGGCTCTTGAGCTTCGAGACTAACGGAGAGCTGGGCTCCAAGTCACTCTGAATTCTACATTACAAGCTAGCGGTTATGTATGCTCAGGGAGCACGTACAGCGATCACAAACTTCCTTTTGGGTAAACAACTAAATTAGATAGCAAAACCACGATGAGGTCAGAACGGAAAACGGTGGACAGAATTTCCGCGGCATAGGTGACTGCAAAGACCCTTGAAGGTACCTGTGCATCACGATGCCGTGCAAACACTTGGCAGCTTGCTCAAATCCTTGCGCAAAGCAGACTGACAGGCATGTTCGTAGCGAACCTGGCGCTATGCCTTTCCTGTGGTTTGTGCTGCACACGCAAATGCTTCGCTGACCTCATTTATGAACTATGCTCCTAAAGGGATACTGTAATCCTAAGTCCGAAGGTCAAATTTGAGCTCTTCCGTTTGCAAATACTTGTAAGTTCGCCGGCTCCAGGATAGCTGAAATATTATTCTTTATAATAAACTTCCAAATCGTTCCGAATTGTCCCTTGACAGGTGTTTATAGAAACGTTTATTCAATCAAAGTCGGTAATGAAAACGAACGGAGAAATTTTTAATTGACGCTTTCAGTTAGTGTGTCACGTGACCTGAAGTGGAACAACACACCAACATGCGCCTCTAGCAACAGTAAAATATCACGGTGTTACCAGATTTTTCACTCTCAATCAGAAAATTAACTCGTTCTTTTTTTATAACAACCATAACCAAACCTTGCAATTTTGACGCTTTGCGGTGAACACCTTTACCGATCTCCTCCACTGCCGAAATCTCGTTCAATCTCTGGCGCAGGTTTTGGTTCTGTACGGCCATGAAGCAGCTCACGCACACAGCTTAACGGGCGCGGAAAAAGTAAGCAGGCTGCGGTATTACACAAAAAACAACATGGCGGTAAAGATGAAAACAGAAACAACGCTTCGTTTTCTTGGTACTGTAAATCAATCGGGAAGGCAAACTGTTTGCCATATGAAATTTTCCCACGAGCGGCTAATTTGCAATGGCCGCTGAGCGGAATTAACGTGGTTACCTAGGAAGTGTCAGCTTGTACATATTGTTTATGTGCAGTACGTGCTTTACGCCGAGCTCAGAGCATGTACGGCTCATGCTAAAAATGAGCTACCTATCCGCATCACTTAGGCTCCGGTCGCACTCGTAACTTCAACGACATTAATGTCGACATTTGCATCATTTGAAGTGCAGACAGGGCTTGTCACCAGATATATATGTCAGCGAGTTGCTACCAAACATTGAAGAAGCCGTCGTATTGCTCTCGATGCTGAGTTATTATCGACTAAACTTCCCAGTGCGACCGGGCTCTTAGTCAACCCGTGCAGGCAACGATTGTGCTTATTATATTCATGACTTCGGGGTGGGAGGGGCTGGGGAACGGTGGAATGCAGCAAGAGTTCGACACAAGAGCAGGGTTTTCAGTATTTATATATTTATGCATTTATTTAGCCTCACGCAACTCGCTCGGGAAAGCAACTTTTGCCAACTTCTCAATAATGGAATAAATTTTAGAACCTCTGAGAAATGCAAACACGATTTTCCTAATATACCAAAGCGTAGTGACGGTCACATTCGATGCGGCTGAACGGTGTTCACGGGCGCCATCATTTTGTACTCACTCGAACTCAGTCTCCCATTTGCTATCAGTACAAAATGACGCCCGTGAACACCGTTCGACCGCATCGAATGAGACCGCCAGCTACGCAGGCTACCCGTTCAATATCAGGCTCGAAACGGGACCCTTTCGGTCGGAGCCTCCCCGTGGACATAGGGAGTCTCCCTCTCCCCCACCCCCCCCCCCCCCCCCCCCTTTCCCCCCTCCTTCCCCCTCTATGATACCTTCGCAGATTGAGGCTGGTGAGGGTCACAATTATATATAGTTGCACAGAAGTTCCTTATGAAGGAACAGCATAACTCACATCTCGTGATCAACAGCACAGGATATGACTAATCAAAGATGACTGCTTTCCGTCTTCCCTTGGTCAGCGGTCATCACTTTAGCATTAGGTCAAAAATTAGTCTGTCGAGCTGCATTTGCTGTAATTTTAGGTTTTATTTAGTCTTTAGTTGAGGGCCATAAATATGATGATGATGATGATCTTAGATGATCTAAGGTACCCCCTTCTAGTTTAATTTATTAAAATTCGATACACACACTAAATAAATACAAAATAATGGAGTGTAATGACAGGAGGAAGAAACAGGCGTCCCAATTGACATCCAACTCCCAACGGAAATTAGAGATAACAAGTAGCTTTGTTGCTAGAAAAGTGGCAAAAAACGGGGATGCTGCCAGTTGCTAGTGTACAGCAAACAATTGCGCACGACCGATGAAAATTTTTCGTTGGAGATGGACGGGAAAATCAGCAATTAGCTGTTTAAGCTGACTACCGGTATTACAAAACATTAGCTGTGACTTGCTGGTAAAATCTGAACCAACTCGTTCCCACGAACATACTCAGTTCTTGTTTACGAAGCAAATTGGAAACAACCGAAAACCGTAGGGAATCGTTTCCCGTTTTGCAATCGAAATATGAAACTGCATAGCCGGAGTTTGTTACGCCGACCAAGGTGTTACTTTGGTTGTCGAGATTTGTTCTGATCACAGGCGGCCCAAGCTGATTGACTGTGTGACGTCACGGTTGGGTTTTATAAGAAAATGTATGGGAAATTTTAGTCGATCGATAACTCGAAAAATATTGCGAGAATAGAGCTTAGACTTGCTAACCTTATTGTGGTGGTGGTTTTCTTGCTGCTGTAGCGATTTCAGCATGTTTCAGCGTCCTCTCTAGAAAAATTCAGCGAAACACGCTGAAATCGCTACAGCAGCAAGAAAACCACCACCACAACAAGGTTAGCAAGTCTAAGCTCTATTCTCGCAATATTTTTCGAGTTATCGATCGACTAAAATCTCCCATACATTTTCTTATAAAACCCAACCGTGACGTCACACA